>JAVMKO010000022.1:8556875-9156875 GCA_032164245.1 Sternotherus odoratus
GAGTGGATGTCTGTGCCCAGATTGGAATTTCCATTCAACCTCAGCCAGCACAAGGGAGTAACTAGGGCCAGTTGTAGGGGAGGCTTGATGACTTGGCCACAGGGAACTGAAGTGAGCCTGCTAAAATCAGTCTGGCCACTAAACTGCCAGAGTGTGAGGACTGGCTTTCGGTCACTGCTGGTCTGGCTCTGAAGTGGTGACCTAGAGGTGTGAAGCCTCATACCCCATTCCCAGACTCTGGGTCCATCCAGTCCCCAGAGGTTTCCAGGGGAGAGCTGATTCATCTCCACACACTCATGCCCCAGGGTGCTGTAGTGTGGTGGTGGGGACCTCCCTGGAGCGTGGAGGAATCCTCAACCTGGCTGTATTAGACCATAGGCCGCATTTTCCTGAGCTGATGGGCAGGTGCCACCATCTCTTAGGCTCCTGGCCAGGAAGAGTCTGAATGGGGGATGCATCCTAGTCACCTGCCATGGGGGTGGCTGTGTGCATTTGCATCCCTTCAGAAACAACCACACTGGGTTGAGTCTGGGCTTATTTCTAATTAGCTCAGTTGGGAAGGAGAGCAGAGACAGGCCAGCCCAGCCAAATGGGTTGAAATTCTTGCTGCAGTTGTGGACGTCTTCTGAGCCGTCCAAGGGACACAACCATCCAAATTCATCTCTGGTGCCAATCCACCTATGGTGGTGATTGAAATTACACCAGGGATCACTTGGCCCAGTACGTGTTCATAGCAGAAGAAGAGAATGCCAGACTGCATGCTCTGGTTGTGAAAGGAGGCACTGGGAAACCTGTAGTGTATGGATTTCAGGCAAGCTGCACTCACCCTGTGCCTTTATGGAGGTCCAATTTCACAAGGGAGCTGAGGTTTCATTAATGTCTGTAGCGCTCTTAGGTGGAAAGTGCTGTGCAAATGCCAAGTAGTATTACTTTGGCCAAGATGTTTTCATTCTACCCCTTTGGTGCTTGCTTCTTCTGTCTCTCCTGGCGTTTACCTGATCCTCATCACTGTAGTCTTCAAGCATCTCACTCACCAGTTCTCTCCCCCCCTCCCCCCCCCCCGTATAATCCCCATTTTATAGATGGGGTCCTGAAGGCTGGTCTGGACTACAAAATTAGGTTGGCTTAACTAGATTGCTCAGGATGTGAAAAATTGCACACCTGGTGTGATGCATTTAAGCTGACCGAAGTACCAGGTAGACACCACTAGGTCAGTGGAACAGTTTTCATCAATGCAGTTAATTCCTCGTAGAGAGATGGATTTACTGTAGCAACAGAAGAACCACCTTGCTGTAATAAGTGTCTATACTATAGCTGTGCTGCAGTAGTGTTTCTAGTGTAGGCCTGCCATTAGAGGCTAAGGGACTTGCCTAAGGTCATATTGGGGGGAGGGGGGGGAGGGGGATCTGTGACAGAGGTGGGAATTGACCCCAGGTGTCCAAAGTCTGTCCGGTGCCCTACCTGATAGGCCTCCCTTCTTACCCCTTCCTAGTTCCCACAATCCTCTCCTGCTGTTTCCTGGCTTGGCTCTAGTGGCCGCAGGCGATGACAATCCTCCCCTTGTGCAGCCAAAAGAACCCAACATGCTTCCCTTCTCCCGGCAGGTTTTCCCGTTCGGATGAGCTCTCGCGCCACAAGCGCTCCCACTCCGGCGTCAAGCCCTACCAATGCCTGACCTGTGAAAAGAAGTTTGCCCGCAGTGACCACTTATCCAAACACATGAAGATCCACAGGGGCCAGCGCAGCCGGACAGGTCAAGGCAGTGGAAGCAGTTAACCCTCCCTGCCTTGCAGAATTGGGGTGCAATCCAGCAGAGCTGGTTCCTGAACCGAACACGAAGGGGTGGGTTTTTTTGTTCAGAGGAGGGGGAAATCATTTTTATTTTTTGTACAGATTGGAGAAAATCCCAAGTCTACCTCTACCCATGGATGCCTTATGGTCAGGACTTCTCCTACTACTGTGCCACTTGTAAATACTCATGATGGGCACCTGGTTTAATTAGGGGCATGCATGGGAGGATGGCTTCATCAAAGGGTTTGGTGAGTTAATGGGTGTTCTCTGTCTAGGTAATTTGTATGCTTCTGTCACTGTAATATCTGCCTGATAAGAGTTGGAGGTGGGAGCTCATGGGTTAATAGCAGTTCTTTCTCAGCCAGCATCCTGATGTGCTGCTCGTATATCCTCCCTGCTATGAGGGTTGCAAGTTAGACCAGTGTCCCAGCTGTCCATGGGCAGCTATCCAAGGGGGGAGAGCCGAAAGGGATCCTTCCTCCTGCCTGAGCCAATGAAGACCTGTGCTTGGAGTTTTGAGACGCCCTTGCTTACCGATTGTACAGTAATGGACTGCCTCTTGATAAGTCCCTGTCTCTGATCTACCTCCTCCCCACCCCTCCCCGTGTGTGCTGCTCATCACTGATGTCTGCAGGATTGGAAAGGCTGATGTCCTTCTCAGTTACAGTCTTTGTTAAGCCTGTACAGAGCCAGGGTAAACTCTCAGGATGTCCCTGAGAAGGTGATGCTGATGCACTTACTGTGTTTTCAGTTGTATGTTGCAAACGCTTAGCTGGGTACCACATGTCCTTGCTTTGTCCGTTGCCACTAACAAAAGGCTGGGAAGGGCAGGGAACGGCTGCAGCTACTAATGGTACTGTGACTTTAAAAACAACGGGCAGGTCTTCACAGCACCCCAGCTGAAGGGTTTGTCTGTCATTTCTATTGGTCTGTGTTCCCAGGTTTATAGTTACAACTCTGCTGTCAAAATAATCTGTTACAATAGTCCTTTTTTGTATTAAAGTGCCTGTAACCTACTTTCAACAGTACCCTGTCTAACATGTTAATAGGGAAGTAGAGTAGAGTCTGGTCATCCTGTAGTGACTGCAGCTGTAGGTAGGCTTTCTGATCTTCCATATTGGTGGTCAGCATGCCACTGATGTGCCGAATTGTGTGTGGAGTGTGGTGGAGCTGTTCAAGTGTGGTTCAGATCAGATTCCCCAGGAGAAGATGATGGATTCAGACAGCAAATTCAGCATGCATCACTGGGGGAAGAATGGGCCGCGGGAGAGCTTTTGGGAGGGAAATGAATTCAGAGGTGAAGGGTACTGCTGGGAGAGAAGGGGAGTTGGTTCTGCAGAAAGGAAAAATACACTTGCACAGAGCTACCTGATTGAGGTGGGGGGCATTGTTGAGGGGGCCAGTGACCAGCTTGACCATGTGCATGTGGCACCTCAGTGTATTCGGGTCCCTGGAACACCAGTACAGCTGGACCAAGCTGCTTTAATTCTTTTTTTCTACAGAAAATGGCTTTTCAATCAAAACAAATGCTGTGATAGAAAACTTCTGTTTTGGTTGAAAGATTCTGATTCTCCCCCCTCCCCCCCCCAACACAATGGAATTGGTGGGGGGGGGGAACACCAACTATTCTTTTTTCTTTGTAGGTATTTTTTTTTCAGTTTTTGAAAACCAACTTTACCAATTTTTTTCTTATCAAAAGGGGGGGGGGGGAGGAATTCCTGGGGAACTTTGGGATTTTTTTTTAAATTTCCTGTGTGCAAATCTTTCTCTTCCCCCTGGAAAAAACCTGGTATCTATACAAAAGCCATGGGAAAATGACACCCACACCCACCCTGGGCTGTGTACTGCTACTTCCATGGTATTTCTGAAGGAGACATGTGGGGACTGAAAATTCCCCTCTGCATCTGCCTCTCGGTTTCTGCCCCCGTACTTTGCCATTTCCAAGGCAGACACCAAAGCTGCTATGAGAGTCAAGGTACAGTAGTGCAGAGGTGAGCGCTGGACTAGGAGTTTGGAACGGCATAGGAACTCGCCATGGCTCTGACACTTGCTCTGTGCCCTTGTGCTAAGTGGCCAGGTCTCTCTGCTTTCTGTATCCCATCTGTGGAGTGGGGATGAGGACACCTAGGCATGAGAGAGGAATGCTTGGAGAGCAGTGTGAACCCACCTCACATTGGTTTTATCTCCAGGATTTAGGAACATTTGCTGTTGGAGGTTATGCTTTCCTGGTAATAGCGATTGCTGTTGGCAGCAGCTTCATGCATAGAATTTCCCAGGGTAGCTACAGAAGAAGGAACTGGTATGGTTGAGGGACTCTGTGTCCTTTATAAGTTGGGCACAGACTGTCCTGGGGTACTTGTGCAGCAAAGGAACATGACACTGCTAAATAGTTCTGTGCACAGGGGGTCCATTCCCCAACAGCGTGGTCCTCCCGCATCAGTGCTCTCAAAGGGTTCCAGTTACTGGTAAGTTACTTTTCTTACTCTGACTTGTATTGTGGTAGCACCTAGGAACCCCAGTCCCGAACCAGGGGCACATGGTGCCAGGCACTGTCCAAACACCGAATGAAGAGGCAGTCCTTGTCCCAAACAGTTTACAATGCGAGTAATTATATAACTTGGGAATTCTTGCCTCTAAGCACAAAGTATTCCTCAAGGGTGACAACTTTTAGGAGGGGGGGTAATGCTTCCCCAAAGAAGAAAATACTGCTTAAAAATGGGGCTGGAGTTTGGTTTTTGATTTGAAATAGAAGAATGTCAGCAGCTGAACAAAGGCCTTTGGCAAATTTCCACAAATGATGGAGTGGGAAATTGACTTATGTTACCCAGCTGCAAGAGCTGCAGCTTGAACTAACCAAGGCTAATTGATCTTGGGCTAAAATGTGTAAGAAACATACAAAATTTGCAACACCTGCATTGCCTGGTTTCCTAATCCCTAGGGGAAGGGGGTTATGATAGAAATGGGTGGAGCTGCAATATTGGACTCCAGAGCCAGCCTTTCCCCCCAAAGTTCCAGGAGGTCTGGCTCTGTAGATCTAGTTCAGGCTCACCCCAGTTTATAACTGGGTTGTGGGGGGGGGGGGGGAGGGGGAGAAGAGATAATAAACAGCTTCAGCTGGGTTCCCCTCCAGTGTGCCTGTGGGATATTTAAAGCTGCCACCTGATGCAGGTTCTAACCAGGTGCTTGGCTAGAATTCTGTGCCTTGTAGTAGGCTTGGGGAAGCAAGTGTGCTTCTCTGTGTCACTTTCCCAGTGCTCCTCCACCCTGCCCTGGATTGCTGTGACCAGACGCCAACAAGAACTCCCAAGTTCAATGCGTGCAGTAATGAAGTTGTTTTAATCCTGAGCCAGACAGGTATGTGAGAATTTATTTTTGTGGTGTTGGGGTTTTTGGCGTAGCTGGTTATTCACTTCATACTCTTTTTCCTTCAGGGCACCGTTTTCAGGCCCTTTGCCAGCATGATTCATGCCAGTCTTGCTCTTTTTTTCAGTCCCTTTTGCTGTTCTAACCTGGCCCCAAACCACTTTCCAGCACAGCCTGTTCCTTTTGAATCTGCCCCACCTTTGCTTTCCCCCTCAGCCTTTAGAATCCAAAGGCCAACTACAGTTTGTGAATCCAGTGCTTTGGGACTGGACAAAGTGGTCAGCAGTATCTGGGCCACAGTTCAGTTCTCGGATCTTTTATTCTCTAAGTGGAATTTGTACATCCCCCTTTTGTCCCCAGCACTGAGTCCCCCGGGAGGCCAGTGAGCTGGGAGTAAAATTGGGAGAGTGGGGAATAGAGACCTTCAGTGTGGCTGACCTGCCATGTGTCTCCTACCAAAGAGAACTTGAGTGGGGTGGGGAGGGCGTGCATTTTTATTGAATCAAATGCCTGGGGCACAAATTTGTTGTGAAATATCTTACCTGTCTCCTCCGGGTGTGCTTTTAATAAATGGCTGGGAAGGTTTGCTGGCGCTTCTGTAATTACCTCTGTTCTCACCTACTGTCATGTGTTAACCTTCCCAGGGTAATGCTCCCCAGTGAACAAAGGATATCCCTGCACAGTGGCAGGGGAGGAGGAGTGGAACTCTTCTGGCTTTCCATTAGCTGAAGTACATAGTATCACCAATGGTACCTTTTCTTACCTTTTAGCCCTATATAAGTATGGCTCTGGGAGTTTGGATTCATGAGTTCCAATACTAGCTCTGAAGTTGACTCTGCTGTTAGGCAAGCTGGGAATGTGCCTCAGTTTCCCCATTTGTACTGTGGGAATAGTGCTAGTTGTACAGTGGTTCGGAGATGAGGGCTTTGAGAGTTCGAAACATCTTTCTAGGCAAAGTAGTAGCTGTGGGAGTCACAAGGGTACTAATAATGAAAGCAGGGATGATGTTTGTGTGTGCACATAAATAAAATGCTTTTCATGCTGTGCCTTCGGTTGTGGGCACAACAATGCTTGTGTGCAAAATCCTACACAAGGATTTTGTGTAGTCTGTGCAGCTGACAATGCTGTGGGAAGTCCCTGGCCTGCGGTCTACACAGCACTTGCTGGTGGAACATGGAGAGTTGATTGGTGTTGGCTGCACCTCTTTCCATCTGAGAGGAGCCAAACTTGTGAGGGTGAGAACTGTGAGCCTGGTTTTATGGCACCTTTGGGAAGACTCCATATATGTTTGTGGCAGCTGGGTCTGTATGGTTTTGCCCTAGGAAGTTGCTAAAGCTGGGTGTTAGTGGGGCTTCTTCTACAGTGCCTTTCATCCTAGAAGGGATTGGCACATGTTAAGCCTCACAAGACCCCATCAGTGGGGAAGTAGAATGTCCATTATAAAGGGGTAAATTGAGGTGCCTCAAGTTGTATAAGGCAGCAGGGGAAGAGCCTGGAATGGAGCCCCAGAAATCCTGTCTCTACAGCTCTAGCCATGAAAGTTCTGCTAAATAAATGTCTCTTGTGTAACACCAATACCCTCCGGTGTAATTCACAGCACTCCCCACCTAGCTTCTCCTCCACCTACAGTTCTGGGCGGGCAATAAGATCTAGCTTGTGGCAGCAAGCAAGCTGGAATCAGCTCTCAAAGAAAAGCAGGGACACAAGGGGCTGGACAGGGCCTAGCACACTGGGCATAGCTGGAATACAGGCAGTTGTTCAGAGGAGCTACAGTGGTCTAGCAGCTGAGTGTTAGGATCTGGCCCCGCTGGCTGCAAAACCGTTCTCTGCCCGGCCTCCTTGAGAGGCCCATAAGAAACAAAAAGGGCAGGAGGGTTAACATGAAACAGGTGGAAGAATATTTCCAGCAATATCTGCAAGACTTTAACCCTCAAGTGGCTCGATACAGTCCCTTGGGCCTATGAGCCTGTGTCTGTCCACACTGCAATCCATGTGTCACTGCAGCACGTGTTGATGTATTAAAGCTAGTTTTGATCTGAACAAGCTTGTTGGGGACTCTGGGTATGCACTTGAGCAGCTAGACTGGTGGCCCGCATGCTGCTGGGGCTTTGCTGCTGCGGTTGGAGCTAGATCAAAGGCAACTACTAGTGCTGCCCTGTGATCACAGTGGAGACATGCTGGGACTTTACTCTGTTCCTTCTCTAGTTGTTTGCATGTGTCACATGTGAATCACCCTCCTAATGCAGTCAGGACTGGTGCTTTTTCCTGATGTATAGTAGCCCCATGCTGCAGCCCATGTGACTTCTCTCAGCTGATGCGCCTGTTCCCATCTCACCACTCTTGGTCTCTGAGTGGATGGCTGGCAGGTCTCTAATTGAGCTAAAGGAAGCTGCCTGAAGGACTGTTAAGGACGTGGCAAAGTTTAAAGGAGGGCATAGCTAGACTAAAACACCTGGCTCAGTCTTGCTGCACCACAAAACTTGCTGCTTCAACTAAACCATTTTCCAGGTAGAAGCATCTGCCTTCAATTAAGTTGTTAAAGGGCAGAGCAATTCTCCAGCTGGAGATTAGGGAGCATTCTCCTCTGTCCATCATTTGCTCCACTGTGCTTTGCTATTACAATGCAATAGGACCCCAAGCAAATGTTCACCCAGCTGTGGGTAAGTACCATGCTGTCTGCATGATTGCCCCCTGATCTGAGGGTGCGCTCTCGCTCACTCTCAATTTACATCCAGGTCAATCTAGGCAACGCACTAGGAAACACTGTAGGCCGTAAAAGTGCAATAGCCACGGCATGGACTAGCTGGGACCTGACATCTCTCACCAAGACTTTCAGTAATGACTAGGGATTTGGGGGGGGGGGGGGAGAGAGAGGGGTGCCCAAATTGTGACTCCTTAAAGGGGCCTGAATGGCCAAATGAGGTTGGGTGCTCAGGACTGAAAACCAGGCCCCTTTTAAAATGTCCCAAAATGGGCCACCCAAAATTGCTAGTCATTTTTGTAAGCTTTGGCCTTCTCTGTGCCCCCCCCTCCCCAATCCCCACCACCTGCAGCTACAGGGCTTCCTGTATCAGAGACCTGACCATACCACAAGATCTTTCCCCTTCTATTTCAAGCATTGGGTTTCGTGCACCAGCAAGGCTCTGAAATGAGACTATTGGTATGAGTCATGTGGCTGGGTTGAGTACTGATCTTGTCCCATCTTCAGCAAAGCTGAGAGCGCCAGAGGGCTGCTTGATTTGTCTGGGAGTAGGCGCAATGATGGAAGCATGACTAGGAATTTTTGTGTGTGGATCTTTGCCCTTCCTGAGTGACACAGTATATTTTGTAGGGAAAACACTCCTGAGGTGGTGGGTGTGGGATGAACATACAGTACTAACTTGCCTCAAAAGGGTTAATGAGGGGCCAGCTAACAGGATGGGTCAGAACTGAAGGGAAATAATCGGGAAGAGAAGAAATAAGGTGGGAAGGAAAATGGTGGGGTGGAGGGGAGAGACGCAAAGGTCTGGTCTACACTTAAAACTGAGGTTGACCAAGCTACATTGATCAGTGTGTGAGAAATTAACCATAATGTAGACATACTCAATTTCACCTCTTAGGTGTATTCAGGATTTAGCTAGAGCTGGTGGAGGTGTGATTTTCATCTGACTCCCTCTTTGGGCCAGTCTGGTCAGGATTTTCTCTGGATAGGATGGAGGAAGTCTGGGGTCCCAGGAGATGGTGGGCGTGGCAGCCATGATGGAGAAATGTTTCTCCCCCAAGTCTTTAGGTATCTAAAAAGGGAATGGTGGGTGGAACAGCCCATTGTCTCATTATTTTGTTCACCAGTTAGGCCTAGTTTGACACAGATTTTGGCTCGCTGATTTTTTGGTCCCATGCTTTTCTTGTTCACCAAGAATGATCTTAACGCAGCCCTTGAGTTATCAGTAGCCCTTTTGTTTGGATTAGTTCGGTCTGTCTTGCTTTGCACTTGTTCCCATCAGCATTTGTTGTTGTGGGTAATTGACATTCTGTGAACTTCCCCTCACAGCTGAGCTCACCATTAGGGTATAGGTGTAGGCTGAGTTGTCCCAACAGGGGCCATCGTTGTCTTGAGTGGATCCAAGTACTTGGTGCTCGTGGAAGGCATCTCTAATCCTGCCATGGAGAGATTTAGTTTTATTAATATGCAGGATTAATTCTGGGTGACTTAAAATATGAATGTCATATGATCTTACTGCAGCACTAGCTGCTCAGGGGACTAGTTAGTGGTGGAGCAGATACAGCATAAGCAGCAGCAGTGCAAGCTTCACTTGGTGCCCCCTTTCCAAGGGCTTTCACCCTGCCCTGGTTGGGTGCCTTCTGTAGAGGTAGAGTGAAGAGATTTGAGTGCGATTCCTGGCTCTGCCACAAACTTGCTGTGTGACCTTGAGCCATTCACTTCACCCCTTGTTTTCCCCTCCTACAATGTCTGTCTTGTCTACTTGGGCTGCAAGTTCTTCAGGAGCAGGGACTTACTGTATGTATGCATCTATCACAGGGGGTCCTGATCTCTTTAAGGCCTCTGGGTGCTTTTGTAATAGAGAGGAATGCAGCCTCCTTGGTGTCTGCTGAAACTGCAGCAAATGGGCCAGTTGGGAGAGTGGGTTTTTGGTGCTGACAGCAGTAAAATTTGGCTTTTTAAACTACCCTTGCCTAGATCATCTTTGTCTCTGCTTTGGTGCTGCTGCTTGCAGTCTTAATGGCCTCAGGTACAAATTAGGATTGCTTTAGTTTCCAACACCAGTTATTTTGGAGCCAAATGGCAAAACCGCTGGCAGTTCTGAAAATAGTGGGGACAGGAGCTGCCATCTCTTCAGGGTGCCACCTTCAGACCCTCAGTCGTGGCTGCCATATCTCCAGATATTTATGGGAGCAACCTGACTCTTAACCATGCGTGGGGTTGCCAATTTTGGTTGGACTTGCTCCTGGAGGCTTCATCACATGACTGTCTTTTATTAAAGACCCATCTTGAATTCCTGGAGACAACAGGAAGGTTGGCAACCCTAGACCATGCTATCTGAAGCCCGCAGTATAGAGGCTTCCAAGGCACTTAAGATGCATCCTGAAATACTTTTGGGAAACATGTTTGCAAACTAATGTCATAATATTGCATCACCCCATGAACTCAAGATGCTATGATGTACAACTTGAAGGATGAAGTTTTATGAAGGTGGCCACTTGGCTTCCAGAGTTCACCTGAAGTAGGAAGTTGAGCCTTAACTATAGGTAATAGTGTCACAAGGCATCTCTGCCGTTGTCCTGCAAGCCACATTGGAAAATTATCAGAATCCAGCTAGGATAGGGTTTCCTGCTATGAATCTTGACAGCCTGATGACTAGCACCATCTAGCCCCCATGCACAAATTAGCACCCCTGGTTGTGATCCTTAGAACAAACCCACAAACCAACTGAAACTTCCTACTTAGTCTCCAGCTTGCTTTTGTGGAACTGAAAGTTCCATGTCATGCTTTCTGTGCTATTGAGAGATTTGTGCAGCACTCAATACATTGGTGTCTGACTGAGTAGCTTGCAATAACATGCCCGCACAAGTGCACAGGGGAGCGGTAGAGATGAGAAAGGGATCCTGTGGTATCTTGAGGTACAGCATAGCAAAGTTGGTGTTTGTAACTTTGTGCTTCAATAAATAGCTTTGTGCCTTAAATCTCTAAGGTCTTGATCCAGGAAAGCACTTAAGCACATGCTTAAAGTTCAGGAGGACTAGGGTGACCAGATAGCATGTGTGGAAAAATTGGGATGGGGGCTGGGGGGTAATAAGAGCCTATATGAGACCCAAAAATCAGGACTGTCCCTATAAAATTGCGACATCTGGTCATCCTAAGGATGACCTAAATGAATGCTACTCTTTTTTGAGAGAGACTAGAGTATTGTAACACAAAACCAAAACAATCCAAAACCGTACTGTTAATGACACTAATTTTTTTTCTTCCTTTGCTTGGGATTTTGGTGTTTGCTAGTTAGGCATGAAACTCTTAAGGTCATTCAGAAAATTGCCAAATATGCAGATTTTCAGCTCACTTGTTCGAGCCAGCTGCTGCATTCAAAGCTGTTTTAAAAGGGCACTCTTGAATTATGGAACAGGCTAGGGCTGAAGTGCCTGACCTTCTATTGCATAATGTGTTGGCTACCCCCGCATCTATGATTCTCCCTCAACCAGCCCAGCCAAAGATCATAGGGTCATGAAGTCAGTAACTTGCTGTGAGATTTCTCCCTCTGATATGTCAATGCTTTAAAAAAAAAAATATTTTTTCCTTGCAGTGATCTTACTGGATTTTGTCTTTCTAGAATTGCTCTTTGGGAGAGGGACAACTATTTAGTCTCTGTATAAAGCCCTCCACAAAGAGGCCCCAACCATGCCAGTATAAATCTTTAACAATTAAACTTTTTGTTCCTTTTAAGCTTCTCTGCATATGATTTTTTAAACTTTCCCTTATTCCCTGCTCCACCTTGTTTTGCCTCCCCCCCCCCCCCCCCCGTCTCATTTAAGCAGGATACGAAGTAATATCCAAGTCACTCATGAATGAGGTGAGAAGTTCCTGACATTCCTTCCACCTGCCCCCACGGATCCAGATTGTTTGGTCCATATGTGCACATCATGTTGGTAATTATTTTTTAATGGGACTTAGGTTCCTTCCTGTAGGGTTCTAATGTTAGTCATTGAGTAGATTCTGCTAATCAACCCTGATCCTTTAATTGTATGCTGCTAAAAATTGGGAGCAACTCTAGTAAAGTCAACAGTTGCATGAATATAGATCAGAATTGGGCTCATTTTGATTTTCATGCGGCAATCGTGTGTTTAGTGCCCAACACTTAGGTGCCCAATCCTTGATTAGGGTGTCTGTGTGCTACTGCAGTACAAACTAATAATGAATTGACTTAGTGACTCTCTGATTTCACTGGTGTAAATCAAGAAAACTCCACTGAAGTTAGTGGAGTCCAGCTAGTCGCCCAATCCATAGCATAGTGGCGAGCGAAGTTAGTGCCAGCAAATGTTGAGTGGGTCATGGTACATTTCAGAACAAACATGGACCCTCTCCTTTCTTTACTTGACTTTCTAATATAGTTGGGTGTGGGGAGAAAAGAACTAGAAAAGATGGAGTCAAGCATCTCCCTGTTCCACCATGCAAGTGTCTTGCCAGGCATAGTATTAGGGTCCCATTTCTGTTTATATGGCTCCTACCATGTTGGGTCTACATGATGCATCTGTATTTAATATACAGTTGTTAGTTCTAGTAGGTTTGTTGGCTATTTGTGCAGTTACGAAAGATTAACAGTCCCAAACAAACCTACATCTCTGAGGTGAATTATTGCAGATACTATCAGGCTAATCCCATGCAGCTTTACATGAGGGATCTGAAGGAGGGAAGGGATTGTCTTCAGTTCATGAAGAGAAGTTGTAAGTAGAGGAAGCAGCATGGAACAAACTGCAAAACCAAGAGTAGAAGGATACAAAGAAAGGGTGGCTAGGAATGGGTTTATCCAAAGACTTCATCCCTTCTCTTGGCTGAAGTATCCTAATATCTCATAATGCTTCTATATTAGAGGAGCTCCTATAATAAGCTCTGGCAGAGAGCAGGGCTCCACTGTGCTAAGGGCTGCCCTAAGGCATAGTAACAATTCCTGTTCCAAAAAGTTTATAGTAAAAATTAACGACACAGGGAGTGGGGAATCCGAAGCAGAGCTATGAAGTAACTTGTTCAAGGGACAGAGCAGGAACCCCAATCCAGATAGCCTGAATCATAGCCAATGTCTCATCTACTAGGCCACACTGGTTCCTAATAAGATGTTTTACATGAGCAAAACAATTCACTCATTTCCCTTTTTTCATATCTTTCAATTGTCCAACCTTGAGATGTCTTCATTCACTTTATTATAGAGCCATTGTAAGGAATGAAGTAGATGCAACAAAGAAATGGGACTAATAATGGCATATAGCTCACTTCCATTGAAATAACAAAGTATAACATGCCATGCTCCTGTTTAACCAGGAGCTGAGCAAATGCTTTTAACATATTAAGGGTATGAAGATAATGCCTAAGTGAAACTTCTCATGGGCTATGTCTTGTATTTTTTGAGTGCTGAGCTCTCTTGAAAATCTGCCCCTATATTAAGTTGGGTTTGGAGGACTGGGTTCCTCATGGGTGCACTTAAGGTGAAATATTTTAGTTAGACGGGAGGCACAAAATACTCTGTGAAATGGCCTCTAGGAAACTTGAAATTGCATGTTATGGCATATGTGGTATCCATTCCTTTCCTAACTAAGTGCTGCTTAAGCTTTCTTTGCAGGTGGACCTGGGTGGGAATGTGATGGAGGGCTGTGACTGATGTTTCTGTTTGAGGAAGGAAGAGTGAAAATTCCCTTGTATTTTCATCTTCTGCCTTTGTCACCTAAATGAAACCATCCCATTGAGGAGGGGATGACGAGCTGTGTCTGTCCTATCCAGGCTTATAAGGTGGTAAAGTATAAGGCTGAGAAAAATGGGTTTCTGAGCCAAGACCCAGCAGTCAGCAGCAAATCCTTCAATGCCTGACCCTAGAAGATCAATTGCTCTGTCCCAACAGTGTGTGGATGGGCTGTTTTTTACTGAGCTTTCATGTGAATTAGGGCTCCCCACTGAGTGCAAAGTCTTCTCACCTCCCTTTTAAAGGAATGGTGTTAATAAAAATGGAGTCTCAGGGTATCTAAAAGCAGTGCATGTTCTAGCTCCATAGGTTGAGTGAACTAGATACAGGAATAGAAAGTCATCTAGGGAGAGGTTGGAGAACTTGATATTCTTGCATAAGGGATAGATTTCTGTATGGTTTTTAAAAATGTATTGTGTAATATAGTGGCCAAGCTCTGTTCCCTCATGACCAAAAAGAACTGCTGTCGTTCCTCAAGGAAGAAATATTTTGCTTATAAACCTCTCCCAGTAGCACAGTCAGTGACTTTTAAAGCAGAGATCAGTGAAGTGAGTTGGTAAGAAGTGACTGATAGTAAACTCCTAGCTGTAGCAAAACTCCCCCATCTACAGAGTCATCTGGCTCAGGGGCTGATCCTCTGCTCTTTTCTGGATCTTTTCTGCTGCTCTTATCTTCTAACCTTCACTACTGTTTTCATGCTGATACTCCACTCATCTTTCACCACTTTCATGGGGTTCCCCTTCCCTGCCTCTTCAGTTTCTCTTGACCACACACTTGTGACTTCACTTCTGCTTTCTTCAAACTAAGCACCTCAAGGACGGAAGCAATTCTCTTGGGCAAGAACCTCATCCTCAATCACAGCATGTGCTCTCCCATTCTGTTCCATGGATTGTAGACTTAATCCTGAGATTTTTCTCTTCCTTTATCTCTTCTGTTCTCACATTATGGCCTTCTCCCTCCCTCCAGTGTTTCCCTTTGTAGGCCTGAACTCTGTTCCACTGCTCATGTGGTCTTGTGTGATCTCCTTTTACCTTGCTGATTGTGCTTTCCTTCTTTGTCCTAAAGTCTCACTTTCTGTACTTGGGCTTGGGAAGAGTGCTGCCACCTCTCCTCCTACCCCCATTGGTTAGTTCATCCTGCCTTTAAATGGCTCTACCTTGAGGCTAATTTAATCAGGTGCTTCAAAAGTGCAGTTGCTAAAGGGATTTTAAAAATCTTCCATGGAGTTGCTCTTGTTTGTTTCAGACATTTGCATCTTCCTTTCCCAAACTAATCTTCCAGACCCTGCCTCTTTGCTTTCCTCTCCTCCCTTCCTCTCCCCCTGAACCCTTTGTTCAGCATCTGTCGTCTCCACTAGCTTCCCTATACCTTTCTCCCTCAACAATTTACTCTGTTCACACTAGGAGTCTTACCTTTCTCCCTCACTTTGTTTTTCTTTAGCTCTGTAATTGTGTACATGTATCAGCTACTGTTCATAGCAGGCACTGAGAGTCTTTAAAGTAAGTTTCTCTGTAAAAACATTAGCACCATCAGCCTCAACTTTCATGTCCCTCTGCTTTTTCTGTTGAGGATGCCAATATGTACACCTGTTTTTAATAAAGCAATACACATGCCCATGCTGAAATGAGCAAAGAATTATTCCAGTTTCACAACAGCACCACTAAGCCCCCCAGGCCTGTGTAAGGCAACTTTCTTGTGCTTACTAATGTTACCTACCCATAGAATGGCCAGATGTCCCGATTTATAGGGACAGTCTGGATTTTGGGGTATTTTTCTTATACAAGCTCCTATTACCTCCCCCCTGGTCATGGCCTTTGATGTGGTTTTCAGAAAGGCTGAGGGGCCCCCCCCCCCCCATGCCTGCTGTGGGGGGTCAGGAGCTGTAGGGCCTCCACAGTGCTGTGAGGGAGGCTACACCACAGTTGGGTTTAGGGAGAGGGGGCTCTAAACAGACAGCCCCTCCACCCCCATTTCACCTGGGCTTTACATGCTGCCTAACTGCTGGGGGGGGAATGGGAATCCACCTTCAGTGGTAGCCTCTTGTCCATGCATTAGCCACATGGTCTGGCTGGCCTCTACTACAACCAACTCCCCCCCAAAAAAACTACATTCCCCATAATGCTCTGCAGGGAAGGGGGTGGAGCACGGTCCGCTGTTCCCCCAGGGGCGAGCCCTGATTGGCTGAGTCGAGTCTGGCCTCCCGCCGGGGCGGAAGTGTGGTTTACGGCGGCCGGGCGGGCCCGTGTCGCGTGCGAGCGAATGTGCCCTGTGTCCCGCCATGTAGCGCGCTGCCGCCTCCGCTCGGGTTCGGTTCCAGCGCCCGGGATGGGGCCCCGGCTCCCGGCCCGACAGGGGGCCCCCCGGCCATGAGGGGAGCCCGGTACCTGCCGCTGCCAGCGACCGCGCCGCTCGGGGAGCGGGGGCTCCGCCTCGGTGAGTGCGGGCTGCGGAGCCGACCCTGCCCGGGACCCCCGGGTCCCGCCCCGCCCCACAGACCGGACCCCCCCCCCCCACCGCCGTGCACCCCACCAGTCCTGCCCCCAGGCGCCCCGACCGCCTCCGGTCCTTCCCCGCCGCCCCGAGTCACCCCGTGTCGCCCTAGTCCTGCCTCCTCCCCCGTACCCCTCAATTTCTGCCCCCAGTCACCCCGTGCGCCCGCCCCCCGTGTCCCCTCAGTTCCTCCCCCGACTCACCCCATGCGCCCCGACCGCCCCGTACCCCTCCAGTCCTGCCCCGACTCCCCCCGTACTCCTCCAGTCCTGCCCTGACTCCCCTCAGTGCTGCCCGCCCCCCCGTACCCCTCAATTACTGTCCCGAGTCACCCCATGTGCCCCGACCCCCTGTACCCCTCCAGTCCTGCCCCCTCCTGTACCCCTCCAGTCCTGCCCTGTCACCCTGTGCGCCCTGACACCCCCGTGCCCCTGCAGTCCTGCCCCGACCACCTCCGTGTCCCCCAGTCCTGCCCCCTCCACTCCTACTCCTCCAGTTCTGCCCCAAGTCATCCCAGTCGACCCCCCCATAACTCCCCAGTCCTGCCCTCTTCCCCGTACTCCTCCAGTCCAGCTCCAACCCTTCTGTGCCCCCTGACCTCCCAGTGCACCCCCCTTCCCCTGTTCCCCCACTCCTGCTCCCTCCCCATCACTCCATGTGCCCCGACCCCCCTGTGTCCTCCCAGTCCTGCCCACTCCCTGTGAGTCACCTATGTCCATCAGTCCTGCCCCCTTCTCCCCTATTCTTCCAGTCCGGCTCTGACCCCGTTGTGTCTCCCCAGTCCTGCCCCTGGCCCCTGAGTCACCCTCCGCACTCCTCCCTCCATGTCCATCCCAGGCCTGCCCCTGACAACCCCCCCCCCCATACCTCAGTCGTGCCCCTGCCCCCTGAGTCACTCTCTACAACCCTCCCTCTATGTCAGTCCCATGCACTCTGGCCCTCTTCTTCCTGATCTCCCCCCTGCCCCATTTTCTGGCCCAATGCTTGTGCCTCCTGCCCCTCCCAGTCACCCCATGGATCCCAGCCCCCTGTCCCAAGCAATTACCCTATGATCTGCACTCATTTTGCCCTCTATTACTGCCCATTTTCCCTCTTTCCCCTCCTCCCCTGCACCCCACTGAGCTGCTTGCCCTCCCCCTCCCACCAGCTTGCCACCCTGGCTGCGAGATGGGGCAGCAGCAGTGGGCGGCAGGAGGAAGGCGCCAGACATAGCAGGATGTTTTTATGGCTGGTAAGGGTTGGGTGGAAAAATAAACAAATTTAGGTGCTGATGCCTGTGAATGAGTTTGAGGATGGGGTGTCTTGGGGATTAGTCTGAATCCTCTCAGAAGAGGAGGCAGTAAGTGGCTTATTTTGTGTCTGTCACAGTGAAAAGAAAACTAAAGATCTATAGTAACATACACACTCTGTATTGGGTTTGTTTATGTGTCTTAACTCCCGTATGGTTCATATTAGCACACTTGTGGAAACATAAACTGATTTTTAAATGGCAAAGTAAAGTACTGTTCTTTGTGGGTGGGTGCCTGCTTTATTTGTATGAAAAAGTTGGGGTTTGATTGGGGGCGGAGGGGATTTCTGTGTGTTTGCCAGGAAGTTGGAAAATGAAAGCAACTCTGTTAAAAGCTTTGAAATGGTGTAGCTCTTCTAGGGACTTTGATCTGTGTCACTACTATCACAGTTGTTTCATGATTGGTGGAAGCTCTCCCTTTATCTGGTGTGAAGTTTCCTTTCTCTTTCTTCTTGCTTGAAGTGCTTTAAATTGTTTTTACAGAATACAGTTACTGAAAATGAGGATATACTTAATTTACACACACTTCTACAGTAATGATTGTATGAATGCCTAGTCTTAGATTTACCTAGTCTCAGATTTACAGCTATCGAGAAGTCTTCCCGTAGCTTTTTTATCGTGGCATTTTTAGTGGAACACTTTCCTCTGAAAATTTCGACTATTGCCTTTTTGATGTAGTATTTTAATTACAAGACTTAAGCCTTTTGCCATTTGGTACTTATTATTTATTTGGCTCAATGTGATGATGTGAGTTAGAGCAGGGCCATGGTTTCTGTTCCGAAGTTTGCCATAGTCTGTTTGTGATCATAGGCAAGTTTTTAAAGCTTCTGCCCCTTAGTGTTTTAATCTGTATAATGAAGCTGATACCCATCTTGATAAATTAGTTTTGAGGGCCTTGGATGAAAGCGTTATATAAGTTCAAGATGCTGTTCTGTTCGATTAGCGTGTATATTGTTGGGTATGTGTGAAGTACCTGTATACATACTACATTCACAATATGTATTTTTTGCTTCCACTGTGCTAATTTCTGAATTTTATTTTCCATCTCTTCCCACTCAAGTGTGGGTATAAGATCTTGGGTGTTAAATAGCAGCTTCTGAAGTGTAAAGGGATCAGTCAGATCACAAGACAATGCCTCATTCACTATGTGCAGTTTTTAGTGGTTACAATTTACTTATCTTCCTAATGTATTCAAAACAAACATGATCCATATAACACGCTGACACTCCCTGACTGAACTGCCTGTTCATGATTTTGGTCAGCCTGTTTATTTTTAGGGTCTTAGCTCCTGTTTGCAGAGAATAGTTGTCCTGTCGTCCTAGCAACCAGGCTATGTGTACTATAAACATTATTAAAGGAAACCTTTTCCATCCTAAATGAGACTTCCTTTTCATAATAAAGTTAGGGTCAACATACAAACATTTAACCATTTTGTTCAAGGATTATTCAACAGCATGCTACAGAGAATTGTCCATTCAGTCATAAACAAGGATGCTTTTACTTTTAGCAGATGTGCATATCACTGCTAATTTCATATGCAGCTGATAAACACTTTTCCCTCTTTGTGCCCGAGGACCAGTAGAAAGCAAATATAGTTTACTGAGAGCTGAGTGTCCTAGAAATAGAGGTTTTATAATACATCCTGGAAACAAAAAGTATAGTTGTCTTCTTTTCCACATCAGGAAGATTAAAAACAAGATAAAGGCATTTAGTTCATAATGTTTTCTATTTCAGTTTGAATGACTCCTATGATGTCTCCCTTTGAAAGTCTAGTATCTCCTTGTGGGGTGAGGGTGATCATGGAAATTCAGACTTCCAACCATGTTGAAACAAACTATGAAACTTAGGTCTAATGACTACATAACTCATCTCATTGGGGAGTTATGACGTCTCCAGCCAAGAAAGCTGGTGGATCAGAATGATTGCAACAACTGGAGGAAATGCATGGAAAATTGTTCTTCATCACAGGAGTCCTCCCTACTTGTCACCTCTGAACAGGGACTGAAATGTTTTAAATGCTGGTTTAGACAAGACAAAACTGTTTTCAACAACATTGCAACCAGCATGGAAGATTGTCTCAACCATGCTTCCCTGTAGTGATGTTGGAAAACAATGTTGGTCCATCTGCTGTAGCAGCCTGGTAGTCTTCAATTCCAGGGTGGCTAGGAGATCCCATTATTGAAATTGTTACCAATGGCGCATCTTCCTACAGTGTGTGTTGGAAACAAGCAAGACTTTCCCATGGAAATATATAAGGTACAGAAGACAAGGATATATTTATTTAGTTGATGGTAAATGTACTAATTCTTGGGGGAATGTATATTTCACCTCTAGTTCTAAAAAACTTTGCAATTTAATTTTGAGACATGGTCCTGGAAGCTCATGTGCTGTGTGAGTTTGAACTAGACGTAAATGTCAAATGATAAAACATGAAAGGTGAAAATTATAGACAAGCTCTTATCATAAGGGTATCTCCTCCAGTCTTGCCCTCAAAGGTGTCTCCTGCCTTGCTGGCCACAGTTTCTCTTGCAGAATAGGCATGTTTTTCTGTGTGGCATGAAACCCTGTGTTCAGTGGACACCAGATAAGAGTGCTGGATTTTTTAATTCTTTATTTTTGAAGTTTGGCTTCTGAATTTCAGCATTTACTTAGTGAAAAAGTTACTTGAAGGATATTCCCTGGGAACTAACAAGGTGTTTTATTTAGGTTTTTGGTTGGGAGTGTGGAAATCCAGGCCTCCAGTTTAAGTTAATATCTTCAGTGAATTGCTTACCTTAATTTTTATTGTAAACAGGCATTTACTGGCAAATGCCTGTTTGAACTGGAAGCCTTACTGAGTTTTAAGGCACTGTGTAATGCTGAGCTGTGGCTTGCCATCAGAATACTAGCCGATGTGGGCAGAAGCAGCCCAGATGTTGCTCTGGTACATCTTGCATTTCAGTGAAGATGTCTTTTGTCTGTACTTAGGTTGTAAACTTCTTGAGCTAGAGGACCATCTTTATGTTCTTTGTCTGCACAGAGCCTGTCATAATGGGGTCCTTGTCTATAACTAGGCCTCCTAGACACTACAGTGGTACAAATAATGAATCACAATCATAGAGAAATACTTGGGAGATGCTCAGATACTACACTGATGGGGGTGCAGAGATGCAAGTACCTAGATAGTGACCTTAACGACTAGTAGGGAGATGGTGTCCCACATATAATAGGCACCAGGGGCCTTACTTTATTCTAGGTAAAATGAATAAACTTGTACATGAGATAAAACCTTAAGAGCAGTAATGCAGGAAAATCCATTTCCCTGAGGCTTAGAAGTATTTATATGAAAGGATTAGTGATAACTGGATATTACTTTTTAAGAACCGTGCTAATCAAATATCTGCCTGGCTAACCTTGTTACATGTTGATAAGCCATTAACACCTGCTTCCCTTTCTAGTATATTAGAGCTGCATGCATTGTCCAGAGGGATACAACATCGCACTAGCATATCTCCTTTATCCTCATTCATTTCTTTAGTGCTTTCTCTCCTATTTTTTCACTTCCTGTTTTCACTCTTCCCTCTGTCTTTTCTGTTTTGTCTGCCTGTCTTTCTCCCCCTCCCCTTAGAGTGGTAATATTAACTTCCCTCTCTTCTAGGGACAGAGAAGGGCTGCTTTACTCTCTTGGTACTCCATTTGCGCTCTCTCTCACTAATCATCATTAATCAGGGTGGTAGCCGTGTTAGTCTGGAATAGCAGAGTTAACAAAGTCCTGTGGCACCTTAAAGACTAACTATAAAGTTTTGAAGCATGAGCTTTCGTGGGCTAATACCCACTTCGTCGGATGCAGGCAGTAGAACTACTACTGCCTGCATCCGACGAAGTGGGTATTAGCCCACGAAAGCTCATGCTTCTAATCATCATTAGTCATTCCGGGAGAAGGGAGAGAATGTGCTTCTTTGGGCAGGTACACTTCAAAAATAGATGAGCTGAATTAGGACCTGCCCAAAAAAGTACCTGCCCGGAGGCACCTAATTTAAATAGGAATGTTGAGCCCTGTGTAAGCTGTCAGATGTAATCCATTTACGAGACTGACTAAAATCTGACACTCGGACATGTAGACTGCCTGCTTTCTTCCTTAGGCAATGGCTGTCTTCTGGCCTATAGGGGGATATGTGCTAGGTAGTAATGAAATCATTACCAAAGCCTTTTATTTCAATAGCAACCCCAACTGAATCTTAAACTTACCAATGCATGTAACCTGCATCTGGGAGAATCCTGGCACAGTTTCACCTTGCTCAAGAAACACTTTGGAGCACAATGCCTACACACGAATGATGGTTTATCTTGTGTCTGATTCATTCGCTTTGGTATACAACTATACCCTTAGGTTTGCCTATATAATAATATTTTCCCATGTAGCCAAGCCAACAATTACTATTGACATAGTTAAACCGATATATCAGTATAACTGACTCTCCATTCTGGAATAAAAGTGTCTTTTTGGTTTATCTCAAACTCCTTCCAAAGTAATGTGAACCAAACAGGGAAAAAAAGGCTTTGCTATGCTGGAATAAGAGTGTCCGTTTGCGGAGTTATACCAGTTTAACTGTATCGACTTAAATTCACATCTACCCATAGAAGAAAGGAAAGTTAATTTAACCACATCCCTGACCACTCTAGTTAAGCTGACCTCACCCTGGTGTAGACAGCACCAGAAAGTATATTGGACCGTATGTTTACCTAGACAGTCATGATGAAAGTGCCAGTGAAGTGTTCAGAGCTGCACTAGACGTGGCTGACTGGGCCCTAGCCCTAGGAGTTTACACTGTAAAAGTCCGACACAGATAGGACAAGATGCAATAGGTGTTCACTTGGATCTTTATTTTCTTCCCTGTTTCCTCACCCTCTCAAAAGGTTGGGGAAGAGCCAGTTTGTGGGATTCGAGGGAGAAGAGAATGGAGACTAGGGCACAGGGATTGAGTGACTTTTTCATACATAGGATGTAGCAGAGGCTCTGAATGCCCAGAGGAGAAATGAACTATCCTACAGTGTCAGTGTTTGTCTCTCTAATTCCTGCTAATTGTAATAGCTTTGGAGGGTCTTGACCAGCCATCTCTTTCCTTTCGAAGAAAGATCTGGGGTTTGTGGGAGAAGGAACTCTCTTACACTGCTGCACCTGCTCCGTTTTTCATGAGGCAGCACAAGCCAGAAGTGGGTGAGCACAGAGCAGTTTACAAATCCTTTTTCGCTCATGATTCAGTGTGACTTTCCCAAAATGACCTGATTTAGTTAAATGTGGCTATATATAGACCTTGTGAAAAAGACTGTGAGGTGGGAGGAGACAATGGCAGCCAGCTTCTAGGCTGTTATTCTGCAGGAAACAGCTTCCACGACCGGTGACTAATAATTTTTGACTCCTGCTGCCTTTGTGGAAATAATAGCCTTGCCCCCTCCAAGTCCTGGTGATATGTAGGAAATGGTAGAGTTCATAACCTCCGGCCTATCTGATTTCTACCCTTCTGCGTTTCAGCTCACTGCTATGGACAGTACAATCACCTTGTGGCAGTTCCTCCTCCAACTCCTCCAAGAGCCTCAGAACAAGCATATCATCCGTTGGACCTCCAACGATGGGGAGTTCAAATTGCTGCAGGCAGAGGAGGTGGCCCGGCTTTGGGGAATCCGCAAGAACAAGCCCAGCATGAACTATGACAAACTCAGTCGTGCTCTCAGATACTACTATGTGAAGGTAACAACACCCAAATGTTATCCCTCTTACATCCAGCTTCCATCTAATGAGCTATGTTTCCTTTTTCATTCTTTTCAAGAAGATAGATGCCAGTTGTGTCTTTGGCTTAGGTGAGGTGTGACTGTCCCCACTGCCGCAGTATTACTGTTGTAATTGTTTGGCGATTCCAGAGAGCTTCCTGTGAAATATCACCTCTTTAACTTATTTGAGTCACACACTCCTTTATTAACAGTCCACAAAAACAGGTGTATACTTTGAAAGGGTTTAAAGACTTGAATGCTCAAAACTAATTAAAATCTTGCTAAAAACTATGAGAATTTTGTGTCCCTCTGTCTACTTCAGGTCTTTCCTGCAACTGTTTCTACCCACGAAAGCTTATGCTTCAATACTTTAGTTAGTCTTTAAGGTGCCACAGAACTCTTTGTTACCTCTGCTATTCCAGACTAACACGGCTACCTCTCTGATTCTTGTTTCTACAAAGTGGCCAGTAGAAAAACAAGTTTCCAAAGTAGCCCAAAATCTTTTATTTTTCTTCTTCTTGTTGTGTTCAGTATAAATCCGCACGTCTACAGTAGCGAATGAGTCGATGAAGCCCAGGGAAGCGTCTCTTGTTTAGCTAATGATTTGACTTTTTGTTACCTTTTGAAAGTTACAGATGCTCTGACACCATCCAGGCATTGACGAAAGGCTTGAAGGAGCTGAATTAGAATTAGAAACCGGGGTAGTGACCATAATTTCAGTAACCTCTCAACAAGTGGTTTATCCCAAAAACTCTTATGTGGGTGTTTAAGATAAGAAAATAACATACAGTTTCTGAGCTAACTGTTAGTCGGTTGCTCAGAATTTATTGTTTCCAGGGCTGCAGTTTCCTTAATCTGTTCTTCTATTAAAAAATCTTAGTTGGTAGTAGTTAGCTGTACATTAAATAAGAATCCATTTAGTCCAAAAACATTTGTGTATTCTTTTCAATGCATACAAAAATAAGTAGCAACAAATGCTGCATAGGGGGATAGTTTGGCTGCTGTTTAGCCTACTGTTCTGCTGAATACTTCATCTTGCCTATTTCTTTTGCTTTTATTATGACATCTTATTAAAATAAGCATGAACTGTTTCGAATACTCAGGCCCTGATCCTGCAAACACTTCTGCACCTGAGTAGTTCTACTGATGTCAGTTAAGATGCATATTTGTAGGATTGGAGCCTAAGTTTGTCATTACCCACTGAGTTCTTGACTCATTGCTTGTGACCTTGATGCTGGTGACGTTATCTGCATGTGTTGTTGCTAGTTGTGCTTTTTTAAAGTTTTTTATTATGAGACTAAAAAAAATTGCTGAGTAGCTTTAAGGTCCTTGCTAGTAGTCAGGTGGATAAAAATCAATGATTTAAAAAAAATCTTTTTTTTTTTTAATTGGATTTGTGTGATTTAAATGGGATTTTTTTTGATAAAATGCTTTTTAAGGAAAAACCTTATCGAAAGATAATTTTAATTAAGATACATTATAGCTCAAAGAGATCTCATCATGGAATAAGGATTATAAAATCTAATTCTATAGCATGAGACAATAGATTCATGTAATGTTTAAGAAAAGTTTTGTAAATAAGCTCCGATAGTTCATGGGTTAGGGACCCAATCTGATGGGGTTCCATAGGCCTCTGTATAGATTGTTTAGGTTAATTTTTCTATCTACCCAATGGGACTTAGTGCTCAGTCTAGAAGATACCATCAGAGATTCTTAGTTTTGCAGTTCTCAAACTGTGGATTTGTGTCTCCAGAAGTAGCATGCTTGTTAACAGCAAAAATGTTTTAAAATAAATAAATAACATATAGGTTAGAAATAACAGACTTCAGCTCTATTGTCCCTCTGCAAATCTGTGTACGCAGAGTTAATCCCTTACCTCTCTCTAAAAGTGCAATGAATAGAAGATTGTTGGGGGCACAATAGATTTGGACAAGGAGAAGAAGTCTGGAGATAAATGTGAGACGCGAGGGGCATATGCTTGTTTTGTTAAAATATTATATGTTTGCTGTTGAAGGGAAAAAAAATCCAGACTATTTAATGTTTTTGTTTTAGTTAAATAAAACAATTTAAATATCTGTCTGGTGATGTTCTCTTCCTAATACAACATGGCAAGAAAATCCTCCAAATATTAGTGCTTAATCTGTTGAACTGGAGATTGTTCACCCCCCAATAACTTCATAAATATCTGCTTCAAGTACTTTTGATAAATGAAATAACCAATCATTCATTTTCTGATATAGCTGTAAAACTAATCTGAAACGTTTTCAAAATAAATCACTGTTTAAAAATGTATAGTGTGTACCTTCTAAAATGAAACCTACATCTATCTCTGAGTTGTGAAGACTACGTATTAAGGTTATGGCAACCAACAAGAATGCACTTTTATGTAGAAAATCATGAATAAATCAACTCTTCCTGACTAGTGATTTAAATCAAATTGATTTAAATCAAATCCCCCTGCTAGTAATGCATTTCAGGTGAGGTTTGCTTGTGTTTTGGTTGGGGTATTTTAGAAATAATAGTTTTGGTGGGTATTTTTTAGGTTGTTGTAATCCTAATTCTCATAAAAGTGAACATTTGTTCCTGCTGAAGTAAAGATGCCACCTACACATTAGTCAGTTTTGAGGAGCGTCTGTAACAAGAAAATTAGTAGGTGGAATGATGGAAAATTATTTTCTCTACCCACAGAATATCATCAAAAAAGTGAATGGTCAGAAGTTTGTGTACAAGTTTGTTTCTTATCCGGAGATTCTGAATATTGCTCCACTGATGGTGGGCAGGACTGAGGGAGACCCCATGATGTCTGGCTTTGCAGAAGTCAGCAGTGCTCCAAAGGACCTGGAAAACGGTGTGAAAGAGAAGCCCCAGACCTGTGCTAAATCATCCAGCCGCAATGACTATATCCATTCAGGCCTGTACTCTTCTTTTACTCTGACCTCCCTGAACTCCTCTGGCGTGAAGCTTTTCAGGTCGGTCAAGATTGAGAATCCAGCTGAGAAACTGGTGGAGAAAAAACCTGCTCAGGATCTGACACCTTCAGTCATAAAGTTTGTGACCATGCCCTCCAAAACGCCTGCAGTTTCACCCCTTGCCTCAGCCACTTCAATTGTCTCCACGCTTCCTACAGAATCAGAAGAAACTCTCCAGACCTTGGAGACTCTAGTTTCACCAAAATTAACTCCCACTGAAGCTCCAGCCTCTTTGCCAAACTTCACCACCACCTTCACCCCAACACCACCTGTACCTTCCATTTCTCCCACTCTGGAGGTTCCTTCCACACCTCCTTCACCACCCTTGAGTTCTAACCCTGACCTGGACATTGACACGGACATAGAGTCGGTGACTTCTCAGCAGTTGGAGCAGTCTCAGAACCCTCAGCACCTATCACCAGAGCCCACAGAGCACGATTTATCTGTGCTGGAGAAGGATCTTGCCAATCACCTCTCCAGAGCTAAAAAACCCAAAGGGCTGGAGCTGGCTCCCACTCTTGTCATTACAGGCAGTGATCTGAGTCCACTGGGGATACTAAGCCCTTCTCTCCCTACTGCTTCTCTTACTCCAGCATTTTTTTCACAGGTAACCTTATTCCCTTCTCTTGTTTCTATTAACAGCATCTGTTGTACTTGACAACAGTAAGGGAGGGCAGGTTGAAAAATAAATAGCCAATGGAAATGGTTGTGTTTGGACTCCTGAAATGAGGTGTGTCTGCCTCTTTTAAATCAGAAATCTATTCTGGAACATAAATGACCAGTGTTACTGGCATCCTATCTGAAATGTGCTCAGCAGTTCTTTGCCTGTGGATGTCTGTACAACATTGGTGTACAGGAGGAAGACAAACTGGGGTACCCAGCTGCCTCTGTTGCTAAATCATTTGCATAGGAGGCATGATTAAAAATACTTTGAAGGTGACCCAGTGTTCTCGCTCCAGGGCCGTGTCATGATGCACTTCAGGCAGACTAAAAAACATTTATGTTTTAGCTGATTTAATAAGAGAAATGTTGAAACCTCAGCTGAACTGTTCCTTCACTCGATCCAGTAGAAAGCTACTTTCAACAAAAAGGAGGCTGAGTGGCAGCATAATATGGGTGTTACTCTTCTGTGGAAAACCAGGCTTTTACAGCTCATGGGAAAACATTCACAATATCCAAAGAGCTCTGATTCGGGTTGTTACATTGTTCTGGTTGGTTTTAATCTCTCCTATTAGTAAATTAAAGTTAGGTGCTTCCCTAAATTCACAGTATTGGAAGCACAAACAACTGAAGATGTGGGAGAGAGAGCCATTGCACTGTTACTTAGCTATTCTTGGCTGGACTTGTCAAAATAGTTGTTGGCGATACATGGAAAATCTAGAGAATGCGCTTAAGTAGGACACTACTTATTTCTGATCTATGGCTGAGGTTTTGAGTGTCGCTTTGGGCATTTGGATGTTCAAATTCCCTTTAATTTTAATCTCTTCAGTGGTTTTGGAAATAGCTTAAGGATACTGTGTACTGAATCCCAATTAGAGCAGGCAGCTGGGAGCCAGGTCACGTTACCTTTTGTGCTTCCACTCTTTTCACCTGTAAAATGAGGATAATTCGTGCCTCCTATGGGCGCCTTGATTTTTCATAACAAACTACAGAGGTGCTAAGAACAATGTTTTCTGACCTAGGTACTTACACTTAGGTGTATATGTAGGGACTAAAATAATTGGCCTGATTTCTCAGCAGCGTAGAGCACCTGCAAATCCCTTTTGAAGTCAGTGGGAGCTGCAGATGCTCAACACATTTGAAAATGAGGCTTGTTTTGTTTTGTTTCATTTCTTTCATATGGAATTTGATAGCTGATGTTGGCACCTAGGGTTTGAGAACTTTGGCCTAAATGCACAAGTACTAAGAATTACTAGATGTAATAACCTATAATGTAAATGACTGTGTTTTGTATCTCCCTTAGACTCCCATCCTGCTGACCCCAAGCCCGTTGCTCTCAAGTATTCACTTCTGGAGCACACTCAGTCCAGTAGCGCCTCTCAGTCCAGCAAGATTACAAGGTGCTAACACCCTTTTTCAGGTAAGCTTCAACAAGACTGGCCGTGCCAGTCGAGTTGAGCCTTCTCAGCAGACTTTGTGGAAATGTGACGGGTAGGGTTAGTCTAAAATTTTTACTGTAAGATTATGCCAAAAATATTTGCCATTTAATTAACAGTAAAGTCATAAATAGCCAATAACAATCAAATTGTAGATTCATTAGTTGAGACTTCACCAGAAGTGAGAATTTGTTACTCCATAGCCATTATTGTATGTCAGCGTAAGTAACAGTGTTACAGGGTAAGTAACAATGATATAACGCTTTGTGTGGTTTATTACATCTTTCTCTCTCAAAATACACTAATGCAATCTTCACAGTATTGAGAGAGGGAGACTGTTCCTATTGTATAGGCCTGTGACAACCTAGATCACAGTTTTTCTGCATGAACCCTGGATTCTGCTCCACTCTATTGCAATGGACTGGAAATTCTGACATCTTCATTGTTTGTTTGTGTTTTTTTAAATGGAGATTTTTTTTGGGTAATGAACTACATATGAACACGAATTATACTTGTTGCTATTAAATGGAACTGGGTTAAGCACATCTGCTGCTTGATTCTGTGAAAACCAACGGTGACATGTTACTGGCCATCTTTGTGTTTTGAACTTCACATACTTAACATCTCTGTGGAGATGAAGAGAGTAGCTTACATGTACTGACATTGTCAGAGTATGTTTTTTTTTAAATTAATGTATCTGCAGAATAGTTGGACTCCCCACTGTTTAATTACCTGCTGATACTATTAAGGCACAGTGTGGAATGCTTGTTCCGCTGTGCAGATACTTGCATTAAAGAGTCATGGAACTGATTATTTTATTAGTTGGGATAAAGGCTTTGCTCAGTACTGATATAAACTGTCCATCAACAAGTTTAGGATTCAAATTAGAGGAAGATTTCTAACCATCAGAGGAGTGAAGTTCTGGGAAGCAGTGGGGGGTTTTTCGCATCGGACATGGGTCACTTACACGTTTAAACTACTGTAAAGGATGGATACGCTGTAACTTGAAGTCTTTGAATCATGATATGAGGATTTCAGTAACTAAGCTAGAGCAGCAGTTCTCAAACTTTCTTGCACTGTGACCCCCTTCTGACAACAAAAATTACTACATGACCCCAGGAGGGGGGACTGTAGAGCCAGTCTTCCCGAGCTCTGCCGCCCTGGGGGGGTTGGGGGGGGGGCAAAGCTGGAACCCAAGGGCTTCTGCCCTGGATGGGGGAGGGAGGGGCAATGTAACCTTAGTCCTGGGCAGTGGTACTTGGGCTTCAGACGTGCTAGGGCCCAGGGCCAACACCAGCCCTGGGGACCCAATTAAAATGGGGTCGTGACCCACATTGGGGGTCCCAACCCAGTTTGAGAGCCCCTGAGCTAGAGGTTATTTGGGTCTTACAAGGAGTCAGTGGGCAAGGTGCTGGGCTTACAATGTCCATGAGGTCAGACTAGCTGACATGATGATCACTTCTGGCCTTAAAGTCTGAGTCTAACTTACAAACTTAATCCCTGTGTCTGCTGCAGCTGTGCTGATAGTAATGCTGGGGCTCAGGGACACCTGGATGCATTGGCAATTAAAGGTTTCATTGTCAGACGATGATCTCCAAAAGCCCTTGGTAGTGAAGGAAGCTATATGGGCTTTTTCAAAGCCTTTTGGGCTCTTTGTAGAACTTCTTGTGGAGAGATCCTGAGACATGAGAACAAAGAAACTAAAATAAAGAAACTAACCCTAACTCTGTTTTGTTTTTTAGTTTCCATCAGTACTGAGCAGCCATGGGCCATTTACTCTGTCTGGACTGGATGGACCCTCGACCCCTGGGCCGTTTTCCCCAGACCTGCAGAAGACATAGCACATGAAGTCCTGGAAAGGACTAACTGGGGAACAATGGAAAGAGATGACATTAAATGTAATCCATTTTCAAATGAGCAATTTATAATTCCACCCGGATTATGAGCGGTCATAATTTTTGCCATTCCCAGTTCAAATGCCTTTTTGCAAAATTCCCTCTTTTGAAGACTCAATTGGGAATGCATATGGAAACGCCTTAATTGGAGTCAGGTTCCACAATCTTTTCTTTGCCCCCTTGGTTAAGAAGTCTTTTAAAGGGAGTGTCTGGTGGGATGCAGCGACTGAGTTTGTATTGATTGCAGCAAAACAATCTTTAAGAAGTCTCTTCTCTCTCACTCCAAAACCTCCATTCTTCTGTTTCCTGTGCTGGGCATGAAGAAAATTAATCATGATTGAAGCTGGCATTCCAAGAAAAGTGTTTGAGTGCAGCTTTGCCATGGGGCTAACGATAACATCTCCTGCAGCAACAAAACAGCAAATGTCTCCTGCTATAAAAACATCTAAACTTTTTGCAGGGAGAAATTTTCAGGGAGCACTTATGGTGGTGTAGGTGAAAAGCAGACCATTGTTTCGATAGTGTTGTACACAAGTAATCCAGGAGTTAAGTTTCACTCTCCGAGAGGCTACTTGTAATATGGTGAGCTCTTTGGAATATCTTAATGGTTATATATATACACACATCTCTGATGTCTAATATCTATGTAAAACCTGTAAATTGGTTGCTGGAGGATTAACAAATCATGCTAACCTAGGACTCTCCCCACCCCCATCCCTGGCATTGGATATTCTGTGTGAGATTGAGGGTTGTCTGTGTATTTGGCAAATGACACACTCGGGCTGGTTACTGCTTGATGTTCTGCTCTGCAGCTCAAGGGGAAAGAATACTCAACTTCTCTGCTTTACCCAGAAATGTGGAACCAGAAGTGGAGGAGCCCCTCTGCCCAGCTCTTGTTGTCTCAAGTTCTACTTTAAACACATTGCTTTTTAAGTGGAGGGAGTGTTGGAATTCATGAAAATTTGGGTTTGATACATGCAGCTAAAATAGGAAGAGAATTGTGCAGTACCAGCAGTAAGGTAAAATCATGCATGTTCCAGGTAAACGTGCCTATCTTTTGGTGGTGGGAAGATGGGTGTGTGTGTTTTCTTGAAAGCCATTTCACACTGATGAGTTAAGACCAGCAGCTAGGACAGTAACCTCAAGCATCTTCTGTGGGAGAGCTGAGATGTGGAAAAGCGCCTAAGACTGGAGGATGTCTCAGGGTTTTGTAGTTGGACTTCTGCCATCCACTGTCTGTGAGGCAACAACTTCCTCTTGCTACCAATGTATATGCAATGATGATGCACTTGGATAACCTGTCTGCTAGAAAGTGGACTGAGACTGCACTTCTCTCCGTCACCCTTACTTAGGGTGACCAGATGTCATATAGGGACAGTCCCGTTATTTGGGGCTTAGTCTTGTAGCCTATTACTGCCCACCCCCGTCTTGATTTTTCACACTTGCTTTCTGGTCATCCTACCCTTATTAGCCGTTTCAGAAGAGATGCTGAAGATGGGATGAGCATGGAGAGGACAGAACAGAATTGATTTTTGTTAGTGAGGGAAAGTTGTAGTATTACTCTTTTCATTGAACCTGTCGTTAAGACAAAGAGAGGACTTTGTTCTCCACAGCTTTCAATCTGGCACTTTTTGCAACCTCTAAATTCACTTTAAAGCATGTGTATTTGAAAATGCCCCAAACTGAATGTAGTAAAATGAAAGTAGCTTGTTATATTCCAGCACTGAATTACATAAATCAATATATCATGTGGCTTTAATATTTCACACTTGAGAAATGGATGTTAGGGTTACTTTTTGGGCTGTTCAGCCAGAAAATCTCCTGTCCCAAGTGAATTCAGAGGAAAGGAATATCTAACTTTTGATGAGAGCAGACAGGAGTCTGCTGCCTCCTTGCCAGATCAAGTTAAAGTCATGTTACTGGTTCAGCTTTTGAACCTCAGTAGCTAATGGTTAGGAAGTCCCATGCCTGTGGCTCTCAAAATGATAACTGTGCAATATTTACTCGTTTTTAAGGTAGTAATGCAGAAAGAAAGCTGCAGGTTGTAATTAAGAGCAGACATCTGGGATTCTTTGGTCTGCCAGATGGCTTATTGCCTACTTAAAAATATATAATCAGCAGCACTTTGTGATAGTTGTATTCGGCTGACTAGCTTTATGCTCAGTAAGTGTGCAGACTGGAGGGTAGTATTGTAGAATGTGGATGTATATTTTTTAAAAATGTCATGAGCACTAAAGAATTGCAATTTAATTGCTTCCCTTTCCCCCATGGAGAAAAGCCAGGTTTTGTGTTTGTAAAGATTGCACGTTTTTGTGTGTGTGTTGTTTTTCATATGTGTGGAGCATACATCTCTGAGTACAGGTAAGCAAAAGAGCCAAATGCACATGCATCGATCAGTTTTGCTTGGTCCAGTTTCATGTTCCCCTCTCAGCAGCTTCGAAGGGATGCACTGCCATAGCTGGTTGCCTAGTAACGTGCACCATCAGTGATGATATACATTCACCTTCTTATGGATGGGGAGTTGTGTTCTCATTACAAGAGAAAACCTTCTGTGGAGGTAGTGAACAAGAGAAGCTAAGTTGCAAATGCTAATGAGCATATGTCAACGTCACTCTAACTGCCTACTTCCTGACAGATACCATTGAGAACTATTATTGCTGCCCCCTAACGACTGTGGAGAAAAAAATTCCCACGTAGGATTAAATACTATCAGGGGGTATGTTTGGAAAGCAGTGGTAATATGAATTAAAGAAGGGAAGTAGGTTGAGGTGGGTAAAAAGAAGCTTGCTATGAGATTAGTTTACATAGTCTTTTCTTTTTCCCCTTCATAACTTTTCAGGTCACATTAAAAAAGTGTCATTGTTGTGTGTGTGTGGTGCTTTGTAGGGAAATACTGTATCCTGTAATTGCGTATTTACCAACAAGTACACAATTGCCAGCTTTTTCGATTGGCACATTCCTGACAGCACTTATTGCTGTGTATCATCTTCAGTTAGTTCAGGTTGGTCTTTGCAGAAGCTTAGGAAATAATGAAAGGTGGATTCCTTAAATTCTTGCTTGTGCCCCAATCTTCCCAGGCTTCAACAACGTTGCACTCCTTGGCTTATGAGCAGGGTTTGCATTCTGAAAGGCCTTGGCATTCAGAGACTTTGCTTGGGAAAAGTGATATCTCTGCTATGGTTTCACAGCCTCAAAATTATCTAGCAAATAGATTCTTTTGGGTCTTTTTAAATTGAGTTGAACCACAGTGAAGGCCATTTGTATCCAATTCTGTGGTATGTATGTCCTCCTTTGAAAAGTTAATGTGTTTCATAAACCATTACTTAACATGGGAAGAATCTGTCATGCAATCATCTTTCAGGCAAACACTTCTGCAGCAAATCAAAATGATATACAAGAACTTGATAATAACATCTGTGGAATTCCACTCACAAGGTGAACACACATTTTAATTCTGATCTATTTATATAAAGGCTTTCCAAAGCTGCATTCAACAGTCTCCAGTCCTGTTATTTAAATGCAGGATATTTGCAGTGTTCTCATAGCTGTGTTGGTCCCAGGGTAGGGAAGGGACAAGGTGGGCGAGGTAATGTCTTTTATTGGACCAACTTCTGTTGGTGAAAGAGTTAGGCTTTTGAGCTCTATGGAGCCTTTCTTCAGGTCTTACCATATATCTGTATCATCATATATCTACTCTTTAGTTATCTTTTTGCTACTGTTTTATAGTATTTTTATATGTAATCCTATTTTACTATACAGCTTCAAAAAATTTTCAATTGATGCATATTTGTTTACAAGACACATCTCAGTGTTGTATCAAGAGACTATCTTGGTATGTGTCAAACACAAAATAAACGAATTCAGTAGTTAAGGGATACTGTCAAGGTTGACAGACATTAAAACTTGATGTTTGGGTTTGTGGATATCTGCAAGAATTTTGCTCGGCATCTTTCCTTCTCGTGCAAGAAATATACCTAAATTCTGGTCTTTGAGACCTAGGGTTATGTATATTTTTATTCTGTCTTAAGAGTGGAGCCCAGGGCATAGTATGTCCATTATTGTAAAGAAAACCCAGGACCCAACGGCAAAGTTGAAAATGGCATCACTGTTGCAATCCTGGTCTTTGGGAAGCTGATTTGGGATACCTGAAAAATAAAAAGGTACAGACAGGGTGACTTGCTTAAATCGGAAGTCTCGTGAGGAACTGATTTTAACTTAATGATAGTGGATACCAATGACTGCTGATTATTCTGAACAGTATTAGCAAAATTTTCACTTAATGTGGAAACATTTGGCTAGTCCCAGGGGCTTAAGTGGTGGTGGTTATGTAAGATGCTAAGTTTTGGTCCTTTTAGTACAGACACTGCCAATGAAGATTTAGAGATGGAGTACAGTGACAGTTGCTTACAGATAGTTGCACTACGGAGCAATTGTAATTGCAGGAAAGAAAGCAGCCTTGCAGTCTGCCTTGTGCATCAACAGGTTTGCTGTTTAAATTTTTTGGCTCTGTCCGTGGTGGTTCATGAAGCAGAAAGAACAGAACTTTATCTTCAGATGACTGATGGAGCTTGAAGTTAGAAACGCCATGACTTTGGCTTGTGAAATAAACATATTGATATCAGAGAACAGTCAATGCGGAACACAGATCCTTTCTGGAGGACACAGATTTGCTGACAGTGACCATGCTTTTAAAAAAGCGAGACAAGGTAAGAAAACCAAGCAAAACCTGATGTTCGTTCATGAACATACACACCATTGTACATCTCCTCCTTTCATGATGTCAGTTTTAACTTAGTCCAGGGGTCGGCAACCTTTCAGATGTGGTGTGCCGAGTCTTCATTTATTCACTCTAATTTAAGGTTTTGCGTGCCAGTAATACATTCTAATGTTTTTAGAAGGTTTCTTTCTATGTCTTTAGTATAGAACTAAACTAGTGTCGTATGTAAAGTAAATAAGGTTTTTAAAATGTTTAAGAAGCTTCACTTAAAATTAAATTAAAATGCAGAGCTCCCCGGACCAGTCGCCAGGACCCAGGCAGTGTGAGTGCCACTGAAAATCAGCTCGTGTGCTACCTTCAGCACGCGTGCCATAGGTTGCCTACCCTTGACTTAGATGGGTCTACAAAAGCCTGTATGTTAACTAGATTTAATATTAAAACTTAATTCCCCCCAGTCTAACCAAAAGGATGCTGTAGAACACATTAACTGACTTTGAAGTTATTCCAGTCACCAGGGTAAATGCACAATTTTTTGACAGTTGAAGATTTGTTTTTATGCATGTTATTTGACTGGAACAGCTCTAATCTCATGAATATGCATATTTATATATATATATACATATATTTTTGAGGGACATATGTTCACTTTTTAGACTAGCTTCCAGACTTGTATCAGATAAATAATGCTTAAGATGTAGATTAAAAATAAATACTGCACTTGGCAGTTGCCACTTTTTAATGTCTTGCACATTTCAATTATTTTTTAAAATAGAAATCAGTACTAAAATCTATTGTGCCATTTTATGGGCTAATTGCTCGCCAAATTTTTATTTTTTTAAAATCTGTCTTTGACGTGATGTACATCTCCCAAAAAGTGTCTTAAATTGGTCCTTGATTAGTTTTATCCTCATAGACCTTAAATTTGGACACAGATTTTATTTTTAAAACTTTGAAATAAATAATTGCCTCTCAGTGGAAACCTTGCATTAGGAGGGTCATCACAAAGCAATGGCTTAACAGCAGAACTCTGAACCCCTGGAAAGCATCATTCTTGTAACAGAGATGCTGACATGACTTTAAGTGGTATGGTGTAGCTGGAGGGGGAAAAAATTGGCAGGACTTCTGTTGTAGCCCTGTTCAATCTTTGAGCAATACTTAAAGGAGCACTATCCTAATAACTGGAAACTATTATTGTCAACAATTTCACACAAGAAGGCTTTCTGAATGGCCTTTGCATGGTTTCTAAAACTTGTACTGCGTGTGTGTGTCTGTGTGTGTATGTGAGGGGGTGGGGTAGAGAAAAAGGATTAGAATACCCAGTTTTGGTAGTAGGTTCCTTGATGTGTTGTGAGTTTTTTGTTTTTGGTTGTTGGTTTTGGGTTGGTTTTTTTTTTTTTGGCTAGACGTCTTAAATCTATAGGCTACTGCTTTATACAATTGTGTTGACTTTGTTCTGCTATTGTTCAGTTGCACAAAGTTTTCTATATGATGTGCTAGGTTTTAATATTAATTCTTTGTAACCATAGTTGAGGTTATTCTCTATAGTTAAAAAAGTCATATTCTAAAGTTCCCTTTTAAAAACTTGTATTTTTATTGCAGTGTTACCAGATGGCCTTATATACGTCACAGTGTTTGTGATAGGTACAGTTGCATATTTAATGGTTATCCCTCCTCTTTTGTGTGCATCGCTGAGGTGTATAGTCTTAGTGATAGAGATATGCATACAAGAAAACTCTCCACTTGTATTGTGAGGACTCCCTTGAGCACTGGTTATCTGCATTGAGCTGTCTTCATAGCAGGAAATACTGACAGAAGACTCTAGAGAGAGTCAATGAGCAGGAGACTTAGTTGGGGTATTTTGAGTGAGCTGATGCTCTCTTGATGGAAAGTTTGAATGGTGGGTCAGATCTACGGCTGGTGTAACTTGGAATAATTGACTCCAGTAGACCTGAACTGATCTACACCAGCAGAGAATCTGGCCCAGTAGCTTTTTATATAGAAAGTTCAGAGCAGGGGGACATGAGTTAATTTTGGGAGAACTTAAGCAACATGGTCAGTTGCGGTAACATGGCACAGTAACTTTTTAAAATTAATAAAGTAGAATAGGTTCAATGTTTGTCAGGAACTTCAGATTTAAATTTGCTTTGTTTACAAGTTGGAAACCCTCCTCCCCCCAAATCTGGAAATTCAAAGTAGGATCTGAAAGTTGAGCTGGGTTCTTTTCTTCTTTCTGTATGACCAGCTGTGGATGATGTCTGTAGCCTAAACTCTGCAATCATTTTCACCGATGCAGCCCTATTGTTTTCACTATTGAACTCATGGAGCAGAGGGCGGAGTTAACACCCTCTAATTTTGATTTTATTTTTTTAACTCTGAAAAGAACCCATCTTGCTTCGCAGAGCCCACAATTATAAAATCTAACTTTAAGCACTAAAATCAGCAGCTCTGACTGAATACACAGGGGGCAGTAGATGCCGTTTTTCACTTATTCTTTCCAGGGTAGAATTGCACTTTAATACAGAGTCAGCAGATAAAGCAAATTTCTGCTCTGGGGCAGAGTTGTGTACATCTGTTAACCTCCTATGTATTCTAACATGATCTCTTAGTTCGGGATAAATACTGTAATCTTAGACAGTCCTGGTGCTCTGATTACACTAGGGTAAACTTAACTGGGAATAAAGTAGCTTTTTAGTGTAACTCTCTGTTCTTTTGAAAATTGTACTTTTATAATATCCAGTATCTTAATGCCATTGTCCTGTTAAAAAATGCTGGTATGTAATGCAAGTGCATAAATAGCCAAAGTTCTGAGAAACTGTTCAGTGTTACTAAACCTGATTTTATTTATCCTCCTTGCATAAGAGATTAGGGAGACCTTCAGCATATTAAAATGCGATCAAACATAATGAAGGTCTTCCATGAGGAATCAGGTGACTTGTCTATTGCTTCATTTTTTGTGCAGAAAAAAATACAGTGTATGGCAGTTTTTTTTAAAAATGGGGTAGGGAATGGTTGGGGAAAACTATTTTGTGTAAGAATTGACAGAGGGATTTGCTTTGTATAATAATGCAAGCTGGCTTTTTAAAAAAGCATTGTAGCAAACTATTCAAGTCAATCATATGTTAATAGATACTTGCAACATGGAAAACAATTGTATTTTTTTAAATAAATATTTTTAACAAAGTCCTTGATCTTCTCTCCTTTAGAGGAAACCGTCACAGCTGCTGTGCCGGTGTAATTAACTCCCTAATTATGAGGAATGTTCATTACCTTCAAGTGTTGACTGGCATCTTGTCTAGCAGAGGTAAAGACCCTATTTGCACAATCCTTTTGGCAGAGCTCAGTGCTGTTCTCCTCCAGGTAAGATCTCCTATGACAGCACCCTTCTTAAGGATTTGGAGATGGTAAAAAGCTGGATTTATAGTGCCGGGGAGTGAAACATTGCATCCTGGCAACAGTTTTTAGCCTATGACTGCCATCACCCTGCAAAGATCAAGCTCGGTTTTTTAAGGATGAAATATTAGGCTCTCCAGTAACGGTATGTCTTATTTGGAGTAGACGCCTTTGAAGATAGCAAGTGGCTGGATTTTGAATGTTATTTCATATTAATCTTGTATTGTGTTGATGCATAATCTAAATCAGTCCAGTTGGACCTACAGAGACAAGTGGTTGACTCTGTCCCACACTGCCCACCCTGATGGAGTAAAGAGGCATATCCGAAGACCTGCATCCTCAGGGTGGGAAAGGATCTTGGGCCCTCTGTTAAAGGAGGGTTTTCATACTGTAAGAGGTGTTTGAAATGCACCCTAATACCAGCTATTGGCTCTACTGGGGAGAATTTGCCAAACAAGTGATTTATTAAGACCTGTTGTCCTGCCTCACTGAACAATGTGCAGAGTAAGAGTGGCATCAGGTGGTGGTACAGAGGAATTGCAGCACATTTCCAGTTTCACATGAAGGAGTAAAGTCACACTAACTAAGAGTTGTGCTTCTGGAGGACACTGATTAACCATTTATTTTCTATCCAATATACTGCCTCCATTTTGTTGCCTCTCTTTGGTCAGGGCTAGTCTGCGCTCAGTCTTACATATGTATGACCATAAACTAGTTTTACAAAAGTACTGTCTCCTAAGGGAACTTTCTGGGAAGAGATTTTGCATTGCTAAATATGGGGGAAATGGTAGGTGGGATACAAATTCCAAAGGGGCACATGCAACTGGATTTATGGAGGGTACTGCAGTTTGGAATTCCAAAGTGAATGGTGCATATTGAACAGAATAAATAAGGGCTTAAGTCAAATTGCTCTAGATAACAATTGAAATGGTTTCATGTGAGAGCCAGTGCTAATCTGAGCCTCAGAGGTTGTCTGGCTGGAAGGGGTTTGGTTCAAATCATTTGAGTCCTGTAACAGTTACACTCAGAGCCTAGTGAGAATATAGTAATCACTTTTAATTAACATTGCTTTATATACACACATACATATGTACATCCACATACAATCACACTAAAGCCTACATCTCTTCAAACTTCCCCAAGGTATCTCCAGAAAGCTAGCATCATTACACTTGCTAGTATCGTCTTGTAACAGAACATTTTTGGGGGCTACAGTACCTCTAGAGTTTATCTCATGGGAGGCACCTTTTGTAGTGGATATTGCACAGATAAATGAGTGGAGGTGGAGCCTGGATGCACCTGTTTAAGGTTTCAGATAGAAGCTAGACTACAAACCTCCCTAAAATACTGCTACTTGAAACAAACCCCTTTGCAGCTTACCAGTGACTTGAGCAAAAATAAACCAGCAACACTCATTCTTTCTTTCCTCTGCTATATAACTTGTTTAAATACTTAGTACACTAGAGCGCATTAAGGCTCTCCTGCAATGAACGTATCTGATACTGTGTAACATAGATGGATCCTGTTATCAAAGTGTACCTTGTGGTTTCTACTGCTAATGTGATTTCCCCTTTGGGAGCACATTTGAAGCTTGGATACCCTTACAGGTCTGGTTGCTGGAAAACTAATTCTGAACCACTCTTGCATTAATTAAAGCTAGAAATGGTGCTGTAGGTTGTTAGGACCATGGCTACAAATGGGTCCAGTGTTTACACACCAATAGAGAAACCTGTTGGTTATAGTAACTCTAAACCAGGTGATGATACCCAAAATATGACACATGAAACAGTAATAGATTTACAACTTCCCGTCTATCCTCTGAAGGGAAGCCTGCTTACAATTTTTCTCCACCAAGCTGCCATAAATTGCAGATTTCCAGGCTACAAGATTTTGCAGTTTGACATTCTTCTTAGTGGAATAACAAACACGAGTAACTTCTGCTTGCTGTATTTAGGCTCCCAAAGTGACTTAGGATGTTTGGCTGGTTCTGACTTATTCAAATTTAACATTTTTGATTGCAGAAAACTCAGGTAATTTATCCATGTAATTAGTGTGAAATCATCCTTCCTAGTAATGCTTGATGATTTGTGTTTATTGCAAATACATACAACTTGTTGTCCAGGGTTATGCTTTCGGTTTAGCCCTGATACAGTCCAGGGTCACCCATCATTGCTGGCTTGTCAGGTGAGGAGGCTTCCACCTCTGCAAAATAAGAGGAGTTCACCTGTCAGTATAACACTATGTGCAGAATCAATGAGCATTAAAAGAAAATGCATAATATGAGACCCTCTGCTCTATCGGATCCCTTCTTGCAGGAGTTCTTGAAGTTATTGGTGCAGAGGTGGTTTCCTTTGCCTTCGAGAGGCAGCAGCATTTAATTTTGAGAGGCATCCCTAGTGCCAGTTAAAAGTTAGGGGGAGTATCGGATGGTTTTTACAGCAGGAGTTGAATCTATTCCCAGCATTCAGACTGCCGGACTTACCTTGTGGAAGTCACAACTTTGCAGGACCTCTATTCACTCGCTCTTAAAATGGGTTTACTTCATAGGGGTGTCGTGAGGCTTTAGTCCATTCTGAGGACCAGTGATCTTGGTACAAAGGGTGCTATAACAGCCCACTGTGTCAGAGACAACATAGGAAATGTCCTGTCTCTCACCTGGATAGCATTGATCAATGCTGTCTTTAGATGGGGCAGCTGAGTTCTTTGGGAGGTAGAGTTTGCAATTAAGGCACTTCATAGATTCCAAGGCCAGAACAGATCACTGTGATCATCTAATCTGACTTCCTGTAAAACCGAGGCCATAGAATTTCCCCAAAAATAATTCCTAGAGAAGAGTTTAAAAAAAATCTAATTGTGATTTTAAAATGGTCAGTGATGGAGAATCTACCACAGTCTTTGGTAAACTGTTCCAAAGATGAATTACTCACTGTTAAAAATGTACCCTTATTTCCAGTCTAGCTAAATTTGTCTGTCATTTGATCATATTATATCTTCCTCTGCTAGGTGGAAGAGCCCATTATTAAATGTTTGTTCCCACTGTAGATACTTAGACTTAATCATGTCACCCCTTGTGCACTTTGAATCTGTCTTTATAAGGCATGTTTTCTAATCCTTTAATCATTCTCATTGCTCTTCTCTGAACTTATTCCAAGTTAGCAACATCCTTTCTGAATTGTGGGGACCAAAACTGGACCCAGCAGTCACCCACTCCCAAATACAGAGATGAAATAAAATCTCCGCCTACTTGAGATTCCCCTGTTCTTGCATCCCAGGATCGAATTAGCTCTTTTGGCCAAAGCTCCACACTGGGAGCTCATGTTCTATTTTCCGAATCATTGCTTTCCAGAATACAGTCCCGCATCCTGTAAGTATCTACTGCCTTCTTTGTTCTTCATGTATACATTTAAATGTAGCTGTATTAAAACACATCTTGTTTGCTTGCACCCAGTTCACTAAGTGCTCTTGACTGCTCTCAGTGAGTGACCTTTCGTCTTATTTATTACTCCCCCAGTTTTTGTGTAATCTGCAAACTGATTTTGTGTTTTCTGCCAGGTCACTGACGATCATGTTAAATAGCATAGGGCCAAGAATCAATCCCTGCAGCACTCCACTGAGGACACCTGCTCAGTGACTATTCCCCATTGACAGTTACGTTTTGAGACCTATCCGCCCACCCCATGTAATGGGTGCCATGTTAATTTTATATCATTCTGGTTTGTTACCCAAAATGTCATGTGGCACCAAGTCTAAGCATGTTACATCAACACTCTGACAAGCTCTGGCTTTTTCTTTCAGAGGGAAGGTTGCATTATTCCTGGGAAGCAGGCCAGAGAAACAGTACAGGTTGCAACTGTCAGGACTTGCTTCTGCTAGTGATTTGGTTTCTCACTCAATTTATGGTTCCTCCCTTACCCCAAAAACCTGCTTAATGTCTTCCCATATCAGCAAAGAAAGCAGACTCAGATTTGTGTCTGCCAGGGTTTTGTGGGCAAGTCAGAGCAGGAAGAGGGAACAGGAAGCAGCAGGAAAATAAACATTTCCTTGCATTTTACTTGGAACGCTCCATGCTGGCTGTATGTTAATGCACATGCCATTTTTCCTGTCATTCTAAAGTAGGGCTAACTGCTGGCATTTTCTTACCTGATGACGGCTTGGGGTACATCCTGTGGAAAAACAAAAGGAAAATGTAGAACGTAAAGGCCAAACCTCCAAAGATCATCCCGCAAACCAGGAAACTGTAGCTGCCCTGATCATGGATAATCTGTGATAAAGAAAAATAAGGGTCTTAGGTACAGTGAGAGAGGGGCTTCGTACCAGGGCAAGCCACAGGGAGCAGCGGGCTGTTTACACAGCGCCTGGTGGAGGTCAGCGATGTTCCTTTGTTTGAACATAGGGGAACCTTCAGCTCAGGAATCCATTTCCCCTGCTGGTCTGGCCAAGTCAATCTGTTGACCTGCAAGGCAGGTGCCAAAGCCCATCTGTTTTCACAGGCGGTGTTGGCTCTATAGAGTCTCTTGCTATCCATCTGTACAGATGGCCTGTTTTATGCACATGTATTATATCTGTGTTCTACAAAGAAACCCTGCCCATGAAACGGCCTAACCAAGACCTACCTGAACCAGATACAAGGTGAATTGATAGACTTTAGTTACTCCTCCACCCCCAAAAAAAGTTATACAAACTTGTGGCAGAAAGAGCAGTGGAGAGTGGAGCTGGGTAGATTGACATTTATGGGCATTTCTGCTCTAAGGAACATCACACAATCAATATGTTGCCTCCCCAGTTCTCCAAACTGGCAACTGAATTCCTAACACCAGAGTAATGCAATACACCCTATAGCTGTAGTAACATTGCTTGATGATGATAAGGTATAGAGTGGGGCACCTAGCCCATCCCACCACAGCTGTACTGCTTTTTCAGCTAGATTTACCCAACCTGGAAACTACAGCTCCACTGTAGACTCACTGCTGCAGTAGTGGGCACTTCTGTAATTATACCTAGCACTCTCCAGTGATTGGTGGTCGCTGTATCTTAGCAGCTTCTACTGATTGTATTGCCTGCTTTCTCTCTAGAAGACTAACCTGTCTTTCCTTGCAGAATGATTGTGTAGCTTTCAAAACTGTCAGAGCATGATTGTATAAATCGCCTGTGTACTAAGTGTTCATGTAAACCTGCTGCTGTGCAATACACGCCTCCGAGTGTGCTTTAATCCACTAAGTGGGGTAGATTAAAGAGCACATGGGGACTTTTAGTGCATGACAGCAGGCTGCATGTATGTCCCACCTTGTGTAGGCAGGCCGTAAGCCTTAAGCATATCCTGGGGGTTCCTTTCTTCTGCACTTACCGACCCCACCAGTAACTGTAGCACCATCTCGCCAACTGCAGCTCCAGTCACTAACACCGTTGTGGCACAGCCTGAGAACAAAGGGGACAAGTTCTGGGAACTGCTGAAATCAATAGCTTCCGAGGGCCAGGAATGTCCCCAGGCTAGAGCTCTGTGAGGTGGGACCCACCTGTTTTATATTCATGAGCCTGCACAAATGTGGCCCTGTTGCATTCTGATATTATATCAAGGCTTGTCTATATTACAAGTTACTGCTTGGCAACCTATTGTGCTGTAAACCCTTCGCTGCCTTACGTACAGCAGAGGCTGTTAAAAAGGTAATGACTGTAGCCTGCAAGGGTACCAGTAAAAAGTTACCCGACCCTCCCACTCTCCACTGTGTGCAGAAGTAGCTGTGTTCCCTGTTAGCCATTCAGTCTTCATTTCCCCCCATATCTACCCTATCAGCTTGGTGCATAGAGCCAGGAGTTGTGGGTGGTTCCCCGGGGTGGTGACTGGTAGTGGAAATCAACATCCGAATTTAGCTAGAGCTATTCCTGGGTAACCTGCAAAGCATGATCTTGGGACGGTGAAAGGGGCTTGCTGCTGGTATTTTCTCTGCTCAGACTCTGACGGGGGGTAGGGATACTCACCTTTGTACTGGAGGATGTCTTCAGTGTAGGCCAGCATGCTGGGGAAGGTACTGCTGAGAAAGAGACCCAGGCATGCTGTGCCCACAAACAGGAAGACCACGCTGTAGGAGAAAATCAGGAGCACGAGGAAAGTTACAAGCACTCCAACCTGCAACAATACAATCCCAGAGTTACTTTCAGGGAAGAAAATAAATGCTGAGGTAGCACTGGGCTCTAGTGGGTTTTTAAAAGGAAGAGTTAAGGGACTAGAAAAGAAATAGATTTATTTAATAGAAATAGACTGAGATAGACAACTGAGCTTTGTCTCTTGAAAACTGAGTTACAGGCATAATCTGCAAGTCACATAGTAGTAATCCTTCAGAATAACAGCCTTGTCCTGTTCTTTTTAGTAGTAACCCTTCACTGACTGAGCTCACAGCTAGAGAGATCAGATATTCACCTTCAAATGCAGTATTCAATACTCTCACTAGAGGGACACAAGCCAACTACATTTGATTTTGGTCAAAAAGCCAAGCAGAACCATCTATCCCAAATTCATTAGACAAAGAATTAAGATCACCCTCAAGCCCCCTCTGATTTGCTAGATGTTGCATTTGGTGTTTCTAGTGAGCCTTAAATGCAGATTTGTGCAATCTCCTCATTTGCACACAATTGTTATTAAAGTCACAACTCTGTGGTGTTCTGCTGAATTGCTGGTGACAACCCAGCAGGGGGAGTGCTCACCAAATTTTGTAATCCCAGCCAAACATAAAAGTGCTGGTTTTTCCCCTTAATTCCTTCGGGATTGAGTGATAGGTGATTTTTAAAATGTGTGCACATATACATATGCACAGAGAAGTCTGGAATCTAAAAGCCATTCCTCTCAATTGAATTTAGAGTTAAGCCAAATTTTAATCCTAAATGACTGTCAAAAGTGTGTACATTATTAATAATTGCAGTTCTAGAACAAATTTTATTCAGTAATCCCAAACAGTTGAAATAGATATGTAATTTTTTATCTGTGGGTAAACTTGTGTAATGCAGATTCTGTTGCCATTGAAGTGAAAGGCAAAACTTCCAATAAATTCAGTAGGACTAGGAGCCCCCAAATCAGTTCTAGCTAACAATAAAACCCAGGAGTCCGGATGCCTAGCCCTCAGATCCTCAGTATTGCCAGATCAGTCTACCCAGTCTGGTGACTAGTAAAACACTTCAGAGAAAAGTGCAAGAATTGTCATAGCTATGGAAATAACCTGGCAGTGGGGGGAAGTTAGTGACTGGTTTATGTTCCGAAGCTCTCTTACTTGAGATATTCTTAATCTTTAAAAATGATTTAATGTGGCTGTTTCTCTGTGGCCTGATTTTTTTAAAGCGATTTGTGATTAGTTGCCTCAGTGTTTGGGTGCCCAATTTGAAACATCTCAAAAGCATTGGATTTTAGAATGCACTAGTCACTTTTGAAAAATTAAACCATAAATATCCAATCCTATTTTCCCATTATCTTACCATGTTCTTATCTTCACATGTATATTGGGGCAGTGAATTCCCCAGGTTAACTATACAGTCTATAAAAGGTTTCCTTTCCCCCCCACCCCAATTTTATATGAATTGCCTTACATAGATTTATAATTATAAGGCCAGAAGAGACCACTGTGATCATCTTGTCTGATCTTCTGTATAACACAGGCCAGAGAATTTCCCTGAATTAATTCCTGTTTACACTAGAGCATATCTTTTAGAAAAACATCCAATCTTGATTTAAAAATTGCCAGGGTGGAGACTCCACCACAAATCTTGGTAAATTGTTTCTATTTAGCTGTTTGCCCCCACGGTTCGTATATTCGGAGGAAGGGTGATTAGGAGAGCCTGAATTTCTCTGCCCCACCTCTCATGTCTCCTCTCCTTTCTAACCACTCTAAATCTTCCCAATCCCTTGTCACATGACACTCTTTCCAGGCCTCTAATAATTTTAGTTTCCTGTTTCTAGTCCATCTTCCATAGCCTTTTGTGAGATGGGGTAACCACAGCTAACAGTAGTCCAGGTTGATTTACATAAAGGCATGATAACGTTAGCGTTTTCTATCCTCCTTATGCATCCTTACCTTGTTTGCTTTTTGACTGTAACTCCATGCTGAACATTTCAGTGAGATGGGCAGAGTACCCCTCCAAGAGATTAGCATTCGTTAGAACTCAGCAAAGTAGATGGAGTAGTTAAAATTATTCCTTCCAATGGGCATTGGTTGCATTTGTGATCATGACATTGCCTAATTACTAGACAACAATATAGATCGGTTGGAGCACTCCGTTAAATTACTTATCTCTACAGAATGATTTCATTATAAGCCAAGAGGCACCGTGAGGCTGTATTGAAATAATTAAGAACTTTGAGTCTTCTGCTGTTCTGAATCAGAGGACATAAGAGTAAACAAAGTTGACGTCCACGTCACTTCCACTGAGTTCTAGTAGGTCAGATTTTAGCTTATGAGAGAAACCAGCAATGCAATAAAAATTAAGAAATGTTTCCAGACTAAGTCCTCTGTCTAGTCCTGGGTTCTTTCTGCTAGGTTAGCAGTGGTGTACGTGGTGATTTGTGCCTGTGCAGCCTAGCCTAAATTGGAGTGCAAATTACTACTTGCACTGGTGCAGCATATTGACATAAGGGATAGGTAGCTACCCTGGTGCAAGAATACCCAGAGAAACCAAGCCTTTGAGTTAGCTCAGTCCACGTCTGGGGAAGATCCTTCCCCTCCTCCCCTCCCCCCCCCCCGATCAGAAGCGCTTTGCAGAGGGTGACAGTAAAGTTTGCCTTACCACGTTTATGGACACCATGGTTGCAGGTTTCATTCGGTAGGACACAGGGATGGAGATGAGCCTGCCTAGTGTGATGAACCCCCAGAATAAGCTAGGCAGGTAGCCAGCCACCTTGTGAACCACGGAGAGAGGTTCCTCCACTGCATAGCTGTATATGAACCCAGAGTACTCGCCCTGCAGGGAAAACAAACAGCACTCTGCATTAATTTCACATCTCATAGGCCTAGCCTCCTGAAGAATACAGGGCTGCTCTGATACGTCCTCTGTGATGCTGTTTAGAGTGTGTGCCCATTGTGATATGGGCTATACAAACACAGAACGAAGAGATGCTCTCTGCTTCAAAGAGCATTCAACCCAAGTAGGGGTCTATGGAGGCTTGCAGGACTGATCCCTAGGGGAAAAGGAAGGGAAACTTACTGCTTCTGAAAGTGAGGGATGCCTGACCTTAGAGGTTTTTAAGGAAGGAGATTCCACCACCTTCCTAGGTAACCCATTCCAGTGCTTCACCACCCTCCTAGTGAAAAAGTTTTTCCTAATATCCAACCTAAACCTTCCCCACTGCAACTTGAGACCATTATTCCTTGTTCTGTCATCTGGTACCACTGAGAACAGTCTAGATCCATGCTCTTTAGAACACCCTTTCAGGTAGTTGAAAGCAGCTATCAAATCTCCCCTCAGTCTTCTCTTCTGTAGATTAAACAATCCCAGTTCTCTCAGCCTCTTCTCATAAGTCATGTGCTCCAGGCCCCTAATCATTTTTGTTGCCCTCCTCTGGACTCTTTCCAATTTTTCCACATCCTTCTTGTAGTGTGGCCCCCAAAACTGGACACAGTACTCCAGATGAGGTCTCACCAATGTCGAATAGAGGGGGATGATCACATCACTCGATCTGCTGGCAATGCCCCTACTTATACAGCCCAAAATGCCGTTAGCCTTCTTGGCAACAAGGGCACACTGTTGACTCGTATCCAGCTTCTCATCCACTGTAACCCCTTGGTCCTTTTCTGCAGAAATGCTGCCTAGCCATTTGGTCCCTAGTCTGTAGCAGTGCATGGGATTTGTCCATCCTAAGTGCAGGACTCTGCACTTCTCCTTGTTGAACTTCATTCAATTTCTTTTGGCCCAATCCTCTAATTTGTCTAGGACTCCTTTGTCTATCCCTACCCTCCAGTGTATCTACCACTCCTCCCAGTTTAGTGTCATCTGCAAGCTTTCTGAGGGTGCAGTCTACACCATCCTCCAGAGCATTGATAAAGATATTGAATAATATCTTGGGCCCCAGGACCGACCCTTGGGGCACTCCGCTTGATACCTGCTGCCAACTAGACATGGAGCCATAGAACTACCTGTTGAGCCCAACGATCCAGCCAGCTTTCTATCCACCTTATGGTCCATTCATCCAGCCCATACTACATACTTCTTTAACTTGCTGGCAAGAATACTATGGGAGACCGTATCAAACGCTTTGCTAAAGTCAAGGAACAACACATCCACTGCTTTCCCCTCATCCACAGAGCCAGTTATCTCATCATAGAAGACAATTAGGTAAGTCAGGCATGATTTGCCCTTGGTGAATCCATGCTGACTGTTCCTGATCACTTTCCTCTGTTCCTGATCACTTTCCTCTCCTCTTAAGTGTTTCAGAATTTATTCCTTGAGGACCTGCTGCATGATTTTTCCAGGGACGAGGTGAAGCTGACTAGCCTGTAGTTCCCTGCATCCTCCTCCTTCCCTTTTTAAAAGATGGGCACTACATTAGCTTTTTTCCAGTCATCTGGGACCTCCCCCAATTGTCATGAGTTTTCAAAGATAATGGCCAATGGCTCTGCAATCACATCCGCCAACTCCTTTAGCGCCCTCGGATGCAGCGCTTCTGGCCCCATGGACTTGAGCTTATTCAACTTTTCTAAATAGTCCTGAACCACTTCTTTCTCCACAGAGGGCTGGTCACCTCCTCCCCATGCTGTGCTGCCCAATGCAGTAATCTGGGAGCTGACCTTGTTCGTGAAGACAGAGGCAAAAAAAGCATTGAGGACATTTGCTTTCTCCACATCCTCTGTCACTAGATTGCCTCCCTCATTCAGTAAGGGGCCCACACTTTTTCCTTGACTTTCTTCTTATTGCTAACATACCCGAAGAAACCCTTCTTGTTACACTTAACATCCCTTGCTAGCTGCAACTCCAAGTGTGAGTTAGCCTTCCTGATTTCACTCCTGCATGCCTGAGCAATATTTTTTTATTCCTCCCTAGTCAATCTTCCACTTCTTTTTTGCATTTAAGATCAGCAAGGATTTCACTGTTAAGCCACGCTGGTCGCCTGCCATATTTATTATTATTTCTACACAGCAGGATGGTTAGTTTTTGCAACCTCAATAAGGATTCTTTAAAATACAGCCAGCTCTCCTGGACTCCTTTCTCCTTCATGTTATTCTCCACAGGGATCCTGCCCATCAGTTCCCTGAGGGAGTCAAAGTCTGCTTTTCTGAAGTCCAGGGTCTGTATTCTGCTGCTCTCCTTTCTTTCCTGTGTCAGGATCCTGAACTCAACCATCTCATGGTCACCGCCTCCCAGGTTCCCATCTACTTTTGCTTCCCCTACTAATTCTTCCCAGTTTGTGAGCAGCAGGTCAAGAAAAGCTCTGCCCCTAGTTGGTTCCTCCAGCACTTGCACTAAGAAATTGTCCCCTACACTTTCCAAAAACTTCCTGGATTGTCTGTGCACTGCTGTATTGCTCTCCCAGCAGATATCAGGGTGATTGAAGTCTCCCATGAGAACCATGGCTTGTGATCTAGTAACTTCTGGAAGAAAGCCTTATCCATCTCATCCCCCTGGTCTGGTGGTCTATAGCAGACTCCCACCACGACATCTTGATGTAAAAGTGAGGCACCCACAGGAGCTCAGGGGTTGGGTTTTTTTGTGTGGGATGAAGACCCCGGTGAAGGGCAGGGATTTGAAGGGGGAAGTGCCTTCAACCTTTCCTGTTGAAGTGTTTCCATCTTACTGAACTACAAATTTGGGCTAAAGCAAGACACAAACAAAAGCAAGATGTGCTCACTAGCTATGGGGTTAATGTGCTTTCTTGAGATGTTGATGTCCTAGGTTCAGTGCTTTTCTTTCGTTCTTTCTTTTCTTCTCTCTCTCTCCCTCCCCTCTCCTGTGGGGCAGGGAGCTGAAGAGGAAGCTCTGTCAGCCTTTCCTCTTGAAGCTGGCGCTACATTAATTGACAATGAATTGGGCCACAGCAAAGGTCTCCAAAGCGATGCCTTCTGTGGTGTAGTGGTTTGAGTACTCCCCATGGTTATCAAAGCTGCCATTCGATTTCTCCCTCTGCCTGGGGAGAGATGGGCCTTTGAGGGTGAAGTACCCTCAACCTTTTGTGTTGAGGCTGGGGTCACTTTAATTTTGAATAGCTCCAAAGCAAGCTGCTCTAGCGAGGTGCCTTCTCTGGTGTAGAGGTTTGGGCCCTCCCCTGGGATGCTGAGGGCCCTGGTTCAATCCCTGCTATCGGCAAGGGGTTTATAAAATGTACCACTGGCCGCGGGGGCCTTTTAGTTAATTTTTTGTTGGCGGGGGCGCACTGCTTAAAAAACAGGTCACTCCTCATCCCCCGCGGCTCCGCTACCCGCCCAGGCTGTGGGAGACCCCAGGCGCAACCCCTCCTCTGCAGGGGTTGTGCCAAGGCTCTCCCACCGCCCAGGAGACCTCCCGCCTCCCCCCACCCACTTACACCTCCCCCCTCCCCCCCACCTGGCCCCCCACCACCGCCCCTCCCCCCTCCCAGCCCAACCCCCCACCCCTCCCACCTTGCCCCCACCCACCACACTTGTGAAGTGAGCGATCTCTGTCCAAACCCCCTTCTATTTGCAGAAAGACAAGGGCCTTCTGAAGGGGACCTAAACAGGAACCTCCCACTTCTCTCCTGGACGGTGGGACAGCCTTCTCCAAATCCTTTTAAATAATCAGAGGCAGGATTTGAACTGGAATCATCCACCTCCTGAGCAAGCAACTTCACCACTGGACTATAGAGTGACCCTAGGTCTTTGGCCGGCCCAGTGCCTACTTAATGAAAGTGGAGACAGCGCCAAGAGGAAAGAGACAGACAGCTCAAGTCCTAGGACTTGAACCAGGGTCTCCCAACACCATTGCTACAGGCCCTTACCACCAGGCTATACAGGGCTGCTTGCAGATTTCCTTTAGTTTGGCCCATTTAATAGGTAATTAAAGTAGAACAACTTCAGTAGGCAAGAATATTGCTGTGCTAAACCCATCTCAACCAGAGAGAGATTGAACTAGGCTCTCCGGTACCCAACAGGCACACCCTAACCACCAGGCTGTACAGGGCTTCTTGCAACTAAGCCTTGTTTTGGCCTTGTTAATTAACAGGGAGCAGCCTCAAAGAGCAAAAAAACTCCCTCTTGAAACCTGTTCTTAACCTGCAGAGGCAGAGGACGGAGTTGCAGCAGAGTCTCCTCCCTTGAAGATCAACAGACTAATCACCCCTCTGTAGAGCAATTCTGAGCCTTTTACTGGCCCACCTGGTAATTAAAGTGGAAAAGCTTCAAGTGCGGTGTGATGATGACACTGACCTTTGTAAAGTGCTTTGATATCTAGTAGTGAAAAGCACTGTGGAAGACCTAGAGACTGAAGGGCTAAATTCTGCACTCACTAATAATAATAATAATACTTATCTACAGCTACTGAATTGCTGTTGCTTGGGATGTAGGCAAGAAATGCAAGCCTGTTTCCTCACTGCATTACTAGAGTGGCTTTCTCCTGGAACTGCTGTGGCAGGACTAAGCCTTCTGTGGCTTATAAGCATTGTCCTTTATAACAGTTATAGGGATTGCAAAAGCAGGCAAGTGTGACAGCTGGTGCCTGGGTGAGCGCCAGGGATGCCTGTGTCAGCAGGTGGGATTGAATAAGGTTCTTTTCAAAGGGGGCTGGCAGTTCCTAAAAGATGTAATAATACAGAGGTTCAAAAACAAGCTATTCCGATGCAGGGGAAAGATAAGAGTCACAGGAGGCTACGCTGGGTACCCAAAATCATCAGTTATGTCTGAAAATGGATGGGCAGCTGTGTTCCACCATATCTGCTTTGCACAGCAAGGCATATTTTCAGGGCTATTTAATGCCCCAGTAAGACTTGGTGAGTTTTGCACTTTCACGCACATACATGGGGAAAAACCAGGGAACATGTACAAAGGTAGGAACAGCAGCCACACCTCATGTCTTGGCCGTACCACCCATTTTTGGGGGGTGAGATGGGGGAATCCAGCTGCAGCAGAACCAGTGTGATTCCACTGCTCAGGATAGAGGAGGGGACTAGAGAATGCACAGTATGCTGTGAAATAAGCCAAGTGGGAACTTCCAGCATAGCCCCTCTAGCCTCAGGAAAGCACCCTAAACACAGAACAAGCAGCCATTGCATCTGCAAAGCAGAGCTGCTCTCACTCCATGAGTGGGGTGATGGGAAAGGCTTCCTTCAAACCCCACGGAGATCCAGCCCTTACCATGTGCAATGAACAGAGTATGTGTATTTTGCCTGAGGCTTAGCCTGGTTGTAAAGATTGAGGGTGGAGAGAGGACCACATAGCTTTGATTCATTTAGGATTCCTCAGCCAGCTGTACTTACTATGATCCCATCACTCATGAAGAGGACAAGAGCCCCAGCGACGTGGACTGCGAAGTAGGAGTAAGGAGCTCCTCTGAAATTTTTGCTTTGGCAGCAGCTAAATAGGTCGTCATGCCCTGGGTTAACAAAAACAATTCAAAGCAAACATAAGTGGGGCTCCCAACTAGCTGTTTGCCTGCCCTACCACTCACAATGGGGATTTGTTCTGCATCCTGCCCCAGGACAAATGGAGAACAAACATGGGTTGCATACGACCTGGAACACTGATAACCTCTGCCCGGGTGAAATCTTTCCATAGCAGGTGCCAACAAGGGAGCAGGTGGTGTCACCTGAATGCTCTCTGAAGCTGCAGTAGATGGGTTTGTGGAGCACTAGCCTGGCTGATGAGTTAGAAAATCTGGGTTCATGTCCAGTTCAGCCATGGACTTATTACTATTATTATTTACGTTGCGGTAGCTCCTTGAGGCCCTGCCCAAAATCAAGGCTCCATTGTGTGGAGCACTGTACCTGCACCTAGCAAGAGAAAATCCCTGTCCCAAGAGCTGACAGTCTGTGGATGGGTCTACATTGCAATCAGGAGTAGTACCTACCCGGGGTCCTCGGCGGGCTAATACAGCTCACGCTGCTGTTGATAGACAAAAGCTAGCTCAGTTTGTCTACATGGGCTGCAATCACCACTCTGATCGTAGTGGAGAGAGGCCTCTGGGGGCAAATCCCTGAAGCTCGCCAGTCCTTAGTAAAATGGGGATAACAACTGTTCCTTCCTCCAACCCTTCGTCTATGTAGACTATGTTATTTGGGGGAAAGTCTGTCTCGTCCCACGTACCTAAACTGTGGGGCCCTGATCTTGGCTGGGACTAACGTTGCGCAAAGAATAAATGGAGGGTGGTGTGAAAAAACCCTGGTAGCTTTCAATAAAGTGCTTGGCACATTGAGTGTGTTTTTTGTCTACAACACAGTTTACAAGGTAGTAACTATCCCGCCTTGTAGGTGGGAGAATGGCATGACGGGGAAGAGAAAGGATTTGCCCGAGGCCACAAAAGGAATTATTAGCATCATTATTTATGGGGCTCGATTCTCTCCTGCCCTGCATCCTGTGTGGTCATTTACTCCAGCCTAGAGGGCAGACGTGTATGACAGAATCCTAGAACTGGAAGGGACCCCAGGAGGTCATCTAGTCCAGTTCCCTGCACTGTTGTGACTATGATGAGTTAAAACAAGGGCTGGTTAAAAATAAAACCAGTTTTTAATAATAAATAAAATCAATTTTGTTTCCATTTCAGGGCATTTGAATTGGATTTTCTGCCCCCCCCCTTTAAAAATATCAGAGGGGGGATTTTATTGAAACATGATCAAAAAGCAGGTTTTTGGCTAGTGAAAAATGTCCCTAACCAGACACGTGTCAGTTGCCAAAGACCTGCTGTTTGTTAACTTAAAATTTGATAGACATTTTGGGTTTAGAAAAAATAAAGTAGAATTTTCGATGCAAAATTTCTTTTTTTGGAAAACAGGACATTTTTCAGCAAAAAACCCCACCTTTTGATTCAAAAGTTTCAGCCAGCTCCAGTGAGTCAGGCTTCACGTGCACTTTTGCACTGGTATAAATGACAACACACGGTGCAGGGCAATAGGCCCATTTCTTTCTACTGTGCTAGTGCCTAAAGACCAGGGCTCTGTTGTACTGAGCACTGCACAGACAAACACTGCCAGGACCATGCCTGGCCCAAAGAGCTAATTAGACAATATCTGAGAGGTGGAGAGACCAACACACCGTGGGGAGGACAAGATAACACAGATCATCGCATCTGAATAAATTAACCACCAACAGTGGCCTCAGAACTCACCTGAGATTAGCCACTAGGACTCCATCCTGTGCTTTGACCACATTTCTCATGAGTAAAAATCTCCAGATAGGGTAAAAGATGAGGGTTAAGGTGCACACGGCTGGGGACCCTGTGCTATGTCTGCACAAGTGCTTTGCTGGTATAGTTGTGCACCTAGTGTGGACACAGATTATTCGAGCAACTGTGCTTTTGCCAGTATAGTTGATATCCCTATAACAAAGTCTACACTAGGGCTTTTACCAGGACAGCTCTGTGGGTCAGCAATCACATCCCTGCACACTCACCCCTGCCCGCAGGATGCCTGCGGATATGAATGGGAGATTGGGACCCCTTTGCAGATGTTACACTAACTTGACTTTTCCAGGGCACCGCCCCACCCCTGGAGGTTCAGTTTCAGCCCATCCCATGTCCCCTTCTTGGAAACCACCTTCCTTGGGGGCAGGGACTGTCGTCCTCTCACCTCTGTCTGGCGGGGCTCTCTGCAAGGCGACGGAATGATTGTCCTTCTCAGCGGGCTGCGTTTCCATTGCCAGTTCGTCCGCAGACAGCAGTGGGCGGCGCCCGTTATTGAAACAGGGCACCAGCCTCTCCTTGTAGAGCAGGAAGAACACCGCGATGGGGACTGGTAGCTGGGGGAGCAATGGGAAAAGGCAGGTCAGCCAGCATGGATTTATTCTCCCTCTGACTCAAATGCCCCCTGCCCAATCTCCAGATGTGTTCCTCCAGGGGCAGGCGCTGCTTCCCGCCTATGGGAGGCGCTCCCCAGAATGGCTGAGTGGTTATGGTGTTGGACTCAACTCCCAAGGGGCATAGGCATGTGTGAATAGGAACCAGCCTAGTGGGCTTAAGCCTCCTCAAAGCTGCGGGTAGCAAAGCAAAGACCCGTGGCCGACATACATCCCACCGTCCCAACCATCTGGGGAATGAAGGGAGGGCTTGGGGGGCTGGCAGTGAGAGAAGGAGGCCGCCTGGCAGGCGGAGGGTGAATGAAGAACTGGCTGACAAATGTCAGTTTTGTCAGCAGCACTTCGAAAGCTGAACTATTTCAGTGGTGAAATGCGGCAGCGGTGCCTCAGGTTCCCGCCAGCGAGGACTCCATCCCTCAGGGTGCACCGTGGTCTCACCTCTTAGTGAGAGGAGGCCGGGCGTCATGGCCATGGTGCATCATGGGAGGTGAAGTCCAGCTGGGGAGCCCAGCTCATAGCAGGGAATGAGAATGAAATACAACTCCCATGAAGCACCGTGGCAGCATTTCACAACTGAAGTACTTTGGTTCCTGGGAGTTATTGTTTTGATGAAAAATATCCAAGTTCTCCTGCAGAAAGCAGGCAGTTTGCACACAAAGTGTTGTTCAGTCAAAGAGCCAGTTTGGATGGGACCTCTCCAGCCAACCCTCGTTGACAGCACTCAGCGGCTAACTAGGGTCTGGCATCAGATGAATTGTGAGTCTCCGCCCAGTGCCCACATCACAAGGCACTCCCACCACAAGCTTTCACTGGCCTCCTCTTTGGCAGCCTCAGCTGAAGGACCATGGGCTGGATGGAGACTGAGCTGCCCCGCTTGGTCTACTTCTACTGCAGTTTCAAGAGGCTCCCGCTGAATTCGGGGTCTCCCTTTTACCCAGGGGTCATCCAGGACAGTCGCTGCTGCAAAGAGCTCACTGACTTCATCCCTTCCCGGCCAGAGCTGCAGCTCACTGGTGAGCAGTCTCCAGGCCTGTCACTGTGCCAACACACACTAGTGTGATGCCACGTGGCACTTCCCTGTGGCATCAGCCCAAGGTCACGGCTTAGGCTGGGCTTCTCACACCCAAGACTCAGTGGTGCCTTCAGCCCCACAGGGATTTATTCCTTTTTGTTTGAAGGGAAAATAAAGGGAATTAAGTAAAGTCAGGTTCTCCACCCCCTTAATTGAAGTCCTGTTTATTCTGTGACAAACCGAGGGAGAAAGCCAGGAAATCCATAAGTTACGGCTCACACTCTGTCCCAGCTCTGGCCACTTGGTTTTGTTTTCTACACATCTGCGAGCAAGTGTGAGCGCGAACTCTGAATTTCCTGGTTTTTGTTGGCTCAGGGTGTTATTTAAACGTATGGAGGATTTCTTTCCCTCCCCCCACTGAATTCATTTATGAGGACTCCATTGTTCTGGGAACAATGGGAATGGGAACAATTAGTTCGGTCCCATGGAAGAAAAATGTATTCACTTGATAGTTCTAATCCTTCCGGAGGTCAGGACCATATTTTAATTGCGGATTTGCAACAATAATAAAATAGCAGCTTAGCAGACCTGGCAGGCACTCTCACAATGTGTCTACACGCCACCTTCCACCCCACAGGATCCAAAGTGTGTGTGAATAAAAGGGAGGCCACTGTGGGAAGGTACGAGAATCCAGGGTGCAAACACTCCCTGTATGACCTTGGACAAGTCATTGGACCTCTCAGGGCATCAGGGCCCATCTGTGAAACAGGGATAATAATCGTCCTCTCTCTTCAGAGCAGGCACTGTCTCATTATCTGTATGTACAGCCCCTAGCAGAATGGGACCTCTTGTTTAGGGCCTCTAGGCATTACCTTAATACAAATAATACTAAGTGTACCTTACTCACACCAATTAGCAATGGGCCTGAACCAAACCCTAAAACCATGTAACAAACATTCAGAGCCCTCTCTGATACCACCCAGAGTCAGATTTTCACCCAGCAACACAGTGCAGCCACCTCTGGAGTGAAACATGGCAGCCAACTATATGCAACAAAGTGAATGAGAATGGTACATCAGCGGCTCAGTAGCGAGCTGCTTCATTCATGAAGATGGATGGAGTTTCTCTACATTCAAATCAGGCCATTCAAATCTGCTACCAGCTGTGGCCAAGACCAGATGCTTCTCTAGAAGGCAACCATAGCCAGCTGTGCAGTGCAGAGCACGAGGGAGCTCAGTTGAGCTTCCAAGTCCTGAGATGAGGCTACCCTAACTGTAGGAGATATGAGTACCATGGACCAAGCACATATGGACCCATCAATCCCGTTCTGGTAGTCAAACAATTCAATGTTCCCAACAGCCAGGTGTCAGGAGATGTTTAATTCCTCCAGAAGTTCATCGTCTCTGTGTACATTTGGTTTAATGCACAGAGCGTATTCATTCATTGCTTTTCCGTAGCACCTTCGGCCCAAGGTGCCCAAAGAGCTTTACAGGCATTAACGGTTCAAGTATTACAACAGGCTGATGCAGCGGACAGGACACAGGGCTGGGACTCTGCTTCCGGTGCCAGCTCCCCTAAGGACTAATCAGGTGATCTTGGGCAAGTCACTTCCTCTCTCTCTGCCTCATATGAGCCCCATTTGGGATCAGAGATCACTGTAAAGCACTTTGAGATCTCTGGATGAGAAGGGCTTCCACAGTGCCACTTATTATTATTATTGTAACCCTCATATGAGGAAGGTAAAGATCATCTTCATGTTACAGGTGAGAGGAAACTGAGGCACAGGGTGAATAAGTGACTCACCAAAGACCACACAGCAAGTCAGTGCCTGGGGCAAGAATTAGACCCAGGAGTCTTGAGTCCCAGTCTCCTGCTGTAGCCATTAGACACAACATCCCCTCTCACATATTAGAAAATACAGGCTGAAATCCTGGCCCCGCTGAAATCAATGGGGTTACACCCACCACAGCAACCAGTCACTGATGGGAAAGGCCCTGCTGAATCAGGGATTGATTCCTAGCCTTGTACCGGCCGTGAGGACACTGCTGTACACAGCTAGTGGCTGTGAGATTGGGCATTTGAAGTGGAAGGAGTAATCTGAAAGGGGCTCTGTGCAGACAACGGGGAAACCAAGAGAGCAGGCTCCTGATCCCCAGAGGCGTCTCTGATCTTAAACCAACTCCACGCTTGGGGTGACGTGTCGCCACCGCGGCTATGGGAGAGGCTGATGTCACTCAAACCAGCACACAGGGAGTGCATGAGGTGGGGAGTCAGCCAATCAAAGCAGTTCCTTTGTTAGATGAGCAAACAGAGATCACCACACTAGCATTGCAGGGGAATGTTTCACTAAGCAAAGAGCCAGACTCATCGCTGGCACAAAGGGTGACTGTAGTGGAGTCACACAAGGGGACAAATTGGTCCCTTAGGCTTTAACCTGGGATTTCTTATTAGTTACTCGCACCTTCTGGACTCATGCTGCTTGCCTGAGTCTGGCCAAGTGTCTTATAGAGCCAGCTGCCTCTGTTCTCCTTTGCTATTTCCATATGTTCCACCAGAAAAGGGCAAAAAGTGAGGAGCTGTGTTGGCTCACGGATATGGTTTGTTTACCAAGATATATGGGGCAGGGCCGAGGCGTTTATTACAGGAACTTGCTCCTCAGAGAGGCTTGATTTTGTTAGGCTAACACGCCGATCACCTGGGCTGCTTGGCACATGCTTTAATGAGACTTCCTTCTCCCCTGCAGCGATCCTAAACAGAACTAGAAAGGAACAGACAGCAGACGCAGGCATTACATAACCCCTTCAGGGCGCTGTCTACCTCTGGAAAGGCTCCTGCTTCTGGCCCAAGCAGCTAGCAGAGCCGCCCATTCAGGGCACAGGCAGGCAATGAAAGTTGGTTCCTGGCCCATTCTCCCCTGAGGTAACCCAAGACTTCAGCAGCAATGAATTTGGCCCAGAGGTTTTTTCAACTTGGCCTCTTGCTGGGAAATGCTGGTGGACTGCATTGCTAAGGAAGCGGTCAGAATCTCTCACCTGATCTTGCTGTTTCATGTCAGCTCTCAATAAACTCAGGTGTTATTCCTCTCTCCTGTTCTATATTAGGTGCTTATTATAGCCCACATCACCATAGTATGTGAGCGTATCACAATCTTTGCTCTATCCTCACAACACCCCTGTAGAGTAGGCACCGTTACTGTCCCCATTTCAGACATGGGGAATTGGGCACAAAGAGACTAAGTAACTTGCCCAAGGACACTCAGTTCGTAGTGGAACAGGGAACTGAACCTAGATCTTCCGAATCCATAGTGGCACCCCAATCATTGGACTAACCTTCCTCTCAATTTGTCTCAACTGGCTCTTTAGTCGACACTCAATAAATTGGTTGATCAAGGTGGCAAATACAGTTGTAATCACAGCTCTCTTCCCTCTCTAGATTCTATTGCAGCCCATCTCCCTCCCGGAGCAGGGATTACCTCAACCTACTTCTTAAGCACTCAAGCAAAGAAGCTTCCAACCGTTCCTTTGGGATAATTACCCCACAGACAAACAGATCCCACCCTCAGGAACTTCCGCTGGCAGAGCAGGAATGGAGTTTCCATTCTGCAGAGAACTCTGACATGTTGAATGTTGCTTTTGTTCAAATCAGAACGAAAAGCTGAAATGTCAACATCTCCTACAGAATGAAGATCCTGAACGTGTTTGACTGAAATCATGGAAGCACTTTGGTAATGTTGAGTCAGTTTGTTTTGATAAGGCAAAAGGGTTTTGTTTGGATCATTTCAAAACAACACAAAATATTGGGTAACATAATAAACAATAATATTAGTGTTATAATAGGAAGTTGCAACAATTCATTTTGACTTTTTCCTATAGAAAATGGTGTCACATTAGACACATTCCCCAAAAACTGTTTAGATTTTGACAAAACTGCATTTTTCAATGGAAACTGCTCAGCCAAATTTTTTTCAGACAGCAGTCAAACCTACTTCATTTCACCACCTTGCTCCTAATTTCATTGTACTAATTAGTATCTCTCTCTCCTTGATGTTTACACCATTCAAATAGGGGTGGTGTGATCACCCCTCTTCCAAGCTACAGACATTAACCTGATTAAAGTTGGATTCTTTCCATCTAAATAGATTTTCAGCATGTTTGGTGGCAAGACAGGGATGCATAAAAAGAAGAACTTGCTTTGGGAACACCGGAATGCAAAATTCCTAGAGTATTTGAGATCTGGATTTATCTCCCTTTATCAGGGATAAAAACTCCATTGAGGAGAGAAGTGGAAAACTATTATGTTCCCCTATACAAGGCTATCTCCTCACACCTTCTGCCTTCAATCTAACCAGATCCCTTCCAGCTATTTGCTCAGTTCACACCCGTATTTTCTCTGAAACGTGGCAGAGACGGTGCCAATTCCAACCTAACACTGCTCTTGTTAAACTAGAATTACTGGTTTGGACTATATAATTCAACAAGAAGGCCAAATTTAGTCCCTGCGCCATAGGGCAACTTGGGAAAGAGAACAAGGATGCTACTTTGGCAGGAGACAAACACACACCCCAAGAAGTTTACAGAAGGTGTGCCCTGCTTCCCAGGTTTCCTTGACATTTGTTACCACTGTCTCATCCACATAAAGGACTAAGTTTCAAAAGGGGTTTCACTAAATGGGTCTCCAGTGGACATCATTCTGTTTTTGTATCCACAATTTTTCAAGCCCAAGTCTGCATGTTTGAAAATCCCACCCTGATGGGAGTGCAAACTGCATTTGTGCTGGCGAGTGAACAAGTTACACACCATACCTCTTCACCGGTGTGCCCATATCCCAATCACAGGATGTGACTGCCGCTCCAATAGACATACCCGAGCTGGCTTTAATCTCCTTAGATCTGCTCTGGCACCACAGTAGTGAAGCGGGGGCTAGCCCTGGGATGAATTACCCAGGGCTCCAGGGGGAGTTATACAGCCCATGCAGAAGTGTGCGCTGCTGCAGCTTCATTGCTAAGCACAGGCAGGTCTCCTTGAGCTGCAGTCACATACTGTGATTGCAGTAGAAACACCCCCTGAGTTTGCGGGCACAAAAACCAGGATGCAAAGAAAATGGTGAAGACAATTCTAGAGGCCATTTTTGAACATCTGAACCGAGACATCCTGTGGGGCCCATTCCTGCTCCTAAGGAAATCACCAGCACTGCAAAGCTCCCATTGACTTCGCTGGGAACAGGATCGGGCCCCGACAAAAACGAAACCACCAAGCACCACCACTGCACATCAAAGCCTACATTAACTGCAGCCTTTACTGGTTCAGGGATGACTGCTAAAATAGAGAGGACCCCTCCCGCCACAGCATACACAGAGTTAGAGGCCAGCAATGTTGGAGTCTCACCCTAAGGAGGCTGCACCCTGTTGAGTTCTTCTGCAGTGACATTTGCTTCCCTGTTTAGGCCGACACAATGAGAAGCGCATCAGACAGGCTGCGTAGACCTCAGCCGAGTGAAAACCAGCTGTGAGAGGCAGGTGGGCTGTGTTTTGGTTTCTAAGCACATGGAGAGATCAAGATGGTTGAAGAAACCTGTTCCCCTGCCTAGCACAGCATGTATGTACTGGGACCAGGGGCTGCTACCCGCTTCAGTCTGGGGCTGGGAGAGGGAATGGGATGGCATCTTAGGCAGCGTGGCTAGGCGGTCAGCCATGGTCAACGCCGACAGGGACTGTCTCTCACAATGCACCTTGCACAGCCTGATCTCAGCTGGGGCCTGGAGGTGCTCCTATAAAACACTCGTAATGTCAGATTGCTTCCAGCCCTGACTGGTGACAAGGCAAAGCCGTGTCATTCTAGACACCCTCTTGTCATCTCTCGCTTCAGTTCAGGGGCCGTTTTCAGCAGCTGACCTCTGACAACCTGGACATTCCCGCTTTATGCCATTGGAAAGCCGAGATCCGCAGCTCCACGAGAGTACAGCGCAGTGGACTCTAGCTGTACTGACTCTCAAGACGACGACCCCCGAATATCCATTTGAATTGAAATAGTGGGGAAAGCTCTCGGGCAGTCGGAAAGGGTGAGCCCAGGTCAGAGATCGCATGACTAGTCAAGGCCGGAATAACGCAACATACTTTGATGGAGAGCTGGGCTCCCAGCTTTCTTGCAATTTACAGCACTTGTCTCCCCGTGGACGTTTGCAAGACACCAGACCCATTCATCCTTTCACTGGTCTCTAGGAACGGTCTCCTGGCACCAGTCCAGGGGCGAATCGAATCAATCCCAGTCCCCAGGATAGAAAGTGAAGACTATTGAATCCAAAAGAGGGGGTGCAGGGAGGCAGGATGCAGTTACCTAGGTTGGTAGCTGGCCAAGACAGTGGGGCTAACACCTCTACTCTTGCAAACAGTGCGAGATGGAAAAATGCCACCTATTTAACCATTAACACAGCTTCCCACTGCGTCCTCCCTGCTCCTTCCAGGTCTCCCATTCAAGCACTGCCCTGCCCTGGCTATGCTGAGCTCTGGCGGGGTCTCGGCATCAGGTGGGAATAACAGGATTTATTGTTTCACATTCTGCATCACGCTCCCCTTCAGGGCGAATGCGCGGCTCCCCCCTCATAGCAGCACATCAGTGACTCATGGGAAGTCTGGCCGCATCACAGCCTGCTGATCCACAGCTGCTCCGGGCCGCCCCAGGAATGTGCCGCAGGAGAGAGCCTGCCACACGAGGATCAGACAGCTGAGGAGCAGAGCTGGGCTGGGCTGACAGCGTGTTCCTGGCTGCTCATCTCCCGGGGAAAAGGCCCAGACTGGGTGTATGGGAGCTTTACACCCGAAGAGCCTTGAGGGTACGGAAGGGCCAAGGATCCCAAGCCATTCAGCTGTCCCAGAGAGCTGCGGGAAACACCACTGCGACCCTATTCAAATGTTTCCCTGCACGAAGCGTGCGGGGACGGGGGTGGGGGGCCGGGGGAAGGAGGGGGGAAGCAGCGGTTCCAATGTCCAGCACAAATTAGAAAGCTCAGAGGGGGCCGCTGCCAGCAATCCTCCTTCCCTGTCTGAATATTCACCAACCGCAGTCACCCGTGCCGGCTGGCTCAGCTGCCAGCGCGACCTTTGCAGCGACCTCCGCCCTCAACCCGGGGGCCCTGTCTGGCTGCGGGATGAGAGGGGAGAGCAGGGAACTGGGCTGAACTCTAGTGCTGGGACCACTCAGGGGATCCAGTTCCTGGCGGGGGCCTGGAGGGGTTCCCGGCATCTCTCTGCCTGTTGGATATCAGGTCAGGACGCAATGGGACGGGGATAGGGCCTTAAAGCCACCATCCCATAAGCATTAACTGCCACAGTTTAGTGCTGGCCCTCAATTGTAAGGTCAAATCATGAAGGATCTGAGTCCCGATGGCCCTATCTTGGGCCTCAGTAACTCAGCGAGGCCCTGGGGAGCTTCCTATGAGAAAATCCTTCTGCTTACTGATTCCCAGGCTACGGAGCTAATCCACAGCCTCGACTGCAGCCTGGCTGCCGGAGGAGACTCTACCGCCTTGGTGCTTCCCTCTGCTGCTGGAGGCAGGCAAACCGCAGTGCCCGGGGAGAAGCGGGAACAACAAACAGAGGAAGAGCTGAGGCATGGGACACAGAGCATACCTGGGGGTACACCAAGCTGCGATACTCACGTTGATCAGGGCCATGATCCAGAAAGCATAGGACACGCGCGTGACCACCATCCCTTCTATCGGCAGCTCGTAGTGTGACAGGTTGCCAGGGTGGTGCGGGACCAGCGACTTGCGGATGTGAGGGAGGTTGCTGGTGGCATTGAGCGTGGAGTTAGACAGGATGCAGTTGGTGTCCGAGAGGAAAGGGTCAGCTATCAGCGGGCTCAGCAGGGCCCCGAACCCCACAAAGAAGTGAAGGGCCTGGAAGAGAGGACAAATGCCAAGAGGTTAATTTTCTGCTCTCCCCTGCAGGGAAGCTGCCGGAGCCTCCTCCTGAAAGAATGAGACCCGACAACAGAAATACAGCAAGAGCCGCCGCGTCCTGACAGAACTGCCCCCAGGGGAAGCCAAAGCATCTGCCTCACCTGCAGGAAGATGGCCGAGTCCTTCTGGTAGATCTTCACCAGCTGCATGTTGGAAATGGTGTCAATGCATCCCATGGCCAGTCCTGCCACGGCCAAGACCACAGCCAGCACCACCACATTGTGGCACAGAGGGATGATGGCGAAGACCACAGAGATGGCGAGGGACGACACAAAGAGGGCGACCAGGGACTGAGACAACCTGAGCCGGGAGAGAGGAAACAAAGGGACAGAGTTACCTTAGGGAGAGCACTGTCCAGCAATGACACCGACCTGCTCACCGGGGACACACCCCTGGCAGTAGCTTTCTTAGTCTACTAAAAGGCCTGCCCCGTCCCCCGAGCAGTGCAGATCAGCCCATGGTGCAGGCCCCATTCACTACGCTGGCTACGTTACCATTCAGCACATGGCGGGGAAAGGATTACGGGGGATATTCCTTGATCAGACAACGGACGTAGGATCCAGCTACACTGCAGGAAGGTGGGTTTCCACACATGTTAAGCCCAAACGGGACCATTACAATCACCTAGTCTGGCCTCCTGTCCAACACAGGCCGCAGAAATAGGTCCCTTAGTTACGGGCCTGGTAGGGATGAGCGGGATGGACTAGTTCAAGAGACTGGAAGGGGGACCTGGTGATAAGCACAAGTTTAGCTCCCAGCCAGGTCAATAACAGCAGAAGGCTTTCACCAAGGCACTGTGTGACAGCCTCCAGCTATTCTCAATAGGTGACACGGTCCCGTCACTACACTACCCCTCCAGCCACCCCCATCTGCTGCTAGTTTCAGAGGCACTGGGGAGTGAGTGCATCATGGACCCTTAACTCCTCGCTCCCTCACAGAGGCCAAAAGGGGGCACATTGGCAGTGAGAAGATGGCTCTGACCACGCTGCACCTGCGCGGTGGGTAAACTCCAGTCCCCATGGCCCTCAATCGCACATTAGGAAAAGCTAACTCCATTCAGTTTATATTTAAACCATGACAAGGTATTCTATCTGCTGCCGCCTGGAGGGCCACATATAACCTGGCTAGGGTACGGGCACCATAATCTCTGATTTCTACAGCGCATTTATTGATTTCGTCACTTCCCCGTTTGGCTTATCTCCTGCCCTAACTTTGGATCTCCGTAAGAACCTGCCTTCGGGGGAGCCCACCCCTTCCTCCTTCTTTCCTGGCTGCAGCACCACAGAGCAAGCAGGACGGCTGTCTGAGGCTTTCTTCCAAGCTTACCCCTGCACACCCCGCCCCAGGCACCACGCTAAGATCCTGGTGCCCACATCCCATGATCTCACCCAAGGTTTGCACAGAGGGGAGGCAATAACCTTGATCGCTACATCAAGGGCTGAAACCTCTTTAATCAGGTGGAATTTACCCAGGTACCTAATAGTTGTAGGTTGGCTAGAGGAGAGGCAGCAAGCCAGGTGGGATGTGCCCTCTATTCAGGAAGGTTTTGCTCTGTTGAATGGTGTGCTAGGGCCCCTCTACACCGCAAGTGTTATATCGGAGAGGGGCAGCACATTGTGACCATGAGATGGAGTCACCCTATACACAGCCCCATGTGTATTTGTTGTAGACTCTCAGGTTTCTTTTGAAATTAAAAGTTTCTAGAGTGGATGGGTGCAAAGAGAGCCTTCCGAATGTGACCTGAGGGTAAATGGTGCAGCAGTGCCAGCCTGAGTCTGCAGACAGCCTGAAACGAGAGCTCCAGGAGTTGTGACCTGTTGTGCTCCTCTCAATGAGTGTTGATTCTGAAACCTACTGATACCAGGTTCAGTATCGATTATTTCCATTACTGATCATTTTAACGTCATAATGCATCTGATCTAACCTCTGCTTAGACTGTAAGAGACTGAACTGTCGCTTTTCTGTGCTTGCATAGCTCCTAGCACAGCGGGGCCACAGTCCTGACCGGGGCCTCTGCGTGCTACCAGAACAAATATTTGCTACTCCTACTACACCTTCCGCAAAGCCCCAGCTACAACCCACCCAGATGCCAGAAGTTCCATCTTCCCCATTCACAGTCTGGTTACATCCCCAGTGAGGATCACAACAGCTGGGCCTGTTCAGTCTTTTCCCTGTAACCGGCTGAAAGGGTCCAGAGCTCCTGATTCCCCAGCCCCTCTCAGTGGTGAGTGGTTCAGAAAAAGCTTAAAGGACCTTAGCATATGGCAGGCAAGGGCATCACTCACAGATCCTGCGGGTAATAAGCCTGCTCCCAGCCTTCTGTCCGGCCGGCTCTGAGCTCAGCAGGGAGCAAGGCTTCTCTTACTGTGAGCGGAGTTACAGAACGGAGCCCAGGCTGGCACTGCACTGCTGCAAAGCTGCCAAGTCTGAAGGCAGGAAGGAAAGAAGGAAACAGAGACCAGACTGCAAAGCTCTGAAAAGACCAATACTAGCAAAATGTGAGCCTCTGTGAAGCCTCAGCAGAGAACAACGAGCACAGACAGGTTCCCCTGGAGAGACTGCATCCCCATTAGCACCTCTCACCCCCCCAGACCCCCGTTAGGCACCCACAGTGTTCTGATGATGCAGGGCTGGCCCCTTTGACACATGAGAGCATCACTCTTTAACCGACCAGAGGGTGACGCAAGACACTCCAGTTCTGGCTGGAGACCGAGAGAGGGATCAGCAGTGATAGCATGCGATACCGTCTGCATGCGGAATCCATTCCCCTCGCTCCCAAGCAACTCGCAGCACAGGGGAAATCCGCCGCTTGGCTTGGGGGCGGCATCTCTGGGGCACGGCACGGCTTCCCCCACCCCAGAGCTGACACTGCCACGAAGCACAGAGGGATGCCGCAGCTGCGGAGAGGAGACTCGGATCAGAAGGACCCTGGGCCTGTTTCTGGGGGCCAGTGAGGCGAGTGTTTTGGATCATAGGGGAATAATTTGTGTGTCCTCGCCAACGTCCTGCCCACTGCCCTGGCTGGGCAGGAGTCAATTGCCAAGCTCATTTGCATGCTGAGTCTGTGGTTATCTCCCTGCCTTGCCAAGGGCTTTAAGATAAGAGCACGAAAAGGGCTGTGGGGAACCAAAATCCATTCTCCAAAGCAGGTTGCCTAGAGCAGCCAGCCAGGAGCCAAGACATCTGCTACATAGTCCTGACGGCTATTCGCTGGCTGGCTGGCCTTGGACAGACCCCTTCTCCTCCCTGCACCTCCGCTTCCCCATCCGCAAAATGTGGGTAGTTCCTGCCTCATTTTGCACTTTGACATTCTCAGGCAAAACGGACCTAAGTGCACATTGACTTCCTGACTCTGCTGGATGGCATAAACTTGGTATTCTGGACTCACAGACCCATTTGATCTTGGAGCCCAGCTCCATGTATTCAAATGTAAAAAAGAATGTAATTGTTTTTGAGGGTCCAACATTTTGCAGGACACTAACCCAGCCTCTCATGCACTTCAGCCTTTTTAAAAACCCTGCTCCTCACGAGCAAATTCACAAGACAAAGGGAAAAAACCCCAAAGACATAAGGCCATGGAATAAAACAACAGGCAAATAAGAGAAAGGAGCCACAGAGGTACAAGGCAGCACCCGTGGAGTCTGGCAAGAGCCCACTGGGGAAGAGAACTGTAGGGATTAGCAGCCAGTGAATATGAGATGGTAGAAACGTGCACCAAGAGATCCCAGAAGTGCCTTTATGTTCTGCAGGGTTAGCAAAACAACTGCAGAGCTGCCTGGGCTTGGTTAGAGTGCATTCATTACCGGAGTTAACCATTAATCGCTAATTATTTCATGTCCTTAAAAAGCACTACAAAGATATTTTTTTTAAATAGCAAAAATGTCTGCCTCCAGCAATGTACCACTAATTATATCGTCATTTCTTTATATGGCCCCCGTAGCAAGCACCAAGAGAGCCCAGTCTGCATTCTGACCGCCCTCCCCTCCAACTCTGGCATTAGCGAGTATGAAGGAATTGCTCGCTTCCAGCCACTGAATCCAAAATGAAGTCATTTGCTTTCAGGTATGTTTGAAGAGTGCAGAGCTCAACACCATAGGTGGGATTTGGACTCCCACTGAAAGGCAATGTGACTTGGGTGTCTAACCTGTTATGTTCCTTTGAAAATCTTAGCTTTCCCCCTGTATCTTTGTAACGGGCATGACATAAACCCAGGTATTGAAGACGAAAAATCATTGTACATCTCATCAGACAGTTAACACTCTGTCTCCCCTACATCTGGCTGCAGTGGGATACAGTGGTAACCTGTGCTGACCTGTTGTGGAGTGTTGCCTTTCATAAACATTTGCTCTCCCCCGTTGCCCCCCGGGTTGCATTGCACTGTGGGCAAGGGATTCCTGTACAAACAGAGAACCTAATTTTCAGAAGCATCCACATCTTGTTGAAGCCAAGGGGAGGTAGGAGAAGAGATGTGGAACCTCATGCTTCAGGGTTTCAGACAGTCTCTTAATGATGGGGTAGGGAGACCTTCAGGGGGAGACAGATGATCCTGCATCTGCCAACTGCAGGGTTTCTTGCACTCTTTGAAGTAGCTGGTGCCGGCCACTGTCGGAGATGGGACACTGGGCTGACTGGACCAGGGGTCTGAGTCCCTCTGGCAATTCCTATGAGCTGCAGATGCTCAATCTCCCTGCAAAGTCAGGCCCAATGCTCACAGAGCTTTTCCAGGATGCTTAGGAATGAACGGCCAGGTTTCCTAGCATTCAGCACCTGCAGTCAGAGCTGGATTTCCCAAAGAGACCAGCTCCTATTCAAGCCAGGGCCAGATTTGCAGAAAGGCTCCCCGTATGAAGCTTATGGCCAGATTTTCGCAAGCGCTCAGCTCTCAGCCGGTACCCCCTGTGCTCAGCTCATCTGCTAATCCGGTCCAGAGAGCACAATAAAATCAGATTCTTTAATGCATTTCCAGCCTCAGTGAGCTATGGGGCTGCTTATAAGAAGCCAACCAGCCAACTGGAAGATGCACATAGACCTCCTTTACCCTAAGGGATCTGACATAATTTAGCATCTCTCTAACAAAGTGTTAAGGTGCCATCCAGGGTGCGCAATGTCCATGAAAGTTGTTACCACCAACACAAGAGAATACCCTGTTCACGTCATCTTATAAAAAGTTATATTCTCCTGAACCCTGTACTATGGTGCAATAGAAAACCTACAAAGACACCAAGTCATAAGACAGTAACATGCCAGTCTTATGAATAAGGCTCACACTTCTCGCTGAAGTCTGATCCTTTAGAGCATTTCTCGCCCTACAGTTTCAGTATAGCAGATGCCAGCAGTAAGATGAAAGGGCAGCTCCCAGAGTCAGTAAGACAGGGGTACAAGACTGATATTTTCATAGCAACCCAGACATAGTAGGTCATGTTCTGCTCCGTTACATGCCTGTAGGCTCCTAGATTTCAGTGGGGTTACACAAGAGCAGAGTTTGGCCCAATGTTAATTAAGCTCTCTGGTTAGAGGAATCAAAGGGGGTCTTGAGCCCCATGGATGCTACAGTTACAACCAGTGGCACAGCTAGCAGCATTGTTATCCCCTGGCTTGATTATAACATTCCATTTTGTAGAGCAGACAGAACCAGAACCACTTCCTAGGATTTAGCCCAAAGATTAGAAGAAACAAATTAGAGTAGATGCCATCTACTCTACAAATTAGAGCTCGGTCTGTCTTGATTGGACTGTCATGTCAATAGGGCCTTAGGAAGCTCTAGTAGAAGCTATCACCTTCTTAACTGTAGGCGGCATGGACAAGTGCTCTGACCACAGGACTGGGCACCAGGATCTCCTGAGTTCTAGCCTTTAAAATCATGCAACTTTCTAGCAAGCTGTGACTCAGGCAAGTCATTTTACTGCCCTGTGCTTCAGTTTGCCCATCTGTAAAATGGCCATAATACCAACTGCATCAGGACATTGTGGGATTTAAATAGCTAATGTCTAACATACTTAAAGTGGGGTGCCATAGCACATTTTAAAAGTTAGCTCTATAATGGTGCTCAATGCACCTTGGACACATGGGAAACACTCTCCACTGCTCCAAAATACCCACCCATTCCCGATAGGAATTTCAGCAACCGTTTTAAGCATGTTGCCCATGCTGTGCAGAGCCCCAAACGGGGTCCTGGTTTATTAAGGCAGAAGGAGGTTGCTCATTTTGCCACACACAGGATTAAAAATCCAAGACACCAAAAATTCATTCTTAGGGAAACCCTAAAAGGTCCGTGCAGCACAGGCTGGACACCAGGAAGAAGCAGATCAACATGAACCTGGCATTTCTGACTGAGCAATCATAGGTCTGCATTTGCATAATCACACCTTCGAACACACAGGCAGTAGATGAAGTGGTAGTCTGAAATCCACTATCCATATCACTGGGAGGACAAGCGTCCCCCACACCGTCCCCTTTTAATATGCACCATCCCTGACCTGGCAAGTAGTTCAGTCTCCTAGTCAAGATCCTTCGGCTGATCGCCTTTAGGACTATTTCATCTCCAAGGACACACAGCGCTTGGCTCCTCTACTCAAAACGCCATCAATGCAGCGCCCTGAGTGCCAGCTGGGATGGCAATTTCACCTCTACTATAATTCCAAGACCCTTTCTAGGTACCAATCAGAGTTATCTACTGAATGCCTCCTTCATAAGTCAAGAAAACAGTTTAAAAACAAACTCTTTATACCCACAAGAGAATCATGTAAATAATAAAGAGACTACAAAAGTCAGCTACACTGATCAGTAACATCGTAAATAATCAACTGATTTTGATATGCAATAGCTGTCATAGTGTACACGTCTCTTTGGAAACGCTTAGCAGCGCTGTTTCACATTTTCTATTTTAGAGAGATCTTCACACAAGATTTGCTACAAATCCCTTGCCTGGCTGCACTTGGAAGCCTGACTGATTTGTAAATAATGCTGCTGTCACTCATGCATGCCTTGTGTGAAGTTGAAATACCACCCGTATCCTCTTCAACCCTGTGGCAACTTCATGTTTAGAGTGTTACTGTCTGAGGTTGAATCTCGTTTGCCCAAACTCCCGGAGCGTAAGATAACAGCTTGATTGCTGACACTGGAGTTAATAAAACAGGCTTTCTACAATGTTTTTAAATGATTAGGTTAAATCAATACATTGGGAAGTCTGGAGTAAGACTTGCAGTCTCCCCCCTGCAGTCACCATCTCTGCACTGAGCTCAATAAAATCAATGACACTTCACACCGGATGCAGCAAGGTACTAGCTGGAGGGACCCAAGTACAGATAAAGGCTCCTACAGAATGAAACCTGTATCCTTTATGAGCAAGTCCCCTGACTTCAATGGAACTACTCAGGTGAGTAAAGGCTAGGGGTCCAGGCTAACCCATTACAAAGGTTTTAGTTTGCACAGGATCGTTCACACAACTTGTCTCCCCAGATGCTTTGAATTCCACCCTGCAACCAGAGAAATAGACAACAGCAAAGAGAAAGCCAGAGAGGAGGGGAGGGAGGGAAAGGAAGAGAAATTAAAAGACATGTTTTCAGACTTGATTTGGAATAGACAGGGACCAGAGACCTGGCGTCCAAACACGGGACGTTTCAAGCCAGAAGGGGGACGAGTTGCAAGCGCTGCAGGAAAATTAAATACCAACTGGGGGATGTTAGAGCAAAAGTGACGGTGCAGCTTTATCTAGGGCACTGCTCTACCGGCTGATCTATGGGGCACCGAAAGGAGCGTCCCCACAATCCCCGTAGGGCGCCGGCAGGGAAGCTCCAGCCAAGCCACGTGGGACGTTCAGCTGGGAAGGGAGAGGAAGGGAAGGTGTGAGCAGGGGGCCCGGGAAGGCGTTGGGGGAGGGTCATCGATCAAAGCCGGCATGGTCCCCGGGGGGAGGAGGGGAGGGGAAGCTCGCCGGGAGCTCGCCGGGCGCCTTACGTTCTCTTGAAGATCCCCCCGAGGCAGCTGCCGAGCAGGAGGCAGAACTGCTGCGAGAAGAAGACCCAGGTGATCTGGGAGAGGGAGCTGTGGGTCTGGCAGCGCAGGTCCAGCAGGGTGGGCCCCAGGAAGGCGATGCAGAGCCCGAAGCTGAAGAAGACGCTCCAGTAGGTGAGGGTGGGCTGCAGGTTCCTCCGGAACAGGGCAGCCACCCGCTCATCCCACACCATCCTGGGCTCGGCGCGGCGCGGGGGGCCGGCGGCTGGACAGCGCCCCGGGAGCCTTTCTCCCCGCGCGATCCGGAGTCGCTCCGCTCCCCGGGCAGCAGGGATGTGCCGGGCTCGGGCGCTGGCCCCGCCTCTGGGCCCGGGGAGCGGCAGCCACCGCCCCCCGGGGCAGCGGGGCGGGGACCGGGGCACGCGGCGGGGCCCCGAGCCCAGCGGGTCGGAGCCGGGGCTGGAGCAGTTGTTCCAGTGGGGGCGGGGACTGGGGTCATTGCTCCGACGCGAGGAGGAAAGCAGGGAGATCCCAGCCCGGGCCAGGCACTGGGTCCTGCAGCAAAGGGAGCCAGGGCTAGGGACATAGCCCTGCTGGAGCCCAGCTCGCAGGTGGTGGAAGTAGGGGGGCTACCGAGCCCCCCCAGGCTTAAAGTGGGCCCCATCCTATGCAGGGCTTACAGTTTGGTTCAATGGCTCTCAGGCCCCCCCCCCCTACAAATTGTTCCAGTGCCCCTGGGTTGGGAAGCACCCCCCACAAGGGCTCCATCCTCCAGGAGAGCAGCCCGGTCCCTGAGCTCCCTGCGCCGGCTTTTAGAAGGGAGGCTGAGCTGAAGGTTGGTTTGGTTTCCGGGCCCTTCCACTTCTGCCCAGCGTGCCCTTTCAGTGGCCTGTCCCGAGGCTTTTACAAAATCCCAGGGGGAAAAAAGCCCCCCGTTTTGTCACCGGTTCTTCTTCCCCTAGGGGGGCTTAAAAGGCTCTTTACAGCAAGGGGGAAACCCAGAGGGCCCTGCCCCTGTGAACATGGCTAGGTAGGATCTCAGAGCTGGAAGGAACCTCAGGAGATCAATCAGTCCAGGCTTGTCCATGGACGGCATGGGCCCAGGACGGCTATGAATGCGGCCCAACACAAAATCGTAAACTGACAATGTTATGAGATTACGGCCACAAATACCAGAGTATTTATGAAGTTTTATTACTTACATATGTACATTATCTATACTATGTTTTGGTTTGGTTTTTTTGCTCATCAGCTTATCGTTAGTGTAGTTTAAGTGTGGCCCAAGACAACTCATCTTCTTCCAATGTGGCCCAGGAGAGCCAAAAGATTGGACACCCATGATCTAGTCCAACCCCCTGTTCAAAGCAGGACTAATCCATTTTTGCCCCATGTCCCTAAATGGCCCCCTCAAGGATTGAACTCACAACCCTGCAGGCCAATACTCAAACCACTGCACTATCGCTCTTCACCCCCAGCCACTTAACTTTAGCCCCAGGCCCATAGCCGTAAAGCTGAACACCCCTTTAGCCACTGAGTGGGTTTTTAGAACACTCTTCCCAGGCCAAGCGGTGTTCCAGACTCCAGCCCGGCTGGATGGGTGAGTTCTGGCCCCTAACACATGGGCTTTACGGCACGTCTTAGGAATGCCGCTGCAGAGCCTGTCCATGCTAGTTTGCACAATAGTTGCTATTTTAGAGCTTGGCAAATCCAAACTGCACCTGACCCCTAGTTCTTCATCCTTACATTCATATACTAGCGTGTCACACAGCCCGGGAGGCCCACGGGCATTGGGCCTGACTGAGGAGTTCAGGCTCAGGCCCTCGTTTCCCCATCTCCTCCCTCAGATAAATTGTATCCAAAAGCTAATACACACACGCAGCCCAGGAAAGGAAACATTAATGAATAGGCACAGGCTAGTGCAAGAACTCTGTTGCTTAGTAAGTGAGTGGAAGATGAAACCATTAAAGAAACCGCTCAGCTTCCCTGTGAGATAGGTCACTGTTATCCTATTTTACAGCTGGGAAAACTGAGGCACCCAAGGGTGAAGTTACTTGCTCAAGGTCACTCAGTGAGTCAGCGGCAGAGCCAGAAATAGAATTGTATCCTAATGATTTATCTAGCACCCAGATTTTTTTTTACTAGGCAGGTCAGGTAACCTATGAATGATAGCAGAGGAGGGTGGTCAGAAGCTCTAGGTTCAAGTCCTGTTTCTGCCACATAATTTTTGACTTTAAACAAAACTTTTCCTCTCTCTACCTTAGTTTCCATTGCCATTCTTCACAGCAAGGGCACACTGCTGGCTCATATCTAGCTTCCACTGTAATCCCCGTGTCCTTTTCTGCAGAACTGCTGCTTAGCCAGTCAGTCCCCAGCCTGAAGTGGTACACAGGATTCTTCCTTCCTAAGTGCAGGACTCTGCACTTTGGCTGCTTGTCAAGTATTAAGTTATAGCAATATTTTCCAAGCTTGCCAGGCATTTTACACACACACTGCAAACCCTGTGGGAAAAGTTTAGAGATTATTTGGTTTCCGAGAGACCTGAAGGGACACAGCGCCTGGGAGATGAAAAGTGCTATAGCCATTGTTTGTATGGACTCTGAACTAGTATGAACAACTCTGGATTTCAACTATTTTGCTTTCAATCACACCAGATGGTGAATGAGGAAACAAATCTATTAGTTTTAAGTCTATCCTGTATCTTAACGCCAGGATCAGTTGTGTATCAGATCAAATTTTATTGTGGACAGGGAGCTAGACTGGGCCCGTGTTCTCTTCCCAGTTTTGAATTACTGCATCGCCTTAAGAAACACTGCCTCAGTTTCTCCATATGGAAAATGGAGATAACAATCCTTTGGCGTTCCTAAGGAAAAGCAATGTCTAAGCTCATTGTCACTGTTAGCACATTTCATATTCCAGCTACATCTGACATGGCCTTAACAAGTAAGGATTTAAATACCAGCACTGCTCCTGGGAATGTCAGGCCATTTTAAGCAAGACTGAAAAGGGAGGTGACAGAAGAGATATTTGTAATTAAAAGTTGACATGCTAGAAGGCTTGTCTGCATAAGAACACACAAACCCTTCAGTGTCCCCAGCAGGCTGAGCCTCTGTACTGAGTAACTAATAATATATATAAGGGTAGACCTATGGCCTGCATCTAACAGCAGAACTAGGTTTGCCAGTGACACCGTAGCTGATCTTCAAATCCTGAGATCAACTTTGTACGGACAGTGAATTAACAGCCACATTTCGGTACCTGCTGCGAATTGCAAGGTAAAACCAAGAATGAATTATTAATAGCAGCAGAACTACAGCCAGTAACATTTGATGTTTGCTACCATGGCTCAAAGAGAGCTCAGTATTTAAAGAACAACTTCAATTCACTTCCTGCTGCCCTCGGCCCCTCTTGTTTGGGGAGCATGGGGCATGAAAGCCTGCTTCAGTCTCCCCTAGCTAGATACATTTCTCTTTGTGGCAGATGGAGTGACTGCCTGCTTAATGTAACGGGCCATGGTTTGTCAAGACTGTATTTTAATATAGCTCCAAGCAGGAAGCCGGCGGTCATCATTCAATGTCATATTGTTATGATGCTGGTGCTCCATAAGGGGTTGATTAAGGCTCTGTGGGGCAGTATGGGTTAGCTTTTCACTTGGGAAGACACCAAGGCAAACCGTGAAAACAGCTGGCTGAACTCTCATCCCAGGCCCAGTTGGTCTCTTGTTCACAAACCTAGCAGCGGGACAGGACAGCAGGGGAATAGGGAGGGATGCTGCAGGTCAGGACACGGCCGATCATTGACAGAGCTGGCTAGCGTCCCAGCACGGGAACAGAGATTCCCCCTGCCAAAACTGGCCAAAACATTCAGAAGTGGCCAGTGGTTCTGGAGACCTGGTGCTTGTTTTTTCCAGAATTGCTGAGTGAGCATTGGCGTCATTTGGAGTTGTGGGTTCCCAGCACAGTACCTCAGGCTGGGAACCAACCAGAACAGCTGGCAACTTCTGAAGATTCTGGCTACTCCAGGCAGCAGGTCCCATCCCTCACCTGCCTGTAACAGGTTCTGCAGGGGACGATGCTTGCTCACTCTGAGTTCCCATTAGCTTTTGGGCTGGCTTGGCAGCCTCGGCTGAGAACCAGCTCAGAAAGAGTATTTAAATGCAAAATTCCCATGGAAATCAATGGGAGTTAGGTGCTAAATAGCTTTAGGGAGGAGAGCTGCAAGGCTTTGGAGCAGACTTTGGGGCAGTACATCTCCAGGAGCAAGACTAGAGTACTCACCGGGCATTCCATTTCCTGGCTGAGGAACCCGACCCCTCCTTACAAATTCATGGGCACAAGAGCATGTAGCCTGTGTTTCTCTTTTACCCACAGTACAATCTACCAACCTGAAATGGTTGTGCATTATTGCTTTGTGCTGTTGAAGAGCTATCACACTCCTTCCCAAGCTGGATGCATTTTAATGGAGGGAAGGGGGGAGAATAGTCCCAATACCTCACCCAGGATGGTAAATATCATCCCCATTTTACAGATGGATAAACTGAGACACAGAGAGGGAAGTGGTTTGCTCAACCCCTATGAACAGATCCTTGATCAAGCTGGGTGGAATCACTGGCAGGCAGAGCTGCTTAGAAAATGGCACTTTTATCCCACGGGAAAGTCCAATGTGTTTCTATGGTTGTTTTCATCCCAGTAAGTCAAAATACCAATTTTTGACACACCAAAAAAGCTTGGGAAAATTCCAGTTCAGAAACGTCTAAGTGAAACATTGCAACATCTTCAACCAAGACTAAACATTTTACTTTGAATTTTCCCAGTGAGACATCAGAAAATATACTCAAGATTAAACATTGTCCCTTGAAAACTAAATCCCATATTTTGTCACAGGAATTCCCGTGGGCTCCATTGGTGTGTTATCTGGGGATGGATAGCAGGAGATCACACCCAAGGGACAAGAGATCAGTCAAAAAAGGAAACAAAAATAGATCTGCTAATGAGGCTCAGCTTATTAGAAGAGGTCAGAGTTATTTGGGTAACTCGTACACCACAACTCCCACTAGTGCCCAGGACCACATTCCAACAGTGCCTGCCAGCCACCGCCACAGCAGTGTGACTGGAGCAATTAGGAAACAAAGGAGAACCAGTTTGACAAACAAAACACCATCATACAGCACCTGACCATGGGTCACACCTATGTCAACTCAGCCTTGTTTGAACATGAATGAAGCTGGCTGGGTTCCAGTCTGGGATCCCTCAGCACTGCACTGTGGACTGGGATTTCTTTCCAGCAGCATATTCTAGTCCCCAAATTAGTCCACGAACTGGGCTAAAACCCCACCAGCAGTGGTGTTTAAAAGCAGCTGTGGCTCACACACCTCTTCGCGCCAGGAGGAAGTGTTGTTTAGTGGTCAGGGCTCCCAGGGCATTGGCAGCCAGGATACCTGGGTTCTAATCCCAGTGCTGCCCTTTACTTGCACAGTAGTCATGAGCCATGTCAGTGCTTTGCCTCAGTTAAACCACCTGTCAGATAATCACCCCCCCAATAGGGTTTTTGTGAGGCTTAGTGAACTATCCGGGAGGCGCTTTGAGATCCTCAGGCAACAGGGGCTCTGGAATTGCCTGTGGTTTCTATTGTGGGCATGCCCCTCTATCCTTGTGTCTCAATCCAATTTGGGTAAAGGGAGCAAAAGCCTCACCCCAAAGCAAAACACTGTGTCTGACCTGAGCTTTTACCAGAGGGGAAAAAAAACAACAACCAGGAAGTCTCGTGACAATGCCTTGTCTGAAAAGTTGCCTCTTCCACAGGGCCTATTGCATTTTTGAGCCCCTCTCTAGGAGGACCATGCAAAAATGGAGAGAAAGGAGAGAGTCACCTGTTCTAAGCAAAAAAAAACCCAACAAAGCCAGTCAGCTGCAAGGCTGTGGTCGCCAAGTGTCTGATCCAGGGAGGATGAGATATGCTGCAGCTGGGGAAAGCACCACATTTACTGCTGGCCCAGGCCTACTGCTCAGATTTTAATTAAAGTAACACACCTCAAGATATGACCGTGCCACTCCTGGCAGGAGCTAGTGCAAGTGCCCTGGCTGTGCACTGCTTTGCCTTGCAACAGCACCTCTAATCAGGGGAACTCCATGGTTTACACACATGATAGATCCAATTCTCTACTGCTATAAACTGGGACTGCTTATTTGCACCAGAGAATTTGGGCCAGTTATTCCTCACACAATCCCCCAGGGATGTGTCACTGTGTCCATTTGCAGCTAGGGGAACCTGATGTGTCTAGCAACCTGACCAAGCAAACTGACAAACTGCCCTCCTTCCTTTAATCCATGTTCCTTCCTGGCGGTTTAGTTTGAAGTCTAGGGAACAAACATGTTAGCACCAAGTGGCACAAGATTATGGAACATGAGAAAAGTGAAAAACTAAAGGGTTCCAGGCCTGCAGATCCTAGGAAGTGAGATTATGGTGCTGAAATCCTGCAAATACATTGTCCTCTCCCTTTCAAGACCAAATACAAGCAAAGCCATGGTTCTCAAACTTCACTGCAGCCCAACAGCCTCTGATGACAAAAATTAATACACGACCCCAGAAGGGGGGGCCAAAGCCTGAGCCAGCCTGAACCTGCTCGACCCCCGCCACCCTGAGTGGGGGTGGGAGGGCAAAGCCTGAGCCCCACCGTCCTGGGGACTGGGGAACAAAGCTGAAGCCCCAGAGTTTCAGCCCTGGGAGGGGGGCCCGTAACTTGAGACCCACTGCCCAGAGCTAAAGCCAAAGCCTGAGCCCTTGGGCTTCAGCTACAGCCCAGGGCAATGGGGCTTGGGCTTCGGCCTCCAGCAAGTCTAATTCCAGCCCTGGCTACCCCCATTCAAATGGGGTCCCGACCCCCAGTTTGAGAACCCCTGCAGTAAAACCTTCCTCACCGAGAGACCGGACAGCAAAGTGGCTCACCTTGGTTTTCTGCTCAGCTCTCATGGATATCCCCTGTCCAGGTCAGCTTCAAACCCCAGCTCCAGGCAGAACAGTACAGGAAAATTAACCAATTACCCTCAGCTGGTCCAGCCCTCCAACTCCAGGCACTTGATCAGTTCTGACCAACAAAGTATTAACCTCTTCCTTGCCAACTCTTGGTGAGTTCCATCAGGGACCCACAATCCGATAGCAACATCTTTCAGGCCCTACACATTTGGGCCCTGGTCTTGTAGCTGGCACCAGGTGGCTGGGTCCTTAAACACGTGGGGAATCCCACTGATTTGAAGGCTATGTAGACCCGATTGCAGAATTGGGCCCTTGGTCTGGATTTAAACTGGGAACCTAATGCCAGATCCTCCCAAGTTATTTAGGTGCCTAGCTCCCATTGATGTCAATGAGAGCCAGGCGGCTAAATATGTTTGAGGAGCTGGGCCCTAGGGTCAGATTTTCAAAGGTTTTGAAGCACCTAAACACACAGATAGGCACCTAGGGGGATTTTCAAAAGCACCAAGCGACCACTGACATCCTAGTGGTAAGGGGAAAAACTTCAATCAGCTGTAGTGAAGTGACTGCACTAGCCAAAACTACCACCAAAGCAGACATTTAACCCTTCCAAATAGATAAAGCCCCAAACAAAACTACCATCTACTCAAAGTTTATTTTCCAATCTGGCTTTGTAGTATCCACAATACATTTGTAATATAAGCCTTAGCAAGAAAATGAGCATATTCTCAAAACAGTCCATGGCACATCAGAAATACAAAATAATAATAATAATAAAAAAAAAAATCGCAGGATCTTTATAAAACATTCCGACACAGGGATACCATCTTTTATTTATTTTTGAACCTTTTGATTAAGTCCAGAAAAACTTTCCATACAAAAAAATCATTGCATCTTTTGGAATAAACCTTCAAAATTATTTCTTTTAAAATTCTTCTGTTTTTACAACAACGGTTAAATATATTATTTGCAAATGAATCACACCAGAGAACATTCACAGTATGGGTATCCTGGTGGCTTGCGCATGTGTGTGTGTGTGTATTTCCTTTTCCAGGAAAAGCAAGTTGCTTAGGATGAAGGAGGTGACTAATAAACCAGAAAGCGGGCTTCTTACTATTTGCACCTGTTAATGCAGGACATCACTAGCAAGAAATTCTGAAGGGACAGCAAGGATCATTCAACAGCAAGACTCAAGAGTACAGAAATAGAACAGATACGGCACAGTTACAGCAATATTTTCAGGCAAAGATCCGTGGCTCTTGGCGCCAGAGGCCTTGTTAGTTTCAACCCCAATTCTCAAAGACCGGACTGCATGTGTAGAACCCCCTAGGCCAATAATACTTTGCTCTGTGTTAGACCAGTATAAATCCCGACTTTAGCAGAGGGATGCCAGATGTGTACTGGTGAAACTGAGCAGACTCTGGCCAACTAGGACTAGAAAATGGTGGTAGTGTGGGGTGCGATGGTTTTAGTTCTCTGTGGACTTCATCTCCCTGGGGACTGTGCAGATTAACATGTCAGAGGCATGTGCAGATTGCCTACTGAAGTCAATGGGAGGCTTCCCACAGGCATCAGAGAGCAGTGGATCAGGCCCTACAGACTGAGAGATGTTACTAGGAGCAGGTTGGTTGAACAGATACAAATTATGCTGCAGCATTTGGTTATGGCCTGGTTCTAGGACTCCACTGGGGATGCTCTCCTTGAGTGAGGTTTGCAAGCATCAAAAATCTGCTGCTACACCCAACATGGACTCTTCCTATCCAAGATCACAGTGACACCGTCCTAGTTAAGATAAAGGGATCTATTTCTGCTTTCTGTTACACCAGTGTAGTACCCACATAAGCGAGGGCAGAATCAAGCCCTAGGGGGTTCTTGTCTCCTCTCTGCATGCAGATATTAAGGCACAAAGCCCACTGAGATGCTAATGTACCTCATTCTGTAGGGCTAAGCCATTTCCACCTTCCCGCTGTTTCTCCACCTGTTTGCTTTTACCCTGAGCCTTGGTGACTCAAGGTTCTTGCATCCCCATGGAAGCCTTGTCCTCATTCAAAAATGAGGCAGTTAGAACATGATCTTGAAGAGTCTTTTAACTAAAGCCGTGTTAAACACAGTTTTGCAGCCAGTGAAGACAGAAATCTGTGTGTTAATATGGTGCCAGCTGGATTCCTAGGTTTAACCCCAACCAGCTTGTCTGATATTAAGCACTATTTTCCCCTATAATCTGACATGGACTGTAAAGTCATGTTAAATGTCATGTTAGTTATATCAACTCCTCAAGATCATGTTCTAACAATGACCTAATTTCTGAGTGAAGGCAAGTCATGAGGAAACACACACAGCTTGGAAATTAGGAAAAAATGGCTCCTCTAATTTTCCACCTTAAAGAAGGGGGAGAAAAATGCTTATTTCCTGGTTACCATGAGAACAGACACATTGCACTTTTGCTATTTAAAATCACAACAAAAATCTGCAAATGTGTCGAGCCAGGAAAGGTGCATGTGGATAGGGAGTGGGAAATAAAAATGACTATAGTCTCCAAAGTTTTATTGTTGCCCTGTAACTTAGACATTGTTATTGACACTAGCTTTATCAGCATTACTGGAGCTAGATGTCAGCTGTTGTGATGGAAGAATACAGTTTTAAAGAAGTACTGCCTAGATTTGAAAGAAAAATCCAACTCCATTTTTCCTAGAGCTGGTCAAGAAATTTAAAAAGTCTACCAACCCCCCCCCCCAATAAATTTTTAAAAATTGCAGAAAAATTTCCTTGAAATTCCAATTGTTGGAAAAAATTTCAACTACACTAAAGGCTGGTCAAAAAACATTAAAAAAACCATAGAAATTTCCAGTTTTTCAACCAGCTCTACTTTTAACTCAGTATTCCATGTAGGTGCTTCACCGGGAGATATCAGATTGATCATTTTCACTTCCTGGTCTCAGTGCTGCTGTTTTGGAGAATGGTTAAATCCACTGATTTAAATGCATTTAGTTAATAAAAGTCATGGCCATTTTTCTATTAGGTTTTATTAAAAAAGTGTGTGTGTGTGTGTGTTCGTGTGTTCCTGTTATTAGCCAAGATGGCCAGGGATGCAACCTCATGTTCTGGGTGTCCCTAAACCAACTGGCCAGAAGCCAGGATTGGACTCAACATTGATCTGTTCGGCTCATTCCCTCTGAAGTATCTAGCTCTGGTCAGTGTCAGAGACAGGATAGTGAACTAGATGGACCAATGTTCTGACCCAGTATAGCCAGTCTTATGTCCTTTTAATTCTACTTGCTGGCCATGGCGGAGGGAAAGGTTCGCTTATCACTAGGAACAGAGCAGGTTTCGGTTAAGACTCTCTCCAAGCCTTGCCTGAACTGACTGTTTGACTGGGATAGAGCTAAACAAAAACCCAGTTTCAAGCGAGGAACTCCTTGTGCTCACAAGCCTAATACTGGATAAGTAGCAGAGGGTTTGATTCTCCACTGACTCACACTGGGGTAATTCCATTGGCTTCAGTAAAGTTGGCTGATCTATACCTTGCTAAGTGAGAAGAGTACCAGGCCCAAATAACTTGAAGTATAGCAAGAACAACTGGGCTAATGCACTTCCATAATGTTGCTGATACTCCAACCAGAGTAGCCAATCTAGTCGATCACAGCATTGAAGTGTGCCAGCTGATGGGAATACCATATTACAGTACAACGCATACTTGTTGTCAAACAGACGAGGTAGGTCAGCGATTCCTGGCTAAATCTCTATTCTAGTTCTTAAATCTATGCAACTATCAATTGCATTTGCCACCTCCCTTCTGCAAACAGCTGAATGGCACCATGCAATTAGCAAATAATGCCCTTGAAACCCTAGGAAACAAAATACAACCAATGCTTCAGCCTTGAAAACATTCGAATTAATGCAATGCTGTAAATACACAGTGGAACAGAACCGGATTCATTTGCCAAAGGGGACAGAGCTGGATGCTCAGCTGATGTAAATCTGTGTAGGGGTCATATTTAGAAACATATTGAGGTACCTAAGCACACAGATAGGTGCCTAGATGAATTTACAAGTGAGTTGGATACCTATTGTCTACTGACTTTCAATGGGAGTTTGGCACCTAACCTGCTTAGGAGCTTTTGTAAACCCCAATAGGAGCCGATCTTCTTTAGGCACCTAAATATCATTATATATCTGGCCCAAGCACCATGAGCTTCAGTGGGGCTCTTGCAATTTCCATTTGCTCCGGATCGGACTAGTATCCTCATGCCACTGGACTAAAAGCTTCTGCTCAGATTTAGGTGTCTGGCAGGCATTTACACGGGGAGCATGTGCAGGAACCCAGAGATCACACAACTAGGACTCAGCCTGCCCTGCCCGGGAGCAAGTTCTGGGGGCTTATAAATCAAACCCTGCTCAGAGGAGTGCCCAATATTTACAGGCGCTATTGCTCTCCCGAATAGGAATAAACACCCACCGAAAAGCAGGGGAACAAGAGGTGTTATCTTAAACTCACACTGATAGCAGCTCACTGGGCTAATAAATAACAGTGTCACGCCAGAGATCTCCTTCAGGAAAGGTCTGTGGGGGAATGGCACCAGCGTAAAGAGCATACAAGTTACAGGCTTGGAGATAACTTTCTCCTTCATCTGCTGAACCTGGAGAAACCAGTCCCGGCTGCACGGTCACGGTCATTCGATAACCTTCTGTCCCAGTTTGCAGCCCCGGGTGACTCCACTCCAGGCAGTGACATGGCCTCCCTGGTTCTCCTCTCCCTGCTATTTCCATGGTGGGCCTCTCTCGAGTGGAGAGTGATGGGGGAAAGGGCAGGCTTCCAGAGGTGCTGAGCAGCCACTGATTCAGCTGAAGCTAACAGGCGCAGCAGAGGCTCAGCAACACCTTTGAAAATCAGCTACAGAGGCACTGGGGCGGGAGGCAGGGGACGCACAGTGTTGGTGTGTTTGTACATGAGACTGGTGGCTCTCTCCAGAGACCAAGGTGCCTGCTACTGATGTCAGGTAAGGAGCTCTCCTTTAGCATCAGTGATAGAAGTCTGTGTTGTTAGAGCCGAAAGACTAAGGGGGTTGGATGAGCTGACTTAACATCTTTTCTCACCTTTAATTTCTTTGATTCTATGGATCCTACCAAGCCACCAGCCCTCGCTCCCCTGTCAGCCTTCTTGAAGCCTGGTCTGTACTTTATCTGAAGGTCTGGTCCCTCGGCTTGGAGGAATTTAAGCTGAGTCAGACAGGGCCTGATTTTCAGAGGCACTGAGCACTTCAGAGTCTGAGCAGTTAATTTTAAGGGTGCTCAGCACCCCTGGAAAACCGACTGCAAGCACCAGAGATGACGGTTTCCTCTTCTGCCCCCAAAGTCAATGAAAACATTGTTAACAGCGTAACAAATCATGAGCTGCCCCAAAACCTCGTTCTTTCCACTGTATTGGACATCAAGAACTTCGAGGGCCTGCATAGCTCCACTGCCCTTTACAGGATGGAACTAGTTCTGCCTATCTGGGCTCCATAGGCCCTATACTCAGAAAGCTCAATGGGAATCCTCCTTTAGCTCAGGTGGCAGGAGTCTGTGGCTCCGGAACAGGAAGTGCTGAGTTTAGCCTTGATGTGGCTAGGAAATTCCAAACAGACCCCAAGCATAGCATAGCATTGTAGCACCTGTGATTCAGAGGTGGCCACAGATGTTACAACATAACTCATCACGGCTAGATGAGTCCTCAGAGCCTGGGGCTGGAGAGAGCAGGAAGAACACAGACAAGGTATGTAGGAGAATAAGCACTAAAGACGTTGGCAATGAAATCGGCACTGGGTATGACTGCTCTAAATTCCAGTGATGGAGCCTCATAGGGGAGCATTGTCCCCAGGCTAGTGATGGACTTGGCCCTATAACTCACAAGTGGGAAGATGGTTTAGGTCCATATTCACCCCTACGTTGGGACATTGTGGCCCCCAATTCAGCACAGCTCCTTAAACAGGTGCCTAACTTGTAACATGTGAGTAGACAACACAATATGCTCAGTCCTAGGGGATCAGGTCGATAGCGAAAGGTGAGCCTGTTTTCTGATTAATAGGTTGTGCTTTGTTGGAGTCGGTTCATAATCCTACAGCCTCGCCGAGGTAGGGTCAGCACCTTTGCACGCCCACCACAAAGGTGGAATGACGCCGCACTGGGCATGCACAGCTCATTCGCACGAATAGTGAAACTACTTGTGCTCTTTTATATTTCGCGATGAGCTCAAATTTGGGCCCAACTGGCTGGACAATTAGCTTCAATTCCTGAGAAATCGGTCCTTTTCCTAGCGAAAATGCACCTTTCTGCGTCAGATGGATTAGAAACACAGCAGGATCTTGATGTGGGAAACGGGACTTCACTGGTTTCTCGCTGAATCAGAGGGGCTCGGAACTGCCGCGAGACACGTCCCGGGGAATAGTGCACCCATTTTGCATGGATCTAACGACAGTGTCTGCGTCCTAAATACCAGCCGTACTACATCACTGTGTGCTCTTGTGCTAGGGATGTCTTTAGACAGCAGCCAGGTGTCAGAGGTTAGAAAATAAACTGAGGGAGGGGTTGTTGGGGAAACCGAGGGGATCAGAGGAATCCAACTAATCTGCATTTCCCCCTTAACAGCCTCTTTCCTCTGCACCTCCTGGGGCTGCCGTTCAGGCAATCCCAGCAACTGTGCATGAGGCTCAAATTATGGAGAGGGGAAGGAGGACCCCGGTTGATAACCATGGGGGGGAAGGGCTGCAGGAGAGCTCTCCCTTGTTGAACGTTTCAGTCCCAACTAAATGTTGGATGTCAGAAAGCCCTGGATGGGGCTCACCGCAGGGCGTCCCCTGCTTGTGACAGCACGTCCTTCATTCAGTGCAATACGTCTTGCCTGGTCTGACTTCCCCAGCGGTGGGTATAGCAGGATGCCCAAGCACAGGCATGCCATACATTCACAGAAACGCCTTCCGCAATATGATCACTACACGCCGCAACCCAGCTGTCTGCCAATCCTCGGAGATTCTGCCCTCTGCCTGCAGCGCCCGCTATGCACTCCAGCTCACCAACCTGTGCTGCAGCAAACAGGATTGTAATGAGGCCAGCACCCAAGTCTCCCAGGGTAGCTAGTCACTAGATAAAGGACCTTACCCAGGTATGGAATGCAGTAGCTTACTCTTGGTGGTGCCACATGAAAAATGAACAACTGGGGGCAGAGCTACAGGTGGGCCGACTGGTGTCAGCAGTGGGATTCTGGGGGACAGACAGAGGGCAACCCATGGTAGAGGGGCGTTCCAGTATCTTCCTGTTAGAGTCAGTAATTCTGTGGATGGGTCCTGGGAGCGCATGTAGTCCTCTCCTTTCTCAGTGCTTTGATCTCCATGGTGACAAAGGGAACAAGAGCCAGGTTTAAAATATACTCTGCCTCCTGTTTTTCCCTCGGGCTGCAAGAGTAAAAGAGAGAGAGAGACAGAGATCAGAAAGGCTAGAACATAGGTGCCTCTTGCTGATGCAACCCACGAACAATCTGGCGCGATGTCTCCTTCTAGCGGCTAGGCCATGTGTAAAAATTTACGAGTCCGCTACAACCTTTGAGCCAAGGAACCAGACCCTGGAGACCATGCAGCGCGATTCAGGCCAAGACTGGTCCCTGACATAGCTGCATCCAAACCAGTGGACTTACGTCAGGGGCCCACTGGCCCCATTGTGCTTTTCTGGACACAGCTGAATATTAACCAATGTGTCAATAATATGAAGCTGGAGAAGAAGGGCTCTGCGTGTCAGGCTTTGGAGCTGAACTCGCCCGAAGCTCAGGGATGTTGTGATCTGATGTGTTTAGTTTGGTCCAGGGTCAGCCACAACATCTGAATCTTGATCCACCCTTCGCAGGTCATGAGCGCCCTGATCGAGGGTTCTGGTTCGGTCCACGACAAAAATCTGGAGCGGAGTCTTCGAAAGTGGGGTGTTGGCGGGCTAGGAATGGGAGCTGTGTCTGGCCCACTCTGCGGGGACTATACCATTATCATGCTTTTCTTCTGTGGAGCTCCAAGTGCCTGCCTGAGAACGCACCCGCCCACCCCTGATATGGCAGGTCAGTAAAGTCTCCAGGCAGGACACGACTCGTTCCAAAGGCACATCAGGGCAGTACTGGCAGAGTTGGGAACAGAACCCAGGAGTCCTGATGCTTAGTCATGACACTGTAATTAGGCCCAATCATTTCCCCTCACTAATAACTCTTCCCAATCAGCTAGCGGACTCTGAGGACACCCATGCTAGCAGTGATTGTACCAGTGTGTTCAAAACAGCAGCGTAGCGTGGCGGCGGGATGGGCTAGCTGCCTCGGTACGTACCTAGGGTTCCAGACAGGACCTCGCCCTGAGCTGGTAGCCCCCTCCTGCGGCCCAGGCGGCTGCAGCCACATTGCTATTTTCAGCCTTCCAGCTCCATCAGACCAGCACAAGTATCTCTGCCCGAGCTGGGAATGGCCCCTCCCGCTCCAGTGCGGACAGAGCCTTGTCATCTCACGGGAGGGACTGGCTTTTGTGGGGAGAGCACAGCACGGAGCCTGGAGCCTGATTTAGCTTGGACTCACACTGGTATCAATCTGGAGTAACTCCGAGCTGACAGTGGTGTATAACCAGTGTAAGCAAGGGGAGGATCGGACCCCACAATTCTAGACCCATAGACTCACTGGGCCTGGGCACTCCCTGCTTGGCCCCGATGTATTTATCATGCTAAAGAGAACTGGGTGAAACACAGCCACTGGGGAGAGCACAGGGGCTCTGACTTAGAAGTGTTTTACCCACAGGGGGTAAATGACTCCCCATGATGCAAGGCAGTGGAGAATCAGGTTCACCTTGTGACCCTGGACAAGTTTCCGCTCTGTGCCTCAGTTTCCCCCATTTGTAAAGCAGGGATAGGACGATATCTACTTCCTGGAGGGCTGTGCAGCTAATTGCACAGGTGCTTGTTCTGCGCTTTGGGATCCTCAGATGAAAAATGCTGCAGGAGAGCACGGTGCCTTCTGGCTCTGTGCATTTCTAGAGTGCCTCTCCTCCCACAGGGCCCAGATTAGAGCTCTGTGCCCTGCTGCAGTGTCCTACCTGACTGCTGAAAGGCTGAACCTCGGTAGCCAGGGTCCTTTTGAAGCTGTATTTCCTTCAGAGAGAAGATGGAGGCATCTGGGTGAAGGAAGAGAGAGAGAGAGAGAGAGAGAGAGAGAAAAGAAATGGAAAGTTAACTTGACTTGCTGGGTGAGCTGGGATCTGAGTCTTCATGGGAAGCCAAACACCAGTGCATCCTCAGAACTTCACCCATGGAGCTCACTCTGCGGCTCCCATGAATTCTCCATCTTGTCATGCCCAGAATCCCTCGGCACCCACAGGCCCAGAATTCCCCTCGCCCAGTGTCTACTGTCCCCAGATCCCTCACACTGTGGTGTCCCCGGACCCACAATTCCCCTCCCTGAGTACCTGGCTCCCTTTCTCTAAATGGGCACAGAGCCATGGAATGGAGATCTCTAAAAAGACAAGTGCTTAAGCACAATCCTGCTAGGCCTACCGCCTGCTGTGAGGCAGGACTGACTCAGCAGCTTCTCATTCATGCAGGAGCGGTGCTCCAGGGCTCTCCGTCCGGATCGGCTCTAGAACTGGGCAGCTAATGGGAGTGTTTCCTGTGGGAATTTTTCACAGGAAAAATGCTCATTTGACGTTTTCCCATAGGAAACAGCAGTTTTCCCACAAGAAACCACAGTTTTCCCATGGGAAACATTCAGAAATAAAGGAAGTGTGAGAAAACTTGCTAACCTCTCGCTTTCTGACGGTCTTCCAACTTGTGCCAGTTGGAAAACAGTCAGAACGGGTTGAAAGTGTGTCTACCACTCTGAAAGGAACACTCTTAACCCTTCCCTCTGCTTTTGTAGGGGAAACAGCAGAGTTTCCTCACACTCACATGAACAATTTAAAAAAAAAATCAAAAAACCCCTCCTTCTCCAACTTGAACTTTTCCATGTAGAAACTTTTACAGACGACAAAAAACAGTCAAACCTGAGATTTTTTTTCCGCCAAAAAATTCATTTTGACAAAACCTCCTTCTTTACCAGCTCTCCTCAGCACCTTCACCAGGCCCTGATGTGAGAAGTGCTTCCTGCCTGCCCGGTGCAGGACTGAGCCAGAATGTGGAGTTCATGGGGACGAAGATAGAGACACAGCCTGGCTGGGACCAGTGCCCAGGCGTGCAATATAGCCAAAGCTCTAGACTGGAATTAGGAGACATGGGTCCTAATCTTGGCTCTGCCACTGGCCTACTTGGGCAAGGAACTTCCTCTCTCTGTGCTTCGGTTTCCCTATCTGTACAAAGGGGAAAACAATCCTGACCATCTTTGTAAAGTGCTCTAAACCTACTAAGTGTTGTTATTATGTGTCTGAATCTAGCTCCCTCTCCCTTAATACAGACGGGGGGACTTCATATTGGTGCACGACTCAGACACGGGGCTTTTCAGCAATGGCGGGGGAGGCTGTGCTACTTCCCAGAGTGTATCAGTAAGGAAAGTAACGACTGGCCGGGCAGCCCCTGAAGTGCTGTGTCCTACCCTCGGACACCCCAACAGGATAATCTGTGTGCTCACTGTCAGGGAGGAGCTGGACGTGGTCCCCCAGCGCCTTGAAGTAAGGGTGTCGCAGGGCCTCTTCGGCGGAGATCCGCCATTTGGCTTCATACTGTAAAAACCATAGAAAAAGGCGTGTGGGTGTTAACGCGTCTCGGGTGTGTGGTGACATAAGCGCGGAGTGTGTGCATGACCTATGACATAAGTGGTGTGTGTGTGCATGTGTTTACCTATGCTGTATGTGTTTGACTACATAGTGTGTGTTTGTGTGTTAGATTCCATGGGAGAGGAGAAGATGGGGAAGGGAAGGTGGTGACAAGCGCCCCAATTTTCAAACAGGGCCCCTCCATAGGGCATCCAAATCCCACACTGGGGCACCTACATGGGCACTGGGGAGTAATGCCGTGATGGAAACAGCCTTCATTTTTGGTGAGCAGCAGTTGCAGGGCAGGACTGCATTTCTGGGCAAATCCAGGACAGCGGAACCAGGAACGAGGCAGCGGAGAAAAGGTGAGCGACCAGATAACACAGGTGAGACGCTGGGGCAGAGTTCGGGAGTTCCACTGACTTTAAAGACAGGGACAAATGGGCTTGTCTCAAAAAGCCGAAGGGAAGGTAATGACAAGGGCTCTGATCAAGGAGGACATGAACCAGGAGAAGGTAGAAGAACATGTCTAGCCACAGGGGAGAGCTCATGAGAGTTTCTGAGTGAATTCAGGGCAGTTAGCGGGTCGGCGTAAGGGAGCAGGTTGGTACTAAGCTCTACTGAGACCTTGGCGTTAGGGTTATAGGGATGGCTTAGTTGGATCCATAACCCCTTGCCATTGCTGTACGGCACCAAGGGCCTGACCCAGTGTCTGTAGAGGACTCCAACGGCCGCATGATCAGAAACTAAGACACCTTCATCAAGGCGGACGGCTTCTCCAATAGAAGCCCCTCCCTGTGTGCTTCCTAGTGAAAAGCCTTGATCCCAAGTTAGCATCAGATCGGCTCTTGTGGGTGCAGTGTTCTCAGCTGCAGCTGGCCAGGCACCCTGTTCCGTCCCCAGATGAGAAGGACGAGGGTAGGCAGCACTAATGTTAAGCCAGGAAGGAGGGCAGCACCCCCAGAGCCGCAGGGTGGAGGTGCTGAATGGTGGCAGCTCCACCTAAGATATCCCCCTGCAATCTGGTTGGGCGGTCAGGCCACTTACCAGGAGGAGGCTCGTCAGCAAGTCGATCCCTTCTGTGTCCAGCCTGAGAAAAAGAGGAGACTGTGACCACACCCCAGAGACTCCGGATGATTTAGTTGGGGTTGGTCCTGCTTTGAGCAGGGAGTTGGACTGGATACCTCCTTCCAACCCTGATAGTCTATGATTCTATAGACTACACACTGCTCAGAATCGCCCACTGCAGGGCAGTATGAACACAAAGGGAGACAGTTCCTTGCCCTGCACCACTGGTGGGCATGGTGCTAAGTGTTTATTGGCACCCCTTTTAGAATGACCAGACATCCCAATATTATCGGGACCGTCCCAATATTATTACTTATATAGGACCCTAGTAGCCCCCTTCTCCTGACCTGATTTTTCACACTTGCTATCTGGTGGGGGGACAGTCTCAGCAGAAAAAAAAAAAAAGACAGAATAAGCCCTGCAGAAGGGATCTTATCTGCAAGCCCCAGGAGGGGAGTCCTTCTAGAGCAAGCTCTATGCACATTAGCAGGACACAGTGGAGGAGGCCTGCGCTGGTTTCACCTGCACCTATTCTGTAGATTGGCGGAGATCCTTAATAACCAGGGTGATCTGTTCAGCCCCTAACCCAATACTCATCGCCCTAGTCTCCCATTTGTGAACAGCCTGAAGCCACAATGCAAGGGTGGGGCTCTGCTCAAGGGAGATACCTGGGTGCATGATTTATCAAGGGTTGGGCTTGGTACTGGGTGAAATGATAACCCTTAAACTCCTCGTTGGATGAGATTCCGGGCCAGGAGTCTTCTGTAGGGGTGCCTGGGGGAGAAAGGCAGGTTTAGACACATCACCAGGCGCGTGGGCTATGGAAAGCTACTAGTAACGACACTAGATTACACCAGGGAGAATAGCTCCTTGTGGAAAAGCCCCACTGAATCTAGTAAAAAAACAAGAGCTATTCTACAGGGGGTTTTAATCCCGTGGTTCTCAACCTTTCCAGACTACTGCATCCCTTTCAGTCTGATTTGTGTTGTGTAGCCCACGATTCACCTCACTTAAAAACTACTTGCTTACAAAATCAGCTATAAAAATACAAGAGTGTCCCAGCATACCGAACAATTGCGGACTTTCTCATTTTTAACATATTGTACTTACATTTCAGTGGATTGTACACAGAGCAGTATCAACAAGTCACTGTCTGCATCAAATGTTAGTTTGTACTGACTTCACTAGTGCTTTATATAGGCTGTTGTAAAACTGGGCAAATATCTAGATGAACTGATGTACCACCTGGAAGACCTCTGCGTGCCCCTCGATGAGAACCACTGCTCTCGTATGTCCTACCAGGTTTACAGGATGGGAGTTAAAGGCCAGCCTAGCAGCACCAGGAAGGTTACAGTTTTCCCTCTCTGCTTGGTCAGCCACCTCCCTCTCGTGGAGATAAGGGAGAATGCAGAAGACTCACCAAGAAGCCTGAAGATTAAATGGAGCTCTTCTTTCACAGTTGAGCCTGGGAACATGGGCCGTCCTGTGGCCATTTCGTAGTGTATGCAGCCCACACCCCTAAAGGAGCAGCAGAGACATTGGAATTAGAGATGGGAAAATCGTCCTAGTCCATCCCTGCCCTGTGTCCAGTGCAGCCGAGTTCCTTCCAGTCTCAGCCCTCAGTTGGGGCTCCCACCAGTTCCCTTGGAAGAGACATCCGTACCCAGAACTACTACACTATTATTACTGCTAACCAGTCACACAGCACCACACGTGTTCAGATAAGACCCGTCCCTGGCTTCAAAGAGCTTGTGCCCTCCGAGATGCAGGACTCGGCATAGAAACCGAAGCAGGTAGCAGCCCAGTGTTATTGCTTAACATTATTTAACTGGGCAGCAGAGTGCTGGTGCTGTACAGACACATGGAGGACAATAAACTCTCCTGTCCCGGAGAGCCTGGAATCTTAACGTAGGACCCTGATGGAGCCGTCCCACCCCACCCTGCCTGTAGATGCTGGCTCACCACATATCGATGGGCGTGGAATACTCAGTAGATCCCAGCAGGACATCTGGTGGCCGATACCACAGTGTGACCACTTCATTGGAATATGTTTTCGTAGGGATTGATTTGGCTCTGGCAAGACCTGGAGAAGAAAGGGATGCTAGCAAGACCCCACCTATTGTGTTTTGTGGCCGCACGGTGCCCATCCCAGGGAGCCGCAGTGCCAGGTTTGCAGAAGCATTCAGCTCCCATCTAGGCACCTAAATGCAGCGGGCCAGAGATGGAACTGCCAGTCTGACAATCTGGCCCACTGCATTCAGGTGCTCAAAGGGGAGCCGTTAGGTGCGGAAGCCCTGCCCCCAGAGGGGTCCTGCCCCCCGCCTTCCCAGACAAAGTCTGGTCCCTACCCTGTGTGCCTCAGAGGGACAGGCACCACAATGAAACCTCGCTAAGTGGAGCAGACAGTTTGCATACAGAGGCGACTAGAGCACCAGCATGCAAGCTTGTGTCCCGGGCCGCCCCTTGCTGCTCTGCAGCTCTAGGGATTGCCTACCTGCCGTTGTCTGCACAGGTCCAATCCAGACCAGAGCTGTTCTCTCCCTGCCCTACTCACCGAAGTCAGCCAGCTTTAGCTCCCCCCTTTCGTTGATGAGCAGGTTCTGCGGTTTGAGGTCTCGGTGCAGGATCTTGCTCTTGTGGCAGTAGGACAAGCCGCGGAGCAGCTGGAACAGGAAGATCTTGGGGAGGGGAGCAGAGGGAGAGCAGGGTTTGGCATGTTGTGGAGCACAGAGCAGGGACAAGCAGACCCTGCAATGAGCTTGGGACCCTTCTGGGTGAATATAAACGGGAGCTGTAACAGTCACGATCACTAGCCGTAACGGGGAATAAAAATCACAGTGCCCAGCTCTGGACTGATTTCAAACTACGTACAGGTGACACCCCTGGATGGAGCAACGTGTGAAGCCAGCCCTGCCGCATCTCCAGCATGGAGCACGAGAATAAGGGCCAGGTTCACCCCCACACTAAGGCCCCAACATAGCCATCACAGAGCATCCCCTGAGAGTTTGTAAAGCCCCCTTCCACAAGATAGTGTTCTCGTACCTTCACATTGTGCATGTTCATCAGGTTCCCGCAGTTATCCAGATATTGCTTTAGGTCACTGTCCTGCAATGACAAGCACGTCCCGAGGGAACCTTCTAAGTGACCGTGAATAACCGTGTGCTCAGCAAGTTACCGACAACACATGGCGATGGTCAAGCTGATTTGACATGGGCTGCGTGGCTAAATCCCACAGATAATTTTAACACAGGCCTTTTTCACAGTTTTACAGAAGTTATGGTTAGAAAGAACCATTACGATCACCCCAAACCCTCCCCAAAGTGTCTCAGGGGAATGGGTGGAGATGGGGGGGGGGGGACGACTAGGAAAATTCATTTCAAACACAAGTGAACAGGCTTGATGCAGCAATCTCTGGTTGAAATTCTATAACCCATGTTATACAGGAGCTCACAGACAATTGTTATTAAAGTGAATAATTATTTTGTTAATTAAAAAAAATGGAGTGAAATCTCTGATCGCACATATCGAAGAGACCAGGCCTAACTAGCAAATGTTAATATTGTGCAGATGTTGCAATGATGCTCAACTGCAATATAGTAACTCCCTGGTACACAGCGCGATCTGATGCCTATATTCCTGCATAATGTCTCTTTAAACAACAGCTCATTGTTGTAACGGTGATTGTTTTGTTTCTGTGTTAGTCTTTAAGGTGTCACAGGACTCTGTCACTTCTGCAATTCCAGACTAACACGCTACCTCTCTGATTCTTGTTTTGTTTCTGATATTTACATGGCAAAGATTTATAAACCCGTCAATACTTCCTAAATAAGCAGATAGTAATGTAGAAAAAAATCAGGGAAATATCTAATGAACCATTTCCATGTCTGGAATGAGCTCCCCACCCCTCCTGCAGCAGGGGAAAGGCTGGGTGTCCAGACTACCCCAGCACAAGACCAAGTGCCCAGGCAAGCAGCCTGTGGACTCACCAGATACTCAAAGACAAGGGTGAGGGAGCGCTCCGTGTGGATGAAATCATGGAGAGTCACAATGTTTGCATGTTTCAGGTTCTTCAGCAGGGAAACTGCAAGGCAAGAAGGCGGCAGTGTTAGCCAGGAGGGCTCATCGGTGACATACTTTGTCACGTGGGGTGGGAACCTGCCCGGGCAGGGCTGGTTGGTCCCAATATCTGGTGCTTATGGACTGGGTCAGCGTTTTGCAAATGGACAAGTGTCATTCAGGAGTCCGCTGCCCATCCAGCCCTAAGGCAAAGCTGATTTGCTACTAACTTTCTATTGCAGGCAGACCCTCCTTTTCACACAGTGGGGGAGGAGGGTTCCCTGGAAGCGGGCAGCATGTCCCAGCAGCTCCTGACCTAGGTGGAGGAGCCAGGGGGCTCTGCACGCTGTCCCTGGTTGCAGACACTGCCCCCACAGCTCCCATTGGCTGCGGTTCCTGACCAATGGGAACTGCGGAGCTGGAGCTCATGGCGAAGGCATCATGCGGAGCCCCCTGGCATTCCCTCCCCTTAGGAGCTACCTGGACACAGTCAGGTAGAGAGCCTGCCAACCCCCTCCCCTTCTCACCCCAGCAGGGGTTCTGGGCGACATGCCACCACCCGATCCCCCCTCCCAGCACCAGTGAGGGTCCCAGGCTGTGGGCTGCCATCCGGACCACCATAAGCACCAGCAGGGGTCCCAGGCCACCCCCCCCCCAGCATCTGCAGCACCCCCAGACTGCCCCCCAGAGCACCCATGGCCTCCCTGCCCAAGTTTTAGTCAGGGGGATATAGTACAATTTATGGACAGGACACAGGCCATGAATTTTTATTTACTGTCCATTACCTGTCCAGGACTTTTACTAAAAATACCTATGACTAAAACGTATCCTTGACTATCGGCTCATTTGAATCATAGAAATGTCGGGCTGGAAGGGATCTTGAGAAGGCATCAAGTCCAGCCTCCTGCGCTGAGGTAGGACCATCTGGTAAGCGGATATAAATTGTATATATTTATAACCAGAGTTGTGGTCCATCACTGTGTGTGATGCCTTCGAGTGCAAAACGCATCTACTTCCCCTTACCCTCCCTTATAGCTGTGCAAGGCGCTCCTTCTTCATGCTCCAGACGGATCTCCTTCAGAGCGACCAGGTTCCCAGTTAGTTTGCTGCGCCCCTTGAAGACAGTGGCATAGGTGCCCTGTGAGAAAGAGGCAGAGAAATGCAGCTCGTGAACTCACACTTGGATGGCATGGAGCAGGGATACCCTGCATGTACCACAAACCAATGTCCATGGGAATACTTTAGCACTGGATGGAAGGGATTGAAAAACAAGGGCATGATAATTTTACAACCACTGGTGACTTGCAATGCAAGTGTGCACACTGGCTAAACCCCTTTCCAGCAGCTAGTTCATGTAGAATATAATAACCCACTACTGCTACCATCTAATGGAGTTGCTCCTTTAACTCAAGTGGGAGAGACCGATGCCACCGGTCCCTGCTGACGAAAGGTGGTTCAATTGTTGCATAAATTAAGATATTAATAGGAATCAATGTTATACTTCAGTAACCCAGGGGATTGGGTGGCAATTTCCCCTCCTGTAAATACAGTATTCCCTTTCACAGTCTAATACCTTTTGTAAAGCCAGAGTTTTGGGAAGGGAGTCTACGTTTTGGGCTTAAACTTTGAAGGCCAGATTTTTCCAGGCTGGAGTTCAGATGGCATCCTCTTAATTTGTCAGCATGGAAAAGACAATCTTGCATTTAAAGTAGCCATCTAAGCAGCCAAATAACCTTTTGCCTATATAACCAAGGGCTTTGTGGGTGCAGCTTATGCACCATTCTTTGAAAATGGTCCTTTAAGGCAGCGGTTCTCAAACTTTTTGAGACCGCAAACCCTTTTTGTACTCCGGCGGCCGGGCGCGACCCCTCCGCCGAAAAGCCGCCGAATTACAACCTCCCCCCCCCACACACACACACAAAAACCCCGTGCCGGAAGCCCCGGCCCCAGTCCCCGCTGTGGGTGGGCTCCCAGCTGAGCTCCGGCCCCAGTCCCCGCCAGCAACCGGGGCTCGGAGCTCGAGCAGCTGCCTCCCGGGGATCGTGGCTCGAGCCGCCGCCTGGGGCTGGCAGCTGCAGCCGGCGCTCAAACAGCCGCTGGGGCTTGGGGCTCCGGCAGCCGCCAGCGGCCCCGGAGATCGCGGCTTGGGCAGCCGCTGGCGGCCGGGGATCCCGCAGCAGGGAGTTACTGGCGTAGGGGCTGGCGACCCCCACAAAAGTGGCCCGCGACCCCTTGAGGGGTCATGACCCCCACTTTGAGAACCCCTGCTTAAGGGTTTAGTTTGAGAGGGTGGGAATGATCTACTGCTGCGGGAACAAGCCTAGATAGCACGAACATCTGAGTTCTACTCCAGCCCTTACATGGATTCCTTGCGTAGCCTTAGACAAATCACTTAACCTCTCTGCTACTGTAAATGAGAACAACACTTAGCTACCCCAGAAGGAATTGGGAGGTGTGGGGAGGTTGTAGAGTGTGTTTGTAAATTGCTTTGAATATAAAAAGCCTGATGCAAAGCCCATGAAAGTCAACTTCAAGTTTTCTGTCAGCTTCAATGGTCTTTCGATAGGGCCCAAAAGAACACTAAGTACTACATTTGAGTAAACTAACACTGGGCCAGGACCAAACCCCCTGGTCCAAACACACCTATCCCCTGAGGAAGTTTGGCTCTGGGTCTGTCCTGCTCTTAACTTCATCTCCAACTACAGTTGTTGATTTCTCCTTACCTCCCCGAGTTTTTCCAATTTAACATAGGTTTCCAGCTTCCCAAATCCGATGTCCGACTGCAAAGAAAAGGGAAGAACATCAGCAAGAAACATCCTTCCCTAGGGAAGATTAGCCCCGCAGCTGAAGGTCATGTCACAGAGGCTGAGCAGTGTAAGCATTGCGGGGAGAAAAATCAAGGCAGGTGTTTGCATGCAGCAGTTCTAGATACACAACATCTATTGCTGTCTGCAGGGGAGAGCAGCCAGCCAGCCAATCAATCACAGGGAAATGACAACTAACTGGTTGCTTAAAGGAAACAAATGGAACTATGATGCAAGCTATTAACTTCATCACTGCGCTAAGTGTCTTCTTCTGCAATGTGACTGTGGCTTGAAATATTGCCTTCCACTGCTCCTATCTCTATGATTTCATTATCATTCTGTTCATCTGTCCCTTCCTCACCCATCATCCTGGTATTTGAGCAGTTAAGTCTGAATTTAAACATGAATTTTTTAAATGCAATGATTTTTTCAGTCAAACCTTAGTGTGGGAACGTGGGAGTGTACGAATATGAGGGGCAGGTGTGGGGAGTTATATGGCTGGGTGTGGGCTCCCATAGCAGTATGTATGCAGACAGGTGGGGATTTGCACTGCACATGGGATTTGCACACATAGGTGCAAACATGCGTGGTGAGGATTTACGCAAGCATAGGTACGAGTGTGATGTTGGTTTACACTCATGGTTGTGTGCAATAGCAATTTACTTCCATCAGTGTATACATGCGGGCAGGCGGAGATGTGCACGTGTGGGAATGTGGGTGGATGGGCATTCACATGGGAATTTGCACATGTGAGTGCATGGAGATTTAAACACACAGCGGTGAGCAGTGGCCTATGTAGATAGTGTGGCGGGCCCGACAATTCCCCCCAGACTCAGACCCCCTGAGCTGCGGGACTCACGAGGGAAGCCCGTCGAGACATCCTGCTGAAAGTCTTGGGGAATTCCGGACTGTCCATCTGAAGCTTCTGCAGGAACTCCGGGGGCAGACGGATGTCCACGGGCAGGGAGAGCCGCTTGCTGACATCCTGCAGACAGGGCCGGCACAGAATTAGTGTCTAAGGCACCCGACACAGCTGAGAACCTTAAAGCAGCATTCAGGGAGCAGTGCCTGACAGCCACTCACCCCATCCTACATACTCCTCATGCCTCCCACCTCACATCCTAGACAATCGCCCCCCACCTATGAATACCACAGGCGCTCCTCCTCCTCACCTTCTCACCCCCCACAGATGTAGCCCCGCCCACTACTTGCCTCCATGGAGAAGCGGCGCTGGTTGTTCCTCCGGTAGCGCACAGCTGTCGGGGACTGGCCTTCCACCTCCGAGGGTGGCTCTGCCCGGAAACCCCTGCCCAAGTGGCCCAGCTGCAGATGCCCTTGTGCCAGGTCTGATGAGAGAGGAAGCAGAGACTGAGTGGATAGACTGGATGGCACCAAAAAGCCATTATGAATAAACGCACGGGACAATCACATTCCACGGCTGAGTCTGAGTACAGGATGGGAGTGTGACGAAGTAGGAGTACTGTGTGCGCGTGCCTCAGTTTCCCCTATGCGTTTCCTGAGTGTCTATGTGGAGGGAAAGGAATGTGTAGCTGATGCAAAGCAGAACCACTGCAGGTATTAATAGGTGAAGCTGTAACTTGACTCCAGGAGGAGAAGGGAGGTCAGGTGATGTTCGCCTAGCCCGGGAAAAGAGACAAAAGAAAGCAGAGGAGGGGCTGGAGGGGGAGTTGGCAGTCTGGGTTTGGCTGGGAAGAGGCAGAGAGCTTACAGGGAAGCGGTCCTAGCTCTCTGGCCCCCAAGATGGATCCAGCTGAGGGCTCACGCTCGTTGTATGGTCTGTGTTAGACCAGATAGAAGTCATCAAATAAACCTGTTTTACTGGCTGGCTGAGAGTCACGTTTGACTGTGGATTTGGGGTGCAGAATCCCCGGGATCCCTCAGGACCCCGCCCAGGCGGGCTCGCTGGGGGAAGCACATGGAGGGGCAGAAGGTGCTGAATGCTCTGAGGTCAGACCCAGGAAGGTGGAAGTGGGTACCCGTGACGCTCCTAGCCTTGGAAACAGGCTGTGTACGGAGAAGGGGCCCTTCACCCGAAGTCCGGTCTGACTTCCTAGGGAGCGGTTCCAGACCATCGCCCGGGCACTCCGTGACAGGGAGCAAGGGGACTCCTTGACACTGATCTCTGCCTTAACACCAACCCACTTTGTGGCCTTGGGCCAGTCCCTTCACTTTTCTTCAGCTCAGGTTTTCCTTCTGAAACACTGGGCTAATGTTGCTTCGCTGCTGGGGGAGCTTGCCGGAGATAATGTGTGTTTTCAAACTGAATAGAAGTGCGGAGGATTTCTACTAATTATAGCACCTCTGCTGTGATGAGCGAGGTGGTGCCTACAGGCCCCAGTCAGGGAGCAGGGTTTCACTGTGCTAGGCACTGTGTCCACATGGATTGAAGAGACTGCTCCCTGCCCCACAGAGTGTGCAATCTCAGGGGCAGACTGTGATAGCCTTTCAGTACTATTTGCTAGTGCTTTACCCTCATTGTACAGCTGAGAGCTGTGGGAGATGAATTGACTTGACCCAGGTGCCGCACCATGCCACTGGCAGAACTGGGACTAGAACTGTGGTCTCCTGAGTCCCAGTCCAATGCTTTACACAGGAGGCAACACTACTTAGCACCCTGCTCTACAAGGAGCACCACATGCCTGCTTCACCACCAGCAAGGCTCTCTCTCTCTCCGGTGCTGAGTAGCTTCAGCTCACATCACAAGCAGCATCACCATCATTATTCACTCCGGGGGATCTGAATGACTCTGAGCAAAGAGCCTATGGGACTAAAGGGGGGCAGACAGAGCGCCCTTTATTGCACCATAAAACCAGCAGACACTAGAGGAAGGTACGAGCTCCCCTGCCCCAGCCCGTTACATCTGAGCAGATTATGCAGTCCTGGGAAATGGTCCTAAAACACAACAGCCCTCTTGAAGGCCGAAGAGATTCCGAACAACCACCCTTCTCTTGGGATTACAAATCTGAAGCATTATCAAGTCCCAGGTGCCATGAAAGGAGCAGGGAATCCGAACAAAATAAGCCACAAAACTCCCTCAGGACTCCGGTTTTAGGCTTGCACTTAATTCCTCCTTGGTCTGTAATTAACGGCTGGTTGCTAGGAAGCTCTAGAGTGCAGGGACCCAGACCCTGGCTCAGTAAAACGTTTAACGAGTTCAACACAGGTCACCCGAATTCCTGTGAGGTGGATTCTCCACATTCACAGGGGCATTACTTCCAAGAGAGCCATTTAAAACACGGCCTTTGCTAATTAGCTGTTTCTGAATGAAGTTTGGCTATTTAAAGAGGAGTCAAAACTCTCCTGCAAGGATTAGTGGAAGGAATTTGACTCCCTTACAAAAGACTTTCAGCAGAACGTGACAATGTCTTCAGGCCCCTCCACAGTGACTGCATGGATACAACACAAGGTCACTGTCTTTGGCACAGACAGCCTTTCACACAAGCCAGTTAGGACTCACACAGGAAACAGAGAAGGAAAAGAGAGAGCAAAAAAGGTCTGCCCATTAGGTGATAGAGAGTTGATGGGACAGTTGGACTGAGAGATACCAGGGTTTGTATTCCCTGGCTCTGCCCTTCACCTGCTGTGTGACCAATTCCCTCTCTGGGTCTCTGCATCCCTCCACGCTTTATCTATTTGGAGTGTCCCATTTCGGGCAGGGACTGTCTCTCACTACGGGCATGTACAGCCCCTAGCACAATGGGTCCCTGACCGCAGTTCGGGTCCCAAGGTGCTGCTGTCATACAATTATCAATAGTAACTTCTCACCAGCAGGAGTAACATGTAGACACCCCCCCGAAACACAAAAATAACTCCTCCAGCCCCAAGCAGAGTTCTGACCTTGAAAAGGGAGAAGGACCAGAGATTCCATGAAAGCAACCAAGGACTTCACTACTGCTACTGATTATACCTGGCAGGTGCCCAGATCCTTCAGGGATGGGACACAGCATAAAATCAATTCAATAGATCCATCCATCGACCTCCTAGACAGCATTTCCCTGGGCCCAGACGCAGCTGCTCTAGGGTCGGTTTCAACAACGGCTGTGAAAAAATGACCGCGCTGCTCAAAGGGCTTGCATGAACTGATCTGGACAAAGGCTTCGAGCTGGGGAAATGGTCACAGGAGGAAGGGGCCATGCACTCACACATTAACTGTTGCACTGGCATGCTGTTCCTTAAGGTACATTTCTGTGCCTGGGTTGAGTCCCCACAGTCCTGTTGGGCTAGCGCCCCAAGCTCACCCTGCTTTCTTGGGGTTTTCCTGCAAGGACAAAGCACATCCCTCCGCCTAAGATTCCTCCTGAGTTTAACTCTTCCTCTGTTTTTTTTCCCTGCAAGGCCTCTGTTCCTTCCCTAGTTCTCTCTGCTTTGAGAGAGACTCTCCAACATTTTTGCATTCCTCAGCTGACGCTAGTAGGATGTGAATCAGCAGAAGAGCTCTGCGAGCCTATGCAGGGATCTACTGCCCTCTGACAGTTATCCTTAAGAGCCATTAGTGAATTTCACACCAGGGTTCAGATTCCAAACACCCTCCAGTTGAGATCTAGGGTTTCAGCCTGGGCTCACCATTAATACTGATGATTATTGCACTGCAATTTACCCTCCGCACAGGAGAAATTGATGCTACAAACACCAGGATCATTGCTGTGGGGGGAGGGATAAAGGGGCCAGGCCCTTAAGAGCACAGAGCACCATAGCTATACATTAAGAAAATGCTATACATCAAAAGCAGGCTCTGGCATGCTGCTTCCTTCCCTGAGAGCTTTACTGGTTGTTTGCAGGACAAATCAGGGAGACAGACCTGAAGTGCCATGGTGCATCAGCCACAAGATCCCTCCCAGTGGGCCAGTTGTCAGCCTGGGGAACTAGGAGTGTCTGGAAAATGTCCTGCCATACAAAGATGCCCTAGCCCCCCTTAATCTCTTCTTGCTGCTGCCACTGCTACTGGGGTCTGTATGTCACCACAGAGGCCCTCTAGCATGGTGCCAAGTAGAAGTGAATCACAAATGTGTCTGCAGGGGTCAGTGTTCCACAAACCGCTCCCTGTCTCTCTGCAGGCTGAAAGCAGCTAGCTGCTCCAGGCTGAGAGCCCTTTGCAGGGAGAGCGTCTTGTCAACAGAGGTCATTGGAAAGCATTTGCCTGGCAAGCATTTTGTAATGCAGATGAAACTATGTTACTGCAGTGTAAGGAGACTCTCTCTGTGTGTGGTGCTGCATGGCAGGGAAGCTTCCCCTGCCAAGGAGTTCTCTGTGCCAAGAGATTTTTTAAATTATCCATCGCCTGGAGTCTACATCGAGATTGAATGCCTTGCTAAAAGAGATGCCCCACTTTAATCACAAGCTACTGGTCTAGACGCAGGAATTACCAGGTGAAATTCTCTGGCCTGTGTTATGCAGACGGTCAAGCTAGATCATCAGAACAGTCTCTTCTGGACTTAATATCTAGCAATCTGTGGTTCACAGAAACAGAGCTGGGCACAAACCCAATAGGGCTCTACCTAAACCCCCTCCCCTGATCTGAATAATGGGTATGGTTAGACTACAGGGTGTAGCGCTCTTGTTTATAGCGCTTCCCTATTTAGCGCTACAGGTGTTGCGCTAGAGGGTGTGAATATTGAAGCCCTCTAGCGCCAAAGAGTGAACAGATTATCAGCGCTTCTGGCGGTACTGAGAGTACCGCGATAGGACAGGTATCCCACAGAGCACCTCTTCTGAAATCTGGCACAGTGCTTTGTGGGGAACGGGGCGTTTATTGCGGCCATTCTGCATCCCGCTAAAAAGTTAGCCCGCCCACCACAGCCCTGCCGCCCGCAGCAGCAGGGGATCTAACAGCCCTGCCGCCAGCAGCGGCAGGGTCCGGCAGCCCGCCCGCAGTGGAGGAGGGTCTGACGTGGGGTCACCTGAGGAGGTGACAGAAGAGTTTTAAATGCTGGCCAGAGAGGATGCAATGGGGATTCTGGGCCAGGATGCTGGAGGCTCACTATAACGCAAGGGGTGTGCACATTGCAACCCTTGCGCTAAAACGGCAGCGCTAAAAGCTTTATTCCTCTCGTTTTGAGGTTTACCAGTAGCGCTTTAAACCGTCAGTAAAAGCGCAAAAAGTGCCTTGAAAGTGTGTTCTGGCAGTGCTATTGTAGCGCTAAAGAAGGGTTTTAGCGCTAAAACAGCCCCAGTCTAACCATACCCAATGTGTGGCTTGTTCCTAGCACTAGAATGGGCCAAACTAGCACTCCAGATCCAAACGACCCGACATTAGGAGAAGTTAGGCTCAGATCCAGGTTTTGATTCTGACGGTAGCCAAAGTTTGAAGGCAGGCGGGGGTGCCTTCAGATCTGTGGTTCTGTATGAAACCTACTAACTGCTGAATCCACAGGGGATGTCACACTCAAAGTAACAGTGTCCATCCATACACAGTAACTCAGCAAGAGAAGGCTAAATGTCAGCAGGGGAGTTCCTGACCAAAATTCACTTAGCTCAGCTGCCCAGGGCATGCCCCTCAGCCATCCTCCTGCGGAGACACCACTTCCATTAGCCGAGAGCTGCACAGAAACAGGCCTCTGCGATTGCTAGCATGGATTTCACTGCATTGACTTCAATCTACTTAGACAGCTGTGGATGAGCTCACTGCTGGGTATCAGCAAGAGAGCTACAAGCGCAGGGCACTGATCAGAGCGGGGGGCGGCCAAGGCTGGCTTGACTAGCCCAGCTCCCGGATGAGATGCAGCAGACGAACAACCTGAACAGACAGGTTTCAGAGTGGTAGCCCACATTGCCACTGGTGTAATAAGGGCGCTCAAGGGCTCAAAGGATGCTCCATATGGCCTCTATCTATAGGAAGGATTCCTGGTCAGAACCCACCATGAGGTGTGGAAGCACCTGAAGCGGTGCTGATTTGCATAGTATATTCAGGGGGGTGAAGATACCAAGAGACCCTTCCTCCCAAGTTCACCCAGAGGGACCTGGCTTCCATCCCACACCCGAGTCCTTGCAAGTGTGAGGGCCCGTCCTAGGAGGAGGCAGCCAGATCATTGTTGCACTCAGAATGTAGGGCCAGGATGCTGCCTTAACCCAGGGTCGTGGGCACCTGGTCATTTGAGCAGAAGGAATGAGAAAGAAGGTGGGAGGATGGGAAACCTCTGGGGAGGTGTGAATTGCAGCACGGAAGAAAAGGAGCAGCAGAGAAAACACAGAGATTGGGGAAGAGGGAGAGAAAAGAGGATGGGGAAGGAAGAGAGCAGATTGCAGGAGCATTGGCCTAAAAGGGAGCAGATTTTCTCATGGGGAGGGGCTGCATGTGACAGCAAAGGACGGCATCCTTTAAAATGCAGTTACTTCAGAAAGGCTGCATTCCCCCTTGGCGCTCTGTGCAAACCTCCCACTGACACGATCCAAGTGTGAAGTCCTGGATCTGAATCTCCGTCCACAGACCCTGCAATGAAGGATGGAATCTGGCCCTCTCCAAATGCCCCCCGGGCTAAACAAAGCAGCTCCCATGCACAAAGCCACTCCCTAACACCTCCATGCCAAGGTGCATGCGCACAGTGGAAGCAAATTGCAGGCATAGGGAAAGGGGACACTCCAGCAGGGGGCAGCGTTTGCCTGCTGGGCATTTACACCCTCACCGCCCTGCCTGGGTGTTGGTTGGGGATGATGTCAGTCTCTGGGTGGGCAAACGCCAGGGCCTGTTTGATTCCGCTCTGCTTTTCATGTAGATTACAGTGGGCCCCGACATCCGGAGAATAATGAGTCTGCCTAGAATATCAAAGCAAATTAAAGCGAGACGGCAGACACTGCAGCTGCCTGAGACAAGTCTCTCTTTCTCTCTCTCTTTTTATAAATACATTTAAACACTGCTGCTGCCAAAACAAGCTTTGATCTCCCAGGGAAAGGGGCCAAAAGCCTCCACTGCTCGCTTGAGTTACAACTTTTAATTACCTCGCTAAGTGTGAACTCTTCTCTTAAATCTCCATTAAACTTGCCAGGCTGAGCCCCACTCAGATATTGGATCATTCAGTCTCTTTCCAGCCTCAATACATTGTTTCTTGGGAGACAAGGCAAAGCAAAGGCCAGGTTTGCCGCTGATTAACGCCACTGCAAATCAGGAGCGACTCTGGATTTGCAACCAGAAGGACAAGGCTTCCAGCCCTGCGGGTAGCTGTGTGTAACCATGATTACGACTTACACCAGTGCTGGCATGATTGGTGCCCAATAAAAACCCGGATCTGATTCTGTCCTGCTTTTTACCTTGTGTTTCCATTTACAATGCAATGTGGGGCAAAGCCTGCTACACTCACTTTGCACGGGGGTTCCTGACTGCACCAGGTGCAGGACAATGGGGATTCAGGCCCCCAGTGCAGGTTGGGCCAGGGTCTGAAATCTAGCCCTGGTGTGCTGCAGGAGCTATCTAGATTCATTTCCCATCATATACTTCTGCCCCAGGGAAGTAATCCAGCAGGGTAATCTCCCTACACTACAGCCAGCACCTAAAAAGAGGAGGGAACAAGAAGTTTTCACAACACCACGTTGTGATGTTGCATCAGACTGGGGGGAAAATAAGTGGTGATACTGTTTCAGCTCCACCCAGAACCTAACTTCCACACTCCTGGAACACCTGAACGAAATGCTACTCACAGCAGATTGCACTGAACTCTTAGTACAATCATCCCACTCTTTCCTTGCAAGTTACCAAGGCTGGCAGCCACCATTAGGCTTCAGAATTAACATCCCATTGAGGTTAACAGGACCAGTTCAAACCTCTCTCCGAGCTATTGTTTCAGACTGTCTGCAGACCCACTCAGACACCACCTTCTCAGCCTACCCTCCATCCACCCTTTGAAGATTTTCATCAGAACCATCAGGGCTACAGACCATGAAGGCCTAGATTCTGGAGCACCAGCTGGCAGGGACCAGGACCTGGCTCGCCAATCCAACTCCTGCTTATATCAATACGAGGGGGCATGATCATATATGAGATAATCTTGTGGTCCCTTCTGGCTTTAAAAACTCTCTGGGTATGTCTACACTGCAATCCATGCCCCGCGTCGCCGAGTCTCAGAGCTTGGGTCTATTGATGAGGGATACGGCTCATAATAAAGGAAAACGCCAGCGTGGAGATGGTAACACCCCTCCCCCCTTTTAGGCTGCAGCATTCCTGGGTTAAAGGGACAGTTTATTGTCCCTGCCCTCTCGGATTTGCCATTCTACCTCTGCTGCTGAGTCTATACCTTCCAATAACCTGCTGTCAGCAGCTGGGGAAAATAATTATTTAATTCCCCCCCCCCCCCCGCAGCTCTGCAGTGCGATGAAAGGAAAATTATTTCCTGATCCCTGCAATGATCAGCTCTCTCCGTGGTGCATGAAACTTGATTCCTTGCACGTGTTATCCTTGGGCACATGCTCACCTGAGGAGATGCCAACATGCCCTGTTTTCAGGCCTGCCACGCAGAATGGGCAGAGAGCGCTAAGGAGGCTCAAACTGCACCACACGCGACAGTATCGAAAGGGCACACCCGGAAACGGTTGGGCCTGGCCCACACAGGGGGAAGTTTGGAGGCGTGGCTGAAGCACAAGACCCAATATCAGGATTTCGGGGTTCTAGTCCCAGCTCTGCCACTGATTCGCTGTGTGACCATGGGCAAGTCCCTGCTCCGCCCTGTGCTGCAATTTCTCCATCTGTAGAATGGGGGTAATGAAGACGACATCACTGAAGGTTTAGTGCCAGGGTTCTCAAAGTGGGGGTCGCAACCCCTCGAGGGGTCGTGGGCCACTTTTGTAGGGGTTGCAAGCCCCTACTGCAGGTACTCCCTGCTGCAGGATCCCCGGGCGGCAGCGACGGCCCGAGCCGCACTCCCCGGGCGGCGGCAGCTCGAGCCCCGGGCCCCCGCCGCTGGCAGGGACCGGGGCTAGGGCTCAGCCGGGAGCCCGCCCGTGGCTGGGACCGGGGGCTCAGCCGGGATCCAGCCCCCGGAGCGGACCGGGGGGCGGGGCTCAGCCGGGAGCCTGCCCACGGCTGGGACCGGGGCGCAGCCGGGATCCAGCCCCCAGAGGGGACCGGGGCAGGGAGCAGGTGGGTCCGAAAAGCCGCTGAATGCGGAGGTATTGTATTCGGCGGCTTTTCGGCGGACATGGAGGGGTCGCGCCATGCCACCGGAGGAGAAAAAGGGGTGGCGGTCTCAACAAGTTTGAGAACCGCTGGTTTAGTGCATCCAGGTCTGTAAAACAGGGTCAGACAGGAATTTGCCAATGGCGCAGCTGCATGCAGCCAGCTGTACTAGCATCCATGAGCTTCCCAATCTCCCCTTAGAGAGATGAAGTTGGGGAGCGAAGCCGGCTCGATGCCCTTCCAGAAAAAAGCAAACTAATCCCTTTCCTGCTGAACCCCAACCTGCAGTCACCAGGGCTCCCTCCCTGATCCAAAGACCATTGAAATCTGTAGAAAGATGCCCTCTGCCATCAAGCCCACACAGTGCTAGAGTGCCTGGTACATCTGTATGCCGCATCCCTCTGCTAAGCCCGCCCCTGCCAATGCCGGATGGTGCAGTGCTGCGGGCAGGGAGCTCCCAGCGGCAAGGGGTTTATTAAATGCCAGCCGCGCAGAGCTGAAGAGACACGTCAGACCAATGCGGCTGTCAGGCCTCTTAATAAATAACATCCGCAGCTTTCAGGGGAAGGAGATTAAGGGCAGCAAAGAGGTGACTTCACAGGCTTGTTTACAATCTGTGAGAAACTTAATCAAGAGATCTGGGGCCGGAAGGAGCAGGCTGTAGGGGAGCGAGGGAATGAAAACCATGGAACGAAGCAGAACTTGGGTGGAGATGGGCACCATGTCTGGGCTGTACCGCATGGCAAGGGCGCAAGCGGCAGGGTGAGGGATTTACCACATACTGTGGGAAGCAAACTGTAGCCTGGTGCCAGGCTCTTCTGCTTCCAACAGGGGGAAGGAAATACAGACATTGCCTGGTACTGGGAGCCTAGTACTACGTTCTCCTGCCATGTAGGGGGCAGAGAAAACACCCCTGGGCCGGTACTAGGTTCTCTTGCCACATAGGGGACAGGGACACACCCCTGGGCCTGGTTCAGGGATCCCCAAGAAGGTGACAAACTCGGCACACGAAAGGGAGACAATTGCTTATTCAGCTCTGCCCTCGCTCCTGTTCCATCCAGCTCACCCAGGGAGAGGTACTGAGCAGCATCAGTTCAGGAGTGGGCAGAACAAGGGGGCTGCTGCTGCAGACCTTGCTTTGAAAAGGGGAGGGGGGAGGGGGGGGTCAGGCACAAGCAGGGCCGAGGACTCATTAAAGTGAGAGAGCCTGGCTTTGGTGCGCACCGATAACGAGCCACGGGCCAGAGAGTCCAGGGCTGATGTCCCCTGAGGAAGGCAGCGCCAGCTGCCGCGGTCAGCATCCAGCACTTCATTAAATATAAAATAAATATATAAATATAAATGGAGATATACCAATCTCCCAGAACTGGAAAGACCTTGAAGATCATCGAGTCCAGTCCCCTGCCTACACTAGCAGGATCGAGTACTGTCCCCTGACAGATTTTTTGCCCCAGATCCCTAAATGGCCCCCTCAAGGATTGAACTCACAACCCTGGGTTTAGCAGGCCAATGCTCAAACCACTGAGCTATCCCTCCCCCCCTAGCCTCGCACCGTTTCATCCTGGCAGCTTCCGTGCCTGTAATTAAGGGCTCGTTTCTAATTATAGCCCCGTCAGCTTGCCAGGGTGGGAGGGAGCAGACAGGCACTGTGGCTGCTTCTGAGCACTGAGTGTGGCTGCTTGCTAAGGGTTGGGGGGGCAGGTGCCGGCAGCTTGATGCGAGTGAAGGGATCTATTAGCAGCGGTGGGCACTGCCGAGGGGCAGGGAGCTGTGACAAGGAGGAAAGAAATCCATCTCTAGAATGGGCTGCTGGGTCTCTTCTGCACTTAGGTTAGAGAGCAGACAGCTGGATGGAGGAACTAGCTGTTGTGACTGCAGAGAAAGGCATAAATGTGACAGGAGGGAGTGGTGTGTGGCTGAGTTTGCAGAGAGCCTGAGACAATTGCTAGGGGAGAGGAGGGGGATTGCTCTGTAGGTGAACAAGGCCTGAGCCTGGCAGAGAGCCCGAGCCAGTCATTACTATTTCTGGGTGGGAAGAAGGGGGGCCCTTGCTTTAACAGAGCAGGCTGTAAGCAGAAGAGCTGCTACCTCTCCCATTTTTTGCTCTGGTCTTTAATGTGAAAAGATATGTAAAAAATAACAATGCATTGTCCTTTTACAGCACTATCCACCCATGGTATTTCCCATAGAGGAATGAATGTTGGGGAGGTATTAACTCTGTTTCACAGATGGGGAAACTGAGGCAGAGAGGCCAGGGACTCGCCCGTGGTCGCAGTATTTGTGCTGCTTTTCTGGGCCCATCTGAGACAGTTAAAGGTCAAGTGGAGAGAAATCCTGACCCTGCACCAACTGTCTGTGCCTGGGCGGGATTCTGGCCAAGTCTGGACCGGTTTCTCCGTTGACACAATGAATCTGCTGGCCTCTCACCTTCATTCTTCCTGTTGTTGAGCTGGTTGAACTGCTCTGTGAACTCGGCCAGCGACTCCTCAATGGTCTCTGTCCGGGGAACGGAGAGGGAAAACCGCCGCTTGAAGTTTTTCATCTTGTTCATTTTATCCTGTGCTGCGGCGGGACGGCAGGAACCTGGAAAGAAGGAGAAAGCAAGAGTAGGTTGAAGGGCTTGGATTGCACACAGGACCACCTGACTTGGGGCTGGAGCCAGAAGCACAGGGCCTGGTTTGCAGAGGTGTCGGGCACCTGCAGCACCGATTGACTGGACCCGAGAGTGAAAATCAGGCCCAAGATTCATCAGGCGCACAGAGTGTGTTTGCCAATCAGAGGCCCAATTCAGGGCCCACTTAAATCACTAGGAGCCTTTCTACTGAACTCAGCAGGTCTTGGGTCAGACCCAAACCACCGTTCCTACCAATGGATTCTTGTGGACAAACCCATGTGCCCATGCACAGCCCGACAGACTCAGTGAGACTTGGCTTGGCTGCTAGGATAACCAGATGTCCCGATTTTTGGGACTTTATATAGGATATTACCCCTCACACTCTGTCCCGATTTTTCACACTTGCTGTCTGGTCCGCCTACTGGCTGCAGGGGTCTTTCCAGGGGGCTCAAAGTGCAGGATCTGGGCTTAAGCGTGAATCCTCAACGCTAAGCCGAAGGAATGATGGTCTCGCAGCAGTGATGGGCAGATGCCTAAAGTACTGACCCCCTCTTCTGCTCAGCATTGTCAGCTCTGCTGAGATGTGTTGCAAAGCCACTGTTGACTGAACAGGGAATTAGGATGGATTATGGCACCCGTCTAATAATGTGAGATGCAGCAGCAGAATTCCACAGGGAATAACCACCGCAGGCCAGCGAAACGTTGCTGTGAAATCTTCAATGACGGCACAAGTTCTTCCTTTCAGCCTCAGTGGCTTCAAACAGAATCAGGCCGTGTGTGAAAGATCTAGGAGCAGCTGGGGGAAATGACCCAAGCCCAGATGATATAGTGGATCTAAGTTTGCCAGGTTTACTCCCGTGGAGCTGTGCATGGGGCTTATTGGACAAAGCAGGCAATAGATGCCAGATATCCCAGTCTTCTCCCCGCACCTACCTCAGTCACACCCTTTCCCCGTTAGTAAGTGATGGAGTCAGCTAAGGTATCGCTTGCACTATGAGCACCTCTTCAGTAGGGAACAGCCGGACACCCAGCAATGCTCTCCACTGTAGCCCATCATCAAACAGTTGTCAGATGGTAACAACTCGCGATGGACACCAACCTAGACTGGATTCGAACCCGTGACCTCGCGATGAAAGGCTCCAAACTCTTTCCTGCATCTAACACCCTCCTACCATGACCTGCTCCTAAGCTCCTAATGTGGTCTCCTGTAGGAGCCAGGCCACTAGGAACCAGACCGAGACCCACTGAATAGAAATAACAATCAAACTCCGATCTGGGCCTGATCCCAATAGCAACCCAGCAGTGAAAAGCTCCATATCCCATTGACCAAGCCTCTAAATCATCCTACTCCGGTCCTATTTTTTTTCATACACATTTAACCTGGTTAATTATTCTGACTAGAGATCATCTCTGAAACCACTGACCTGGCATGGGACCCAGAACCTAGTCTCTCAGAGCAGCACCGTTCTACTATTCATGTGTGTTACACTAGTGCCCAGAGATTCCCTGGCACTGTGTGCTCTGTACACACATAGGGTATATGCTGATACAGTGTGTGATTACAGCTCGAGTAGACCTACCTGAGCTAGCTTTACTCGAGTGAACTTGGGTACTGGTGTCAAGAAGTCACAGCAGAACGAATTTCAGCACCGGCTAAACAGTGCAAGTAATTACTCTGCTTCCAGATGGGCTTGTCCAGCCTACGCCGAGTGCATACGGCCACTGCATCACTGTTCCGGGGACAGAGCTAGCTAGATTAAAGCTAGCTCAGCTGTATCTACTCATGCTTCAATGGACACCCCAAGACCGCAGTGTAGACATACCCATAGCGAGAGGCAGCCCATGGCTAGAAGACCAGGCAGACAAAAGGTGGGAGAAGGTGAAGATGATTATCCCCATTTCACAGCTGGGGCACTATGGCACAGAGAGGAAGTGACTTGCCCAAGGTCATACAGGCAATCTGTGGCAGAACAGGGAACTGACCACTGTGCCTTAACCACAAGATGGAAAGTCTCCCTTGCTCAGGAAGGATGCTAGAGAGCAGATCCCAGGATCTGAGTGGAACCTCCGTTCTGGGACTTTAGCCGCATATTTGTCAAGCTTATTTGTTCTTCCCAGTGGCAGCAGGAGGAAAGCTCTCCCCACTCGCTCTGCTTCGCTGCCAGCAACGAGCCACTCTGGAATCCGGTCCCGGACAGGGGTGACGACGCTGTCAGTAGGGAATGAGGCCGGGGGAGGTGCAGAGGTGGTGTGGCTCGGGGAATTACGTCACGCGCCGCACAGACGCGAGGCCCAGGAACTTGTTTGATCTGGTGAAGCACAGAAGGAATGTGTAACTGCTCAAGACTAGCACCGCAGTGCCAGCTGGCAAAAACAAACAAGTAGGGCCCTTTACCATGCAGACAGGCCTGTGAGGAAAACAGAGGCCGATGCACAAGCAGAGGGCAGTCAGGGAGTCCCTAAAAAGCAGTGGCTTTAGGGGCTGATTATTTAGCTCAGTCTAGGAAATTTATTATGATGGTGAAGGCACAGCAGATGACCTTGGGCTGCCTGGTGCCCTCCCTCCTCCACCCCTCAGAGCTCAGATTTGCTCACATGAGAGCCAGCCCAGAAGCACCAGCTGCCAGGGCTCCATTCTTTTAGGAACCAGGACACGAGAGCTGGTCACAATGCTGTTATCTGGCCAAGTGCGCTAGAACATAAGAACGGCCCTACTGAGTCAGACCAATGGCATCCTGTTCACAGTATCCTGTTGTCATGGAGTGCCCGGGCGATGGTCTGGGACCGCTCCCTAGGAAGCCAGACCGGACTTCGGGTGAAGGGCCCCTTCTCCATACACAGCCTGTTTCCAAGGCTAGGAGCTTCACGGTTACCCACTTCCACCTTCCTGGGTCTGACCTCAGAGCATTCAGCACCTTCTGCCCCTCCGAGTGCATCCCCCAGCAAGCCCACCTGGGTGGGGTCCTGAGGGATCCCGGGGATTCTGCACCCCAAATCCACAGTCAAACGTGACTCTCAGCCAGCCAGTAAAACAGGTTTATTCGATGACTTCTATCTGGTCTAACACAGACCATACAGCGAGCGTGAGCCCTCAGCTGGATCCATCTTGGGGCCAGAGATGAGATAGCTCCTCTCCCTTCCCTGCCTGATTCCAGCTAAACCCAGACTGACTACCCCTCCCCCCAGCCCCATCTCATCTCTTTTCCCAGGCTGGAGGTATCACCTGACCTCTCTTCCCCTCCTGGGGTCAAGTTACAGCTTCACCCATTAACACCTGCAGTGGCTCTGCTTTGCATCAGCTACACATTCCTTTCCTTCCACATAGACGCTCAAGAAATGCATAGGGGAAACTGAGGCACGCGCACACACAGTATTCCTTCTTCGTCACACCTGTCTTCTGAAGTAGGCAGTGTCAGATGTTTCAGAGGGAATGAACAGAACAGGGCAGTTGTTGAGTGATCTGTCCACTGGCATCCAATCCCAGCTGCTGGCAGTCCGAGATCTGGGGACACACAGCGCATGGGATTGTGTCCCTGACTATCCTAGCTAATGGCCATCAATGGGCCTATCCTCCATGAATGTATAGCTAATTTTCTTGTGAACCCAATTATTTTTGGCAATGAGCTCCACAGGTTGACCATGTGTGGTGTGCAGAAGTACTTCTTTTCGTTTGCTTTAAACCAGGGGTGGGGAACCTCCGGCCCGCGGGCCTTATACGGCCCGCCAAAGCCTTCCATCTGGCCCGCGCGCATCCCTGGCTGGCAGCTCCCCGAGGTGCTTCCCGGCCCCTTCGCCGAACGCGGAGCCGCCCCCGCGCCGAACGCGGAGCCGCCCCCGCCTGGCAGCCCGGGGGGGCTCCGCGAAGAGGCCGGGAAGCGCCTCGGGGACGCGCGCGGGCCGCCAGGCAGGCGAGCGGGCGGGCGGGAGGAAGGAGCGGCCCCCGAATGACGTTGTAAATCTTCAAATGGCCCTTGGCAGGAAAAAGGTTCCCCACCCCTGCTTTAAACCCACTGCCTTCTGAATTCCGTTGGGTGACCCCGGGTTGTGGCAGGATGAGCTCACTGCAGGCAATAACACAACCCAGCTGTTGTTGCCCAGTCTTGGTGCTTAGCACCCAGGACAGAGAATGGAGCAAGACTGGGCCCTGTGGGGAAGCAGTGGTCTCCAGAGCCCCTCCTTGTGATGCACAGAAGATTTTTGAGAATCAAGCCATGGGGGCGTTTGTTAGGAAACTAAATGGGTCAATGACAGAATGCTGCAGAGCCACTGTCAGGCTGGGTGGTCAAGCAATGGGTCCAACCTTCCACATCTAATGGTTCAGGAACTCAGCATGTGCCATTTGTGGTTCCTGATCCCTTCCATGGAAAAGGGTTCCTAACCGTGGATAAACTCCTGTCTCTTCTAGAAGTACTACACTGGATCAGACCATGAGCCCATCTAGTCCAGCATCAGATATTCAGATGAATATGCCAGACACTCAATCCCACAAGCTCAGATAAAGGTGCAAGAAACCCTGCAGTTAATCTGCCCATAAGGTAAAATTTCTTCCTGACCGTCATCAGATAGAGGTTGGCTTGTACCCTGAAGCATGAGAGTTGATATCCCTTCTGAGCCCTTTTCTTTTTCCTTCACTATTATGATTAGGTATCGTGCCATTGCCAGAAGGGGACACTATGCAGGAGCCTGGATTCCAGAGGCGGAAAACCAAGGAACAGTCAGGGAATAAAAATATATTAAATCTGAAACAGCAAAAATGAGACTGGAGAAAAAGTCTACCTCTTCCCCCACTCACTCCCAAAATGACTGCAAGTAATCAATGACTTAACACAAACCAACATCTCAAAATCCCAAGTTGCACAAATTTGCAGTCAGAATTTCTCTTCCTCTCCTTGCCACCTACCAGAGCATTAGCTGCTATAAGCTACTAAATATAAACCTGCTCAGAGAGGAAGTGGGTTGGGGGTAAAAATAGCTGCAAAGAAATCACAAGGATATTGTTAGTTGCCTCTCCTGCTCTGTGCCTGGACTATTCGGTGTTCATTATCTTTATGGCTTTGTGCACTGTGTAACACTGGCTGCTTCCTCCAACGAAATCTGACATGTGATGAAAGGGTTCACATTAAAATGTCCACAGGCTGTAATTTATGGGACGGTTATTGTTCTCCCATTTCCCCGAAACAGGAATTCATCCTATGTTGTACTGGATGGTCACATGCTTCATTAAAACTAAGATGCCTCTACCCTGTCATGAGCAGTCCTGCCTAGCTGGTGCAAAATATCACTGATTGGGTCAGGTTTCAGCCCAAATGTATTGTATGATTGTTTCTATGGCTCTGCACTAGGTTTTTAGCTGTACCAAGGCAACCCACAGCGTAGATATGATTTACACATGGTGCCGAGTGAACAACATCAGTGCAGCACACCCCAATTTCAAACCAGGGTAAATTGCACCAGTGCAAACACCACCGCACTGGCGGGAATCACGTCTACACTAGGGAGTTGATCCAGAACTGCGGCATCAATGGCTGAGTCAAAGCCCAACTCTAGAAAGTTTCGGCTTCAGATATTTCACTTCAACAAAGCAGCTTCTGCCCAAATTTTCAAAAGTTTCCACTTAGCTTTGGGAGCTTGATTTGAAGCACCCATGGCCAGATTGTCAAAAGGCAACCTCTGATTTTGGGTGCCTCTATTTTTAGGTCTGATTTTGCAGAGGTCCTGAGCACCTACAGATGGAAGGAGCCAGTGGGTGTGGCGGGTACTCTTCAGCACTCTGAATGTCTGGCACTACGGGATGCTTTTTCAAAAGGGCTCTGCACCCAATTTGGCCAGAAATGCTGCCATGGGTGCTGGATACTTCTGAAAATCTGGTCCCCTGTGTCTCAAATTCGGTATCCAAAACCCAAAGCGTTCGAGATTAGTGGCCACTCTGGAAAATGTTGGTGTTAGTCTCCACCTCCCTAGCCAGGGTATCTTCAACAAAAAGCTTCATCTCTCCTTGGGTCAGATCCTCTCCTCACTGCTTTGATTAAGATGATGGAGAGGAGACACTCCGTCAAACCTCTGGGAGCCGCAGGTTCAAGAGGTGAGTAGCCAGAAGGAACTACTGCTATGGGGAAAACAGAACCACTGAACAAGACAGACTCGCCTAAGGGCACTGTGGCTGGGGGTGTTCCTCACACAGCAGAAGTGACAAAGGTCTTTTGAAATCAGCTGATGAAGAAGTCACAGGGGTTGCATTCTCACTGGCACCTGATAACCTGGCAATGCCATTGAAGGTGATAGCTTCTGTGGTCTCTTAGACTGGGGAAGGGGGTATTTTTGTAACTACAAGGAGCAGACCCCACTAATAAGCCACAGAGAGCCCAGCCCCTCTCAGAATGGATTTCAAAATAATGGCTGCTAGTGGCCTTGTCTTGTATTACATGAGTTTTGGCTGCTGCTATGAAAAGCAACAGAAGTGTTTATTGGCTCTATATGAGCACGTTAGGCCTTTCAATGCGGCCTTTACAGAAGCAAAACAATAATACAGTAGACTCTCGATTATCCAGGATGTGGATTAACCAGGATGTCAAAAAAAAAAAATGCACACCTCATAGGGCCGGCTCTGGCTTTGTTGCCTCCCCAAGCACACACACAAAAAAACCCCACTAGGGCGCAGGGCAGCCAGTGAACCAACACTCCCCCTCCCCCCCCCAGCGCAGGGTGGCTGGTGAACCAACCCCCTCTCCCCATATTTCCTATGGATGGTGATTATCCGGGATATTATTAACCAGAATTAAGTTTTTCCCTATCATCCTGGATAATCGAGAGTCTACTGTAACACATACAACTCTGCTATAGGGGCTAGCAGTGTGGTCTAGTGGGTAGAGCACTGGACTGGGATTTGGAAGACCTGGGCTCTATTTCCAGCTCTGCCATTGATTGGCTTGGTGACCTTGGTAAAGTGACTTTACCTCCCTGTGCCTCAGTTTTCCCAACTGTGAAAAATGGAGATGATAATGACTTCTCTCCTTTGTAAAGTATGCTGAGGTCTACTGATGAAAAGTGCTATACAAGAGCTAGGCATTATATTATTACAATTATTATGCCTTTGAGCCCAAAGGATCCCAAAGCACCAGTGAATCATGACAGTCACCACTGAAAGGCAGCCACTCCGGGATGGAAAGAGTTGGCTGATTAGCATCACACCGCACTTTAGAACAGGAAGTGCAGAATCACACTGAAATGGCAATGGGAAACTTAGGCCCCAGAAGACCAAATGAAATCATTCTCATTGGAATTTGGCTAAGCAATCGGGATTAAAACAAGCGATATGAATGATCTCCATTTACTGTAACAGTCAAAGAGTAAATACTTGGATAAAACTGTTGACAGAATCCAAATCTAAATCCAGTCAAGAATGCTAGTTACATAGACTAATGACACGATACTTAACTGCTTACTAATGCCATCCTAGCTGCATTGGCAATACCTCTGCTCAATATTTTACAGTCAACTATTTCAACAGACAGTTTGGCAGTAATTAGCCAGACGACTCTCTCTTGTATTCAGCCCAGAAACTCTCTCTGACGTACTCCTGTGGAATTCAAGGGACAGATATTCCAGAGAACTGCCAAAAAGTAACTTGCCATCACTATGCGCAACTGCCCCCTTTCCATTCCAGCACGCCTTGTGGTTTATTTATTTTTTATGCTTACAGTTATTAGGTAGCATTGACTCATTATTGTTGGTGTTGGAGACTTTTCAGAGTGGAGTCTCTCATTTGCTTGGCAAACATACCCACTGTACAGAACCGCATGCGCTTACAGAGCTAAGTAAATAACGAATCGAGGCACTGGTTGATTAGGTGTCTATCCCTATGGAGACATAGGCATCATACTGAACAAAAGCTAATCTATGTAACACATGGGATAAGTGTGTGGTGTCCCCTTTTAATGATTGGACAATACACAGGATAACAGCCTACTACTGCTACTAGCTGTTGCAGTTACTCTTTAAGATCAAGTACGAGATCTTGAGGTTTGTGCCTTGGAGCTGAAGGTCTAGGGTTCTACCCTTGCTGAGAAGCAGCAACAGAGGCTGTCACATACCCATTAGGGACAGATTCCATCCCTTGCCCAGCTCTTATCTGTCACTCTGGCATTGTAATGCAAAAGGGTTAAGGGAGAATTCCTTCTGAGCAGGCAAAGCTGTGAATTCCCCCAGCACAGCCCTACATTGGACCCCTTATAAGAGGTCTGCCAGGATGGGGGGAGGAGTTTGCACATACCCTTGCAGAGACTTTGGGATGTTCTGGGAGGCTCAGATAAATTAGAACACCCCTGTGGCAGCTCTAATTTACGCTGGTGGTCATTTTGATCCTCTGGGGTGGCTGAGAATCCTAAGGGAGCAACGACTGTAATTCCCTTTGGCTCCACAAGAGGCAGCACAGAATTTCAACCCATGACCACAAACTGCACCTGCCTTTCACGCCCACCCATACGGATGATAAATCTTCTGCCAAATTAACAAGCCCCTTCTTCCCCCAGCCAACAATACATCTCCTGCTGGGTAAAAAGCCAGGTTGAACAGATGCATCTTACACAATATCCCAGAGGATGCCAGCCTTCCATCAACATGCTCAGAAACTACAGCGACAAGCCTGATTGAATGCCTGGAGGGATTAGTTTAGATTGATAGAGGCAGGCAGTTTCTGAGTATGAACAGAAGGGCTCACATTGCAGAGCTGTGGTCTGTCCGTTGGTCTTGCCATTCCTCATGCCCTCAGGAAGCCAACCCTTGGGATAGGCAGCAAACACATTCCTTGAACACAACTGCCAGGATCAGGTGTAGCGGAAGAGACGAGGTTTGAAGACAGCTTAGGCCCCTAGAACATTGACTGCATTATAGCTGGTCATGAACATAAGTGCAAAGCGAGTGTAAACACACAGTAGAGTTTTACACCCATTGGCACGGGTGTAAATGACTGCACAAGATGCAGGGCAGCAGAGAATTGGGAACAGCACCCAAAAGTCAGTGGGGATCCAGAGCACTGCGATGCACTCAGTGAAAGAGAGGGTCTTAATCTCTCCTCATACAGAAGCTGTTCCATACCCCTAATCAATTTTCAGAGAGGTAGCCGTGTTAGTCTGGAATAGCAGAGGTAACAAAGAGTCCTGTGGCACCTTAAAGACTAACTAAAGTATTGAAGCATAAGCTTTCGTGGGCCACTTCCACTGCTTGCATCCGACTAAGTGGATATTAGCTCACAAAAGCTTATGCTTCAATACTTTAGTTAGTCTTTAAGGTGTCACAGGACTCTGTTACCTCTGCTAATCAATTTTGTTGCTCTTTACTGAATCTTTTCCAATACTGTATATCTTTTTCTGAGATGGGGTGACCACATCTGCACACAGTACTGAAGATGTGAGAGTTCTGTGAATTTACAGAGGCAATATGATATTTTCTGTTTTATCTATTCCTTCCTTAATGATTCCTAACATTCTGTTCACTTTTTTGCCTGCCACTGCGCATTGAGTGGATCTTTTCAGAGAACTATTCACAATGACTCCAAGATCTCTTTCTCGAGTGGTAACAATTAACAGTGGTTAGGGCACTGGGTTAGGATTTGGAGACAAAGGTGCAATTCCCAGCTACTGCCATGCAATTCTTGTGTGACCTTGACCAAGTCACTTAGCCTCTCTGTGTCTCAGGTCCTCATCTATAAAAACTAAAGCTAAGAGCTCTGCCTTACCTCATGGGGGTGCGGTGTGGATAAACACACTAATAGATTGTAAAGCGCTTTGAGACCTACTGACAAAACACTCTAGGTCAGAAATAGGCATTATTATCCAGCCAGCTGTCAGCTGCTGGCCATAGGCCTTTATTACTAAGCCTGCTCACCGGTGATAAGGCATGCACCCTAAACACGGCTATTTCCACAACAGATTCAGTAGCACCCTTTCGACAGAAAGGTCTCCTCCTTTTGGTTAAAACCTCTCCCCCTCTCTGGTTCCTAATGACCCTGTTTACTCACAGGAAACTCAATCCAGCCCCGCTGGAGACCTGGGAACCCCCTCGCCTCCCCATGCAGCTGTCTGTGCCAATTGCTCTCCAGGAAGCGTGAGTGATGAGGGGAGACAACAAGGCCACGGCCCTGTCTGACAGGCAGTTCTCCTGCTGCTGAGCTTTGTCTTTCAGGGGCCCTGACATTTCACTCCTACGCAGGAAACAAAGACCCCTGCCAGGAGATCCTGCTCCCGCAAGGAGGGGAGTGCAATCAATTCCTACCGTATTAATCTACAGGAGTCCGGCAGCAAAGAGCAGGAGTCCTGATCCCAGGGCAGGCTGTTTGCATTCAGCACTTGCTTGAAAGAAGAACATAGCTCCTTGAGGAGCTGACTCAATTTCCTGGGCTGCAGCTTTTCCCTCACATTGGCTTCAGCAACAGCACGTTTGCAATTATCAGCCTGTTCTCAAGTCCCTGAACTTCCAAGTCCCGAGGCCCTGGTTAGAGAGGAAGTGATGGGTTCAAGTCCCACCTCTCACTCTCGCCATGCCTCAGTTTCCCCATCAGAAAACCTGGGAGGATAAAGTTTTCCTTCTACCATGTTTCATCTCCCTTTTGATTGTCAACTCGGTGCGGCAGGGACTCACAGTAGCTCTGCGTACGTACAGCACCTTGCACGTTGTGGTTTTGATCCCACTCCTGTGCTCAACTCCCTCCCTCTCCTCCCTCCCAGCACTCCTCATTCATGGGACCCGGGAAGACAACAAGGTAACTGGTGGGGTCCCAGTGAAGCAGAGATGGCGATGCACCCGAACCAAGGTAATAACTAGAAACGAGGGAAGCCATATCCACACCTGATGTCCAAAGCACCCAGAGAGAAACCCTGCCAGGCAAGCTTTACGGAAAGCTTCCTTCAGGTCCAGCCTCCGGCTGCCATAACCAGCCCTCGGTGCACTGCTGCACACGGGCAGAAGAGCTGTTTTGCTGGCTAAGTAGTTCCACCCCAGTTCCCCTACGTCCTGACAATGAGCCCAGTAACAGGATCACACAAAGGGGGCTTGTATTTCCTCTGTATCTCTGCCTCTCTACGGCCGGCAGCCCCAGGCGGTGTAGTCAGTACTTCACCCTTGGACCTGTCACAGCCTTGCCACGCTTGATGGCTCCGAGTGAAGGCACTAAAATGACAGTCCTTATTTCGGCAACCAAAACCCACTAAGAGCTTATTCTTTGGCTGGGGTTAACCTGAGAGACTGTATCTCGTGTTTGGCCTACTGGACAATAGGCCATTAATAGCCCGTTTGCCCAGTACAGACGGTCCTGTCACACACCAGTGCCTGTCGCCTGTTCAATACCCATATTGTCTGGACGAGTGGTAGCGAAGGTAGTTGCATCAGTGTGTCCCTGGTACGCTCCTTATTTTCAGGGGATTATCGGGCCAAATACTCAGCAGATGGAAGTTAGCACAGACCCCTTCAAACCAACAGAGCCCCGTGGTTTGTCACCAGCTGAGGATTTGGCCAGGTAAACAAACTGATAGGGCCCGCTAAGGGTGCTTACCCTGCGGTCCCGCATGCCAAGGTTGCCGATCCCTGGCCTAGTGGATGCTGATGGGAACAGAAACTGGGGCACTGGGTTCTATTTTTAGAGGTAGGGGTTAGCGGTTAGTCCAGGAGATAGATGGTCAGGATGATCGTGTCTATTTACAGCTCTGTGTCTGACTCACAATGTGAGTTTAAGCAAGTCACCCATGGCCTGGTTTTCAGAGATGCTGATACTCACAGCTCCCACTGAAGTCAAAGGGCCTGATTCTCATTGAAACTTGGACCCTTTTACACCACTCTGGCAATGCAAAAGGGCTTTAGCATGAGTATCAAGCCCCAAAAGACCCACAGGTGTGCAGCACCACTGAAAATCAGGCCGCAGGTGACTTGCTTAAATCCACATGGGGAGTCTCTGGGGTGGGACTCAGTCCCCCCCTGGGTAAAATGAAGACTATGGGTCTGGGAGGGGCTTTGGGGTTATTGAGTTACAACAATCCTTATGTAAATGCAGCATGTTCCAGAGTAGATTTACGCACACAAAAAGGAGGGAGCCAGACTCAGCTTTGGTAGTTACTGTCCACAAACCTAATCCTCTCTGGGCTCCACCCAGCAGTGATCCCTGTTCCCTTATCCTGTCACCTGATTACATCACAGAGCTGTAGCCTTTGTATTCAGCCTCCCGCCCACATGAGCTGATTAAGGGACCTTTCACCTGGCCCTGGCTAGCAGGAAAGCAGTCTGTAGGCTGCTGCTGCTGGGGAAGGCTAGGAGAGCCATCCAGAACAGCAGAGTCTGAGCAGCTCTACATCCAGCTAATTCACTGTGCGTGACCATAACCGTGCGGGGCTGAGGCTGCATCTCAGCTGGGATCAGCTTACTCTGAAACCACCACCACACCGGGGGATGAAATATTTGTAGTTAAAACTCCATTACTAGTGGGATGCATGTAAGGAGACAGAGAGAGAGAAATCTTGTATCTCACAGATCAGTATTCAGACATTATCTATTTTCACCTGTCACTAAAATGCAGCCACCTGTGGTGTGAGGAAAGGAGTGGGCAGACAACTGGTACACAACAGCAGCAGCAAGAGAAGGAATTATGTCAGGCATACCAAGGCAAACCTCTACTTGTGGCACAGAATCAAAGATCTTGCCTGGAGCTCACTCCCCCATGAGATCAGGAAGCCTGATACTTCAGGCTCAATCTCCACACCCTTCCCCCAATACACATGGTATGGAAAAGAATAGTTTTAGGGCACAGTAAAGGGGTTTCCGCCATAAACACAGCTATACATTTTATAACCCAAACCAAACACCCCACCCCCCAGCAGCAGAAAAGGCTGGTATGCTCTTTGCATCTTCCCCACTGGAGTAACAGCATCACATTTTGATCCTAGCCGGCTGAATCTCTGCCTCTTTATGCTCCACAAAACTCTCTCAAATACCTGGATTTCAAAGCTATTCATCTTTCCCGTGAGGCTGCCATGACAGGTAAGCACTTATCAAATTACCTGAAACACCATCTTGCACACCAATCTCAGGAAATGGGGAGAGAGTAGGAGAGATTCAATCCAAATCGATATGCACAAGTCTAAAATCCCCTCCAGACTTCAGTTCAGAGAGACCCAGGAGACAGGCCTCCTCGAGGCTGATCTGAGTCTAAAAACCAGCCCCAAGAACTCAGCCAGATCTTTCTGCAGCAGCACAAGAAGAAACTAACGAAAGACGACACGGTTCCTGACCTCTTTTCCCCCCTTCAGGACAATTTACAGAAGTGGCACTGACTAGGTTTCTGTCTGAGGCCATGTGCTATGGCAGCATTACTGCTGTGTACAATCAGGCACTAAAACCCTTTGCATTAGGGTTTCAAATCTGTTTTATTTAAAGCTCTGGGTGTCACATGACGGCAAGTGAATAAGCAAATACCACAATTCTGCCTCCTTGTCAAGGATTGAGCTAATCTGACGTTTAACCTTAAACCAGTTTTGCACCCATCCTGGACTGGCTCTGTGTGTGCGCGCGTGCCTGTGTGATCACGTGTGTTTTGCTTAGAGGTGGAGGAAATGCAGTGGGGCTTGAAGAAGTCTGAAGACAAAGTCTGAGAGCTGCATTGGAATCAATGTAACAATTCAACCCTTTTCCTCCTAGGATCTCAAAGTACAGCAGAATCATTACGTTTGGCATCCCCGGCCCCAGTAATAAAATCTATAACTTCATCATCCTTATCTGTCAAGACACCTGATTATAATGCTTAGAGTCCCCAGTGAGGAACCATACGCCATACACAGCAGCACAGAGAAGTCAAGGACTACATTTTTAAAAGGCATTTAAGCACTTAAAGATGCAGATGGGTGCCTAGTAGTGGGATTTTCAGAAGCTGCCAAACTCCCATTGATTTCAATACAAGTTAGGTGTATCTGCATCTTTGTGAGACTAGCCTAAAGGTGCAGAGCAATACAGAGGTAGTACTGGGAATAGGATCTAGCTCTTCCAATTCCTAGCGCAGTTGCTTAACTGCTGCCCATCACACTTCTGAGTGCGTGTGTATGTGAGAGTAGGGAGACCTATTACCCTTCTGGAGCAACATAACATTATTCAGAGGCTATACAAAGTCAAAAGGGCATTGTTAAAATCTGGGCAATCCTACACCTGTAAACCTGCAGCGAAACATTGGGAAAGTACCTGTGGGAACAGATGCCAACAGGCAGGGGGAAGGGAAGAAAACAGTGATTTAAAGACCAAAATTTTTCTCTGGCAAAGCTGAGGGGAGAGGGAATCAGAGGCGCGGGAGGGGTGGGAAGAGTCAGAGAGTCATAGACCTCCACTGCCGGCCCTGAGCTGAAAGACAGCAAGTCCAAATGGGAAACCTGCTTCCAAGCGCTTCGTTATGCCAGAGCCAATGAGCAGCCACAGGTGAAGGGTCTCGAGGTGGAACAAACAGTCTGCAGTCCATCGGATGAGGGTGCAAGTCACAAGGATAGTGCCATGCAGGGGCAGCCTCCAAAGCACGGGTGTGTGAGCAGGAAGAGGTCACTGTCATCATACATCCAGTGAAACCACCAGAGATCACGATGCTCGTGGATTTAGGACTCCCAGGGAGCAGGCTGTGGCGTTCCAGTGAGGGCGGAAGGCGGGCTTCCTGGTACGTCAATGATGAGGCTCTGAGATTCAATCTCATCTCACAGGGAGTCAGAGCTGGGATTAGACCCAGCAGCTCCTGCCTTCCAACGCTATTATTAGTCTTGTTATTACAGGAATCCTTGGAGACCGCAACTGAGATTTGGGGCCCTGTTATTCTGAGCGCTGTGAGAGAAGGTCCCTTCCCCCACAGAACCTGCAGCTTAAATGGAAAAGATAATGTCATCTCCATTTGACAGATAGGGAACTGAGGCACAGAGACACATTAAGTGACATGTCCATGGTGACAGGGGGAGTCTGTGGCAGAGCCAAGAATTGACACCAAGTCTCCTGACTCCCAGCCCAATGCCAACAAGTCTATACTGCCAACCCGCTGCTCAGGCATTGGAATACACCTCAGAGAGACTGTATGAGCCTACAGTTCCCTATCCAAATAATTACTGCCATAACTGATTGTCAATGTTTAGATAAGAGTGGGCCTCTAAATGGCCTTATCTGAAATCCTCCTGGTGGGATCTTTCAGGCTTTGCTGGCAGAGCCAGATTCCAAGATGTGCAGCAGGTATTTGCCCTGCTTGTGCAATCTCTCTTTTGCTGCACCTGTGCTGATGGGCAGCAGGAGATGGGGGAAACTGCTGCTGGCTTGCGATAGGAGAGACTGCTTGAGGATGCCCTCCCAGCCGTCAGACAACAGGGAGCTTATGTCTATTAAAGTCCTGTAAAAACCGGAAGACAACTAGGGAAATACAAGCCTCCTAAGGCCGAGAGGCAGCTGCCTGGGATCCCCCTGTGATAAGGTGATTGTTTTGAGGCTGTAAGCTTTGTGAGCACTCAGATGTGTTGCCTTGATGCCAGGCTGTTTAAAACATGACGGCTGCAGAATAAAAATCTTCCTCGGATGAACCCTAAGTGTTCTCATTTGCTCTCGGCCAGCGGAGATTCCACAGGTCTGGCAGCCTTTGGCAGTGCTTACCTTGGCTTGGGTCATGTGCATTATCTGTGCCCACTGTTACAAACTGGTTCCACGTAGCAACATGATGTGTCAGTTTCGCCTCCCTGCTTTCAGAGGTCACCAGCCTCCCCGGCGCTCCGCCAAGCTAGTGACCTTTCCCCAGCTATTGCAGGGAGCCTGTACTCTGGGATGCCTTTCCACCGGCTACCAACATTACTAAGCTTTCCTCCCACCGCACCTTCTCATGCACAAAGAATTTTGGCCTCGCAAGGGGCCAGAGGCTGATCAACTGTGTGACGAACGGGCGTCATTTTGGCTATGGGCCGGGAAGAGGTTGCAAAACCGGAACTTTAAAAAAGGGGTAGGAGCTTCATCGCTGACTTTCATCGAGGCTACGTCAATTTATACCAGCTGAGCCAGCCAGCCCAGGGTCTCTCGCTTCTGGTTCAAATCTGGCCCAGCTCCAGGGTGATCTGGCAGACGCAAGGCAGCCCCTTGAGCAGTGAGTTTTGTGCGCTGTGGTTCAGCGAACAAACGCCCAAGTTGCCAACAACATGGCCACCTACCACCATCCCCAACACATGCATCGCCAACCCCTCTCGTGGCAAGAACGGAATAGGCCCCAGAGGCTGAATGAACCTGTGATGCCTAGAGGTGACCTCGCCCTCCTTCCGGGTCAGGATTGAGGTACATGGGCCGGGACGTTTGCCCTGCAGCAGCTGTCCATGCTGCACCTGTTCTATGCTGTCTGTCTAGAAGCTTTCACCGGCAATGCAATCCTCCTCAGGAGTGGAATGCTAACAGGAGGACCTGTAACAGCCAGAGAGGCTCACCCAGCAGCTCCCGGCTGGAATGTAAACGCCAGCTGATTATCTTCCTTCTGTTAATACCCTGCACAAATAATAATGACGTCTCCAGAATAAATCTTTCCCAGATGGCGAGCTCTGTTAGGGGATCCTACTGTATCACGCCTGGAGGAATAAAGACCCCCTCACCCCCAAAATGGGGTATGAACACAAAAAGTACCAACATACCGTTAGCAGCTGGGAAACTTCCTCCAGCCTCCAAATGGAGGGCGACCCGGCAAGGTCCTCTATGGTAGGGGGACCCAGTTATAATACACAGTTTGGTTAAAAATGTTGCTCCACCTTAAAAAGTTGACAAGATCCATGTCTCTGGATCATGCCACAGCTCTTTCACTATTCAAGGCTGCAGCACAGTTTTACAGATACCCCATTCACACGGCAAGATGGAATAGCGTTCTAAGCTTGCTACCAGGCAACTGTGGTGGTACAGAGCCCTCTCAGTTGCACAGTAAACCTGCCTACGAGCAGCTGTGCTGGTTATTAGAGTGGCAGGCAAAACAGGGCGGTACTATGGAAAAGAAACCACCTTTCAGATGTATTCACACTCTAGCCCTTTTGTAGTCCAGTTCAATCCTATCCACACCCCCTTTTCCTTCCCAGCAGCCCTCCTCTCTTTGAATCTGGTACTTCAATCTCCCACACAGGTCACCACCTTTTCAGCATGCAGCCCCAGGTCTGGTGCCCTGGACAAATTAAAAGCATTTATGCCTGAGCCTTGGAAAGTGGGATCAATTACAGAGCTCAGCATGAAATACACACAGAGGTAAGGAGAGAGATCTGCTATAGGAGACCACACCGCAAGGTAGGATGATGTCATTAGGAAGCCTCAGGTGCTATAAGGAATCTGAATGGAAAGAATTTGACACCCGCTCCAGGGAGGAAGGATGGTCTGGTGGGTTAGGCACTTGACCGGGACTCTGGAGATCTGGGCCTGATTTCTGGCTCTATCACGGACTCCTTAGGGGAGTCTATTCTTCATCTGTAGAATGGAGATATTTTCGCTCTCCCATCCTTTGCCCATGCTGTCGATTAGACTGTAAGCTCTCCAGGGCAGGGACTATATCTATGTACAGAGCCTCCCACAGCATGGTTAGAGCCTCTAGGCCTGAATCTAACACAAACAATAAATGAGGACAACATCCTGGTGGTTTCAGTTTGTGACTTGAGTGCACACAGTCATTGATACCATGAATGCTGATGGAGCTAATGCTGCCCTGATCATCAGAAGGAGAGTGCAATGGAACAGGATGACTGGTCTCGATGCCTTAAAAGATTTTTCCATGCTCTCTCTCATTTTTTGGTTGAACTAATTCAGGTCTGGTATATACTGGAAGGCTCTAAGGATGACTGGAGAACTGCTGTAACTGTGACTTTGCTCGACAAAGTGGAGCAAGTGGGAGGAGAAGGGATTTTCTGCTACATTGTTTAAGAGGTCTGTGCGTTGGTTAACACCACTATTGAATTCCAATGGCCAGACACTTTGGAAAGAGCATGTCTGTGGTCAAGACTGCACAACCTTTCCGTCTGGGAATAAGCGCTCACAATAAACACCTGAGACCTGCAAACCCAGCGAAAACCAGACTGGGCATTCCCAACACCCTAAAAACCAAGCAGGTAAAAAGACAACTTGGAGGATGTCTTTGTACAACAAGAAGCAGAAAACATTTATTTTAAACGTTCCTTTGCAGGTCATCTTTATGCCTCACAAAATCCCTGAAAGAGAGGTGAGTTTTCGCGCAAGTTCACTCAGCATATCAAGCTGCAGAGCGAAGCGTATCCTAAGTGATCGCCTCTAACCACTATACCACACTCCCTTCTAGTTTGAAAGCCATCAAGTCGGCTGTGCATGTGGGAGTTAGCTGCACTCACCACACCATTATCACAGTGCCACTAATTAAACAATTAACTGCGAATAAGAGGGGATTGGGATGGATTACATGCTTAACTCGAACACATGCTGCTAATGTGAATTTATGAAATCACTCCCTCTCTGGTAGACACTGTATCCTGTTTTCATGGATTTAAAATGACTCCCAGGAATCCCTTTCTCCTAGCCCCTCTGCTGGAAAACTGAAGTCAAAGGGGCTTTGTTTGCAATCTTGGACTTCTTCCTTCCTAGCAGAATAGCACCTTGGATGTGTCTGACAGCAATTCAATACAAAACCTTTGAAATGCCACAATCACAGCTCTTCAGAAATGGTGCAACCACCGGAGTGGTTGATGGTACCAGGAATTCTCATCCTAGCAGTGAAAGTGCTGTCATTGTTCCTGCTGCGAGGGCTGGAGATTTATTGATAATGGGGAGGGGCAATGCTAGAAACAGGAGTGAGGCAATCTTAGGCTGAAGGTTTGGTTTACCTGGGAGAGCGGATGTCATTGGGAAGTGGAGGCATTATCTGGATTTAACACAGTCTTTTGGAAAAGACCTAAGAAACCAGAGTCCGGGCCAAAAAGCTCATGGAAGGTGGCATGGTGTAACTACATACATAAGCACATTGTGACGAAGTAGGAATACTGTGTGTGTGTGCCTCAGTTTCCCCTATGCATTTCTTGAGTGTCTGTGTGGAGGGATAAGGGTGTGTAGTTGATGCAAAGCAGAGAGACAGTGTAAGCAACTGGCCGACCTGCATTGGCAATTGAGGGCCGGGGCCCTCCCCCCTCTCAAGGCTGGAAGTGCTGAATAACAAAGAGGTCAGCTGAACCTGTTGGAGAGAGGTCAGGTGATACCTCCTGCCCAGGAGGGAGACAAAGGAAAGAAAAGGAGGAGCTGGAGAGAGGGTTTGAATCTGAAGCTGGGTGGGGAGAAGGGAGGAAGGCCCAGGCAGGGTCTGGCCTCCCTTGGGCCCCCAAAATGGATCCAGTCGAGGGCTCACGCTCGCTGTATGGTCTGGCTTAGACCAGATAGAAGTCATCGAATAAACCTCTGTTCTACTGGCTGGCTGAGAGTCACATTTGACTGTGAATTTGGGGGGCAGAATCCAGGCGGGCTTGCTGGGGGAAGCACACGGAGGGGCAGAAGGTGCTGAATGCTCCGAGGTCAGACGCAGGAAGGTGGAAGTGTGTACCCGTGAAGCTCCTAGCCTTGGAAACAGGCTGTGTACGGAGAAGGGGCCCTTCACCCGAAGTCCTGTCTGGCTTCCTAGGGAGCGGTTCCAGACCATTGCCCGGGAACTCCGTGACATGTGCAAACAGCTTAAATTCTTGTCTTAAACCTAGTACAGTGCTATGCAAGCCAGTTCAGGTATCCGACTCACTTGTGACCCTTTGAGACCCTTCCAAGGAGTCGCAATTGCAGTCTCTGCACAGAGCAGAGGCATATGACCTGAAGAATGTCTTCAGAGATGTAAGGGTCTCAGAACTCAGCCTTCCAGCTTTAATTTGCTGTGTCTCCGCTCTCCCTCTTGGCTAAAGGACAGGGATTAAAGGATCTCCATTCTGAGTATGTTATTCAGAAGGCCTCTTGAAACTGCACTGCCATCATCCTTCTCCTCAGACCCGCGTCACAGAGGTTCTCTGTGTCTTGTCTTTTTCGCTTCACAATACAATACAATAAATAAATAAATAAATAAAAAGTAACCATGGCTCCTCTTCCCAGAGCACTCAGCGGAATCCCTTGGGGATTTCTGGCTCAGACCCTGTGAGCTGAAAGTTAGACTGAACCCTGCAGAATCTTCCTCCGCACTGGCCAGAATTTTACACTGTACCCCCACCACCCACCTCCCTAAAAAAGGGGATTGCGTGATGATGGGGTACCATGCTGCAGATGCTCTGTGGCACAGACTGTCTAACAGCTGCTTAGTGGCCCATGCAGCATGAAGTTTATGGTTTTATTCCAGTTTCTGTGGACACGTAACTAGGCTTAGCAGAGAGGCAAGAAACCAAATGGTACATGGAGGCTGAACCACGCTCTCGTGGAGAAGGGAGGTCCATCCAGGTTGGTGCTGGAGACACTCTGCTGTGGCAGTGGTGGGGGAATGCAGGCCTATGCTGAAATGGCTTTCCGGGTAACTAGAGGCCTTGACTCGCCAGGGTTGTTCATTTACCACCTACCACCAGTGCTGAATGCACTGAAAAGTTATCAATGCGTTTATTGTAGAGACAAATACAGAGGGCTGCAGAGGCGGCGACATTTCCCCTAGATGTGGTCTCCATAGTGCTGGGCTTGGGGAAGACTGGCAGGGCTACATTACAGAGCGGTTTCGTGGTCACCCCTCCTCCCCCACCCCGACCCTAGGTGGTGCCTGTTACGTGGACTGGACTAACACAGGGCTTCAGTCTGCACTGTGGTCACACTGGCACCTCTTATGAACACTAAACATAACACCGAATGAAGTCCAGTCACAGCACTGGGGAATAAGCTGATTTGCTACGTCCATTCTAAGTGTCTGGCAGACAACACAGCAGGCCAGACTCCACTGTGATGGGCAAAATATAAGAAGTTGAAGAGAACCGACTGGGTCCAATTTCTCACTCTGCCATATACTTCCTGTGTCACCTCAGGCAAGTCACTTCATCTCTCTGTGCTTCGATTCCCATTTGCAGAATGGAAATAATGACCCTCCTTGCTCTCAGCCTTGTTTGGTCACGTCTATTCAAATTGCAAAACCTTTGGGGGAGGGACTGTTGTTCATCCATGCGTGGTCCCTAGCACAATGAAGCCCCAGTCTCAGCTGGGCTCTAAGTTCCACTAGGTGCTACTGTTATACAAATAATACCAAGAGTAGAACAGAATAGATCCATTGCTGTCGTAAGTGGGTGTCGTTCCAATGGAGACTCCAGCTGACTCCAGTTGTACTACACTGGTCTGCACCAACCGCAAACTGGGCCCAGACCCCTTATTTAACAATAGTGGATAAGTGGAGATAAGTTCCTTCTTTCTGCGGGATTTGAAGGGTTCTGTAATTATCGGAAAGGCGACGTAAGCAACCATTTGATGCAGGGACTAGACAAAAGATTCTGTCTGTGCGAAGGGTAGGGCAGATTCCTAAGAGGTCAGGAGCAGGAATTGGCCATTTATGCAATTACCACATAATGATTCTGTGATAATTATGAGTTGATTGCTTCTAGGGGATTTCTGTAGCAATAGGAGCATTAAATGTCTCAGGGTGGGTGGAAACTTCCCTAGAATGCACTTGGCTGCTTTTTCTTTGTATGTGAATTTATCCTTTCAGTTTGAGGAGCAACGGACATTATGCAGAGGATGGTTACTGTGCCCAGCCAGCCGACCCTTTCAATAATAGCCCTTCTACAGTGCCTCTCTCTTCAGGATCTCTAACTGTTCTACTGGCATCACTAAAGCTTCAGCCCCGCGGTGAGAGAGGTAAGTATTAGCCCCACAGAAGGAGAACTGGAAACACAGATGTGGAACTGGAAACACAGGCAGGAGATGCGACTCGCCTGAGGTCACACAGCAAGCCAAGGGCAGGGCCAGGAATAGACCCCCGTAGTCCTGTCTTCAGGTCTTGATCCACGCTTTGAATGAATCCTGCCAGAGTGATTTATTTACATGCTCAATGAGGCCTCTGATGAGGCTGGAAATCCTGACATGAGACCCACAGTACCAGCCTTCAGTGTTTGCTGCGGGATGACAGCATCAAATTCCAACGGAATGGTTACACTCTGCTTCCTTGGCTGTCTCAAAGGGCCAGCTCTCTCACCGGCGTAAGTCAACATAGATCCATTGACTCCAGCTGAGGATCTGAATCAACACTCTTCACTGCCTTTCCTATTCCGTTTGTAAAAGCCTTGGCTTCCTCCCACTAGGCGGTTACACTGCATTGGGGGGGGGGGGGGAAGAGATTCCTACCTCTATATTTTGAAATAAAGCACTTTGGGTCAGATTTTTTGAAGTATTCAGGTGCCTAACAATGCAGCTAGGTTCAGAAAGTCTATAACTTCTACTGAAATCCATCTAAATTAGGCACCTAAATACCTTTGAAAACTGGCCCCGTTGAGAGCTGTCTGGACGAAGATCAGCAGCACTGGCCACACCACAGCTCCCTATCACCTCTCCAAGTCTGCTAACCAGAAACAGGCTGCACGAATTGAATCTTCACTCCAAGAGACTCAGAGCCAGATTTTTAAAGGTATTCCAGCACCTAACTCCCACTGAACTCAATAGGAGTTAGGCACCTAAATTCCTTGACAAAACCTGGCCCTAATCCCCTTAGTCTCCTAAAAAAAAATCCCATTACTGAGCAATGTCTGGAAAGAATCCCCACCTCTCCCAGGAGTCCCAGCACCCCACTGCTGTCATTAGTTAGACAAGGATGTTGCTGCTGGTAACAGCATCTTCTATTTCCCAAGGGAGCCCACTGTCCTACAGCTAAAAACAAAACAAAAAACCAGCTGGATTAAAGCGACACGAAAAGCCACCTGCTTTGTTTTTCCAGGTTAATTTCATTGATTGATTGATTTGACTCTGACCCCAGCTTCCTCTTCTAAAAGCAGGAAAATAAACTGACAAATGTCATATGAGGACCTGGGAGCCAGGATGTCTGGGTTTCATGCCCAGCTCTGTCAATGACTCATTTTGAAACAGGAATAGGTAACTGTGCACAAAGGAGCTTTTAGCTGCTCTGTGCCTCAGTTTATCCATCTGTAAGATAGGGATAATAATACATAGCTCAAGGCTGTTATGAGAGTTAATGTTTGGAAGGTTGTGATGAAGTGGGAGTACTGTGTGTGCGTGCCTCGGTTTCCCCTTTGCATTTCTTGAGTGTCTGTGTGAAGGAATCGGGACTGACACTGGCTGTGTACGGAGAAGGGACCCTTCACCCAAAGTCCAGTCTGGCTTCCTAGGGAGTGGTTCCAGACCATCGCCCGGGCACTCTGTGACAACGGTACTCACTAATTACTACTAATTAAGTATGTCCATTAGCAAGGCCTTTCTTTATGTGGCTCATGCTGAATCTCTGCCCTCACCCTCCACACATATTTTTGAAATTAACATCACTTCATCCTGTTTACTTCGTTCTTTGTGCATCAACAGCAGTTATACTCCTGCTCTGGCAACTGTGTGTTCTGAAAATGCTGGGCAGAGGTGGCCAGCAGTACATGCAGACAACATTACATCAAAGAGTACTAATTTTAAAAAATACGGTTATTCATATTACATTAACGCCTCCATTCCCCAACCAAGATCAAGGCCCCATTATGCAAGGCACTGCACACACACTCAGTGAGCGACTGTCCCTGTTTCAAAGAGCTTACAAACAAATTAGGCAAGACAGACAAAGAGGAAGAAGATGTGCAGAGTGGTGAAGTGACAGGCCCAAGGTCTCTTGGCCGGTCAGTGGCAGAACCTAGACTAGAGTCCAGATCTCTTGGCTCTCAGTTCAGTAAAAAAAAGTAAGAGACAGCAGAAACTGCAGCAGAAAGGCGGCATCAGTGTAGATTTACTTTACAGTCTAAAGCGTGGTCACTTTTCACACAGCTGTCAAAGTAATTTTCACTCCAGCTTCTGTTCCGGCAAGGGTGGCAGGCCAGTGGTGTGGGCGAGGGCTGTGAACGGCTAAGCAACTGGGTAGCAGAGGAGCAGCTTTGGCTGCAGGGAAAATGCTACCTTAAAAGGAACCTTGATTGGAAATGAAGGAGCGTGACTGGGATGCTGTATTCGGTAAGATATTGTCTCTGCAGAGCTAACTGCCTGCAAGATTGCAATCCGGGCCTCTGCACCTACAGCAACCAACAGGTGGTGTTTTGTTGTCTGTTTCTTTTCCAGCAGCAGTGAGTTAGTCAGGAAGGGATAAGAAGACAAGTTCAATAGGCAGATCCCCGCCTGGATGCCATTTGCTGAAAGGAGCCAAGTGACTTCTAAAATTAGATGCCTATTAAACATTAGAGATGCTTGGATGCAAATCAAGGCAATGTCCGTTTGCAGGGTTTGGGCTGACTTTTGGCAGAGAGGTGGAGCTGATGCACCAATAACTCAGAGCAAAACCCCACCCCGATTGCGTTTCAGATCCTTTTGAGAGTTCTGTGTGGCCTGGAGGACTGAGCCCAGACACACAATAACTACGCACTCCATCCAGTGCAACTTGTCGTTAGCATCCGTCAAAGGGACCTACCAAGAGTGGCCAATTAGTGAAAGTGGCCTTCCCAAAAAATACAACACTGAAAATAATACTCTGTGCTTCCAAAGCACCTTCCATGCCAGCATCTCAAGGCAAACCTGAATGAGCAAACCACACATTTCACTGATGGAGACACTGAGGTACAGAGGTTAAGTGAGTGGCTCAAGGTCCCATAGGGGATTTGTGGCAGAGCCAAGAATGGACTCTAGATCTTTTGACTCCTGTTCTTTAGCCACAAGACCTTTCTTTTCTAATGAAGGGGCTTCCAGCCTTTGCTGGGGAAGATTATTCTGCTAACTGATTTCACCTCAAGGAAATTCCCCTGGTATGGTGCCTTCATTTTCCTATGCCCGCGTCCATCCTGTACTCTCTGATCCTCCCCATATGCTGCCCCACCCCACACACCTCTCTGCAGGGTTGGCTGTAGTGCCTGAAAGGCTCCATGTGAAGTAAGATGTCTAGAGACCCATCCAGTTCCCTCCTCACCCATCACTGGGCCTGTGAGTTTGGAGCTGGGGAGGAGCCAGGAGTGGCAATGTGGCACTCTTGGGTGCATAGGCTAACGCAGGCCTAGAGTTGCTAGCACATCTCACACAGAAGACAAACCACAGTTGGTCCACGGAGGCATGTCTGGGAAAATTCTAAACCCATCCATCAGTCCCTGGAAAGTACTTCTCCCTTACTGGCCAGGCAAACTGGCACTAAAACCTAGCTAGTGGCACCACCACATTGGCAAAACCCTCCAGTAAGCAGACGGGACTAGTGCCAAAGAGGCAGAATGACCTATCTGGATAGTGGACGGTTCTGATCTCTAGTCATGCAGCGAGGAGGCAGTATTGCCTAGTGGACAGAGCCCCAGCTTAGGGGTCAGGAGAGCTGGGATCCCAGCTCTGCCACTTACTTGTTGCACGCCCTTGGGCATGTCACTTCCTATGTGGCTCACTTTCCTATGCTCAGGGAATGATGCGACTTAGCCAGCTTGTAACCGTGCTCTGAGAGCCGAGAGTGGAAAGCGCCAATTATTATTAGCGAGTCTAAATATCTGGCGTTTGCAGCGGGTGACTGTTTTCAAGCTAATTGGGTTTTTCTGGTAGTCTCTCAGGAGCCTTTTCACAGCCCTCTGAGGATGGAGAGCAGCGCTGTTTCGCATCTATCCCACATTCAGTCTGTGGTTTGTTTTTCCGCTCTGCCCAAACCACGTTGCCACTGAAAATGCCCAGCCGTCTAACTGAACCAGAACCACCAGGTACCCTGCAGCAGCCAGGGCTCCATCCATACACACCACCCTTCCGCTTTAACGAAGCCCACTGCCATTCCATTAACCATTCTCCTGCTGCCTGTGCAGAGTGCCATCTCCACCCCCTCACAGACACACAAACAATGCCAGAGCCTCCAGCTGGAGGTGAATGTTTTTCCCTTTCAGAGTTAATGCCCCTATCCTGCCAATCCATCTGTACTGCTCATTCTGGGTCGTTTGCATACAGAGAAGGGCCAGTTGGTTAAAGCATCACTGGTACCAATTCCAGTCCTGGCATGGCAGGGATTTGGGTTGCAGGCATTAACCATCTGATCTAGTAAGGTCTCCCCACCAGCAAGGAGGGTCGTGATGAGGAGGGAGCTGAAGGAAGCAACACTTAGGGGGCAGCCTCCCCACATATCTGGGAATGTGGCAGCGCTACGGTGAGATGCAAAGGACGCTGGCAGCTGCAAAAGGTGCAGCGTGAGGGAAGGCGCACACACAGGGAGAACAACCCCGGCCTGAGCACGTGAACAGATGTCACCCCGAGACTTCAGTGTGTGTCATCTCCTAACAGCAGCCTGGCCAAGTTTCATACTGGAGGCAACAGATTTTTCCCTTCCTCTCCCAGCTGTCCAGCTTTCTTCAAAGACCGGCCAATATCATGCCCTGCTCACAAACTCCTCAGGGTTTTGGAGAAAGGACTGATGTAGGGGAGGGGAAACAAGGCTTCCTAAGCGCCCCCCACCAAAACCAAAACACATACAGGAATCTTCTTCCAAGGAGGAGACCAGAATATCTTGCTGCTCCACTTGGCATAAGGCTGCTCTGCCTTGGTTTCTGATCTCCCCCCCCCCCCCAGCCCCCAACTCCCCTCATGCCCTCTCCCACAAAGTACAGCAAAAGCTCAATTATCCCCAACAAGGAAGCTGTGCTGGGAAGCCAGAGGGATATAAAAGGGGCATTGCTCCTTTAAAAGCAAACCCCACTCTGCCCTACCTTTGCACTGTTTACATTGCAATGTTGGTGAAATGTAACCGCACAAGGGGAAGAGCCAGTACTTACACGCTGGAGGAAGAGGAGACTCTTTCTTTCCAGTCAAGTCCACTTTTGCTTCCTCAAGTCTCTCCCGTCTCCGATCTCTCCCCCGCACCAGCCGGGCTCGGCTGCCTGGCGCACTTCTCCCCCAGAAAAGGTAAGGAAAGAGTCTTTCCGCAGCAACCCTGAGGCTGGGGCTGCAAGAGGAACTGAGCAAAGGGAGGGGAGAGAGAGAGAAATTCTCCCGGTATGGTTGGAGTATTTCATGTGTGACACTGGCTCCTCCCCAAAGCTGACATCCCTGCCGGGCAACTGCCAATCCTGGGGATGTAGCAAGCCCTACTTGGCTTGGGCTCAGATGGCTTTTCACCAGCTGTCCCAGGCTTACGAGGATGGGTGGGAGCACAGGGTACTTTTGGATGGTAGCAGCCACTTGCTCCTGCTCATTTGGAAAAACAAACTGGTCTCTGATCCCCCTTCCTACCCACCCAAACACAATGTATGTCTTCACTGCAAAGTTTGCTCAGGCTCTTACTAGGGAGCTGTCCACACACAAGACCTTCTGCCCCTGGGGTGGGAGTGCTTTCGACCCAGGCTAATAGTTGGACAGACTGGCGGTGTAGGCTAGAGCCCAGGGGCCACTTCCAGTGAACTGGTAACTTGCTCACTCAGCAGTGTGGACACCGGCAAAAAGCCTAAGAAGCCCTGCGGCAGCATCAGGGGTGCATCTCCCTGTTGCGGCCATCCAACCCCCTCTGTGCCCCAAAGCGTATCAATCTGAAGTCTGATTCAGCCCACGGCAGACGGAGTAGCTGGCAGGAAAGTTCGGTTTTAGATCTTTCCCTGCCCCATGGAACAGGCTCCCCAGCTGGTGCGATTGAGTGTGGATTGATTGACTTCAATGGAACGATCTAGCTGAGGATCTAGGCCGCTGGTGCCAAAGTTCAGCATTCCAGCCACTCAGAGGGACAGGGGGTCAGCTGCAAAATGCTGTCCAGAACCTGTACGCCCTGCTCCGACCCCTGAGTTTGGGTCGCTCTCCTCTTTCCCTCAGCAGGGCCCCCGGCAGAATTCTTCCTGCATAGCAGGGAAACCCCAGCAAGTGCCGCTGGTTTTATGCTGCCTCCCACAGGAGTCCCTGGCAATCAGACAGGAGCATTTCTTTTGCGGGAGGGAAATGTGCCCATCAGCCTGGCTATTCCCAGCTGCCTTAGGGGGCAAAAACCAGGGAAGCCCTGGAGGTTGCTCTAAGCAGAGGACAGTGCAGGAAATGAACTGGACCCTAGCAGCCTCCACATAAAGCCACTGTTGCCCACTCTCACTTCCCTGATCCCAGCACCAAGCTCATGTGGGATGAATCTGACTCCCGGCATGAAAACACCAACAATTAACCAACCGGTGGTATGAAAACAAGGCTGGGGAACTGGTTGCCCAAATCTTTTAGATTTCTACTTATCAGCCTAATGCGGTTCCATTAGATTCTGTGTTTGCAGCATGATCATCTTCGCCAGTAACTATTTGCTGTATTATATTTAGCCAAACATATTCAGCTTTCCAAAAACAGACACCCATGGAAATAAATCAGGCTTACAGACGGTATCAACATCATCTGTCTGTGACTAATTAATTTCTCACATAGCTTGCGATATCATTCCCATCCCTGCTCCAACACTGTCTGACTGTCACTAGAATTCCAGTAACAAATGTAATTTTGGATGACACGGACATTTTAACCTAAGACGATTTGGGAGAGATGGGAGGGTTGGAATAAGATGGGGATACTAACAACACAGTTCTGTGTGGCAGAGGATAGCATCCCTTAGAAGGAGGGCATGGAGAACAAGGGGCCAGAAGAAGGTGATGGAAAAGGGGAAGTGGATAGAAACTGACCCTAAACCAGTAAGGGAAATATAGTAGTCTTCATTCCCTCATTCTCTCCCCCATGCTTCCCCCCTTCCCAGCACCTTTTTTATGTTGGAGAAAGTCCTGGGAGATTGTCCTGTCTGTTTTCATACAGAATTACAAAGCTGTCTGTTTTCTGCTGGAGAACTCCTTGGAGCTCCTGTCAAGTTACCTGCATGGCCCTTAGGTGAGCAACCCTAGGCACCAGTGGGTTAGGATTCTGCTGGAACGTCCGTAGTAGCAGGTGAATTCCCCAGGAGATGGAGGAATTCCATATCCCAATGCAATAGGGATATGGGCATGTCCACTCTCTACACAGAGTGTGCCACGTTTCTTCCTTAAACCCAAAGCACCTCCCCACCTCAACGACAAGCCAACAGCAGAGAGATCCCAGACGACACTGCTGAGTCCCTTCTCTAGAGACGGGAAGGAGGTTCCCCTGCCAAGAGAACTAGAGATGGGGAGGGGATGAGAGGTTTCCCTGCCAACAGTTTTCTAGGAGAGGCGGGTGAGCCCTGAGCAGCATTTTAATCACAGATCCCTGAAGGGATCTGCTCTGACTGCTCTACTCTATAGCGCTCTTCTTTAACTGGTGCATCTGCGAGTCCTGGCCCCAAAGGAACCGGCATAGGAAATGGAACAGAACCTAGCGTTCTGCGGGCAGGGGAGCAGGAGAAATCGTTCACTGCAGCAGAAGCCCCACAGAGCCATGCCCTCGCTCACCACCACCAGTACAAAACCAGGGAGTGCAAACCCACTTCTCCCACCCAATCCCTGGGTAACTTGTACTGGGTTGGAGACAGGGAAATAGCTGGGTACCACCCGGGCAGGGCATTGTGCTTACTGGCAGACCTTCCTGCTGCCCACGGGAGAATTTGAACGGAGTTATTTGTCATTTTGGATGCCTGGCCTCAATTCGGTGGTGTACTGATGTTGGTTGGAGTGGAGGATTGATAAGCTCTGAGGCAGGGACGTCTCTCTCTATGTGTATGAGCAGCACGTTGCAGCTTGTAGGTGCTATCGTGCTACAAATAAAAGAACCTGGGAAGTGAAGTAGGGAGGGGTCATCATCCCAATTTCACAGATGGTGAAACTGAGGCACGGAGCGTTGACGCGACTAAGAGGGGAGTTCAGTCTCCACGGTCCATTCAGCAGCCGGTCTGTGCATGCTAGCAGCAAGGGGGCCAAATGCAGCGGTGCTTTTCGTACTACAGGCCCAGTGGGATAGAAATGTGCCGAGACTCCGGCACATGGCACCCAAGCCACCGAACAGTGAGCGCGATGACCTCTCCTAGCTACCAGGCTGGGCTGGAGGCGATCTGCTGGCAAGATGGCCAAACCCCTGAATCATCCGTCCCAGAGATCTTCCGTTTTCAGTCACCCTTTGGCCTCCTCCCTGGTCTCCTCTAACTGATCTCCTCCTCCAAGCCTGGAAACGCACCCCGGCCAACCTGCGCTAACAGAGCTGGGCATTTCATGTGGGCAGGCTGCTAGTATCCCCGATGGAACTGCTCAGGCCCCGGGCACCAGCAACATCCATCTGTGGAGCTCAACGCCCCTGGTGCAAACCTCCAGTGCTCAGGTCCCTCGGCATCCCTGAAAGGCAGGGGAACATGTGCCTTGTTTGATTGAGGAGGATACTAAGGCACAAGGGAGGCGGAGAAAATTGTCAAAGGCGAGAGGGAGCCGGGAATAAAGAGCTGGGAATAAAGCCCTGGTTCCCAGTCCGGTGGTCTAACCATTAGACCTCACTTCCTCTGAGGCGCAGGACTGGAACCCAGGAGCGCTGGTTCTCAGCCCACAGCTCTAACCACTAGACATAGCTATTAAAAAGTCATGACCATCCTATACAGAGCGCTCTGCCATGGGTGCATCTGACAATCTAGACTGGAGAGATAAAGAATGCGCAGCAGTAAGTCCATACTAACCACAGATAATATTCTCTGCTCGTCTATTAAACGAGGGTCAGCACACGGGGAAGTCATCTCTTTTCTTTATGCAACCCCCCTGCCTTCACCTCGCTTCCAAGTAGAGCAACACTGGAGTGGCACAGCTGTCCTAGATCCCGAAGGATTCACAGTGGCGCAGTTACAGATGCTCACACACAGATTTTCTCCTCTACTAACCTGAGACAGCTCACGTGCACACACACACACGCTCCAGACAGAAGCAGGCAGATGAGTCTTTGGGGAACAGAACATACAGTGTGTTTTAGAGTCTCTCCTTCCAGTGAGCGCTTCACTTTCTCATCGCTCTGCCACTCGGGAGCTACACAGGCACCGACTCCCGGAGACAAAACATGTTCCTCCTCTGCTGCCCACATCACGTTAGCCACACACACACACACACACACACACACACACACACACACACACGTCATTGCCAGGAGGCCAACCACTGAAATGTTCACAGTCTGACCTTTCGTGTCAAGATGGGCAACCTCATCTGCAAAATTTCCAACTGATTTTGGGTGCTTGGACCTGGTTTTCATAGGGTACCAAGCCCCTGCAATCCCACGGATTTCACCTGGACCTGTGAGGGCTCAGCAACCTCTGAAAACCCTCGGTCTCAAGTCAGGCATCCAAAATCAGCATCCAGATCATTTTTGCTGCTGCCTTGAGCTAGAGCAGACAGCTGGGCATCAGGACTCCTGGGTACTGTTCCTGACTGTGCGGGACCTTGGGCAGGCGAAGATCTTTCTCCATGCTGCCATTTCCCCAGCTTATAGGTTTACCTAACTTGTGTCAGGCAGATTGAGATTTTCAACTGAGGGGAATGTTAAACTGCTACTATCCTGTCATTCCCCCTTCCCCCCCTTCCATCCTGCATATGCTAAGAGGGGCTTGTTGATCGCCAGGTTATCTAAATAACTTATTATTAAAGCAGCTGTCACCTTCGGCACAGCTGGTACCCACCATTCTTGGTGCCGCTGTTCCAGCACATTGTAGTACAGCTGCCCCACTCAAAGGCAGGTTACCATTCAGCTAACAAACTGGGGATTGTTTGGGGGTTATCTGAGCCTGTAAACCTAAAAATTCAAGTAGCTCTGACCTCCACTTTGCAGCGGCTAAAGCAGCAGCAGCTTCTTATTGCTGGTATCACAGGAGTACCAGCAGCCCCAATCAATATCAGGACCCTGTGGTGCTATATACAGCGAAAGACAATCCCTGCCCCAAAGAGCCTGCAGTATAAATTGACAAGATCAATAAAGGAAGTATTGTTATCCTCATTTTTACATGTGAGGCGGTGAAGTAAAGGAAAGAGCGGGGCAGATTCGGATTCTCTTGCACTGAGCCATACCTACTCCCACTGAGATGTGACTTGCCCATGTTCACAGAGGGAGTCTGTGGCAGTGCCTAGAAATGAGCACCATGCGTCCTACATCCCAGTACAATGCACCTGCCGCAAAACCATCCCACATGGGGATTAATCACCCGAGGGCACATCTACACTGCACACTAAGCTGCCACTCTGACTCCGGTTTGAGCCCATGTCCCTGTTCTGTCCACATACAAATCAGTCTGACTCGGCTCAGCAAGCAGGTCCTAGAAAGCTGCTGGGATGTGGGGCGGGGGGAAGGGGGTGCACGCTTCAGAGCCTGAGTCCTGCTGACTCCAAGCCTTGCCATTGTGGACTCGGGTCAAGATGCACACCTGAGTCAGAAGGTCTGCACCGTGCCGTGTGGACGTGTTTGCATGGCTGAGAGAGCTGGGTTCAACAACTGTAAACTCAGGTTTACCTTGCAGTGTGGACACTCAAGCCCACACCCCCAGTTTACAATTCAATGTGGACACAGCCTTAAACACACTTCATTCCCCCTCTTCCTCCCCCAAATCAACTAACTAACCTCATTGCACTCAACTAAATTGACTGGATGCTCTGCTACACACCTCACATACCTAAAAACATAGGGTCAGCCAAAACACAGTTGACCATAGCAACCGACAGACCAATAGGAAAACAATAAATCCAGCAGCAACTCGTCTCAATTTTGCCCTCGTAGCATCACCATAACAACGGATCCACCAACCGGAACCAGAGAATTGTGCACTTAGCAACCAGAAGCAGATGAATTACATGGGAATAAAAATTATGCAGAAAGTATTTTTTCCAAGCTTTATATGTAAATCCATTCAAAGGGCCTTTGGACACTGCAAAGCCAGAGCCTGAAATGCAGGGTCACGTCAAATGAATACGGTTGCAATCAATAGTTGCTCTTTTCCACCCAAGAGGCTCTTCAGGATAAAGGCATGGAGTTATCCTAGGGAGGAGTTTGGCCATTGGTTTGCACTACTTAACTCTTGGCTGTGTGGTTCAGAATGGCTCCTGTCTGCCCCTTACACAGCCAGCAGCATACAGGAGAACAGGCATCACTTACCTGGAAGCCAAAGAGATGAGGCAGGCCTCCAGAGCTTGCAAACACTAGGGCTGAAGCAGGACTTAAGTAGTGCACAGGTGGTCTTGGGTTAGCCCTCTGTACTGGGGGGAATTGTCACCCTCTCCAAAGAGCAGTGGGAGTGTGGGGAAGCAAGCAGGAGCATTTGGCTGGAGTTACTCAGGGAAGATTTGCTAGGGGCTGCGGGAACTGAATGCCCCCCTCCCTGAGGCTTAGCTGAAAGTCCCGGCTGGTGTGCTGATGTGCCCCACACACAAGGCTTGGGATGGCAGGGAGTTGGAGCTCACTCACAAGACAGAGTCAAAAGCAACATCCTGAAGCATTTAGGGGCTCAGAAAGACCATCCCCCATGTCTAGAAAAGGGTTAAACATTAAGGACAAAACTCTCCTAACTGCTCTGCTCTCTGGGTGGCCAACTTGAGGTGCTTTAAAGGGGTCTGACTTTTCAGAGGTGGGCACCTCAATTTCATGGGAGCTGCAGCTGCTACACCTCTGAAAAACAGGTCCCTTCACAAGGTCCCAAGCTGGGCAGCCAAATACTGAAACACCAGAACCAAAGCCCATTTCAGGGAGTTTGGGGTCCTTAATTCTGAAGGAGGAAATCTGGTGAAGGCACTGAATTAGGAGCCAGGACTCCTGGGTTCTATTCTTTTCTCTACCACAGCCTAGCTGGGTAGCTCTGGTCAAGCCACTTATGGTGTGATCTCCAGAAGTGCGGAGAACCCACAATGCATGATTAAATTAACAGGAGCTGCCACGGCTCAGGATCTCTGAAAATCAGGCCACTGATTGTTCCGTGCCTCAGTTTCCTCCTCCAAAAAATGCGGGTGTTAGTTACCCTCGCTCACAAGGGTGTTGTGAGACTCCATCTATCGAAGTCAGTTGGGTTGAAATTAGCTAGAGAAGGGCAGATTTTTTGTTATTATTATTAAGCAACGTACATGCAATATACAACTCCCTGGGTCTCCCTCTCTCTCTCTCTCTATTTTACATGCAGAGCAGTCAAACGCCAAAGGCGTTTGCTCCCAGTCACGGACCCTGTCCTCCATGGTGCCATGCAAACGGAGATAAATTGGTGGAATAATTCATCTCCCTTTACTGCTGACTCACTGACATGCTTCCCTTTTTCCAAGCCAAGGGATCCACCCCGCTGGCTCAATCACGGGCCCAGAGTAAACCTCTCTCCTGCCACAGGTGAGCGAGGGCATGGAGTCGGGACTCGGCTGCCTTTGTGGGAGCTGGGGAAAGAGCTACAGGGAAGCGTCTGCCTGTAGGGAGCAGCACGAGCAAACAGGCAGCTCCAACCCTTCCCTAGCAGAGCATTGCTGTGGCTCATTCATTCATGTATCTGCAGAAGCACCTGCTCAGTGCTGGGTCCTTTCCAGACAGACAAGAAGGGGTGGTCACTGCCCCAAGCATTTCATTGTAGCCTAAGGACCGCCAGAGGTCAAGGAAGGGGGTGAAGACCAGGGCCTTTCTAGCCACATCAACAAAATTCCCAAGGAGTTGTGCAGCAGAAGGGGGTCTTTTCGGGGGAGGAGGGGCTTACCAAGGAAGCAGGGAGGGGCTTAGCAGATGAGCTACCACCAGGACACCGTGCTGGGGTCTGCTCCCCATGGCTGTTCAGATCAGTTCCTGTCTGCATCCTGTAACACTTGCCCATAACGGTATTGCCCTGGCCTCTTCTTTTGTCATTCAGTTTTGCACGCATTCTAAAACAATGTGCATTTCCTCACCTTTTGGGGGCGAAGCCAGACTTTGAGGCACCTGCTCCCCTACTTGGTGTAAACTTTGCTTGTGCCAATCAGAAGCGAACACAAACAAGTTTTAGGCCCACTCCCCTATGACACTTTTGTGATGTCATAGTTGGTACTTATGGATCTGCCTGCCATGTGCAGACAGAGAGAGGAAAAACGAAAACGAATCCCATGTATCCTGTGTACCCCCGTAACCAAGCCTGATCACCTCAAAGCCTCTCTCTCAGCTCACGTGTTTTCAAACAGAGCTTCTACGTTTGCCGGTCGTTATGCGTTGGTTTTTATTTGTAAGTATCAGTTACTACTAAATGCTGCATCTTTGTTTGTAAATATCGTTAGTAGATATTTTTAGTCATTGTGTGTTTTAACTTTCATTAAGTCTATTAGTTAATCAAAAAACTGCTCCCTTACCCCTTGTAATTATCCCCAATAAAACTTTAAATTGATTAATTTTAGTTGTGTGTGTGTGTGTGTGTGTGTGTGTGTGTGTGTGTGTAGCTCGCGTCCTGACCCACACTCTCCTTGCATCCCTTACCAATATAGTTTATTGCCACGTGCAGCCTGGTAAATAACAGGCCTGCAATTTTTTTTCGCCTCTGCGAGTCCATGACAATCCACAGTGGCCAGCGATCCAGCACAGCCCTTGCCTTCCCTAAACTCTGGCGCAGCTGGAGACTTTGTCAGCTCCACAGCGACAGGTGGGAGAGGGGATCAGGGAAACATTTCTCATTTTAAAAAACTGCGGTGGACGCCTAATATTGTGGGATCTGCTAATTTTCGCAATATTGCGAATGAACTAGGGCCTGGATCACGGGACAGGAAATAAGTGAGCAGGCACATTTCAAAACCTGGTCAGTGAAGCAACACAAAAGGGAATTCGGGTGCTTGCAGAATCATCTTGCCTTATAAGACCCAGATGTTCTGAACAAATGCCGCTATGATCTGGTACATGCCGGTACGACCTGTAACTTAAAGCCCAGGGAAATCATCCCTTTAGAATGCAGATAGTAATCTCCCCACTAACCTGGTCTCTATACATTGTACAAGTAGCATACAAAGGCATGGGCAGAATTCCCCTGGCACCAGAGCATCACAGGACCAGTGTAACTGACCCTACCCTGCTCTCCTGGCAAGGCCCAGTGTAGGGCACATAAGGGACAAGATAGGGGGTTTCTGCAACGCATAACACTCCAGGCACTATGGGCTATAACAGCCCTGGGCAGCCCTTAGGAGGCTGCCATAAATGGTAGCATCACTCAGAGTTGCTCTAAGTCACATTAGGTACCAAACTGGCCCTCATCTGGGCCAGAAACTGGGGATTGTAAAGGCATATTTATCCACCCCTCCCCGTGCTGTGCCTCCAAGAAGGGCAGCACGGAATCGGACCCACCGACCACAGCTCAAGTCCAGAGCAGCAAATCCTAATGCAGATTATTAAACAGTGCAGTTCTAGTACTGTTTTGACTAATGAAGCAGCTTTTCCTGCACATGCAGCGCCACCAAAGCAATGGCTGAAGGTTATGTCGGGGCTGGTCTCTATGAAGCTTCTCTCTACTCTGTCGAAAGCCTTACAAATTACATCCAGAAACACCACAGAAGAGCATCTGCATTTGCAGCTGGAAATGGTCCTGCTAGCATTCACATGGTGTACACAAGGAGTAACGCTGTTAAGCCAATGAAGCTACCCTGGTGTAGAACTGAGAGTAATGAGTACAAGGTCAGAACAATCGTTTACAGCTTTAAATCTCTTGGTTCACAAGCTTCCGGATATAACCAATGTATTTTTAGCTGCTTACTTGTTAAGCAAACATAAGGGAAATGTCAGGGTGATTTTGCATATTGTGCTGGACTTTGCACACGTACTCTGTCACGCTGAAGAGTCTGGATCCAAACCAAACCCCAGATCCAAAAGGCTCCCAACTTCATGGGGGGTGGGGTGGGAATGGGGCTAGTATATAAATGCAGATCCCATCTAATCACAATTTTGCAGATGGTTCCTTTTAGATAACAGGCCTCCCCAAACTCCTGGAATCCAACATCCCCAAAGTTTGGGGTGCTTGGGATCCAGATTTAAATGTTGGGCTCTCAAGCCCCTATTTAACACTGATCTGGTTTGGGATGATTAAGCAGATCAGCTTTCGGAGACCACGTTTGGTGGCTTCACTTTAGTTCTGCACAAAACGACGGTTCACATGACATATCTAAATCCAAACTCCTAGAAACCCTTGCAAACCACTACATGATGCACAGAGCTTAAAGGGAGAGGCCATTCCTTTGTTTGGAATTTCATTGTAGGGTGCCAGGAACCCGAACCTGAAAGCAAAGCTCAAGAGGAGGAAGAAAGCACAATGAAGCAAAAGGAATGGGGAAAAAAAATATGTGAACTCAAATGAACCAACCAAAGATGCTGAATAGTGTGTGGCTCTAGACACAGTTTCAAGACTTGCTGACATAAATGAAACACTGATCTGAAGCACTGAGTCTGCACCTGATGAGGGTGGACTTCCAGTCAAACAGCTGAGACTCCAGGGAGGTAGCATCGTCTACTGGATAAGGAACATGTCTGGAAGTGGGGAGGTCGGGGCTCTAATTTCTATGTGCTGGGGGAGATTGGGCAAGTCGCTTCTGCTCTCTGTGCTTCAGCTTTCTCCTCTACAAACTACTAGCAGAAATACCCGGCGTTGCTCGGGGTATTTGTAATTGGAAACTGGGATGTAAAAAGACTACAATGTTTTTTAATAATACAAATTTTGTTCAGAAGTCTCATTTTGTCTAATTAATTTCATTCTCTTGCATTTAGATGTGGTTTATCCGATACATTTTCGCTTTTTACGCGGCATAATGAATAGGGTCCTTTTTAAGAAAAAAAACAGTGTATTTAGTTATGTTTGCGCTACACAACACTAAGCTCTCTGGTTATCTGTATTATGACATTATAACTATGTCACAGACAACAGCATGTGTTAACCTGCAGCCCAGATGATGTTATTTGAGCTGTATAGTTGATGTTAATGGGCTTTAAAGAATTTCACCCCTAGGGGGTGTAAGAGGTGAGATTTTAAAAAAATTTGATTCTTACCCTGATTAGGACCCTAAAGCCTATAACTGTACCAAATTTTAAGTATCTAGCTGAAACGGTGTGGAAGTAGTAAGGGAACATACATACACACATACACCATTTTACTTTTATATATATAGATTTCACAGATAGGTACCATGGGGCACAATTCACGAACAAGCAGGGAGGATGCTAGAGAAGGGCACCAGGTTATTCTACGGGTCTGGTTCTGAACTTTTCTTAGTTTTTTGATTGGGGACTCATTCTCTAGTCATGGCATTACCAGGAGGAAGACACTGATGGGCCAGATGTTGAAGGGCTCAGCACCCAACCTGCTTACAGCTTGGCGCTGAGCAATTCTGAAAATCTGACCCGGACTGAGGGGGACTGAGCTCTTTTGAAAATTCCAGCCTGTGTCATCGTATCCCATGGTGGCCAGCACGCTGGGACAACTGCCTCCGAGGAGGTGAGCGAGTCCCGGATACACTTCCTGCACTGTGGAAGAGACCAGCAGTGAACAGGTTTGTTATCAGTCACCTGGTTAGATAAGGCACAGCTGATCCACTGTGACTCTGCTGCAGGGAGCCAGACCGGACCACTCGCTGTCTCCCTTCAACGCCTTGCAAATGAAAATTAAGTGCTACCCTCTGTCTTCTGCTGCCTCCGTTTACCCGTCCTCTGCTGTGGCTGGATTTGAATCCTGGTCCCTCTCAAGTGTTGCCATAAGCAGACCCTGCTGCTGCTCCGGTCATCGCTGTTTCCCTGGTAGCTAAGAGATCAGAGACAAAGTGAGGCAGAGATCAGAGCCCTGGGGCTATTGGATCTGCTAGCTTCACAGGGAGGCGGCTTGGGGGGGAGCAGACACACCCGCACAAAGACACTGATATCAGGGCAGTACTTATGTTTAAAGGGTTTGTAGGGTGCAAAACCCTGGAGAGTGACATCCCTGGTTTGCCACCGGACAGGTACAGCATGGGAACAAGAAAAGCTTCTCCACGCACTCCCAGCTGGCCCAGAGACACCCCTCGCAGAGGGAAAACAAGCCAGCTCTCTCCTTGGCCTCTCTGCTTCCAAATGCCAAGGAGGGAGCCAATGAGAGCCAGTTATGGTGCCGTGGAAAACTGGGCACTCACACTGTGAACTCCACCTCGTTTCCCAGAGGGCAGCATGAAGCCAGCTGACCCAGGCTGGCGGCCGAGAGGAGAATCAGCTCTGGAGCCCATCACCAATCTCACAGAACTACCCGCGGGCGAAGAGATGCCTCATTGTTCTGTTTAAAAGAGTATAATGAATGGCTAGTGTGTCTGAGCAACCCCTACTGGAGGGGATCACAATTGACCAGGTGTATGTCAAACAACCTTACAGCTCGTGGAGATTCTCCTCTAGCTCAAGCACAGTGTGAGCCCTGCCCCCTTGCACCGTGGACCCCTGACAGCCTGTGATACCTCTCTCCGTGCTCTCTTCCTCGGAGCACAACACCTCTGCAATGGCCTGCCAGATCCTCTGGTATCCCCAGAGTCCCTGGAGTGGCAGCAGTATCTGTGCTTAAGTCAGAGTGCAGATGAAGAACAGAACCAGCTCCTGCCCCGTTGGGCATTGCATTAATTTTTGGACCTGCTGCCACCTTGTGGCCGTTCAGAGATATGACCGGCTGCCAAAAGGCCAACCGGCTTGATGTAACCCCAGCCTAGGCCAAAGCAGTGCAGACTGAAGTTGGTGTGAATCCGCCCCACCCACGCCATGGCGCCCGGCAGCCTACAGGCTGGATTAATGCACCCTCATGCAGCTCCAGCGGTCACCTTTCCCGTAGCTGGCACTGGCTCCGTCCTCCCGGGCACTGGTGTGAGCACAAGCCAGCCAGGGGGCTGATAAAAGCATTGACCAGGCAACACAGCTGTGGTCCCTCCTGTGCCTGAACAGAGCATCGACTCCTCTAATTGCACAGAGAGGGCACAGATCTCTCCCGGGCGTGATGCTGCGGTGGGGCAGGGCAGGGGATAATCAGGTGGAGAGTAGGGCTATAGCAGCTCTCCAGAACAGCATCACCAGCAGCTATTTTGCATCTTGCATCCCTCCGCTCCCAACACACATGGCTGCCTTTTAAAAATTAACCCTGGTCAAGCTCCAGCTTTAAAACCTGTTCTGCCAAGGAGGCAGCCCCGTGGCTCCCAGTCCCCTCCCAGGAATCTCTCTGCCCTGCTGCTCTTGACATAAGGGCTGTGAAGGGTCAGAGACCTCAAGCAAAAAGCCATGAACTCCCTTCTCCATATAGCATTGAGAGATATATAGATATACAATATATATTGGGCTTCCCTGACCTTGGCTTACCAGGAACCATTGACAAAGATAAGAGCACTGCTCAATGCTTAGAATAGGCAGAGACTGGGAGCAGACATGTCAAACCCATGAAAACACACAAAATTGGGCTTGTTTTTGGCTTATGAGTTGCTTGTTGACTAGTTTTTGGCGTGTAGCTTGTTCAGCTTGTAACTTGCTGCTTTTTTTTCCTTTTTCTTTTTAAATTGGCTCCCAGAAAGCAGGGGCAAGTGTGGGGAGAGAGTGAGGGACGCGCAGCAGGCCCACCGCAGTCCCAGATGGCGCACACGGGGGGAATCTAGTCACATAGAGTGTTGGGGTTCTTAGGGATTGGCTTGTTCTGGCCTCATTTTGAAATGGGATTAGCTTGATTTTTGGCTTATTGTGAAGTCAGGGTGCTTATTTTCCATGTAAAAGCAGGCAGCTGTGAGTGGGAGTCCAAACTCCTGCTTGGGCTCCATTCAGGGCCTGGCTCTACCCCTGAATCAGCGTGACACTGGGAGAAACACTGCTTTAGGCCCCAACAGTCCAACCAGAAGGGCACTGCCTGCTTCACAAGGTTATTGTGCATTAGCGTTTGGAACATGCTTCGAGTCTCTTCGGATGAAGGGAATTACAGAAGCGCAGAGTGTGGGTTTTTTCCCCTATACAAGGAGCAACCAAAGTGTATTTGGTCTGAATGGCCAGTTTCAGAATAAGGAAAACAGTGACAAGCAAGAACAACAGTAAAATCTCCTGGAGACTTTCAATATTTCAGCCCATTTTTAAAATGTAAGATAGATGAAGGCAGGGCTTTAAAAAACGTCGAGGAAAAATCTTTTCCTTGCATTAGGATTCGCTTCTGAGAAGGGGGAGTTTATGCTACTCATTGCAGAGTCAGGATAGCATATCTGGGGGGTTTGGTCTGCGTGACAACTGTTAAGGTTAATCTTAAATATTTGCAAGGCAAAAAAGCCATCTCATAGTTCCAGTCTCTACATATCGCTGACATCCAATAACTAGTCATTGGTTCCACTTCCCTCTAGTGGATGGATTTTGGAAAGACACCTGTCAGATCTAAAAACCTTCACCACACAACTTTGTTACTGTAGTACAGTGATGGCGAACGCGTGGCACGCGTGCCACTGCCGGCACGCCGAGCCGTCTCTGTGGGCACGCCGCTCGCGAGCCAGATGTGGCTCTTTTGAGCCTGTCATCTGGCTCGCGCGGCGCTCTCTGTCCGCAAGGCTGGGGGGCGGGGGAGGCGGTGTGGCACGGCGCTGTTCTGTCCGCGAGGCTGGGGGGCGGGGGAGGCGGTGTGGCGTGGCACTGCTGTGACCGCGAGGCTGGGGGGCGTGTCGCTCCTCTCCTTCCCTCGCTGGAGTCGGGTCACAGCAGCGTGACCCAGCGAACAAGTAAGCGCCGGGGTGGGGGTGGGGGTGGTAAGCGGTGTGCAAGGGGGTGTTGGGGGAAGGCTGGGCTGGGAGCGGGGGTAAGCAGTGTGAGGGAGAGATCGGGCTGGGTGGGTCAGTTGGGGGGTTGGAGGAAAGGAGGTTTGGGGGGGGGGAGAGACCTGGCTGGGTGGGTCAGTTGGGGGGTTGGAGGAAAGGAGGTTTTGGGGGGAGAGACCAGGCTGGGTGGGTCAGTTGGGGGGTTGGAGGAAAGGAGGTTTTGGGGGGAGAGACTGGGCTGGGTGGGTCATTTGGGGGGTGGGTGGGAGGGAAGGAGGTTTTGGGGGGAGAGACCGGGCTGGGTGGGTCATTTGGGGGGTGGGTGGGAGGGAAGGAGGTTTTGGGGGGAGAGACCGGGCTGAGTGGGTCAGTTGGGGGGGGTGTACAGTTGGTTTTTTTTGTTTTGTTTTTTGTTTTTTTCAATAAAAAAAAAATGTTTAATGGAAAGCTGTTATTGTGTTTTTCTTTTTAAACAAAAGCTGTTAATTAGTTTGAAAAACTGTACGAATTGTTTTTTCTAAACTAAAACCTCGTTATTCAGGTTTAATTGCAGTGTTGGCACTTTGAAAAAAACAAGTCGTTTTGGTTTGCAGTTTGGGGACTTGGGCTCAAAAAGGTTTGCCATCACTGCTGTAGTAGAACCACAGAATTACGAACTGAGTGGTGAACCACACACCTCATTTGGAAGCAGAAGTACACAATCAGGCAGCAGCAACAGACACACACACACACACAAGAGCAAATACAGTACAGTACTACACGTACATTAATAAAAGACTAAAGGGATGATTAAAAAAAAAAAGACGTGACAAGCAGGTAGGGTGACCAGATGTCCCGATTTTAGAGAGAGAGTCCTGATTTTTAGATCTTTTTCTTATATAAGATCCTACTACCCCTCCACCCCCATCCTGATTTTTCACACCTGCTGTCTGGTCACCCTACAAGCAAGGCACCAGCAAACCAAGCACATGCTTGGGGCGGAACATTTTCAGGGGTGGCATTCTGGCCATTTATTTTGCTTCAAGCGGCAAAGCCCTAGAGCGGGGGGGGGGCACTGCCCCACCTGCTGTGGGGGAGCAGTGTCCACACCTTGTGGCCGGGCCCAGAGGCTCCGAGCAGGGGATAATCGAGCTGGGGGCTGCCCCGAGGAGTGCACAGAGCCTCCTGCAGGTGCCGCAAGAAGTGCAGGTGTGGGGGGTGTTACAAACATTTCTGAGTTACGAACAAGAACCACCTCCTTTCCCGAGGGGTTCGCAACTCTGAGGTTCTACTGCATTGCAGTAAGCAGCGGATTCTGTAAATGTACGTTTCTTAGGGGTACTGAAATCTCAGAACAGCTTCCTCAAATCACCCCAAATTTGGAGCACTAACCCTACACCTCAGCATGTGAATTTTTAGAGTAGTGGTCTTTGAATAGTGACTCGGCCTTAACTATGGCTGAGCTGCTTGGCGCTGTTCGGTATGTTTGTGTCCACAATGGGGCCAGACTCAGATGGGGGGCCCGCTCAAAGAAATACACTTACCCCAGGAGAATCTGGTTCGCAGCATAGTACTAATTTTCTGACATTGCTTATATTACGGTAGAGTTTAGAGGTGCCAGCCAGTGATCAGGGCCCCATTGTGCTAGATGCTGCATCATCTGTCAAAACCAGAGCCCTCTCATTTAATAGCACTGAGATGGGGCTCTGAGGGTGTATTTAAATGTATGCATTTGTTTCTATGCGTGCATGGTGTGTGCATGTCCATCTGTGTACATTCCTATGTGTACATGTGTATGAGTTCATGTGTGTGCACATGAACCCTCTCTTCCTCACTACTGAACTCACTTGATTTTGATCAGTCTCTTCTTGGCACACAAGTATAGTGCCCACAAGTGTCCTCAATCTCTGTGTCTCTGGCTCTGTTCCTCCTATTGCCCCTCAATCTACATCCCCAGGGCTGGTCATTTCTCCACGATTTCTGCAGTGCTGGGAACCCCATGTGCACGCATTTCCCTGCAGAGAACCAGCCCATGCAGAGACCCAACCGACAGGAGACTTGCTGCTGAAAATGCACCTGGAACTATTCCCAGAGAAGGAGGTGTACAAGTTCAGGAAATTGGATGCTAAATAAATAGCCTTTCCCTGCCAGTACTTTGTGTTCAGATGATAACAGGATAACAAATCTGTTCTGTTCCTCTACCTTGCCAGGGCAATTGTACCAGAAACTTCTGAGAAGCCATGAGGAGCTCTTTTGGAGGAGGCCAGGGTCTTGGTATTGGCTACAGAATCATAGGACTGGAAGGGACCATCTGACAGCTGTTTGATTTGATCCTGCAAACACTCATTTTCACTGTCTATAACCTACAAAGCCCCATGCTTCTTGCCCGTTGCTCAAAAATAACCCTGCAGCAGCTGGCTCTGAGAATTCCTCCATTCCTCTTTGCTCTTCACCAGGGCAGAGAGGTGCAATAATATTCAGAGCTAGTGTGTTGCGCTTAATTGGATTAGGCAGATGAAAACCACTGCCCTCTAGTAGATAGAATCAGAACTGCTCACCCGCATGTGACAGGCCCTATACTGCTAAGGAGAGTCTCATTTAGCTCAAGCAGTAGAGACCTTTGATTCTGGAGCAATTATGCACATCAGAGGAAACAGCAAAATCTGACGTTGCTGTGGATCTGTGAGAACGTAACTACAATTCTAGGCACTACTGAAGAATGAAATGAATGGAAGAATTCTTTGTTTGCATCTGCTGTCCTAATCAGCCTTACAAAACACTCTTTGGACAGAGCAGTACAATAGGTACATGATTAAAATTGCTTGCCAGCCTTTGTATTGCTTTGTAACTGCAGCAGCATGAAGTGACTAATTTCGCCCCCCCCTTTTTGTTAAAAAAAAAAAAAAACAACCACCACCAAGTCTGCGAAAATGACAAATCCATTTGCTACGCTCCATGCACACAAACTGGATCATTTTTGTGCTCTTCAATGCCTGAGAGATGACGAGAGCACCAGTGAGACACCACCAGGATCAGCACGTGGGAACAGCAATAGATTAGACAGAAATAAGAAAGGTCTATACATACTCCAAGCATAGGTGCTGACTCCATGGGTACTCCTCACCCCTCCCCGTGTCTCCCGCCTGCCGCAATCAGCTGTTTTGCGGCATGCAGGGGGGTCAGGGGGTAGAGGAATTGGGAGGGAAGAGGCAGGGCAGAGATGGAGCGGAGGTGGAAAGAGGCGAGGCCTAGGGTCTTGGGGGAAGGGGTGGAGTGGGTGCGGGGTCTGTGGCAGAGCCAAGGGTCAAGTACCCCCTGGCACTTTGGAAAGTTGGCACCTGTGCGTCCGGAACCTCGATTTTGCAGTGAGGAACAGGTCGGCATGACTTCCCATTCCGATACCGTCAGAGCACAGGGAACCCCCTTGCAGGGAGGCGAAGGACAAGAAAAATGCCACACTGTTCACCAGGCCCAGCGCCTATGGGGTTTGCATTCATGAATTCATAAAATAGGGGGTTTACTGTACTGGCCGGTCCTTTGCAATACTGTACTAGGCAGAATGAAGCAGGGTGGGGTCCTGCTATTACATACGCTATGGTCATGTCTAGATACAAGAGTTGCCCCACTTTAACTATACCTAGGCTTGGCAGGAAATTATGGGAGGTTCAGACTGTAGAAGGGTCAAGCAATTATTAATGACAGTTGGCCTGTATGGATCTGGAGAAGGGGGGTTAATAAAAGGCCTGATAAAGAGCAACGAGAAACCTGCAAGTCGCCATAAGAAGTGTCATGCCCAGGAAATTAAAAATCACACACCATATGCTGCACTGTGCAGAGCGGGAACCGGTGACGGCAGAAGAGGTGGCTTTGCTAGACTGGTCTCTGCCTCTAGCAGCATTTGCATCTGCTCCAGTGCACACACTAGGCGGCAGACTTGACTCATGCTGCCTTGTTAATCTCCCTCCCCCCCCCCAGCAATAACTTAACCTCCCCCTCCTCCCTTCTAGCACCAAGTGGGGAAGGACAGTGACACAGGAATAAGAGGAACAGAGGAGAGGGATGACATGCGTAACCCAACCTACTGGCACAGCAGCTGGAGAGGCAGAGCCAATGACTGCCTTGCATGCACAATGAGTCCATCCAGCCCTCCCCAGACTGTCAAGTCCTTAAGTTGCAGCTTTTGACTACCTCGGTGTTCAGAGAAAAGATGATGCTCAGAACAAGGGGAAGGAAGATCCCGCTCCCAGACAGACAGCATGGACACTGACCCCGGCTGCTCAGAGGTACGTGCTTTCCAAGGCGCTGCAAGGCAGGGTTTCAAAATCAATCGCGTTTGGGCTGCAAACTAAGATCACACTTTCATTTTCCAGTCAGGGGATATGGAAATCTGGTTTCCTCGAAAATGATTCATCCTGCTTGCCCTCCAACTCCTCCTCCCACCCAAACCTCATCTCTCTCCCAGCACAAAACACTTAGCTGCAATCTCTCCATCTGGGTCGGAAAACTCAGGCACGGAGGCTGAACGAGACACAGGGCAAGCAGCAGGACAGAGTGGGTTGGTACCTGTTTGGTCGGTGGGCTGTTCTCAGGCACTGGGATGCTAGCCAGGCAGGCAATGCTAGACAGCGAGCAGGGGCCATGGGATAGTCGGACTCCTCGGGGGAGTACAATGCACTGCGCTGCTCGGGATTCGAGGGTCGGGATTTAACGAGTACCAGCAGGCTGGCTGACAAGGATAGCACTTCCTAGTCCAGTGTTCGGCTCGCTGGTGCTCAGCTAGGCAGAGGGGATTACAGAGGAGCAGGGGTTGGGGATCACACCTGCGTTTCCACTGTAAAGCAGGCTTTTGACCCACATCTCTGCTATTCAGCCTTAAGGCCTGCACTTAGCAAACAGCAGGCCTGACAAGCATCCAGCGCCGATCACACTTCTTTAAAACTTTAGCAGGAAGCCAGGCAGATAGGGGCATGGGAAGGGTCTAGACAGCAGCTGTGCAATGAAGTAGAGGGAGAAAGCACTTTAGGGATCACTTTGCCTTCTTTATTATAACAAAATTCCTTGTTTGGTGTTAGAAGAAAGGGGCTCCCTATGTCAGGAGGAGTCAATAGGCAGCCTGCAGATCAAATTCAGACTGCCAAATGCTTTGGAACGGATCCTGAAATCTTTTTATTTACTTATGATCATTACTACTGTTATTTTCTCTGGAGTCTTGACCGAGAAATCTGGACCTTGACAAAAAATAATTGACTACCCCGGCCCTGTCCTGGTCACATGACAACCCCATGGCTTGATGTTTGGGGGAGAGGTAAATCCCCCCCTTAGGAGCTCTTGCAATTCCATTTCTACAGACTCAGGGTTGAATTCTTGGTTACCCCAGATTGGGATGGAAGGGGAGGTAGGGAACAAACAGCCTGTCTGGCCCCTGGTATAAATTAGAGCAGCCTCAGACTGCTCTACATTATATAGTGCTTACCTTGGCCCCCTAGAGGCCTTAAGAAGAAGAGACTAACCATCATGCTGTGTGCTCTGGCCATGCCCCAGGCATACCCCCACTCTGCCCCCTATGCTGACACAGAGCCCTCATGACAGATCCACATCATCCAAGGAGACAGGGTGTATTTTCCAACCAACCCAAAGACCCTCTACGCTGTAAGGCAGTGGATGTTACAGGAGTGCCCCACAGGTGTATATATGTAAATGAGTTAATAAATAAGGTGCCAGCAGATGGCACTTAAGGGTACCTGGCGTAGTTGCTGGGTTTTGCAGGACACACAAAATTTGCTGCTGTGCATTGCAAATGGTTTCCTTTGTGTAGTGCTTTACACCTGCTCTTAGCAATGCAAAGGGGCCGGGGCATTCGCAGAGGCAGGGCCAGAGGACTTCCTCTGCCCACACCACCATCAGAACCTGCCAACGGACACAAGGAAGGAGTAAACGGCGTGATCTTTTGGCACAGTTGCCGGAACTGGATAATGCAAAGGGCAACAGCTGCTGTTCAGGAAGAGGGAAAATAAACCCTCCCCCGCATCGAAAAACAGGTCTTGAACTATTTAAAATTTCTTAGGAGGCTCTGGGTCAACAGTGCCTGAAACATGACTCCACTGTCCCAGGCCAGTGCCCTATGCCCCAGCCTTTCCTCTTGTGAGTCGTTGACTGGACATAGGACAGAAGTGATCTCTCAAAGGGGACCGTCCAGTAAGATTTAATCTGCTGTCCGGGAGGAAGAAGTTTTCAAAGTAGTCTAGGAGATTGAGACACATCTGTTCATTTTAGTGTGTAGAAATCCCCTAGGCTGCTGTGAAAATCTTGCCCCATATTGCTCCCTGCGGTGCTGTCACCTTGCAGTAAACTTCCAGTGAGTCTTCTGGGTTACCCAGCTGTCTGTAACGGAGCTAAGGCAAAGCAGATGGTGCTGTGGCGCCTTCCTTCCCTTTTTCGGTGAAGTCTCTGTCCCCTGAGATTTCTGGAGCTGACTGGCCTCCATGTGCCACAGGACAAATATCAGGTATTAAGACCAGAATGGACCATTCTGAGCATCTAGTCTGACTTGCATAGCAAAGGCGAGAGAACGTCACCCTGCATCAGCCCCTATCTTGTGGCTGAGCTAGAGTGCACCTCTTGTTGACAACAATCGTCTATGTAATTGATACAATTAAACATGCATGTGTATTTGGGAATTGTAACACAGTGTTAAAGGGGAAATAAGGAAGGAGTGCAATCCAACTCCGGTAAAGCCAAAGACAACATCTCCTGGGCTTCCATGATGCTATAGCGAGGCCTTAGGTGTTCTGGGAACAAAAGAACACCGGCTGAGGTTTAGGCCATTGTTTTGGGGGGTATTACGCTAGCACCCAGAGGCCCATATTTTCAGGGTATCTGCATGAGGGAGCAGCACCACTCTAGGTATAATCTTAAACCAGTGTGAGAGGCTGTGTGGACATTCATTTTGGTCTGCAACAGGTTTACTGCAGGTTAGCTGAAGCTGATGGGGAACTGGTTTAAGCGGAGGCAAAATGACCGAAATAAGACCATCTGCACAAGGGCCTGTACTGGTTTAATAGTCATTTAAGTTAAACCAGTGCAAGGTCTGCGTGTAGACAATACTGCAGCGAGAGCGTGCCCCGGCTCCAAAGAGCTCACGGTCTAACTAGCCACCACAAAGGGTGGGAGGGGAAACGAGAGCACAAGAAGGGGAAGTGACTTGGGCAAGGTCACACGGCAGCTCTCCTGGTCTCCTGACTCTCAGCCCAGTGCCCAAGCCATGAGACCACACGCCCTCCTGCTGGTTCCCCACTCCCCCACCACCCCCTTTGAACCAGACAGGATGAGAGGAAGCAAGAGCTGAACCCCCCGGCTCTCCGAGCAGCCTGATATTAATGGCAGCAGCCCTGCTCCAGCGCGAGGGAGCGCGTCCCCAGTTAATCAACATTTAATTAAAGGACATGCTGACATTTGGAAACTAGAAACAACTCTCCTGTGTGGGCTGCCTCTCTCTGCCGTTCGCCTCCTCTCTGAATCACTCCCTGACATTTTGCCAGGGAAGGATGTGACTCTCCCCCTCCCCTTTTAAGAACTCATTGAAAAGGAGATGAAAAGCCACCGCCTCTCCAGGGGGAGAGGATGGTGCAGGGCCCCGGGCTTTGGTAGCGGAAGGGAAGAGCCACTTACCACCCCCTTGGCCAACGCGAGGGAAAGAACCAACAGGTAGCGTCGCTGTAGCCTGCCTATCCCTGACAGAGAGCCGCAGAGGTGGCAGCACTCCGCAGGCTACCGGGGAGATCCCAGTGGCCTCCTACTGCCACGCTGCCTCTTCTGTCCCCAGCTGACATGCTACAGGGTCCTTGTACTGCTGGGAATCCTTCTTGCATGGAACCTGCCTGGCTGGCATCCAGTGCACACATTACCCTGCGGGGATTCCCTGCTGGCCAGCCAATCCTGCCATTCCTACCACGACCTGCACCGAGCGCCAAGCCAGGACCTCTCTAGCCACTCACGCACTCACTGGGCAAGCGCCAACTGACACCCTCTGCTCCATGCATCAGCCTCTCTCCTCCAGCCAGTCGCATACTCCCCATAGTTGAACCACCACGTGCCCAGGGACCAGGGCTGGCCCTGGGAGCAAGAGGAAGAACTGAGGTCGCTCCCTGTTTGGTTTTGGTAGAGCTGGCAGCCCGTCTACACTAGGGCTCTCAATGTTGCTATAACGGATGGGAAAACTCAGGGGCTGAAGACTTGCACAGACAATTGGGTTCAGCGTGGATGTCCCAGGGTACAACCGCGGGGATAGGTGGAACCACCCACATTTTATTATTATTTATATTATGGTAGAACCTAGAGGTCTTGCCTGAAATCAAGGCTCTGTTGCACTAGGTGCCATACAGAAATGTAGCAAGGCACACTCCACGCCTCAGAGAGCTTACAGGCGATACGACACAATAGATAAAGGGGAGGAGGGGAAACTGAGGCACAGAGAGTCAAGGGGACTTACCTGGGGTCACACAATTGTTTGGCAGTGGAAGTGGGAACGGAACACAGGTCTCCTGGCTCCCAGCCCAGTGCACAGGCCCTGAGCTGCCCCCAGCCCTGCAAAGAGAGGAGAGAATGTTTCAGAGCTTCCTGGCACTGAAATTTGCTCCCCACCCACACAGGGCTCCCCCTCCTTCCTCTCCACCCCATTCACACTCCCGCCCCATTTCTCCCTACTGTCGACACCCCCCAGGGGCACACCTCAGCACTGCCACCCTCCCACTCCCCCCCCCCACATCCATGGGCACAGCCTGCCAACTGCACCGTTGTGCACACCCCCTCCCCCTCCACGCGCTCCTCTGACAGACACGGACAGGGAGGGCACAGGGGGACAGATGTTAAAAGACTTGTGCCCCCTGGGTATCTTACATGGGGGGGGGACATCCAGAAGAAGGTGCGGGGAGCACTGGAACAGTTGGGGGGGGGGGCGCCGAGAGCCGCTGAACCCAACTGCAAACCAGCCCCACTTCCCGCCCCTGGAGCACCCACCTAGCTGCAGACTCCCAGCCCCTCTGACCGGGCCCCTCACAGCCAGAGCCGCGAGAGGCTCAGGAAACCGCGCCCCGCCCCGAGGAGTCTGCACGACCCGGCGGAGCAGGGAGCGCCCGGCTTCCCCGCCCAGCGCCCGGCCCGGGAGGGGCGCAGACAAGGCAGGGGGGGGGGTGGAGCGGCAGCGCAGCGTGCACGCGTGGGGACGCCGAACGAGTGGGTCTGAGCCGGGGAATTCCCGTCGGGGAGGGGGGGCGCGGGTGCTCAGGATTATCAACCCCATTTTGTAGAGGGGGAAACTGAGGCCGCCCGCACAAGGTCCCTCCAGAAACTCACCCCCCCCCCCCCCCGCAGTGCCGGCTCAGGGAAACCCGCACACACCGGCTGCTGGGCCTGGAGGAGCCGCTGCACACGCCCCTCACCCCGCCTCTGCAAGACCCCCCTGGGGCTGAGCCGCCCTCCGCGGTATTGGAGCCGCGGGAGACGCCCAAGCCCCGGCGGGGGTCCCCCGCGTGGCAGCGGGCGGTAGTGCACCCTGCTGTATCGCAGCCACGCCTCTACATGGTGTCTCCGGGGGGCAAATTTGGAGGGCCTCTTGCAAAGTCCCCATCAGCAGGCTCTGCCTGCTGCGTAAATTGGATCGCAGAGGCCCAAGCTTCTTTGGTGTCTGAGTGGAGCCTGGGCACAACAGGAATTGTTTAAGGCAGCTCTTCTTGTGCCCCTGGAAGATGGGCAGCAGCGGGAACCCCTTCTCAATGTACTGAGCTAAGGCTAGGCTAACGAGGGATCGGCTGGCCCAGAGGATGGCACATGGGTTGGGACTCTAGCCCTACCTCGGACATTAACCGATCGTGCCACTTTGCAACTCACTTCTCCTCTCCAGGCCTCAGTTTCCCCCTCTGTGAAGTGGGGATAATGATGCTGACTTCCTCAGTCAGGTACTTGGAGATCTGGGGCTCAAAAGTGCTATAGAAAAGAGAGGTAACAAAAGAGAGTTACTGGTCGAAGTGGTCTGGAGTCAGGACTCTTGGATTCTGTTCCTGGCTCCGCCCATTGGCTTGTATGATGCGGGACAAGCCATTTCACCTCTGTGGCTTAGCATCTCCATCCATAACATGGGTCATCAACACTTTGCCGCTTCCCAGACACTGTGCCTCAGTTCATTGTTTGTAAAATGCTGGAAGGAGCTACACAGACTCGAAAACCAGTACAGTGGGCCAGCTAGGGTATTCATGCACCCCTGTGTCACAGCCCCATAGAGCAGCAGAAGATTCTCCTTTATCTTAGGGGGCAGGGGCATGTACTTTAGAAGGATCTGAGTTCTCTCTCTGCCATTTCTGTGAAGGTCAGAGAGATCATGAAGTGTAGGGAATTCCCGTATAGCTATTGATTAAATATGATATGGCTAGGCTTGAGCCGTGGGTCCAGTGGCTAACTCTGGGGGGAGAGCATCAGGCAGAGGCTGATGGATAAATATACCATATCCCTTCCCTTTTATAAACCAAACAAGAGCACAGCAGCATCCAAGCATCCTCGGAGATGCCCCCCTGCCTCCTATGCCTTCTGTTTCTCTTGAAACCGGTCCAGCATTTTTGTTTATCTCTTAGTCCATGCCAGGGATGGTAAAATGCAAACAGCAGAGAGGGATGGGGAGGGAGGGGAACCCTGACTGCTCGCTTCCCCTTAGCTGCTCATTTCAACCCTCTTTCGAGCAGAAATTACTCACATTAATCAAGAGTGAGAATGTGTTTGCAGCCCTGCAAATTTGGCAGCACAGAATCAAATTCCATCAGTCGCAGCGGGAGGAAAGGAGTCTGTATCTCACTGCGCATGGCCTAATAGAGCCATTGCCAGAGGAAACTGGATTTGAGAACTCCCCTAAATTAATCTCCTCTTCTAAAAAAACACCTGGAGATCTACATGACAAATGGGTGTTTGTAATGGAAACAGATGCAAATATCCAACCCATCAAATCATGGATCTCCGTCCCAGTACACTCAGTCCCTCCTAGGGTCCCACTGCTCCCTGGTTAGTTCTTTATGTCGTTCCTCCCATCCCAGCAATGCCAGGTGCAGACATGTACGATGGGGCAGAGTAGAGAAGATATTGTTGGATGAACAAGGATGGAGACAAGAAAATTATCTAAGCAGGTTTTGCTTCTTAGGTGTTAGAATATTCCAGGGAGTTTCACTTCCCTGGACTCCTGGCTCCTGGTACTTTTGATCTTGCATAAACTTCTCACCTGGCCTTGGTCACTAACTGTTTGTTTTTGTGGGAGGCAACATGGTCCCATGGATCAGGAGCCAACAGAACTGGGTTTTAATCCCAACTCTGCTTAAAACTGGAAGCTCCCTGGGACTGTCTCTGTGTTCACATTTCTGTAAAGCCTAGTGCAATGGCACCAAGGCCTCTAGCCACTACCCTAGTACAAATGGAAAATCACAACCAGCGATTACGAAGGAATAACCAGTCACTAGGACTGATCATTAAAAATTGTCACCGTGTCCAGCGTTAGTAAGTGGTCATTATTAATTAATAGTCCCGTGACCAGGTAATCCTAGGAAAATTCACCTCCTCCCCACCAGACGCTCAGCACCCGAGACTCCAGGCTGGGGGATGAGGCTGGGGGTGGTTTGAAAGCCGGCATCTCCCTTGTGTCTGTGCTGAGAGCTGCGGGCGGGTGGAACGCTTCAGTTCAGTCTGGTAGAGCAGCTCTCTGTAAGGACAGCCAGGCGTTATCTGGGAAGAGCCAGCCGCTGATAAGCTGCAGCCAGCCACTTCAATGAAGAAGGATGACGGAATGGCCGAGCTGCCCCTGACAGGTGCGAGCTTATCAGGTTCCTGGCCTGTACGCGCCGCAGAGCCTGGACAGAGATGCCTGGCACTTTAACTGAGCTGCCGCTGCTCAGAGGTGATTGCTACTTATTTTTAGCAGCGTGGCTGGGAGTAAGATGGATGGATTTTGTCTTGGGCGAGACTTTTGCCGGCAATAGGAAGCCAGGCTTATGGGTTGGGGGCAGGGGGAGCCTCACGCTCTGTGCCTCCGAAACATACCAGGCCCAATCCGGAGTAGCTCTATTGTTTGATGTCTTTACACCAGTTGACCACCTGATCCCTGGCCCGTTTTGGGGCTGGAGAAGGAAGGGGTGAGGCACATCAACTCAGAGGTTCTCTATCCAATCCCTCCGGAAACATGGGCAGCGGCACAGATGAGGAAGGCCCTACGGAATCCAGGGGAAGCTTTTGTTGCTAAACAAAGGCTGGTCATGGCGATAGAAAAAGAGGAAACCCCCCGGCGCATGATCTGTATCAGCTAAGGACAGACAGACAACGAGACAAAGCTTGGAGGAAGAGGCAAGGGGCAATTCATATACCAGTCAGATCAGTTCAGTGGAGGCAGCTTGGTGCATGGAGTAGAGCACAGGGCAGGGAGTCAGGAGGTCTGGGCTCTGCCACTGACCAGATGAATGACCTTGCCCAAGTCATCTACTCATTTCTGTTGCTCCTCCCGTGCTTTTGCCTGCCATGGCCATTTAGTGTATAATCTCCCAAGGGCAGCAGGCATGTTTTTGGGTATGGACAGCCCCAAGCCCCTGGGAACCTGGGCTCAGGTGGGGGCTCTGGGGGCTCAGATAAGTCGCAGAAGTGGGTATGTAAAAGGGACTTAAATCTGGGCCATTTTGGGAGCTTGCAGCGAGCTTGGGCCAGTTGTATTGGGCATAGGGGACTGCGAGGATGAAATATATAAATGAAAATCAGGGGCGAGGGGGAGTCTTGAGGGAAAGGCCCCAAAGTGGGGTGTGTGGGAGAGCCGTGTTCCATTCCTTGCTCTGCCCCGAGGTCCCTCTGTGATCTTTGTGCGAGTCACTTCTCTCCATGTGCCAGCTCCCCATCTGTAACCTGGGGATAGTCATCCTTCCTTTGTCTATTTCAATAGAGAACTATTTGGGGCAGGGCTGTCTCCCCGTCGGGTATGTACAGCACCTAGCGCAAGAAAGCCCTGATCTCAGACAGCACCTCCAGACTCCCCTGTCATTAGTAACCAATATGATAGCTACCGGTAGAACATGGGCCACACTGCTGATTTTAACTAACCCTGTATTCAAACACACCCACCCCAAGCTTCTTATTTGCTAGTGAAAATAAGACTTGTTTCTTTGGCCACTTTTCTCTTCGCTTGGATTCTTCACACCTGGAATCAGCTTGGTCACACTGCTGAGATCAACAGCTGTAAACAAAAGGCCTCAAAGAGTGAAGTAAGCGAAGAACAACAAAACCTCAGTCACTTCTCGGGGCCCTGGGGAGCGCAGAATTAAAGTCGAGCTAAGCTGGTATGAATTGATTCAGGAGGATGCTGTTGAGTAATTACATTCAATGAGAGGCTGCCAATACAGTTTGCCATCAGTTGTCACTTTATATGAAGTCTAATGGTTCTGAGCATACAGATTCCTTGTCAGAGGGAATACTGGTGTGTGATTATTCAAATGGAGCATAGCTGCAGCGTGGTGAGAAACAAGGAACTAGGCAGAAATCATGGACTCCAGCCGTCGACGGCCAGGTACCAGTGCAAAGCCCTGGTGTAGACAGTCTAAGCCATAGTGTGCACCCGTGATAATCACCTACGTTCCAAAAAATGATGGTGACTTGGCATCTCTGTACTGGTGCAGCTATGTCGGTGGCTGGAATCAAGACTAATCCTCAGGGCCTGAGCGAGAGGGATTTAAGGTGTTCGCCTCGCACAGGGTGCTAGTGGGATCCCTAGGCAGGTGCCATGAGATCCAGGGTGCGGGGAGGAGAAGCGGTTGTGGCGACAAATACAGGGACCTGAACCTGAAGGGGGCTGAGATTCGGGGGGAGCTGCCCTCTGCTTGGTGGGATAGAGGAAGCTTGCCACCTGGCAGGAGGACGCCCCTATCTCCGCAGCAAGGGGAATAGGAAGGAACGAGCCGGGTGCTGGCCTCAGAACTCAACCCAGCCAAGGCAGAGGGGCACGGTGAGCAAGGAGCAAGCCTTCGCCCTCCACTCCATGGCCGGCTTGGCCATTCCTAATGCCCTCGAGCTGGGAGATTCCTCTTCCCCAACCCTCTGTAGGAAATGGACGGTGGGTGGCCTGGTAATGCCCATGGGGCTGTGGATGCAGGAGTGAAAGTCTAACTTGCATTCAGTGGCAGAGGGGTGAGGGCTGAACGGGGCTGAATGCTGTCCTGCTCTTAGGCAAAGCTTAGAGGATGCCCACTGACTGTGTCCAGAGTTGGGGTCAGGAACATTAAGGGGGTTGAAGGATCGAAGGATAAATCCCAGGGGTCTGGTTCTCTGCTGCACGGTGCCTTCCATAGGTGCACAGTTTTGAAGGCCAGAAGGGACCATTTGGGATCGGCTACCTAGCAAAACCCAGCCTGGCCAGCCTCAGCCGGTGATCTCTGCATCCAGCCCATACGTCATGGTTGAGCCGGAGCACGTACTCCTCTGAAAAGCATGGGCGCTTCGACTTGGTGTCGTTTCACACCCCTTTGCACAAGGAGCCAGACAGAGGAACTCGCAAACATCTGCCTGTGCTGAGGAGTCATTTCGTGGGGATAGCCATGGAAGTGCCAGATGGAAACAACCTAACGAGGTCATCAAGCCGGTCCCCATCCCAGCGAGTGCAGTAGAATGGCCTGGGGCATTCTTCCAGACTGCCTGGTTATTAAACAAAAAGGAGACACTATTCGTCCTAAAATCCTCCCGCTACACCGGTGTAACTGTGTCACACCATTGATTTCTGTGGAGTGACTCTGGATTTACACTGGTGTAACAATTGGCTTCTCGCACTTCTCTGGCACACTCAGGATGTGATCCAAAGCCTACTGAATTCAGTGGAAAGATTCCCATTGATTTCAACAGGCCCTAAATCTTAAAAGCCCTCTACAGACTAGAACTAGTTAAGCCCCTAACACTCCTGTGTTAGAAAACATTATCAAGCCACACCATTAATTTGGATGGGTATCCCTTTGTAAACCTGCCACCAGATCAAAAGCCTTTTCAGGGAGCACTGAAGGGGTTCACCCCTTTGCACCACACACCCCTGCAAACTCCTGTGGCAATTCCCCACCGTGCCCCTCCATCATTTTTCAGCCAGACCCATGCCTGCCAAGCAATTGAAAGCCTCAGTGTCTTTGCTTCACATCCAGCAGCACCAGATGATTGAATCTTGACCTTTATGGCTCAAGTTTATTAACTCCCTGTCCCTGTCTGTGAGGATTGAGCATGCAGGGACACAGAGGAGACAAAGAGAATTTCCAGTGCACAGCCAGGGATTGTGGTGAGCTGAAATATGCACATGGAAGAATAATTCCAGATTGGGTTAATGTCGGCGTGTTTGTGTCTCAAGAGCTCAACAAATAATGGGCAGCTCACAACTTATTCTATGAACGTGGGAACAAATCTGCACAGACTCACCCCGAGAACCCCGACCAGGGATATTCTATCTGCTACCCAATATCCATAAACCTGGACATCCTGGATGCCCCATCATCTCAGGCATTGGCACTCTGACAGCAGAATTGTCTGGCTATGTAGACTCTCTCCTCAGGCCCTACACTACCATCACTCTCAGCTATCTTCAAGACACCACTGACTTCCTGAGGAAAATACAATCCACTGGTGATAGATAGATAGATTAGATAAATTAGATAGATTAGATAATGTCTATGGGGAAAGCAAGCAAGAAAAAAAGGTTGTGAACACGGCCAAAGCAAATTCATTAAAAAACCTTAAATGAACATTTGCAGACAATGCCTTGCAATAGTTTGCCAAGCTCTGTCCACCCCTAAATCTCAGAGTTTCTTGCTGGAAAGGAAAAAGTCAGGGTTCTGTGTGAGAGAGACACACCAAGAGATGAGTGCAAGTTTATCTGTGGGTTCAGAGCTCCTCAGAAGCCCCCCTTTCGCTCCCCACCTGCACCACCAGAGGTAGAAGCTGTCTACTACAGCGTGACAGGGGGCCAGCAGTCTGCAAGGTCTGCAGGGGGATATTGATTAGTTTTACAGTGTAAACTGACAGAGCTTATTTGGATGATGTAATGAAGACAGATGATCCTGGCCTCTCGCTGCTCAGCTTCAAGGAGGGAGGAAAATCATAAATCGGATGCTGAAGATACACACTATTGCTCTCCCCGTCTTGCCACCATTGCTCATCTGGTCTCCTTCAATCTGCCTGTCTCTATTCTTCTCTCTCTTCCTTTCTTTCTCCCTTATTCCTCTTCTTGCCCTCTATGGTCTCTGGTCTTGCCCTGACGGTCTCATCTAGGTCCGTGTTGTCTATAGTGACTCTCACCATTGTGTCTGGTCTCCAAACTGGCAAAGGGGCTCAGCTCACACACTGCTTTATTCCTTGGCCTTCTCTACATGCCCCGTCCTGATGCCCTCACTCACATGCCCCAGAGAAGGCAATGGGTCAAGGCATGCCGATCTCCCTGCGCGTGGGAGATCTTGCTAGTGTCTTCACCATGAACCAAAGCCAGCTCTACTTAAAAGGCAGTATAACTCTATGAGTAATCAGTGGGAACTGGGCCTACTCCTAGCCAGACCAACATCACCTTCCAACTGGCTCCTTTCTCCTTCTCATTCCTTCTCTCATTCTCTCTTTTGCCTTCTCCTGCTCTGCTTCACTCACCCGGTGCATTATTTCTTAAGTTCCCTAATATCAGGAGTTGAACTGAGCATTTCCTTTCTCCCCCGTGGTTTATAGACAGCCATTTCAGCTTCTGCACCTCAGGGATCCTGCTAATGCAAAAACAACACAGCAGCCAATATGTGTCCTCTCTGCTAGCCTAACACACTATGGAACACACACCCTCGCCAATGGACAAGGGGCGCAGCGTAAATAAGGAGCATTGCACAGAATAACAGTATCAGGGAGCAATCTGCTCTCTATTCAAGCACAGCACATTATCCCGGAGCTCATCAGGGTCCACTAAGTCCAGGCGTTAGAAGCTGTTGAGTTCTTTTCACAGGACAGTTTGACTGTTTTAGTAACGGGTGCGTAGTGGGGTTTGCAAACTGCTTTGGGCCAAATTGTGACCCCCTTCCTCACAATTGTGACCCATTCTTCACCTATTAAAGCCAATGGGGCTACTCTTGTGCGTTAGGGCTCTCCAACAGCAGGGAAGCATTTTCAGGCTAGCCCTGTGTGTATTAGAGGTGTTATTTCCAACTCACGTGCTCTGCCAGCGTCTGTCAGTCTGTCTTCCTGGCTCTGGCAGTCTTGTGCACTATGGGTGAAGCAAACACCTCCTGCATCTGGCAGACCAGTCTGACTGGTCTCAAAAGCTTGACCCTCGTAGCAAATCATTTCTTGGTGGCAGTTCACTTACAGAAAAATATAAGCAAATCTTATATGACACGTTTATTTTTGCCATCTCTTCATTAGCTCAGAGCAAAAATCCTGCCAAGTTGCATTGTTGGGAATTATGCAAATTAAGGACATCAAGACTTAAAGACGTCAAGATTTTAAAAAATCCCCTACAAATGAGGACAATGTCAAAGCTAAACTGGTGTCTGAAGATGGAACAATTCTCATGTTGCTACTGGTTTGGGGTTACACAGCTCTCCTATCTATCTATCTATCTATCTATCTATCTATCTATCTATCTATCTATCTATCTATCTATCTATCTATCTATCTATCTATCTATCTATCTATCTATCTATCTATCTATCGGTGTTATACTGCAGCCCATTACTATAGTATCTGAGTACCTTCTACATAAAATCAATTAGCAATAGCATAGTCCCTGGTGGACTCTATACATTCTCTGGCACTCCCTTTCTGTAGCATCTCACATACTTCTCTCTTTCATGCCACCTCTTCTCCTCCCTGCTTGGGACACAGTGGAGCTGATTTGAGTCAGATGCAGTCTGATCTTCACTTGCTGCTGAAGGCTGTGAGCTGGGCTTTAACTGTCAGGTTGGCTAGGCAGCATTCAGACAGGCTGCAGCATCCCCGGCTTGAATCTATAGACTGGCTTCCTCACTCCCTCTGCATTAATTTCAAGCAGGTCCTACTCCTCCACTTCCTAAGCTCTCCCAGACTATATTATCCTAGCCGCACCTCCTGCTGTCTATGGTTTTGTATGGACTGGCCAGCACATTCTGGCATAGGTGCTGGGACTAGGGATTCTGGGGGTGCAGCAGTATCCCCCAGCTTGTAGTGGTTTCTCTCATATCCAGGGTTTACAGTTTGATTCAGTGGCTCTCAGCACCCCCACTATACAAATTGTTCCAGCACCTGTGCACTCGGGAATGTCTACACTGAAATCAGAGATATGGTCACGTTCATCGCAACCCAAGTAGCCACACCCATGTCAGCTGTAATTGAACCAGCAGAGCTAACGATGGCAGTGAAGATGCAGCGGCACAGATCCGGATGTGGGGTACAAGTACATACCCAGAGTTTGGGCCAGGCTTGTTCAGCCCACATTGAGGATTGCATCATCCCATCTTCCCTGCCCTTTTTAGCTGTACTAGTTAGGTTAGCGTGGGTACGTCTACATGAGCTGCAATCACACAATGTAGTCAGGTCCTGAGTGTACAGCAGGGACCTTCCATCACCTCCTGAGCATCAAAAATAGACACTGACAAAAATCTTCGGTGTAACCCTGTTGACTCCTGTGGATTTATGACAAGGTTGAACTGAAAACATAGACTCTCCATATCTAAAAGACCAGTTTGGTCCTGTCTAGTCTAGTGCAGGAGTGTTTTCTCTTGTACTCTGCCTAGCATTGGCCCCAGACTAGTTCAAATGTCCCAAGCAAATGAGGCTTTCACTACTCCCCTTATGAGATTGTCCACAGGCTAACAGAACTGCCTGTCTGAGCAGCCTAGTGCAAGACTTCACAATCCCGTTTAGAAGCCCACACGGGAAAAGTGGGTGCGTCTTTTTATCTGGGATCATGTCAGAGAATTCTGTCCGGGCCCCAGGTCTGAATTCAGTGGGGCAGCAGGGGTATAAGAATAGAATAGAGTGTGGCCCACTCTGTAGGTTTTAACCGTGAATAAATACATATTTAATAATCAATTATTACAGTCACACCATCCAGTACTGGCTTTATGATATCCAAAGTGAATGCAGAATTGATAGTGATGGCAAAACCAAACCAAACTTAAACTGGTTTACCTTTGCTTGTGCAAAACTTCATAGGGGTGGATGTGTGTGTGTGTTTGTAAGAGAGAGAGAGAAAGAATTTTATTTCCTTTTGTTTGCAAACTGAAAGCCAGAATATGTATTTAATTCTATCTGAGCCCCCAAGTCCTGAGGAGGGGATTGAGAGGGGTTCCGGTTTGGGTCTATAATGAAGAACCTGAATATCAAGCATTTCTCTAGTATACCTTTTTAGAGTCAGGTTATCCTGGTGATGGATATTACAGAGATAGAATCACGGGTAAGGTTGAGGGAAGGAAGATTTGCAGGGGCGTGCGTGGCTGTGTGTGGAGAGAACAGTCATTTCCATAGGACGTTCATGCCCAAGCAATTCTTGGAAGTGGAAAAATGATGTTTGCCAATCACATTTGAATTGTGCAGACTAGTGTTAAGAAAAACACGGAGGAAAGGAGAAAACAGCGGGGGATACACACTTCTATCCTCACTTTGCTAATTACATTCATTAGAGAAAGAACCCTGCCTCCGATTTAGAACTATGTTGGCTATTTTTAATTCCCTGCCTGTTGAAAGTAGAATTTAGAGCATTGTGAATTTTTTTCCTAGGCCAGGTTCTCTTTTTTCATCTGTCTTGCTATAAAGGGAAAGGGGGGGCGGACCCAAAGAGAGAAGGATTATAGTGAGAGAGAGGGAGTGGAAGGAGAGCAGAGAAAGCGATCAAGCAAATTAATTCTCTGCTTCTTTCCTTTGGAATGATTTAGGGTCTTAACTGAGCATTCTAACGGGGTCGAATGCACAGATCTGTGCGCTGTCCTAGCAGAAGGTAACAGTGTGAGATTGTGCAGAGAATGCAAAGATCTCATCATAACATCATTGATGCAGAAGTGTTCCCTGCTCCCTGGCCCAATGAGGAGAAAGCAAGAGACGGAGGATAATTTATTCAATAACCTCACATTCAGGTTGCAGGCTTCCTTCCACTGCCTGTGTGGGAGGGAGGTCTCTTCATATCTCCTCTTTTCTCTGCTTCCCTCCCACCCTGCTACTGCACACACACACACATCCATACAATTCCCTTACAATTAGGAAGACACCTATTCAGCACCGCTCTTATTGCTGGGCTTTTGTTCCTCCTCGTCTTTGCTGGCAAAGCTATTCCCTCTGCAAGTCTGTGTTCAGTGCTCAGTGGTTGTTATGTTGCTTTTCATAATCTCTACCAAAGAATTCCACTCCCACTGAAGTCCTGAAATTAAGACTGCAGGGAGGAGAGGGGGGAAAAAAAGAAGGAAAAAGTAAGACAGCATTTTCTCTTCCTTTCTTTGTTAAATAGACTTGCATCGTGGAAGTGTGTGTGTGAGGGATAGTGAATGGGAGTGTGTACATATATATATGTACATATACCTACATAATATTTATTGCACAGGTAATATGTATGTGAATCTATATGTTATCAGCTAAAAGAAATTTAAGTTCTTTATCTGTTTTTGTTAAGTATTGTGTGTGTGTGTGTGTATATATATATATATATATATGCAGTCACACGCTGCATATCATGCATGCAGTTTACATATGTACTTGAAATACTTATGTTCATGTGTATATATGTATGATCTGCTGCAATAAAAGTTCTCTTTGTTTTATTCAGGTATCAATGAAATACATGTATGTGTGTAAATTTGAGGGTGTGTATACATCTATCTATGTGTATATGTATAATACATATTCATGTACACTGCACTGTGTATTATGCATGAAGTTTATATGCAATTCTTATGCCAATGCATGTGTGTGTTTAGCTAAATTAAATATAAATTCTTTATCTGTTTTAGTCAAATATCAAAAGCACATCTGTGTGAATGTGTTTGAATATGCATGTGTGTGTATAGCTATAAATTGTATACTATATGAAATATATATGTTCAGGTACACATATGTGTGATCAACTAAATATAAGTTCTTCATCAGTTGTGGTTAATTATCGTGTGCGTGAATGTTTATGTGTATGTGTGTGTACATATATACACACAGTATACTATATGCAAATTATAGCTTATGCATATGTTCATGTATATGTATGTTGAACTAAAATAGATTTAAGTTCTTTTATCTGTTTTAGTCAGTATCAATCCTTGGTTGTAGGCAAAGAGGAAAGATAAACTCCCTGGTTCATTCAGAAGTATATTTTTCCTCATGAGTGTGACCTGAAAGATGAAGAGCTGAAAATTGTTCGTGAGTGAGTGTGTTTTGTTGGACATCCTTAAGTCCTTTAAGAAAAGAATTGTTAGGTTGAGACCAATGTTTCCACAAGAGATTTCCCTCAGAAATCCTTGTTCTGTATCTGAAAACTTACAGTTCAAATACTAGTGCTAAAAAAAGAAACCCATTGTGTGTGAGAGTCTCTGGATTTCCTACAACGAGGCAATCCGTAGTTTAACAAACCAAAAAAACCAAAGAAAGAACATGATGGATTTATTAATCAGAATGCTCATGGTGGCTTCTGCACAAGGAAAGGGACTTAACTCCTTTAAACTAGGAATTTACCTTGATTTCATTGTCATTTCATTTCTGTTGTTATTTTGTATGTGCATGTACCTTTCCACCAAAGTGGGCCTGAATATTGACTCCTGATGGCTGGGCTGGTCCGAAGAGGCCAGGAGGTCTCTCGTGGTTTGTGCATTGATTTGGGTGCTAATGCTAAAGAGACTCTGTGCGTGTGTGCATGGACTGTGCTAACCCTTTGAGAAGAATAATTATTTTTCTCTATTGGAAGCCACAGCAGAGGCAACAAGGCGGGAGAGAGGGGGAAAGAAAGACAAAGGGAATTAGAGAGGGAGAGAGAGAGAGAAACCCCTGAATCCAGACCTGTAAGTACTGTCTTTTAAAAATAACCCCTATAAGGCCAGAAACTGAATATTGTCCAGCCGTGCATTCAATAGGTGACAAGGCAGGTGGGGAAGGGGATGCTTTATTTCTGAATTCTCAGGGCATCTGCAAATTCTCCAGGGAGAAGAAAGGGGTGACAATTTGGGGCCTGTTCCTGCTCCCCTTGGCTTCCCTGGGAGCAGGAGCTGGTTCTTTCTTTGTCCGTTCCCCCCAGCCCCAAGGAGCGGTGAATTTGCTCTGTTAAAGTGAAGCTAACTGGAGACGTGGCTGTCTTACGCAGACGTGTTTAATGAAAGTCCTGCTGGGAAGCTCAGGCGTCTTCTTAGGTCCCCATTGTTCCCGCTGCAATACCGCGCTGATCAGTGAGTGCCAAGCCATGGTCGTCGTGCTGGCCGTTAAGTCTGGATGGATCCGTCGCGTCTCCACACCGCTCTCACGGATCTCCTCGACGACGGGGATAAATCTCGTTTCCAAATGCACATTTCACACTTGCTGCCCTACACAGAATTAAGCAGGCAACGAGCCTCAGTTTTGCTGGGAAGGTGGGAGGGAATGACATGACATTGACACCAACTCAGTTTTTAGATGAACCTACCTCAGCCCTGGTTATTTCCTTCTGGGCTGTGATGCCAGGGAGGTGGGTGCATTTGACGCACCTCAGTTAGACAGGCAGAGCAGATGCAGATGCAGACACAGCACGGAGTGCTGACACCTCTGAGCTCTCTTGGAGCTGGGTTCTCCTCTTACTGATACTGGTGGATGTCAGGAGTAAGGCCAACCAAGTCTGTGGGCCTGGTGACCCCGTCACTGACACTGCTGTAAATCAGGAGGAGCTGCATTGCAGACAGTGGGGTTTCACAGATGTAAAACTGATAGGAGAAAATAAGTGAGTCCTTCACCTCCAAGGGGACGGAGCTAACTCAAAAACCTCTTGCTGCTTCAGCAGCCAGCAAATCTCCACTGAGAAATATCTCTGTGGGGACGGCACGATACACTGTGGACTCTTGTTAGCTCTTAAAAGGCCTCTGCTCTTATTCCTTCTCCACTTCTCTCCCAGATGTATTTCCCTTAATGGTGAGAACATTCAGGCGTGGAGCCAAACTTTGAGGCTCACTCCCGGATTCTCCAGGTCTCTCTCTCTCAGGACTCTCTGGATTGTATGCTCCCCAGGGTAGGGTCCTAGCAAAACCTGGTGTGGTAAAGCATTAGGCACAGCAGTGGTGTCATAGGGCTCATGACAGTGGTCAGGTGGAGGACAGGGTTTCAGGCATGGCCAGAGTGAGGAGACCACCCGGCCACGAGAGGAGACCACAGGACGACTGAAATGACACAAACTCCAGGTGTTGTCACATTATTACAGGTCTCTGGGGCATCCCTGCAGAAGCAGAATGGTCTTAAACCAGAACACCGGGCTTCCCCGAGTGTGAAATAATCATTCACTGTCTGCTGGGCTGGAGATGGTGACTTAGCAGGGCTTTGCCAACACAGGCTCTTGAGGGCTACGTTCTGCATTGGCTTACCCTGGAGCCAGTGAGGATTCAGAGAGGAGCTGTAAATCGGTGGCCCTAGGAGTCTAATTCAGGCTCACCCCGTCCTGCGGGAGTGTGCAAACTAGTGCAATGCCTAGCACAAGACATCTCTCTCTCTCACCCACACACCCACATGCCATCACACACACACACACACACATATCCACAGAGCTTCCTCTTCCCATAGGGTTCGTGTGTGGGTGCAAAACTACAGCAGTGAGGACACAGAGGTGGGGGAGTGAGAGAGGCCAAGAGCAAGTGAATCCAAACAAATGAACTCCAGCGGGGATCGTTTTAATCCAACTCGTTCCAGCAGCTGCCTCAGCTAATTATTCTCCAGCCAGCAATGGTGGAATGTCAGCAGGGGGCATCCCCACCTGGCTTCACCGGAGATTGGGCTGGTGTTCCTGGGTGTGATTTACTTTCATTCCCCCAGCACCCCCTCCACACACACACCTTGCAGGGAAATATTAAAAAATAAGAATATCAAGCCCCGAGTGACAGAGCCTGAGGCGAATGCACGGGGAAGTCCAAGCCACAGCTATCCCCTGGGAGTCTCCTCTCATCTACCCCCGTGAAAATCAGGAGGACCTCCAGGGATCTCCTCTGCCGAAAAGGATGGACAAAGGCTGGTGGGGGTAAGAGCTGTGGGGCTGGTGCCTGCCAGGCCTCAGACTTCCATCGCTGGAAACCCCCAATGCAAACAGTGGTAGCTGTCGCCTGCCCGCGGTAGTTCGTGCACGTCATGGGTTGGTGATGGAGGTCTGGCTGAGTCTTGTCTTGCCTGTGCCAGGAATGAGTGGGGCAGATCGGACTCAGAGTGGCGGTACACCCACCGGAGCAGGCAGAGGGCCGGCTGGGTCAGGATGGAGGAAGTGCGGCAGGCTAGTCAGTAGGCTGGATTGGATTGGGTTACAGGTGGCTGCTCCTCTCCATTCCTCACAGGCGGGATTGCCAGGTGCAGGGAGAGCAATGTGCTCCTTCTCGCAGACGGACACCCAGGGAGATTAAATTCACTGTCCTCTTTCCCTGTTCCCTGTGGGGGGGGCAGAGGCTTATATCAGAAGCGGAAACGAAATCTCAGGGGCCCAATTCTCCTTCTGCAGACGTCAGACGCTGCTGTGACACCTCCGCTGCAGCTAGCCGAGTCGCCCCTGTGGAAGCGAGAGCAGGATCGAGCCCTTTCTCTCCCAACAAGGGACACGGTTACCCCCCGTGTAAAGCCGCTGAAGTCAGCGGAGTTCCCCCAGCGCTGGACTGGGAGTCCTGGAGCTCCGTGGGCAGAGGTGGCGCGGAAGGAGGTGTGAGTTACAGGCCAAGCCGGGCTGAGCTGCTGAAACCAACACCCTGGGAAGGTGTCCGTTAGACCAGACCTCTCTGAATCTGTCTCTCAGCACACTCCCCCCCCACCCCCCCACTCACCCCTTTCTTTAACTCTCCTCTCTAATCTTCTCTCTCTCTTTGCCCCTCTCCTCACATCCAGCTCGCTGAGGCATCACTTACAGGCCGGCAGTTTTCCTCTCCCGCCATTACCAAGTCAAATTGCTGGGGATTAAGCAGGGATCCAGAGGCTTAGACCTTCCCTCATTTTCCCTTTGTGTATCTCTGGGCGCAGCGTCCTTCGTGTCTCTTGCTTTAGCCTACCCCCAAGATCTCATCTTGAGCTCTCCACCCCCGCGTCAGGGCCCCCATTCTTGCTCTCAGTGAGGATGAGAATATTGTGGGGTTCCAGCCCCGCTCCCCTTTGCAGAGAAACCCGGCTCATTTGTCGAATTGCTCTGCTGAGGGGCAAAATGACCCGGTGGGAGCCAGTTGCAGGGGGCACATGCTCTGCTCTGGTGCTTATTATAGCCTCATCGCAGTGGGGAAGGGAGATGAGCCAGCATGGCTCTGTCTCAAGCTATGGCAGAGACAGCCCCGGGCTCCTGTAGTGCCAGGCCGTTGGCCTGAGCCAAGCCCTCAGCTGTGAATCTCCAGCCCTGAACCACGGGGAAGTTTGGTACCCAGGTCAGAACTTGGCTGCTGGACCGCGACCCAGCAGGCACGGCGGAGGTTCCGCTCTGGGTCTAAACTTTGGAGACCAGCAACCAGCCCGAAGTTCATTTTCCCATAGCTCCCCCTTCCCTCTCATTTTCTGAGTTTGGTGTTAATCCTTCGCAAACCTGCACTGGCTGGGTGGCAATCTCAGACTGATGGCTCATCCCTCAGCCTTCCTTCCTCCCTCCCCACCACCCCCTCACATGGGGGTGAGGGGACAGACAGATAAAACTGAACAGCAGGACCTGTGATGCAATTAAAGTGGGGGAGCCATAGATCTTCCCCCCCCACCCCCCCGCTGCCTTGCCCTCCTCTTCCACTTTTCACCTCCGCCAGTAGCCTGACGCTCTGGCCCAGGTGCCCCTACACCCACCCCCTCCAGATTTGAGGGAATGACATTGCAACCTAGGCACATGGTTGCAGCACTGCTCAGGTTTGGCCCAGCCAAACAGTGGGCGGCCCACAGCCTGAATGTCCCCCTAGCTGGGTTGACCTATGTCAAAAAGCCTTCTTCTCAGTCTTCCTCCCTTCTTGGCAGTCCAGCTAATCGACAGCTGTGTGGGTGCCTGCCACCTTCCGCGTCAAATCTCTGAGTAACTCAGCTCCGTCACTGGTGCTGGGTAGCGTCAGCAGCATGCAGGGAGTATGGGTGGGCGGTGGGGGGGGGGGGGGGGGTTAGGGGGTGAGCGGGAGTGGAGGCAGCATTTCCATTCATTCCTAATACTGACTGCACCGTGTAGGTGGTCTGCTCCACAAACAGCCTACCACACCAATTGCTCAAAGCACTCTTCAATGCGGGGAGCTTACATCACCTCCTTGCTCCAACTTCTTGTGCTAGAGTGCGGACGTTCATGTGAGTGTGTTACTCCTCTGCACCCCTAAGGGACCGTAGACTCTTTGGCTGCAGCTGGTATCTCATTCTCAGTGACAGAGTCCATTGCTCAGCCTCCCCCTGCCTCCCTCTTCCCCCCCCCCCCCCCCCCCGCTTCTGCAGATCTAGGCAAATTCCCCACTGGCTAAATCACCTGCTATTGCATCTCCTAACTCGTGGCCTAGACTTAATTACAGCTGGTGCTGCTAGAGCTGAAATATCTGAGTCAGGGAGCAGTGCAAAATGGCACCGGAGGATCTTGTTAGTTAGTGAGTTACCTCGATTCCAGAGGGATGTTTGCTCTCTTTTAATGTTCCATGCAGTAATTTGATGGGCACTTTGCTGGAAGAGTTCTGGCCCATTATCTTATCCCTGCTCCATGAGAAACAGCCAGAGGAAGTATCTAACTAAGCTTTGCAATGAAGTTTAGCGAAGGTGGTATATGCGGGGGTGAGCGGGGACCTGTATGGACTGTGATGCTCCAACACACCTCATCATGAACTGGGTGTAGTAACAACTACCTTCGCCAGGCTTTCCTTGACCGGAAACTCTCCTAGCAGCTGTCTGATTATCCTTAGCAGCCTAAATTAATCCATAGTAGGCCGGACACTCTGCAGCTGTAAATTGGCGTCATTCCTTCCATGGAGCAATGCCCGTTTACACCAACAGTGGTTCTGGCCCCAGTACGTTTTTACAGCTTCCAACGGGCTTTAACTTAAGGTGAGCAAAGCAGGCAGCCTCCTTTAACCTCCTAGTTTGTGTTATAACAGAATAGTGGCTGCTTTTCAGTGTTGTTGTGGTGGTGGTTGTCATGCCTAGAGGCCCCACTTTTCTGTGTGTGTGTGTGTGTGTGTGTGTATAAAAGCAACAGGACTGTTTTTGAGTGAAATTGGGCTTGTGGCTTTTTTTTTTTTTTTTTTTGGTAAGGGCTAACGGGGACTCAGAGGTTCTGTCTGATCCAAGTCTTCCAAAGCTTCCCCAGCTGTGCCCCCCAGTTTCTCAGCTCCGCTTCCACAGCTCTTCGCCGTGTTGTTTTCGGGTGGCCTCATTTTCACTTGCCTTCAGGTGTTCATCTTATTGCTGCTCTGGTGATGGAATCAGTTTCCATCCAAAGCACATGACTGATTCATCTCCACCACCTCCTGGCAGTGACGGTGCTCAGATCCTCTTGGGTGCACTGTGTCAGTAGATCTTTGTTTGAGGTTTTTCTGGGACAAAAGCTACGGAGGATTTTTCTGAGGCAGGTTGTGTGGAATGAAGACAGTTTGGACATGTCATACTTTCTCATTCCCCAGCATTCTGCACTATAAATTAGCGTTGGAAGTATGCAGCTCTGATAAATCGTGAGTTTGGTTTTGGTGCTGTATTTTGATGATTTCCAGACTGTATTTATGCTCCTGAAGGTGTTCCTGGCTTTATTGATTTTGTCCCGGATGTCCTGGCTTATTCCACCATCCTGGCTGATGGTGCTGCCCAAATATGTGAATGTTTCCACAGACACAGGTCTCTCTAAATAAACTTTCAGGCGAGGTCTTAGAAAATGTTAGAGCAGTGCAGTCTAATGGTTAGACCAAGGCACTGATAGAACTCCCTCATTCAGTTCCTGGTTCCTGGCAGCAATGTTTTCATTGTTTGCCCCTTGCCCAGATGCCAGTAGAAACCTTTTTGACAAATAAAATATTCGTCCCTGCTCCACTAAGTTCTGTGTTCTCAGGGTGAAAGAGGAAAGACTGTCATTTCAGTCACCGGGCCAGTGATAAATGGAGCCAAGACTTCTGCTCTGAATCCCTCGTCATACCATCACCTCCATACATTTTTCGAGTTCAGTCTTGAAACAAGTTAGGTTTCTTTGCCCCACTATCTCCCAGCTCACTGACCTCCATTGCTCTCTTAAGTTATAACAGTGAATAGTTAAAAAATAAGCAAGACTTTCGGAAGGGCCCTCCCGCACCACGGTACGAGCCAGCTGTGCGGTGGTGGGGGTCAGGAGGATACTTTGCTTGGGGTAGGTTATGCCATACATGCAGGATTTCTTGCAACTTCCTCTGATGCATCTAGCACCAGCCGTTGTGGGAGACAGGATACCAGATGAGATGGACCCCAGGTCTAATCCAGTCTTTCAGTTCCTGGCTCTCTCTCTCTCTCTCTCTCTCTCTCTCTCTCTCTCTCTCTCTCTCTCTCTCTCTCTCTCTCTCTCTCTTCATTCTTCCTTTTATTTGTATTTATTTTTGCTATATGCTATTTCTCCCTCCCTCCTCCTGGTAAGACCGAAATGGCAACGGGGCTCTCATTAGAGGCTCAAGAATGTGTGTAGTCATGGTGAACAATGAGAGCACAGAGGGGACAGAGGCAGGAGAAGAATGGGGCCTCTGTGGCACCTGGGAAAAGACTCTTTTGAATGTCTCGGCTCTTTGGAGGCCCAGGGCAGCAGTGGAATGAAAGCACCTGAGAAATGGGGTTAGAGGGCTAGTGAAGAAAGAGAAAATCGTCCAGAGGGGAGGAGGCAGCACTCAAAGCTCTTGGCTATACTAGAGCCTAAATTTGCAGATTAGGGCTCAGTAACTGGGTACGTAATCTGAGACACCCTTTAGTAACTGGTTTTCAGAGGGTGCTGAGCACCCACAGCTAGCTGAAGTCAGTGGAAACAGCTGGGTGCCGACATGTTCTGAAAATCGTACATTGAGGTGAGAGGGTACAATTTCCAGAGGGGCCTGAGTGACACAGGGACTTTAGTTCTATTGACTTTCAAGTCACTCCTGGTCAGATTTTCAAAGGCATTCAGGTGCCTAAAGATGCAAATAAACATTTGATGTCAGTGGGAGTTAGGCACCTGAATGCTGTTGAAAATCTGGCCAGAAGTGACCCAAGTAATTTAAATGATGATGCCGGAGATTTTCAGAAGGGTCCAGTTCCCAGAATTGGGACCAGATATTCCAAACAGCTCAGGCAGCTAAACAAGTGGCTGGATTCTCAGAAGAGCTCCGCTCAGTGGGAGCTTTCAGGAATATAGCCGCCCATCAGAGTCACAGTAAAAGCTGCTAGGCACTGAGTACTTCTGAAAGTCTGCCCCCTGATCAGAAGACATTGGGAGCTAAGCATGCTCAGCACCATCAGATCAGGCTGTGAACCAGCAATCTGACAACCTGCTTATTGCATGCCCGCTCTCTACTCCACTCCGCCAAAAAGCCCCCAGAGCTAAACACTCCCCACAGGGGAACTGCACAAGGGGGAGATAATGTGTGTTGATGATTCAAGACTTGGGCCCCCAGTCAGATGTTTTCATTGTTTGCGCCTTGCCCAGATGCCAGTAAAAACCTTTTTGACAAACAAAATATTTGTCGCTGCTCCACCAAGTTCCGTGTTCTCAGGGTGAGAGAGGAACAGTGGAGCCAAGACTGTCATTTCAGTGGCCGGGCCAGTGATAAAAGGCAGGTGTAGCTCATCCCTTGAGATCTTGGGCCTGGTAGGGTGACATGTTTTGGGCAAGGGGGAGAGAACTGGTGGGGTCGGGAAGAAGAGAGTGAAAGAGACAGAATGTGGAAAAGCTGCTTTGAGAGCAGGGTGCTTTCCAAACAGGGGGATGGGGGGAGGAGAGGCTTATTCCTCCCCACCCCCAAGACGCATCCTGGCAGCAATACCCCAGCACTGGGACGTGAGTAATACACATCCCACTGGGGGAGTTAGATCAAAGCCAGTGAAGTAGATACAAGAGGTTTCTGCTTCACAGACCAGAGAGGCTGGAGTTCAATAGAGCCTTTGTTACCCTGGCTCTTCAGAATTAAGGATGGAGAAATACCTGACCCCCCCGCCGCCGCCTCCCCCCATCCCCATCCCTTGGGTGATGAACCATCTCAAGTGTGCAGTGGAACAGCAAGTGCTTGGTTACTGGTGGAGGGAGAGAGAGGAGAGGCAGAGAGGGGACGGCAGGCAGGGGAGGGGTCAGTGGCTTCAAAAAACGAGTCAAGTTTAGTTGGATGCTGCTCAGATTTCTGAGGCGGGACGGCAGCTGGAGGCGTGGGGCAGGAATCAGGGCGTACAGCACTCACGGACGGATCCTCGGGAGACTGAAGTGGCCGGGAACGTTGTCACCCCCACCGGAAAGTCTGCGATTCAGTAGCCAGGGACGGGGGGCTGGGAAGGAGATGGCCATGCAGATCTTATCTCTCTCAGCGAGGGTGGTGAGATCTGTTGCCATTTTCAAGGCCAATACCCAGGTCGGCTGGTTCTGCGCGCCAGCCCCGCCGTGGGATGCCACTCTGCCAAAGGTGAGGTCATCCGTGCCCAGCCGTCGGCTCAGAGACTTTGGAAATGATGCGTCCCTTCAATCCTCTCTCTGCTGGGGGCTGGCGTGTCTGATTTGGGCTTAGTGCGGCCAGCAGGGGGGCGAGGTGGAGAAGAAAGAGGGGGGAGCAGTGAAGGGCACTGATGAAAGATCCGGGATGGCGTTTAATCTGCCATGGTGTGTGTGCATCTCTTTACTCTCTTGACAGGTGTGTGGAGCTCTCGAAGCGGGGAAGGCAGTCTTTTCCTGGGGTGAGACTGAGGGAGCAGGACGGGGCTGGAGGCTGCACTGGTGGTTTGCAGCGGAGATGGGCTGGGTTGTTTTGGTGTCATGGGCCGGGGCGGGTGCGTGATTAAAAGCACAACAGGTTCCTCCTATATCCCCCCAGTCCTGGGTGCTGGAGCAAGGAGACAGCGCAAAGCACCAGGGTGCCCTCTTCAGAGCACGGTGCACAGGTTGGAGAGGGAAGGACCTGGTCTGCTCCAGCACCTGCGTCCCACACACCTTGGAGAGTGCTTGGGCCCCAGAGCAGAGGCTGAGGGAGGGGTCTCCAAGGGTGATTGATGCTGACTCCACAGAGGCACCTGGCTTTGATGCTGAATGCACCAGGCTCTTTGGAAAGCTGGGGCTCTGCTTTATGTCCAGCAATGGGATACCATGGCATATAGCATGCATGTCCACATAGGAGCAGTTGGGATAGAATGTGTGTGACTATATAGGAGCACATAGGCATATGTGTATAGATATGTCTGCCACTATAGGAGCAGGTAGTTGTATAGCACCAGTGGACACATAACAGGTGAGCTCATAGCATGTGCGCCAACATAGGACCATAGAGTTGGCCATACAGCCCACATACAATGCAGGCTGACTCTATGGTCCTATGTTGGTGCACATGAACAATGCAGCCATGCTTCTAGCATGTCTGGACAATGCCCATTTAAGCCCAAGCAGGAAGCATTCACAGTGCATGTTCCACTGCCCATATAAAGACTATGTTGCTTATAAAGCAAATGTGCCCACCTAGGACTGTATGGACCAGGGATTGCCTTTTTCCTGACATTCATGTTTGATTGTTAAAGGAGAAAGGAAGTTGGCAAACCTGTGTTTCAGAAGTTCAGCTTATAAGTGAAAGGCCTGTGTACTATTCTGTACTGCAGGGTTTAACATTTTACCAAACCCGCTGACTGTATAGTTTTAGAGAAATTGAATTTCCCAAAGACTTTTTACCGAGGCAAAAGAGGGGAATTTCTTTGACTCAGAAGCAGGGCTGACCTCATCAGAACCTGGTAATTAGCAATCACTGTTGCTGAACAAGAGTGAGCGACAGCAATGAATGTAAGGGAATAGAATAAAGGCAGAGGGCCAGATCTTTAGCTGTGTAAATCTGTGTAGCTTCATTGACTTGAGCAGGCTTCCCCGATTTGCACCAGACGTAGGGTACAGAGGCTCTCACTAAACAACTGAGACTTTTTTTGTGTCTAGGAAAAGCTGCTGGAAGTAGCTCTTGTGTTCCTCTCCTCTAAACACACTTTACCTTGGCCAGAAGTGCCTTTTTTGTAACTGCCGCTAATTAAATGCAGGGAAAAAGGTTTCTTGGAAGAGGCAGCCGAGGAGACCATCAACCTGGGGAGCAGAATGGGAGGGAGTGGAAAACATACTCTCAGCAAAAGTCTTTCTTTGTCCGGCAGCCTACAGAGAAAGTTTTGTTTCATGCACCTTTTGCAGCTGCATCTTATTATGCATTCATTTATTCTAGTAGCCAGTGCCATTACAATGGCTGCTAGAGAAAAAATGTACACCAGTCCTTGGAAATGGGAGGCAGGACTCCTGGGTTCTATTCCAAACTCTTCTGTTGACTCACTGTGTGACCTTGGACAAGTCCCTTACCAGTGGTGGGGCCAGATTTTCAAAGGCTCAGTGCCTTCCTTTCCTTGTTCATAAAGGAGATGTAATAACATTAAACCACCTTTGGAAAACCCTTGGATAACCTCAAATGAAAGTGGCTTTATAAACGCAAAGTATTATTGTACTTAATGAGCCAGATCCGCAGCGGTTGTACACTGGAACTACACTGAATTACACCCAGCTGAGGATCTGATCCAATATTTATCACATGCGTTGAGATCCTTAAAAGCAACATAAAATGCTGTCATATGGGATTCCAATGGTAGGCATTTAGCAGAACAGTCAGAAAATACTGTAGGTGCAGTTATGGCTAGAAAATGGGCTCCGTAAAAATAAGCTCCTTCCTGCAGTGCACATCTGCTCTCTGGAAGTTTTGCCATTGGTTTCAATGGGAGCAGGATTGGAGCATGTTGTGATTCAACTCTCCTGGAAGACGGTGCTGCTCCTATGTAAAATACAACGTTACAGCAGGGATGAGAACGGTGAAGGGCTTTCTCTCTGCTCGTTTTAGATCATTCCATTTGCAAATCAGCGCTAAGGGAATTAGAAACGATGGGCCTGGTCCTTTTCTCATAACTGCATTAAAATGCCTAGGTAAAAGTGAGAGAAGAATTGGGCCTAATATGCATAGGTGTCCTTAACAGGGAGTTTCCACATTCTTGCATATTTTGAACCCAACCCTGTGAGGTGCTGAGCACCTCAGTCACACTGAAGTCAATGGTAGATATGGGTGCTAAGCATCTTGCAGGGTAGAGCTCTAAGGACCAAGTCCTGCTGCTCTTGAAATTGATGGTAAAATTCCCAAAGGCTCCAAAAGGATCAGGATCTGCCCCTTAAAGATGTCTTTGTAAGCGAGGAATAATGCAGCAACCTTACATAAAAACGCAGGGCCCAATCTTATGACTCCTCCATAATTGGAGCTCCCTATAACCTCTGGGTGCGGAGGACTTGCAGGGACGAGCCCAGAATGAAGCTCCTGCTGACTTTACTGACCCAAACCCAGCCTTATTCCCTTAGCACTGCAGACTAGTTTTAAACCAGAATAATGGCATTGACTAAGCAGTGAAGTTACTCGCAGTTTACACTGGTGTGAGAGAAGAATCAGTCCAGTGCAGTATTTGTACCATCTGCTGCCTTGCCAGCAAAGCTCTGACTGCAAAGTCTGTATTGCTGACAAAGAGACAAAAGGCAGAAGGAGAAAAGCTGGGATTTTAGAGCTTTTGATTTGTAAACTATGCAAACGCTGGACATAAATACACACCCTCAAGATATCCCTTTTATTGTCACTCTTCCGACCACAACAGCACTTTGAAATGCTTAGGGTCAGATTCTGCTCTTAGTCACAGCACTGTCAATCTGGAGTAATGCCAGTGACTTCAGTTACTCTGGATTTACATGGTGTAGCTAGAATCAGAATATGGCCTTTCCAGGCATCCACTGCTGTTAGCGTACTTCACCCAGACAGGTGGGTATTCAGACACACTGCAAGTCAGGTCCTGCAGGCGAAACTCCTCCATGTTCGGCTAGGTTTAGCCCTCTAGTTGGAACAACAACCAGCTCATTGTAGGCCTCCCAGCCGGACTGCAACAGGCTTTAGCTAATTAGTGGAGGCGACGCATGGTAAAGACTCCAGAATGCTCTTCATTAGACAGCGTATCCTGTTCTGTAAAAACAGCTCAGCTGAGGCCGACAAACTCATTTCAAGGATAGCCCAAGAAATATAAAAGGAATGACAGTGGGGAGAGATCACATGATAGGCCGGTGACTTCATTCTGAAGTGGAGCAAATTACTCCGGGGCATAGCTGGAGTTAAATTACATTTTCTTCGGGAACCTGTGAACTCTGGGGAGTCAGAGATGGGGTCCAGGTGGCCCCAGTTCAGAGGGACTAAGAGGGGTTTCATTTTTTTCCCCTTTCCCTTTTTCTTTTTATTTCCCTAAAGACGGCTGGCTTATCCTCGGTAAGCCCTCTGCTGTGGCCTATGGCTTTTTATTCCTATGTGATTGCGTTTCCTAACTCATGTAGGGCTAAAAGCCATGGGCTACACAGAGGACGACTCTACCTTCTCAGGCACCTCTGCAGTCTGCACGGATTCCTGATCCCTTTTTAATCACTCATATTTATTTGGCAACAAATAGCAAGTGAAAGGGGGCATTGAAGCCTTGCAGGGCCTTGAAGGTTTAGCAGGACAAATGGGGTAGGGAGTGGTTAGCAAAGGGGCAGACAAAGGAGGGGTAGGGGGTGATGTCGGCCTTTCAGAGCCCTTCCTCCCCATTCAGAGCTGAAAGGCGGCTTTGGTGCGTCCGGGGTTGCACAACTGCTGTAAGGAGTCTTTGGAAGGGAGGCTTTGAGTTTCTTTTTTAGTGCCAGGCTTTTCTCACACAGTTCAAAGCTCCCCCACCTGCCGCTCTTCTGAACAAAAGGTTGAGGCACAAACCAAGGCCATTTCCTATGGAGACAGAGTGCCGGTTAACTAGAGCCACAGAAAGTAGCCACCAGGTAATTATAAGAGCCCTTTCTCTTCCATTGTCTCCTTTCTCTAGCGGGATGGCACAGGTGTCCAAGGAAGGGACAGGCTCCTCCAATCGCTTTTACTCTGATTCCATCCTGCACGCCCAATCTCCCCTACTCTCTTTGAACGTCGAGGCCATGGTGGGTGCAGTAAACACAGCGGGCTGATGGAAATGGGTGTAACTCCTCAGTGGACCCACGTGAATGTGCACCAGCCAAGGATTTGCTCCAGCGTCCTCTGTGAGGCTGTGGCTGATGCTGTGAGATCAGTAGGGGGTGGGGGGAAACCGGGGGGTGACTGGAGAAAGACGATAATCATGCAGCAGACCTGTGCTAATTCTCACTGTGCTAATCTGCAAACCAAATAATCCTCAAGTTCCAAACCTGGCGGGGTCTCGCCCAGCTTCTTGGCTCAGACTGAGCGGCAAAGAAAAAGCTGTGGTGAGGTTTCATGCTGATCAGTCTTCATTATATTCTCCTGCATATTTGGCCATGCAGTGGGAAGACATGCTTGCTATATCCCCAAGCCAAGCATTTCAAAATCATGAGTCAGACACCTCTAAAATCATGAGGCTTACGTTCTGAGCTTTTAGGAGTCACAGTCTAAAGCTTTTTCCCTCCACACTTATCCTTTTATCAAAAAGTGAAAGCTGAGCTTTTCACATGACTCCAGGAGCTGGGGCTTTCAGAAAAGCACCAAATATTATCCTAAGACTCGTGGTAAAAATCATGAGAGTTAGCAAGAGTGTGCTATGTAAATAATTAAAACTAAGCAATGCTAGTCAAAGTGAACTGAACAAAGCAGATCATGTGAGGCTGTTAGGGTATTTTTGGTTGGATTGGGTTTGCGGGGGAGAAGTGGGAGGGATTTGCTAATTCACAAAATTTGCCTATTGCAACCGGTCGCCGTCACTTGTGTCAATGAGTGCTCAATCCTGCAGTCACATTTTCATTGACTTCAGTTGGACTCAACGTGGACACCTGTTTCTCTGATCTTGGCTAGCTATTAGTGAAGGAGCAGGACTCTGATGGTTAATGTTCTAGCCCTGGATAGCTTGGATAATTAACCAGCAATAATAGGAAAGGGAAAAAAATTAACGAGCCCATTTAACCACCTTCTTTGTCGTAAACCAAAATGTTTTGTTGTGCTGGGAAAGTAATGAGCAAAATCCCCTTTTCCTGTTAATGGTACATTAACCCATCTTGAATTGTGGCAAAACTCCTGTGGAATGTACAGCCCTGAGATCGCCATGCTGTTCCTGAATGAATTCCTAATGAGCAGTGCAGCTGCTCTGGGCCCCCCCACACTTTCATAACGATAGGGGATTTAAATGGTGAACGTTGCTGAAAAGGACTGGGGGAAAAGTTCTTCCAGGATCCCAGCTCTCCTTATGCTGTACCCGTTCATCCTGATTAGCCTCAGTCATCTCCGGTAATTGCAATGCTTCATTCTGCGGCTAATCCAACCGCCGGGCTGGGTTAATTTGTATCTTTGTTTCATGAATATGGAGTGCACAACATGCCACCTTTATAATCAGGATGCCGGGAAGCTGGCACTTGTTTACAGGCACAATTTTAAAGTGGTAATTGCTTCTTATTGTCAACAGGCTCCAAGAGATTGCAAAGGATCTCAAATACCCAAACAGAAGCGGCTGTAGCCCCCATTAATATTTCGGTGGCTGTCGGGCAAAGCTGCTCAGAACAAGATTATTGGCAGCCTGTCTGCAGAACGCAGGCTAGATACTCATCTCCTGAGACGCGCTTTGACTACCCTTTATGCTATTGATTTTTCTTTTAGCAAAGCAGGTGCTTAAAAAAGAAAGAGAGAAAAACACTCAACAACATGTATGTCTTCAACGTCGTGTTCGATGGAAACCCAGCTGGGGTAGGAGGGTGAGAGCTGGGTTTTGATCACCTGTCATGGCCTCTGTTGGTCAAAAATAAATGGATCTAGGGCCAAACACATCCCACAAAGTCTTTTCCTCCCTTAGCATTTTTGTTTTCAGATGGAATATTTTCTTGCCAAGCCAGAGACAACCCAAGCTGTAAGACCTAGATTTTGATTTTTGAACACTCCAAAGTCTGAGGAGTGTTTAGATCTGGTTTGGCCCATTATAACGATAGGAGCATTGACTCATATACTTTCGGGCCAGGAGAGACCATTACATTCATCTGATCTAACCTCCTGCAAAGCACAGGCCATAGACTTTCACCTTGTGATATCTGCATCAAGCCCATACCTTCTAGCTGAACAAAAGCATACCTAGAGCATATTTGGGCCTGTCTCTGCCATTGTCCTGATTCAAACATCAGAGTTGTTTTGGTTCTGGGCTTTTGTTTCAGGCCCATCACTAGTGGAAATGGGGTTGACCTTGCAGGGACTCTCAGGAGGAGTGTCTCGGGGACTGCGGCAGAAGGGGCATTTGAAACAAGACTTCATAGGAGGCACAAAGGGTGTAGTAAGACTTGGGACAAGTGGCTGCAGGAACGGATGCTAGCAAGGGTGGTTGCAAAGAATCTACTGAAGAAGAGGTAAGATTTCCAGGGTCAGGTGAGCGATGGGCTTGGTTGTCATCCAAGAGTTGAGAGTAGTTCATGTGGCCTTACAATTAAAGCAATCTTTGCCTGCTGGTCTAAGCGCCTATATTAGGACTTGTCTACACAAAAAAGTTAATGTGGGTGAAGGTAGGATGTGAATTTAAACAAGAATAACTGTTCCTGAATAATTTCCTGTGTAGAGATTCTTATTCCTAAATAAGAGTACCTTATTTTGAATTAACTTAATCCACTTCCAAAATGAATTAACCTAATTCAGAAGAATTTAATCAGGAATAAATCCCTGTGTAGACCAGCCCTAAGAGTGTCCACACATGGAATTGTTCAGGAATAGCTATTGAGCTTTTGTCCACACACTCCCTTAATCCATATTAACCTTTAAGTGTAGACAAGCCCTTACTGACCACATCCAGGAGCAGACTTTTGGACCCCAGCTTTCAGTGCTTGAATTAGGGTCAATGAGGTTCATAATATCCCTGCCTCCCACTGCAGCGAGGAGGTGATAAGTTTCCATTGCCATCTTTCCTTTGAAGTGAAGCATCTCAAAGCTTTTGTTTAATTTAGTAGAAATCCCTTCTCCAGCCACCCCTCCACCTCTGACCCCAGCTAGGCCTCTGTGACGAAGCTCTCTAGGAGACGAGGCAAAGACTCTCAGGCCAACTCTGCCCCTGTAGTTATAACAAAAATAAAACGACTAGTCGAACTGACAAACGTAGGGTGAGATTTTCAAAGAAGCCCTGAAGACTGTACACACAGCTGCCATTACTTTTAACAGGAGAGATGGATCTCACTCCCCTGGACTGCTTTGGAAATCTCATCCCCCACAAAAGGAGGAGCTCTAAAAAAGTTCAAAGCTCTTTGTTGTTTTTCCCATGCTATTTATCGCCATTGCAGTAATGCTGTCTCCCGCCCTGAAAAGAAAGAGCCGGGAGCAATCCGATTGTTACAATGCTGTTAATTTCTTTCAGAGCTACCGAGAACCAAAGAGGAGGGCAAGTCAAGCTACTAGGAGTGAAGCATCCATGACCTATTGACACCCGAAATGCTAGCCAGTATTTGTAACGGGCCAGATGGCGGCTTGGCTTGTGCAGGGCGGTAGGATGCACCCGTGCATCCCAGCATCGGCAACTACCTATAGGTGAGAACAGCTTGTACAGGGCAGCTATATCTCTATATCTGCCCATGTGCAGGGACAGAACCCTGATGCCATATCCCTCCCCTATGTACCAGCCAGCATACCTGTTCAGATAGCAGCCTGGCACAGGTACTTCTACCAAAGCAAGAGGAAATTCTCATTAAGTCACAATCTGCTTGTTGATCTGCTCCAGGGGCAGGATAACTTACTCAGGGCTTAGGGCAAAGCCACTTGGGCCCTGTGTTAACACACTTCCCCCTACGTACACACAGAACTGAAGCGCTGGATTTCTTGCTGGGTCAGCTGGTCACATGGAAGACAATCCCATGAGCAGTAGCAATTTCCCTGCAGACCATGATAAATGACTCCGGGGAGGGAGTTGCAATTATTAATATTTTAATTAAAGCCAGATGATAACGAACCCAAAAGCCGTTCTTTATTAAAGCTGCAGCCGTTGGGTAATGAAGGAAGAGGCTGCTTCTCTTCCCCTTCAATCACGCCAAGCTCATTTAACTCACTCTACGTTGAGGATGTTGGGGGATGAGATACGAGGAAGGAAGAAGCTGCTGTTCTTATTCAGTTCTGTCTCAATGGGCCAGACACCATTCCCACCTTCACTTGTTAGGCAGTCCCCTCTATCTTATCATTAAAGGCCTGATCCAAAGCTCATTAAAGTCAGTGGGAGTCTTTCCATTGACTTCAGTGGGCTGGAGATCAGGACCCAAGTACATTGGACCACATCCATACCAATGGAGCCACTGCAGGAACGTCAAGGATACAGTTGGCCTGTTTTTTCACCCAGAGTTTGCTTTGTCACCTGCTCATCATGGGAAAATCCCTGTCAACTGGGTGGAGAATCGTAGAGAGGTTCTCAGCTCAAGGTGGGTCGTTGTGTGGTTCCAGTTTCTTTTTAATTGTGTCTTTTGTGTTAATGGGTCTCAGTCCAGTTCCTTATGGGCAAGTGTCCAAAAATCTCCCTCATCCTAACTCAGGGGTAGGCAAACTTTTTGGCCCCAGGGCCAAATTGTGTGGCGGGCTGGATAGGGAAGGCTGATTAAAGGAGAGATTTTCAAAAGAGCTCATTTTGGTGGCTGAGCTCTTTAGAGCATCTGTCCCCATTTGACTTGCTAAGCGTCTTCATGGCTTTTGAATTTTTGCTTGGAGAATTCACAAACAGGACAAAAAGAGACAAACAATTTTTTTTGCTGTGAACTATTCACTCAACTCTGCTATCTATGGAAAGATATGGATCTACTGTATATACCATGGGATGCCTCCCCCCTGGTCTCCGCCACCCTGTCCGCTTGAAAATGGGTTATTAAGTAACAGGCTACCCCACTGGTGCTGAGTCAGCCTGAAACTAATGAACACCCTGGCTGGCTATTTGAAATTTATTGCACCTATTAATTACAACCATTAGCTGCAGCCAGTGAAATTTTTATAATGAGGACCCTTGTGACTTTGCCTTCCTAGCAGCAAATTAACTGTGTGGGGGGAAGAATCAATGGGATCAGCATACTTTACAGAAGTGATGTTTTAATTAGCAATTCTCAGCAAACATGCAGGCCCAAGAAACAGTGCTTTGGTTCATTATCTCCTCTTAAAGGGACAGACTTTCTTTTTTATTTAGTCCATTTCTGGTCTCTTCTGTATTAAAAAAAGTATCCTGCTGTAAATTATGGGTTGCTGCTCTTAATTGGGTTTTGCCTTGGGTTGGTTATAGTGAGGGAGGCACCCAGCGTGTGTGAAAAAATAATAACCATAATTTCAGAAATGGAAATAAAAACCAGATTAAATAATGTGGCAAAATGAGCCAACGATACAGCAACTGGCATACAGAGTGTAATGAAGTGGCTGGTGCATATGTGAGACATGCCCTCTCCTGGATGGAATCAGTATGGCCCTGTACTGCTAATAGCTAAAGGAGATCAATTTTAGAGCAGGTGGCTCTGGGTTCCATCCCTGTCGTTTTCATTAAGTTCTTAAGGCCACGTTGCACAATGTGCAGTAGTGACCACTAAAGGCTTTGGTGACTGGATTTGTTGCAACAGTCAAGAGTAAAGATCAGCCCAGCCCCATCTGATTCCAGATCTGTGCTTTCCAGAGTTCGCTGGCTTTTGGAATCAGGTTACTGCATAAAAAATAGGTCATAAGTCTCTTAACATAGGCCCCTATGCTGGGGCTTTGCTCACAGTTCTGACACACTTGAAGCCCAAGGTTTTCAAAAAGTGACAGTGGTTTAGGGTGCCCCACGTGAGACACCTGAAAGAAGTCTGATGGTCAGAGGATGGGTGCTTAGCACTGTCTACCAATCCAGCTCTTTTAAGGTGTCTCAAATCAGGTTCCAAAATCACTGATCACATTTGAAAATCTTGGCTACACGGGTCAGAGATGGCTGGAATATCTACCATGAATGGGAAACAACTTGAAATTTGAAGGCATTTTTTCATATTTCATTACAAGCTATTTTATTCTATTCACGCCTTATACCACATCCATCACCATGGTATGTGGGCACTTTCCAGTACTAGGTCTTTTTATCTGGACATTGGCCTCACCTCACAAATCTTTTGCAAAAAAAACCGGGACCCATTTCCACTGAAAATCAGCCCATTTTCCAAGAATTCTCTTGCTGGCGGCAAAAGGCAGCTTTAAAATTCAGAGTTCAAAGTGTACAATTTAATATTTTTCTAGTGGGGGAATTAAAAGTTAATTTGATCACATTTCTTAGAAAAGCAAAATTGGAGTGGCATAAAAAACACATGAATTGAAACCTCAGAATTTCTGTGCAAACTTTTGCCAGGACAATTAAAGGGACAGTGACAAATCATGACAAACCTTCTTTTTTAGCCATGTGAAAAGAGGGTTCACCTGATTTTTTCCTCACCCGAAGCAGAGCCCAGTGGGTATGACTATAACCATTTTAAGAGTAACAATACATGATACCTCAAAATGCAGGTGATTGGTCAACCTGACAGTAGCAGAGTTGCCCTGATGATACATTTAGTCCTATTACTTCAAGGGAGGAATAAACAGAGGGACAAATGTACATATCTTTTATTGCAGTGTAGACATAGCTTAGACAAAAAATCCTGGGTCAGATTCTTATCTCAGGGCTTGTCTACATGAGAAAGTTTTACTAGTTATAACAATATAACTCTCCAGGTAGACACTCTTATTCCTCAGTTCTTCCTGTAGTAACCCCTCTGGGCCCAATTCACTGTCACCCTGCACCTGTAAAGCAGGTGTAAAATGTTATCAGAATGCAATGGTAGCATTTTACTTTCACATTTCTCTGGCATAAATCGCTGCACAAGGGGCAGGGCAGCAGTGATTCAGGCCCACTGACTTTAGTGGATTTTCTTTGAATTTAAAACCAGTATATCAGAATTTTGTCCCTTTGTGCTTGTCTAACCAAAACCTCATAGCACTTTATCATTATTCATTAAGCCACACAACCCTCCTGGGAAGTAACTAAAATACATTAACCGTTTTTATATATAAGGCGATTGAGGGCCTCTCTATACTGAAGATTTTTGCACTCTTCTAGCTACCCCAGTTTTTGCCCTGGTACAAAATCCCTAGTATAGACATGTTGCATCACTGATGTACCATGTCTACACTAGGGGTTTGTAGACCTGTTGCCCTGGGGCACCATTCCTACACTAGGGGTTTATCCTGGTGCACCAATCCCCAGTGTAGACAGGGACTTCGAGAAGTGACTACTTCAGGACCACCCAGTGAGTCAGTGGCAGAGCTGGGAATAAAGCCTCCAAGTCCCGGTTCCCATTCGTTTGCTCTGACCACAAGATTACCCTACTTCTTGCCATACAACTGAGAAAGAGAGGAAAAGACAGCATGGAAAGGCTAAGCTAAAATAAAGATTTCCCATTTCATCAGCCCGACCTGGCGGTTAAGAATAGCCGGGGTTGAAAAGCAAAACCCAGTGAAATCAGTAATTGCTGGGCTAAGGAATAGGGTCTGTCCAGCTGGTTCAGAAAGACATTTATTAGGACTCAGAGAAAGTGACATTATTAAAGTGAGCATGCTGATTTCAGACAGCTCCCAATTCATCACTGTGACAGTGACAAACAGGGCCCAGGCTTGTGCAATTGACTAAAGAGAATTCTCTGGCTTAACATTTTTAATGCACCCTGTGTTTTTTCTCTGCTGCGCAGGGCTTTATCCGAAGGATCTTCTCCCTTGAATAGAAAGGGCAGCGCAGCTCCGTGAAGCATGCCCAGCTCTTGCAAATCAAACAGGGCTTCTGTCACTGCTACTGAAGTTAGTTCATTTATTTTTTTAATTATTCCTTGCTCCTTCAAGATCCTTTTTCTACCTTTTCAAGAAGAACGGCAACATTAGGCTCAGCTGTGCTTGCCTCCATTCTTCCAGGCTCGTTCATCATTGTCTGCTCCCTGAATGGAAGGCAGAGGGGTCACTTTTAAAAGCCTCTGTGCGACAAGTTTCCCTAAAGACATCAATAGCTCCATAATGGAAGCTGGGGTCCTGTCAGTCAGACCGCCCAGGTTCTGATGACGGTTTTGTGTCTGCAGCGAAGACAGTCTGTCCTGGGATCTGCTAATGTCCAAGGAGAAAGGTACCCGAGTGATGCTGTAGCAAGTGTTGGCAGGATAAATATCGTAGAACCGGGGTGATCCTGCTTGTAGGTCCATAGTAAGGAAATTTAACCGTCTATTTCAATGTACTGAAACAGGGTCGCAGCACATTGATAATAATAACAATCTGCACTTCCCATAGCAACTTACATTTAAAGATCCCAAAGTGCTTTGCAAATGTTTGTTAGTTAAGCCTCCCTGTGAGGTCTGGTAAGTAATTTTTGATCCCTGTTTAATAGAGAAAGTGTAGCACAGAAGGGGAAGGGTCGTGGCCTAAAATGACCTTGTGAAGTGAACTGGAGGTGGCCATGTAAGGACAAGGAACATGTGTTTGCTGGATCTGAGCAGCTTCTCTAGGTGCTCTGGATTCTTGAGACCTGGGCTCCATTCATGGTAGTAGCTGATGTCTTGCCCTGGCCCATGGCACTAATGGTAAATACCAGCCCCTTGCTGGGCAGGAAGGTGTCAATTCAGCAGGAACTTCCATGGCTGCAGTACAGACCATATGCTAAATGTTTGTTATCTCCAGGTTCAGCTTGATTAAAACTTGTCTGTAGTTCCTTCTAGGTGTCCATTTGCCTAGAATAAGGATTTCCTATCAGTTATGTCAGGCTTGCCAGCTGTTGGCTCATTGTGGGTTCACATGCAGTGGCAGATAATTAGCAAAGGGAAATGCTGGCAGAATGATGTTCCTCAGGATACATGTTAGAGCCAAGATTAAGACAGAGAATGGGGAGATCTATTGTTTGTACTACCTGCCTGACTGGGCTTAAAGGGACACGCTAGCTACCTATTTTATTCACACTTACCATAGAGTGACAGCATGATCAGAGACATAGTGTGGTCCAGGGCCCTGAATTCTGCCACTGAGCTGCCAGGTGACCTTAAGAAAGTCACTTAGTTCCTCTGCTTCTCCTTTCCCCATTTGTCTGTTTAGACTGTAAACTCTCTGGGACAGACTCTCTTGTTGTGTATGTACAGTGCCTAGCACAAAGGGGCCTCTAGGTGCTACTATACTATCAGTAATAATAATTTGTTTGGGTGCAAAGTGCACTTCAATGAGTTTTACGAGACATAATGGGCTGAATTTAGCATTGGAGTAACTCTGTTGGTTTGCACACACCAGGGATTGATTTGCTTCTTTCATAATATTAAATAAATGTTCATGGGTTTTTAATATTAAAATCCAAGAAGATCCCATTTTCATTTTTCTTACATTTTAACACTTCCTTGGAGTATTGGAAGTGCTGTGCATGAGAAAAACAAACAGAAACTAGCTTGAACAAAAGTTAAACTGAGCCGTACAGTTTCATTGGAAAAGCTGAAAAATTTAGAAACAAACAGCATATATAACGGGAAACAAATCTGACTTGTAAACGTATTTTAAATGGTAACAATGTAAGGGCCTAATCCTGCCATCCTTTCTCATGCTGAGTCTGATTCTGATAGTTTTGCCTGCACTGAATAATACATTGATTATTCAAAGGGCATCCCCGTTGATTTCACAGAGGTACTTGCAGCGTAAGATATCAGACTCTGTCCCATTGAGTAGTACCTTACTCTACATCAGGGGTCTCAAACTCGCGGCCCGCGGGCCAATTGCGGCCCGCGAGACGATATTTTGTGGCCCCCCACCTTAATATGAAAGTTTAATGTTAGTGCGGCCCGCGAGTTTTATATGAATGGCACTTTACAGTGTTGTGTGCGGAGCTGAACGAACCTACCAATCACGTTGGCTCTCGGGGGCGGGGGGCGGGACATCGACCAGGCTTCATGCAAGCAGAGAAACAAACTGAAACAGTGTTTTTTTTTTTCTATATTACTGCTCTAGACTTTATTTGGACTGCACATAGCTCAAAATCACTTGTACCTAAGTTATCATACATCCAGTGCTGTGGTCAGTCTCTATTAGACCTCATTTTAACAGATAAAGAATTCCCTGTATTGGCTGCAACAGCTTTGAGATAAAGGGAATTTCCCGGTGTGGGTTTAGGTGCCCTTGTTCTCCTGGGGAGCAGCTGTCTGCATGGGGGAGAACATGCACCGCCATGGGCACAGGGCTGGGTCAGGCCCCTGCTGCTTCAGTCAAGAGCAGGCAGTGCTCATGCCCTGTACACTGTGCTCTAGCCTAAATCAGCCTGGCTAGTGCACCAGGCAGGAATCGAAGAGCATTAAAGAAACCAAGTGGAATGGCTTGCATAGAAGCGCCGGAGAAGGATTGGGATCCCCCAGGCTGCCCAGGTGCAGAGTGCAGGCATTTGAGATGCTGGTCTCCGCTCTAGGATCTGCTTGGGGCAGGAGCAAGGTCGTTCTGATGCACACAGAACCCATTTGTTTTGAACAGGGGCTGGCAACTTCACAGCTAGAGCCCCTCACTCCTCCTGGGCCATTCATGGATTTGAAACCTGCCACTGGTGCTGACTCTTCTGGTTGAAACAGAGTTACAGCAGCGTAACTTATTTACTTATAAGCGTTACTTATTTACTTATTAATTCTTAATTTGTTTGTTTATTTTTTCATCTTATTTTGTGTTAAAAAAAATAAAAATAAAGACATTTGAGAAGATTGGAATTTTTTAAACAAAGCTTTTCTTGTGGAATACCCGATGCGGCCCAGCCTCACCCAAACTCTGCCTCCAGCGGCCCCCAAGTAAATTGAGTTTGAGACCCCTGCTCTACATATAGTGTAAAGCTATCAAGGCGTTTTCACTGGCTCTTTCTCTCAGTGCAAATTTGCAAGTAGACCAGATTGTTGCCGCAGACTAGAGCGTTCCTTTCTGCCATCTAAAGTCACAGAGTGTAGCTACACGGAGAGAGAGGGGGACACTAACGAGCTAGTTTGTATCTCGCCTTCAGACAGCTCCGTCCAACGGTTACCTCAAAAGATCCGTTCTTTGGCTTATAATAAAAAGCAGCAGCACACAGAGAGACTTGCTAAGAAACCCTGCAGACAGGAAGACTCCTTAAGGAGCCTGCTGTCATTGTTCCTGACTGAGCCTCAGAGGTAGCGTTGGGGCCTTTTTAATTTGGGAGCTTGCTAGACAGGTACACACAAGGCTGTCAAATGAAGGGGAAGGTGGGGAGGTGGGTGGCTGGAGAAGTGTATTCAAGGGACTCTGTCCCTTGCTTGTTATCTGCTCTATATTAGTAGCTGGGCCCAGATTGGAAAGACAAAGTTTGGTAAAAGCACAGAGGACAAAGCCAGCCCACTAGGTAGCTGCGCTTTGGTTCCCAGGTTATTGGATGGGAAAGATGTGATTTTCATTGCCATGTCGGAATGACAGTGCTGGGAACTGAAGGGCTCTTAATGGGTACTGAATGGCTGTGCTGGAAGCTAGAAGGTCAGTCAAACATTCTCCATGGCCTTGAGGAGTTTAGCAAATCTCCCTGAGAGCAAGCTGAGCTATTGATTAGCAGCCACCCCGAGTAGGATTTTAACTGCAATCTCTCCATTGGGGTAACTATCATCTTGGGCTATTTTGTAACCCTGGGTGTGGGAAGGGGCAGAGTCACATGCCAAATGGACTTTTTTAAAGCAATATATTTGCCATTTCTCTTGCAAAATCTCCTTTGGGCCAAATCCTGCTCTCACTCAGTGGACTTATTCTGCACTCACTCTGGACCGAACCAGCAAATCTCTCAAGCACATATTTAATGGGACTACTTGGTGATAAGCACATGCAAAAGTGCATTGGTGGATCAGGGCTGAAGAGCGGAACTTGGCCCAGTGAAGTTTCTTTCAGGGCTCTTCCTATTTCAGAGATTGGACTGACCTAGCCCTAAACATGTAGAAATTTGGTGTTCAAGACTCCTGCTTTTGAGCCCTTTAATCACTGCTACCCTCTTTCTCGTTGGCAAAACTAGATTTGGTCAATTGCAAAGTTAGAAATGCAAAATATTAAAATAGGGGGAAAGCACAGGTGGGTTTGTCTTCAGATGTTATTTTTTCCTTTCCACATCTTAAAAAAAAAGGCTTTTGTTTGCATAATTACATTTTGCAGCTGTTACTCCCTAATGTGGGCTGTGCTTTGGGGCATGATTTGATCCACTGAAAATGGACAAGAAGACAGTGAGCTTTGATATCAGCTGCTTCTCATTAATTGTGGTTGCTGGGTATATATCACTAAGCTTTGTTAGAACACCCCAATGAGCCTAAGTTTAAGGTCCCTGTAATATTCATTAGCTTAGCAGACTGTGCAAACTATCTTTCTGTGCATTGTGGGAATTGCAGCTCACAGGCTTCCATGGGCAGCATGTGTTTGCTTCAACCCCCGTCTTCTTTTACTGGAAAGGAAAATTTTGGAATATGTGACTGGGGGCATGTGACTTGTGGAAGGCTGGAGATAGCAGTTTCTGCATGGGGAGAGGAGACTGCCAGGAGTTCTGCATCTGGGGTTGGGGGAAATCTGTCTTGCAAAGGAAGGCAATAATTGTCCATCCCTGCTCACCCTCCTTCCCAGCCATCAGCAAGAGCTGCTCTGATTTAAAAAATGCTCTCTTTCCTTCTGTTCCCCGTCCCCAACTAGGTTTCCTTTGGATGCTCCTGAGCCTGACCTGCCATAGGGAATGCCCCAGTTCACCTTTGCTTGCTTCTGCGGGCTCCATGGCTTCTGCAAGATGAAGAGGAAAAAAGAAGAGCCCAGCACAGAGCAGGAGACGTCAGTGTGAGACTTGTCCTGGGTGTGTCACATTTGCCCACTCACTCACATCGCTGGATCCCAGCCCCGGTTGGAATTGGGTATGACACTTTTGCCCTTTGACTGAGATCCCACCTCAGGGGGAATCTGTCCCCTTTCTGCTCTCTGATCTCTGTACCCATGAAGAGGCACCCATCACATCTGTGTCCCTTGCTTATTTTGCTCCCCTGCTGCACTGGTGGGTGCGAGGGTCAGGGGTTTGGGGAAAGAAAGGAGTTACAGGATTGATGCTCCAAAGCCTGGGACAGGAGGACCAGCATATTCATTTAACTCCTAAAAGCAATGCTGAGTTTCCTACACTTGACTGTTGATAGTTAATCCTCCAAATACAACCGGGGCTGCATTTGGAAACAGGGTTCCTGTCCTGTGAGAACTTTTGAGATTTCAAAATGTTTTCGTGCCCTGAATTGGGATGAAAAACTGAAATCTCAAAAACTTCCACTTACTGAAAAACTGGGGCAGGGGGGTACAGTTTGGATCAACTGTAATGTTTCATTTCCATTTTGACTCTTTCCCCTTTAAGCTTTTGATTTTGGTCTAAATTTATTAAAATTTCTGAAGAAAACGTCTCTTTCCTTTGAAAAGCCAAAACTTTTTTTCCAAACATTTTTGAGTCAGGAGATTTGTCAAAACTGACCCAGTTTCATGAGAAAGATGGGCGAGGGAATATCTTCTGTTGGACCAACTTCTATTGGTGAGAGAGACAAGCTTACACAGTCCAGTGCCACAGTCCCAAGGGGCAGGCTGTCTTGCTCAGTGCGGCCCTCCCACAGCGCTTGATAGATGAGCTCGGGAAGGTATCCAGGCAGGAGGAGGTGCGCTTGGGGTGCGAATGCTGAGCTCACTCATTGATGTCAGCAGCAGGCCGAGGAGAAAGCAGAGGAAGCAGGTTAATTTGTGTTCACACGTTGATCCTGTAACTTCTCTCATTTTCTTTCTCCTCCTTCTTTCCTAGAGAGTTGCCTGGCTTGGAAAAAATCAGACGCTCAGAAGTGACCCTTACAGAAGAGCCACAAACAGGCATTATCGTGGGTGCTATGATGGTTCAGCACAGATCCCCAGTCTCAAAGGTGGTTGCCCTTGGACCCCACAGATCTCCATGGCAGAGAGAGCATTTGTCTCTTTGCCGGGTAAAAGTTTCATTCATAAGAAAACTGTCCTTGTCTTACTCGAATATGTCCCCATGGACAGACCCTGAAGGAGATTTCCAAATCAAGCACCAGGCCCTGCCCTCGGTTTCCCTGGATTAAGTGGGCAGCAGGGGTTGGCTCTATATTTTTAAATTGTCTCACTGCTGCACTGTCAACTGAAAGTGAACAACTTGTAGAGGGTTTTTTTGTCTCTCTCAAGCAAATGTCTGTGTCTACAAGAAGCAGTTCCTAATGCCTCTGAGACATTTTGTGCTCAGATGTGCTAGATGCCAGCACAGAGAAACCCGCTGTTCTCTGCCTCCTCCTGTGTAACTGAAGCCCCCCATTCACTTCCTCCTCTAAATCCCTCAACAAACCCATTGCACTAGTTCTGGATACATTGCCTAAGCCCCATTCCCATCATGGAATGGAACCATGCCCTCAGAATCGGTCAGGGCAGAGGATGGGTAGTGAGAATCGGTCATGTGCTAAATCTGGTGGATGAGGGCTGGGGAGAGGAACAAGTGCATGACGTTGCATGGGACTCTCAACAGGCCTTCACTGCAGCCAGCCAAAGGCTTTGGGGACAATGCTATTAATATTAAACAAAAAATAGTAATTGGGGCAAAACCACCATTTCTATTTAAAGACCAACATGGAGGATCAGGGGCACAGAGTACCTTAGGGCAGTGAGGTCAGAGATTGTTAAAGTTGTAACTCTGATGCGAAATCTTGCCCGATGGGGTCTCTGAGGAATGTTGTTTCCTGCTCCCCTCTAGGAAGAGCAGACAGGTAAATCTTTAGGGGCCAGATCCGTGCCCAGTCTAAATCAGAGGAGACTCGTTGACTTCAGTGGAGCTGTGCAGATTTACACCACTTGAGGATCTGAGAAGAGTACGTTGAGCTAACTTAGAAAACAAATCCTTTCCCCCACTTATAAAACTCACTGACCTTTCCAGCACTCAGACCGCTGCTGTGAGACCGGATTCACGCTTGACAAACAGAACTGGTAACAAGCTCTCCTTTTGGGAAGATTTACTAGCTTGGCCGGCTACCAAAACTAACATGCCCATTATTTTATTGTCTTATCCAAAGGGTTTAGTGTGAAACCTCTGCCCAGGAAGGATAATCAATAAAAGGAGACACATGAGATCATCTCTTGAGGTATAAGAAGAGCAATGCACTAAGCGGCTTTAAAATAATCTTTGTTGGGTGCCAGTAGTCGGGGTTGCTCTAGGAGATGGTTGAGTCATTTCAAACACTTCAAACAGGAAACAGCTGGTAGCAGACCATAGTGAGGAGTCCAACAGAGCCTGATCCTGCTTAGTAAGTCTGGAAAGTTCACATGCTGAGAAACACTGTATTTTCCCCATGGAGCATGAAGAAGATACTCACACAAGTCGCTGTCTGGTTCATGCACATGAAGGATCAAGCACAGGGAAAAGACCGACACTGAAATCATTGGGGTCACACTCCAGATATATATGGCTCAGACGTCTTTTTTTCCTCAGTGAACTTTGGCATGTCTGAGCCTACTTGTGATGGCAACCATTTTGCTGCTGCTTGATGCATTACAGAAGCCCATCGCTGAAGGCTGTTGGTCTAGTTTTCATCTCATTCCAACGTTTAGCAGAAGGCTGAACTTCAGGCTTAGTTTGGGTATCTAAATCCCCTAGGAGATTTAGCAAATGGTCGTGTTTAAATATTAAACATTACAGGCCAAATCTTGGGGTCTCTCACTCAGGAAAAGCTTTCACTGGGTCAACCCCTCACTGGAATGGAGCATTTTCAAATTCCATTGGCTCCAGTGAGAGCCAAAGGTGCTCAGCGTCCCTCAGGATATTGCCCCTTGACTGGGTGTTTTGCCCGAGTAAAGGATTTAGCCCTAAAATTCTTTCTGATCATTGCCCCAGAATAAAGCAGAAGGAAAAGTGATGTAGAGGACGAACTCTGCCCACTGATCTCCAGATGCCAATATCACAAATGCGCACCCTGTTCTGCAAGTTGGCAGCTATAGGAAACAAGATTTTTTAAAGAAAACCAACTACACCTGTATTCTGGGTAGGGATATGCCTGTGCAGCTCTCATGGGGAGCCCAGTATACATATGCAAAGCCAGGATACAGCTGGATATTTCCCAGCAGGGTTCTGAGTTTCTGCCCAGCAAGAAGTGCTTGGCAGCCTGTGAACTTTCACTTTGTTTTCTGCACTGAGCAAGATGCGGGTAGTTGTTTTGACTCATCCCATTCGTTTTCATCAAGGTCAGCTCCTCACCTCCTGCTCAGCTAATTGTGTAACACACTGTGAGCAGTTATAGCTCTCCATGGATACCAGAGACAGTCTTTGCTGGCCTTCTACTTATACAGAGCAAGAAGAGCTACCTCTTTAGTGCAAGTGGCTGAGACTTGTGTATTTGGTGCTGATGGACACAAATTCAATCCCTATTTTGGACCAGTGTCTGTGTGAGTACAGTCCCTGTTCATCGCAGCTGTAAGCTATAGCAACTATTCGGACAGCAGGAGTTTGTTCCAGCTGAAGATCAGTTAGCCACAAGTCCGTGAGACCTTTCAAATTCCTTTGGGTCGAGGTCAGAGGCAGGAGATTTGCAGCTGATCACTGACACCGTCTGTTTCCTTTTTAGTAAGTTGGACCCCATGTAAATTAAGAATATTAATGTTTTCTCCAGTGCGGTGAGGTTTTAATTATTTAATGGAGCACTAGGTGAATAACCAAGGTTACTGTTGTGGAACCTAGGCTGCTATGAGTCTTTGATTAGGGAACATCACGGCTTCATAGTTAAGGTTCCAAAATTAATACACACACCCTGAGACTCTGTAAAGAGCTAACAGATTTATTGAAGATACCCAGCTTGGCTGGAGGTTTATACAGTACTAATTAAATGTTCCTGAAATCGGTCTTATGTAAAAACTGGTATGGGCGCTTCAGAGGTTTTCTCTCTATTGTGGTTGTTCCAAAATCTGGTCTGGCAGGAGGAGGGGAATCTTTTCAGGACAATACGGTAACCTATTGACTGTAGACCACCCTATGTCTGCTGGATTTGTCTCATTTCTATAATTGCCCCTGCCTCCAGCAAAGAGCTTCCTAGCTAGGCATGGCTGAATATAATATGTAAAATATAGAGAGACAGACACACACATATATAGATAGATATAACTGAAAATGCAATCGATTACACAAGTACAATATGAATGTTTAAAAGCTCAAGCTGCAGTTATTTTTAAAGAGAACCTTCTATGTATGTGGATAGATCACTCCCAAAGTAATGATAGGTTATCCACGGTGGCTCCAAGCAAAATCATTTGCTCCTGGCTTGACCCCTGTGGTGCTCATAAATGGCTTGTGGCGCTTTTTGATTCTCCTATCGTAATGACTTGACCTCTAGGTTGATGCCTGAAGGTTCCTTCATCCACACATCATTTCCCACCAGGCTCCAGCAGGGCACTTTTCTGCAGCCAACCCATCAACAGTCTGAACTTACGAGCAGTTTGCTCTTTGCTAATTGCCCAGGCCGAGAGTGGGTGCTGCCAGCTAACTTCCACAGGACAAGTTTACAGTGGGCAAAAGTTAGTTCCCCCGCCCCACCCCACCCCAGAGGAAGCATTTTATTAGGACACCAGACCCTTCCAAAACTGTGAAAGCTTGGAAAGCGGACAGCTCTTGGTCAAAGTACAAATGATCTTCCCCTCTCTCTTTCTCTTCCTCACCCACATACTTGCACAAGCCCTGGCATTTTTATAAGTATCTACAAGAAGCATTTTGCTTCATTGCCCAGAATTTCCCTTGTTCCCATACTTGTGTAACATGCTTTATGCTGCTTGTTCATCTGGCTTCCACCGTTCCACTCCAGAAGTGGCTGCATTTCAGCGGTGCTATAGAAATGTAAATATTACTACTAATACTAAATGACCAATAATGCTAAACTAATTCAGAGCTGTTCATCAATAAATCTCAAAGCACTTTACAAAGGAAGGGAAGCATCATTACTTCCATGCTACTGAGGGGAAACTGAGGCTCAGAGCAGGGAAGTGACCTGCCCAAAGCCACTCAGGGAGTCAGTGGAAGAGGCAGGAAAATAACCCAGGTGTCCTGACTCCCAGTTGTCCCTGTGAAGCTCTTTTGGATCCTTTGGGTCCTGTAGAAATGTCTCTTTTTAAGACACGGTTGCTTTACTACCACTCCCCTCCACACTGAAGTCTCTGTATAATTCTCCCCATTATAACAGGAGTTTTAACCATAATGTAACTCCCCGGGACAGTTTCAAAGAGAAGAGCTCTATGCTAGCTACCATCATTGTTCCTCGGAAAACGAATGTTATGCTCCTGAAAGATGCATTTGTTCCCACCAGAAATAATCCATCTTTAATCCTATTACAGCGAAGGAAACCATCCAAGTTTCTCTAAATGAGAATGGAAGGATATATTTGAAACAGGCAAATCTGCTCATCTCTGCAATGCAGCAAGCACTGATGTGTGAAAAACTCCATTGCTGCACACCCCAGTGATCGCTTGCTCTTGCCCGTGACCAGCTTTTCAGTTGACCCAGTGGGGACGTATGAATTTAGCAAGCTGATGTCCTCATGGGAATTTAGGAAACCAAATATGCAGTTCCCTTTCCCCATCCAATCCTTTTTGGGCAGCTGGCAAAATGTATTTAAGTTAAAGGGCCAGATACTCCACTGGTATAATCAGCATAGCTCCAATGACACCAATTTACTAGAGCCGAGGATCTGGCCCCAAATATCTTGAAATTAAAAGGAAAACCTGCACTGCTTGATCTTGACAGTAGAGAATCTACAGTAGTGCTGATGGTGTAGTCAAGGGAGAAACAGCTTTAATGATCAAAATAACCAGAGCGTTGCCTTAGGCTAACTTCCAACAGAGGCAGTGTATCCTCTTTGTAAATATTGGCCTACTTTGGAGCCAGAGTGTCTCCAGATGTTTATTTGCATGACAATAAGTGGGTAGGGGGACCAAAAATTGTGTGCGTGGTGGGGTTTCATCCCAAATTGTTTTGTTTTTTATCATCTCTTGACAGAGGTGATCTTGCCAAGGGAACTTTCACTGCATTTATGTAAGATGAAGGAAATGTTTGTGCAGTGAATTGGAAGAGTACAGAACATGCACGAAGAGTGAAGCCAAGAAAAAAGCTGCAGCTTGAACACTTGTTGTGTAACATATTCTTGAACGTCTTACTGAAGATGTGCAAAAAGAGCAGGAATATAACTTAATCCAGCATTTCTCAGTTGGTGGGTCAGGACCCCAGAGTGGGTTGTGACCCCGTTTTAATGGGGTCGCCTGGGCTGGCATTAGACTTGCAGGGGTTAGGGGCCAAAGCCCAAGTCCAGGCCCCACCATCCGGGGCCAAAGCCTGAGGATTTCATCCCTTAGTGGCGGGGGTCAGGTCACAGGCTCCTCCACCTGGAGCTGCAGCCCTTGGGCTTTGGCTTTGGTTCCCCACCCAGAACAGTGGAGCTCATTCTTTGCCCTCCCCCTTCCCACACACACACACCTGGGGTGGCGGGGCTCTCAGGCGGGTTTAGGCTTCAGTCCCTCCTCCTGGGGTCATGTAGCAATTTTTGTTGTCAGAAGGGGATCGCGATGCAATGAAGTTTGAGACCCCCTGGCCTAATCTAATCTGATACACATGCCCCTGTATCTATAATATATTAAGTTGGAATCTCTTCTTTTTTAAAAAAACTCCACAATAGGATTTAAGTCTTCATTCCACTGGAACACTTTGCAAACACAAGCTTTTGGCATTTAACTGGATTGGAAGAGTATCAGTGTTCTGTTTATTATAGCCGGAGTGATTTCTGCATTCCAGTGTGTATCCAATTTCTTTTAAGATTATCTAACCAAAGGTGCCCTTTTCTTTCTTGCACTTCTAGGGTGATATGGTAGGATTATGTTTTTTTAAATGCACTTTACTCCCCAATGTTGAGTTGGTGGACCCGGTTATCTTGCTCTTTATGATTATGCACAGAAACATCAATGGGTAGTTAGATGTGAAGAAATCAGACATCTGCACACCATTGTCTCATCTAATACCTTCCATCTATTTGTGACTGGCATGGTCCCCCAATGAGTTCTTTGACCAATATTTTCAAAAGTGACTAGTGATTTTGGGTCCCCAACTTGAATCACTTTAATGAGTGCTGAGTTCCAGAGGGTCAATGTTTAGCACTTTCTGAAAATCAGGCTTCCATAAGACATCTCTACATGGGTGTTGAGAATCACTAGTGACTTTAGAAAATCCCCCGGCACCCTCTTCCCCACTCATCATCAGAATACCTTCCTGGCCCATATCTTGCAGTCCTTTCTGTTGAGCTGAACAGGAATTTTGCCCTGAACAAGAACTGCAGGATCTAGACCTTTAAGGGTAAAAAACCAGTTAAATACAGTGTATATTTATTGAATGTATCCGTATATAATTTGCACAGCCACTCTGTAAAACAGGGTGACCACATGGGTAATATACTCATGGACTTAAATCACTGATCATTAAACAATCTGCACTCTGAAGTTTATTATATTTATAGATTTATATGGAGAATCACATTTCACTCTCATTTACGCTGGTGTAAAAGCAGAGAGTCTGTCCGTTGTTCAAATGTCTCCAAAAATATATATATATATATCTGATGTAAATACGTGTAAACAAAAAGCAGAACAAAACAAGGATATAGTCACAGAAGATGCAACACAAAGGCCCTGACTCACCCAGCAAAGCATTTGCATAAATTTAAGCTTATGCTAAAACACTTTGCTGGATTGGATCCTAAAATACAACGAGCCTAATTCACCCCTAATGTAACCCCCTTGTTTTTCAATGAAATGTACAGTTACCCACACATTTAAAGATACAGGACTGTCTTTGCAATGTATTAAGTGTCTCCCTATTGCCTTTTTTTCTTTCCCTGTCTGGATTCCATCATAAAGAGACCTAACCAGACATATTCCTCAGGAGTCTCCCAGCCTCAGTAGCCATAGAAACCAGCTATTTTTAGTCTGTTTTTCAAGATGGGATAAATGACTTTTCTCTACTTTGGAAAGACAGAGGACCCGGTCAGCCTCATGTATTAATGCATGGTAAATTAGTGTCTTTAAAAAGCCATGCAAACTTCTTGTAAAGTACTGTATATTTAAGAAGAAAAATAAATGTGAAACTTGTTAATAGGAGAGTATATAAATATGCAGAATAGATTATTCACTTGCTATTATATTTCCTATGTAAGAAAAATATTTGTACTAATTTTTAGAGCACATGCTTTAGAATATAGATTTTATAGATGTCTGGAGATAAAGAGTATTTTTAGTACATGACATGTTTTGCTTTCTCCTTTCTCAAGCTGCTTGCTTAATCCCTGCCCCAGACATACATTGGCAGCGTTTGGAAATTAAATCAATGCTTGTGAGAATGCTATCACATTAAAAATCCCCAAACAATGACTGTGTTTTCTAGGACTTCATTCATGTTTGAAGCTGGAGGCTTTTTAAACAGTATGGAGAAACAAATTTGTATGATTAATTATCAGGCTGCATTTTAATGAGTGACAGTGGCTTAGCATTCTACAACCAAATTCAATATGCAAAAGGCTAGAGCAGGGGTGGGCACGACCTGCGGGCCATTTTCATCAGCCCTGCAAACTCCAGCCGAGGGAGCAGGGCCAGTGACCCCGTTGTCCCGGGCCGGAGTGCCGGGCTGAGCGCCGCAAGATGGGGCGGGGGGGGCTTAGATAGGAGGGTGGGGTCCCCAAGGTGGTGGTGGTGGTGGTTAGGGCGGGGGAGTCTCCGGAGGGGGCAGTCAGGGAACAAAGAGCACGGGGGCTTAGGGGATGGGATCCTGGGAGGGCAGTTAGAGTGGGGGGTTATTTGGAGGGGGCAATCAGGGATAAGGGGGGTGTTGGATGGGTCGAGGTTCTAAGGGGGGCAGTCCGGGGTGGGAAGTGGGTAGGGGGTAGGATGGGGGTGGGGCCAGGTTGTTTGGGGAGGCACAGCCTTCCCTACCTGGCCCTCCACACAATTTTGAACCTCAATGTGGCCCTCAGGCCAAAACGTTTGCCCACCCCTGCCTTAACCTTATACACCCTTCATATAGATCACACAAACCTTGTGGTGGGAAAACTCTGGTAGGGCAACAGTGCTGTGCAAACCACTCTTCATAGACTGTCTGATCCTGCCAGGATACCTTGCAGCATTGACTCCATATTGTCAGATGGTGTATATCAATGTAGAGGATCAGGTTCACTCACTCCATCATTGGTAGCTGGGCTAGGAAAACTGTCCTGGAATCAGATCAATAAAACTCCCATGAGTGATGATGACCAAGGTGAATTTCTTTATACACTTAATAGTTATCCTAGGTCAATATATACATGGAGCCCAGTGACTTCTGCTGTAACATATCTAGTTTACAAGACTGTATTATAAATTACAGATGCATATCATGTCTGTATCTTGCATTAAAATATCTGCCTATTGATCTATCTCCTGCTGATTAATTTTTTTTCCTGGCTAGTCCCATTTTTGGAAGCAGCTCACTGGCTTTGTTTCTGTTCTTTTGTATGTCTCTGAAATCTATGCACCTGGATTAAGCACTTTCTTCTAACTGTAAAAGCATGACTAGGAAAGCAGGTATGTTAATTGCTGTAATAAAGAGACTTTATACTATTCCTTTGCAGTAGATGAATTACATTTTCGATGTTGTTGATACTACTTTATTATTACTGAGATCAATTAATCGACACCAACAGGCTATTGCAAACATTACCAAGCAAAAGGAGCACAAACATGGCACTTACAGATGGTGGGAAAGAGAATAAAAAGAGTAAGGTTGAAAGGAGAACATTTAAAGAGAGTGCAAATGGGGTCATTATGATTACGGTCAAAATTGATCAGCTGCCCTTTATTATCCTGACTCATGAAAACAAAATAAGGTGCCACTCAATCAATGTAATGGCAGATAACATTAACTAAAACGCAAGTCTTATGCGTGACAGTCCATTGCACCATCTAGTAATCAAGGCTGCTTCTCTCTAAGGCATGGGTGTCGCAAAAACTAGACACCTAGTAAAGGTAGGTCTTTAAAGACTGAGTAAATTGTACAGGAAACTTTGGTGATGTGAGAAGAACTTGGTCTTGGCCTATACAAGGTAAGTCTTAGTGCAGGCTCCACTGTACAGTGCACTGGTGACCTGATCTGAATCCTAGCCAAGTCAAAGGAAAGATTCCCACTGAAATAGCCCTGACCAGGGGTGCTAGAACAATTTATAGAGCGGGGGTGCGGAGAGCCATTGAAACAAACTATAAACCTTGTACATAATGGAAACCACTTTAAGCCAGGAGTGCAGCAACAACCCTAGTTCCAGCACCCCTAGTTTCAGCACCTCTGGCCCTGACAACTGGAAAGGTAGATCATTCTGCAGACATATACAGAAGCAAACAGTCAATACAGGAAACTACCACAGAGATGCTGAGAAATTGCCTGTGAAAAATAGGATTGAAACGAGAAAGCCAATTGATTTGTTATGGATGGGGCTTGGATCTGGATTTGTCTGGGGCTTGGTGTTCAAGGCCCATGGGTTAGGTTAGAGTTCAACAGCACTGAAATATCACAGCTGCTTGGGCAGGAGCATGGTGTAAATCTCAGAAGACCAATGAGATTTTTTGCAACTTGCAAAAATAGGTCCTTTTTGCCTGGGATCCATCCCAGAACCACCCACACGTGGAACCCACCCTGCAAATTCCGGGGCATCTGGGGTCTGTTCTTTCTTTTGTACCAAACTGCTGTAATACTCCTCCGGGAATGACGCAGCCATTCTGTTTAGTTTTAAATCAGCAGCAAGATGTGCCCAGCTTAAAAATAACTGTTTTGACAGTATTGATGTAAATATGTGAATGGCATGTTCTGCTGTTTTCCTTTCGCATTCTTCATTGCCTGATTCTGTGTGGGCTGAAGACAGGCTGAGAGACAGGGTGAGACAGTGCCGCCTATGGGACATTCCTCAATTCCAGTCTGGGTAGGTTCCAGACAGCTGTCAGGAGTCACTTTGTGCTTGTACCCCTCATTATTTCAACCAGACCAGACAATGTAACACCTCCCACTCTCCACAGAAGCCAGCCTGATCAAGAAAACTACACGAGATGACAGGCTTGAATTTAAAGTGGAGTTTGAATTTACTGGGAGGAAAATGGGGTTGGAGGGGGAATAATATTATTTGTAGGAATGTCAAACTGAGACAAGTGGAATGAGTGAGATAAGCATATAGTACAATTCTGCATTAGAAAGAAGAAAGGGATGGACATTATGAAAGGGGAAATCAGATGAAAGAATCCAATGTGTCAGAATAAATGTTAAATACACTAATGTATAAGGGGATTAAAATGCTAACGAACAATAGTGATTTAAATATTACATACTTCTAAATGCAATAATAATAATAATAATAGTTAATAGTAAAGCCAGAGATTTCAGCTTGAGCTGAGAACAGATGCCTGAGAAAACTCAGTGCACCTAATAGAGCTCCAACCCTGCATGGGAATGGTACAGTCCTGTGGAGGACGAGAGGCGGATCCCACGCAAGGAGTTGGTACCGCCCGCAGGGGCGTGGCCGGGCGCTGGTTGGCTGCGAGGCGCCGCGGCGGGCGGTTTGAAGGCGGCTGGACGGGCCCCGCCCCCAGCCCCAGGAGGATGACGCGGGGAACGCTGTCGCTGTCTCCTTCAGCGTCCGGCGGGAAACCGAGGTGAGGGCCGCCGCGGGAGCGCGCAGCAGCCTGCCGGGGTGGCCGGGAGCGCGCGAGGCTCAGGTGAGGCGTTGGGAAGCCCCGGGGGCGGACTACGCATGCGCCAATGGAGAGTGACGGGCAAGGCGCAGACGCTCTTCAGGCGCCGTTCCAGCCCCAGCTGATGGGACCTCGTGGCGCAACGGTAGCGCGTCTGACTCCAGATCAGAAGGCTGCGTGTTCGAATCACGTCGGGGTCAAGGTTGCCCCTGCCTGGAGGGGGATTTATTTTACACTCCTAACAAACTAAAGGAGGGGCAGGGGCGTTTCCTCTAGTGTGGTGTGGGGAGGGGATCCCCAAATATAAACAGGGGGCAGTGTGAGAAGGAGCACGGGGGGGGGGGGGCGCTAGTAATGATACCTGTGAATATAATGATGCATGGGAGGGGTGACCTTAAAAGTAAAATGGAGGAGGCCCCACTAACCTGCAGGAAGGTAGGGTCTGTGGGAATCCCCTAAACTAGGATTAGTGCATGGGGGTGCAGTTGGAGACAGTGGGGGGGCGGCAGCATGGGGGTTTCCCCCAAAGCAGAGGGAAATAATCTTAGGAATCCTTATCCTTCCCATTAAGACAAAGGGCAGTTGGGAGGTGGGGTTGCAGGGTAGAGCCCTGGGCAGGAGTCACCCTAGGGAGCCCTTTTTTTAAAAAAAAAAAATATTTCCACTCATAGGTTTTTTTCCTATACTGCAGTGGCCCAGCTGCAGGCTTTCAGTGTAGATACTACCCAACCTGTGGGCGGGATTCACCGTCTGCACAAGTGAGCCACCTCCCCAAGAGGCAGCAACTCGGTGGAGGGAAGAATTCTTCCCTCAGCCTAGCACTGTACACGTGGGGGGGAGGGGACAGTGTGGCTTAACAACCCTGCTTCACACCCCTGGGTTAAGCCAACCTAATTTTCTAGTGTAGACCAGGCCACAGAAACATAGAGCTAGAAGTCACCTCCTTGGGCACTCGGCTACTTCATCCTGTTGCCGCTGACCCTTCTTGTTAGGTAGTGGGCTCCTGCTTAGACTCCAGGGAGGGAGGGATGTTCCTGGCCTCTGGATGCAGATGCTCCGCTGGCTTGCGACTTCCCCTGAGCGAGGATGATAGAGTGAGTTTTATGCCTTCCTCTTCCTTTTACAAACACTGATACATGATACAGTTCTGGCATATATTCCTACAGCAGTCATCTTTAGTCTCAGCAAAATCAACTTGAAAAGAGGGATTATTATAGAGGTAAATCTAAACAGGTACTTATTATTGGTTAAACACGGCCCTTGTGCAGCATTTATGTTCGAATTCACAGTTGTGTTACGATAGAAACTACTTACCCAAAGTAAACTGAGGTAACAGAGTCCTGTGGCACCTTAAAGACTAACTATAAAGTACTAGCGAAAATACCCGGCGTTGCTCAGGTCAGTCGGAGGTGGGAAGGGGGCAGACAGCTGAGCGAGTGCGGGGTCTGTTGGATGGGGGCAGAGAGCAAACCCGACACCCCCACCTCACTTACCCCTCAACCAACCCCGACTCACATTTTCACCCCCACACCTCCCCCCTACCAACCCCAACACCCCCTGACCAACACCCACACCTCACCCCCCGTAGACCAAACCTGACACACCCACCTCACTTTCCCTCCCCCAACCAAACCCGACACCCCTACCTACCACCACAAACCCGACACCCACACCTCACTTACCCCTTGACCAACCCCGACCCCCTCACCCCCCCAACCAAACCCAACACCCCCACCTTACCCCCCCCACCAAACCCAACACCCCCTGACCAACCCCAACCCCCACAACTCACCCCTCACCCACCGACACCTTCCCACCTCCCCAGACCAAACCCAACACCCCTGGCTCACTTACCCCCCGACCAAACCCGACACCCCCACCTCACTTACCCTCCGACCAAACCCAACTCGGGTCCGTTGGAGGGGGGAGGGGGCACAGAGCTGAGAGATTCCAGGGTTCCGTTGGAGGGGGGAGGGGGCACAGAGCTGAGGGATTCCGGGATTCCGTCGGAGGGGGGAGGGGGCACAGAGCTGAGGGATTCCGTTGGAGTGGGGAGGGAGCACAGAGCTGAGGGATTCCAGGGTTCCATTGGAGGCAGGAGGGGGCACAGAGCTGAGGGATTCCGGGGTTCCGTTGGAGGGGGGAGGGGCAGAGAGCTGAGCGAGTGTGGTGTCTGTTGGAGGGGGTATTATGACATCATAACAACATAGCTGCCCAGCTGATGTGATTGGCCTTTAAAGAATTTCACCCCTGGGGGGTGTCAGAGGTGAGATTTGAAAATTTTTCGACTCTTACGTTAGGACCCCAAGACCTCTAACTGTACCAAATTTCAAATCTCTAGCTCAAATGGTGTGGAAGGAGTAAGCTTACGTACATACATACATACATACACCATTTGACTTTTATATAGATAGATAGAAGCATAAGCTTTCGTGGGCTAAATACCCACTTTAAACTGACACTATTGGGTTAAAATTACATGGACTGAGCTTCATTTGCCTATATAAATTACATCAAAGGTTAATTTGAAACAATTAAAGTTTGATTTATTTTTCTTTTTTCCTTTAATTATTCTACTAGTTAGTTTCACTCTGGTTATCATGCAGAAACTTATGGCTAGGGTGCTTAAGTTACAAACAATTAGAGGATGTTTACATTCTAACAAAGCTGTTTTACTAATACTTAAAAGTGAGGAGATTGGGTGGGTATAAAGCTTTTGTTTCATAAACAAAACAACCAAAACCTTCACAAATCTAAATCTGGGGCCTGATACCATCAACTACCAACAGATCTAGCCAATTTAAAACAAACAAATAAACAAATCTGAGGTTGTTTTCAACTAGTGCACCTGCCTCTGAGTTCCTCTGCCAGTGTGTACAGCTTCACAACCACACTTTTTGATTTTTAAAATTCTGTTCTTGGCTGTATGAAATACCTTCCTAAATATAACCGAGGAAATGGACAATAATTGGGGAAAAAGAAAATAATCTCTACCCAGAGTGCTGCTGTTAGATGCATAAAACAAACATTCTCAGTTTTGAGAGGGATATTTTGTTCTCATCTTTCAGTTTATAGCATTCTTAGGTGTTTCTCATAACCACAGTGGGGAAAAATACTTCCAGGCAGAATAGGCTATTTAAAGTTGACAGTGCATCTCCAACTGCTTTTGACAATGTTGAAAATGTTCTTATCCAGTCTTCTCAATGTATTTGAGCATAGTCAAATGTGATCATGAGGTGCTGGGCAATTGCAGCCACCATTTGCTTTAATGGGAGCTATGAGTGTACTCAGCACCTCTCCAGAACAGTAACTTCCTCCAAAACTCATTAATGTCTATTTGGAGTGTTTTTCACTAATGTCAATAAGTTTTGGATCAGTCTCTAGGTCCTTACAGCCCTTGACGCTGTACAAAGCCTAGAGGAGATCTTAGGCCACAAACTTTGAGAAAGGTAAACACAACAAACCCACCAGTAACTACTAGATCATTACACAGTTTCTATGACATGACACAGTTAAGCAGAGCTTTTTTGGAAAGTCATTGTCAGTAGTTGCCTGGAACAAACAATCGCTAACCCAATTTTTGAACTAATTTTACCTAATAATGCCCTTTTTAAATTTAGTCATGATGACATTGCAGTGCCATGATAGCTTGGAAAGTGACACACATGCATGGTTACTCAAATGATTTTGGATTGGGAAGCAACAGATGGCCCTCTGAAAGTGTTGTCTATTTCACAATAGAAAAAGCTTTTGAGTGCTTTTGGATTCTAACCCACTTAACCTTCATTTCAAGATGTTTTACTTTGTACATCTGAATTTTCTTTAACCTTGGTCTTGAGTGCTCTACTGTTCATTTAAATGTTCAGTCTCTTTTCCTTAGAGACTTTTTGTTATGACTAGATTGTTCACCAAATCTCGCTGTGAACAAAAGTTGTTTTGAATTTATTTCCTCAATAATTTCTATTTATTTAGAAAAATAATTTCTGACTAAAAAGAGCTGAAGTTGAATTTCCCATTTAGTTCAGTGTACTGTCCTCCTTGAAGTTCATTACATTAAGAGAAAGTTGATGAACAAAACCAATAATTCCAAAAGCCTTGATTAAGAGTTCTCTGACTGAAAGATGCTATATTTAAAGCATTCATATGACTACAAGATCTAGAATTAAGTCTAAACCTAGCCTTTGTGGGGCTGAATATGTCCTATATCCTTGCCACGTTGACTCTGATAACCAAATATACAGACTTGACTTTGTTTTAGTTGTATGTTGGGGGGAAATAGGGGGCGAAGTGTCACAGGGGAAAACTTGAGGCAGGTGAATAGCATCTCTTCAAATGGATGAACTAGTAAAGAGATGTATGTTTATGTGTAAAAATGAATGGAAAACAGGACTTTGTTTTCTGTTGCTATTTAATTTTTGAGGCCTTTGTGGAAATAGGCTTTGGTAGGCATTGGAAATGCTGTTCAGTCAGCTTGGCTGACTCCTTTGTTAAAATAATGTATTTGTAGATTAAGTGAATGTGTACACTCACCCTTTTCAGGTTGCACTTGTATTTTAAAAGGAATGTGGCTTCCATGGGACGGGAACCAAACACAATTTAAGATCATTGTTAGTCATGTTTTAATCGTAAGTGCGAGATGTCACTGAAGGCCCCCAGCTCTTGTTTCCTTGTAATAAATTCTTACTTTGAAATGTGGCATTCTAAGGGACTCGTATTTTTACTCAGGCCTTTAGTGAAAGGTGCGTAGTATAATACAAAGCTAGATAAAGGATTTTAAATGTCTACCCCAGTGCTAGCAGAATAATTTTCCTATAATGGGCAGAGGGGGGTGTTTCTTGCTTTAGACAGGGGTTGAAATGTGCCAGGTACTTAGTAAATACTAATTTCTAGCTTTGTTATTCTAGGGGCCAAGGACTGATTGTTATGAGGCCTGCCTGTGATAGGGAATAAAGCATCTGAAGAAATAATTAGCTACCTCCAGTGAGCTTGGTTAATATAATGGCTGCCAGGATATCAGAACTTTTAAATGGCACTCTGTGTAACTATTTTCTTCCCTTTAATGTTTTAAAATGAACTGGAACACAGAACTCTAATAACGTATTCTTAAAACGCCCATCAGCCAGTGTCTTCTAGTTGCATCATAGTGTGCAGGCATGTTCCGTACAGTCTGACTGGAGCTTTGTCTTGTCCTGACCTAAGCATTTCAAGTGATGGGTTTCTCCCCCAATTCTCTGGGAAGATTTCTTCTACAGTGTAGCTGATCTCCTCTATAGGAAGTTTTCATTAACATTCAGTCTCATTCAGCTGTACATATTTAGTTCTCTTAATCTTGCCTCATAAATAAATCACTCCAGACTCTTCATAATTTTTGTTGCGCTTCTGAATTACCTTTTGTCTTGGTAATTACTATACAGTATCCTTTAGTCAAGGACTGTAACTAATCCCTTCTGCTATTGAAGTGTCCAGAACTGAATGCAGTATTCTAGTTGTGCTCTTGACTTTGTGATACAGAGTATTTTTCCCTTTCCATTGTGTGATGCATCTATGACCCCCAAAACGCTAGCATTTCTGTTGCTGTCCCTTTGCTATAGTTCATAGAACTTTGTAGACATCATGGGTGCTTTTTTGAAGTATCACTTCCATAAATATCTATCATGGATTAGCTTTCCCCATATGTATTTACTTGCCTTCTGCCACAGATGCATCTTTGTATCTCTAACCTCATTAAGCTGTTATGCTATTTTCATGCCTCACCGGTATAATTGGCTTTTCTTCTTCCCAGCAAAATTCCTCCTTGTAATGAACCAGCAGTGAAGTCACAATCTGGGTTGACACCTGTCAATTGCCATGGAAATTAATGATGTCACAGATAAGTCACTAGAGCTTTATTCTGGGCATGAAGAGCCAGTGGCGTTTGGGCTTTTAGAAAGAGGAAGTCCTTTTTAACATCTGTAGCTGTTTTAATTACAGAGTCAGAAATTCATAAGATCATGTGAGGGGGGTAAGTGAATTTGTCTGGAATATCAGAACAATTTCCAACTGTTTCTAACCTGGCATAAGAGGGATCTGTAATTCCCATCAGTAGAACTGTCCCAGTGGAGAGTGACAGATTGTAGTTTTGACCAGGGTAGCTTCAGCCTTAGGAAATGAGATGCCCTCATTTTAAATCAAGCTTGGCCTTTTTGGGGATACCTTCTTTTTTAGCCCCAAAAAAATCTGCTGAACTTTGAGGCACAAATACATTGTGAAACAGTGACAGGAAATGTCTAGACTTGGTTCTTATAAAATCATGTACCTTGTAGTAGAAATGTGTAGGTCGTTTAGAAAATTGCCCTTTTTCACTACAGAGAAATTAAAGCATGAGTCGACTTTGTATCCTGGGCTTCAGCCAAGAGATGAGACTTGTTAAACTACACTAAAATATAGCCGGTTGACTGGCTCCCTGTATGAAAAAACAAGTGCAATCTATCTCAGATGACCCATTCGGGTCTTCGTTCTAGAATTTTCATTAGACACTTGTAGGTACAATTTAATTTTTTAAAACCTCTTTGAGATGAAATGTGTTCTTCATTAAATAGATTTAGGGTGGGGCCAAGAAATAGGTGTTCAGCTCTCACTGGAAGTCAGCAGGTGGATGCCAAAGTCCCTTATGCTGACTTAGAAAATTCCAGTTGAATATAGAATTCTAGAACTAGACAGAAGGTCTGCTCTTAAGGTTACTCAGGCCTGATTTAAACAGTCTCATCTGTTTAGCTACCGGTGTGATGTTAAGCTGGGGCAGCTTCATGTGTCGTCACTACTTTGTCAATTTAAGCCTGGTTTAATGTCAATAGAGCTTGGACCTGTACATTTTAACTAAGTGCCCACAGTGGGGTTTTTACTGGTTTAACCAAATCAGTTTTTAAATGGATGCAACTTGTGTGTAGACAAGCTCTCTAGGTCATAGTAAAACTCTGCTGCAGTCATTGAGTATGGTTTTTTAAGATGCTTTTTGTAACAGAATTTTTATTTTAATAGTAGATGTGACAGGGTTTTCAATTAGCCAACGTTACAGGATAAAAGTCTACAAACCTGGCTTGTGAAGTAATTAGATAGTGACAAATCACTAGCGGAGTGTCTGTTTAAGGTTGGCTTTGATCATATTAACATGTAATTATATTGCAGTAATAGTCACTGCAATATTAAAACATCTCTGGTAAATGATGGGCAGAAGTGAGTGATCCTGGGACAACATATGGTTAAGTTCAAGTCTCAAATCATAAATAATCAAGTGAGAACTTGAATTGATGTCAGTCTATTTATTTTCCTATGATGCAAAGCATAAGGTTTGGTTGAATGTTTTGAGACATTTTGTAAACAAATGTAGAATTTATGTATTTGGAATAACCTCATTCTAAGGCATTGTCAACTAATCTTGAGATAAAAACTGGATTGTCTGCTCCAAACTGACACTATTGGAGGACTGTCTTTCTGTCTTGCAGAGCACCTCATATGCTGATGACAATCCATAAATAATAAAGGCATATGAAAGTGCACCACATATGTCTGCTCCATCAACAATAAGTGGACTTGTCTGCCAGTATTTCCTGTACTGCTTCTAAGACATTCATGGGTAGATTGAAAAAATCAAGTGTGCAGATGAACAAAGTGTTCTGCTTATAGAAAACATCACCCTTCTATAGCACCTTCTATGTGTAAATCCCACAGGGCTTTGTAAACATTAATCAGTTAAACCTCACAATGTTCCTGGGAGGCATTAGACAGATGGGGAGATGGACCCACAAGCCAAGCAAATAGAATAAAACCACTTAAAATTCATCTTATCCAGTTGTTCTGTCAAGGTAGAATTGGGGTAGAGTGGTTCCCAAACACAGTCTGAAAAGTTGTATAGGCCTTTCTTCCTGCTAAGGAGAAGGGGAAGCAAGTGCAAGACGCATGGCTTTAGGAAATGCTTTTGCCTCTTTAAAATATCTGGATCTCTACAGCCTCTCTTCCAATCAGGATGGCACCTGTTCTAATCAGAATCAGGGCACAAGAGACTGAGGTGTGGAAGAGCAGCTGTTTCATGCAGCCATGCACAGTATTTTTGTGCTAGAAATGATTCATTTGGTCTGTGTAATATATATGGAAATGTGCTGTGGGAATGTAAGTCTGGTACTTGAAAATAACCTATCTGATTAATATAACCCAGACAAAACATATCTTTGACTTGCAGATCTTATAGGCTTTCCCTTCAGTCATGTAGGCATAGGCAATCTGCTTCTTAGCTCTAGAAGCTGTACTGGAGACTCTTAAATCTCCATATATACAACTTGGACAGAGTGGCTGGCCTGAAAGGGACACCTCTCCATCACTACAAACACAAACTGAATGATAATACAATATTTTTAGGTTGCTGCTGAGACAGCCAGCAAAAGGAAAGCGAGTTAACAAAACCATAGTTTTGGAGCACGTGTGACCGACAAGGGAGTGAAGAAGGCAGGATAGGGGGACTGGGGAGAGGGAAGGAGGTAGGGTGACCAGACAGCAAGTGTGAAAAATTGGGATGGGGGTGAGGGGTAATAAGAGCCTATATAAGAAAAAGACCCAAAAATCAGGACTATCCCTATAAAATCAGGACATCCTGGTCACCCTAGAAGGAGGAGAAATGGTTTCCAAACTCTTGATACTGCAAACAATGGAGATCTGAACTGTAAAGAGATACTCAAAGTACTTTTCTAAACATGTTGCATATAGGCCTAGGGATTTAGTAGTAATTATTGGTGCTTTCTCTATATCTAGATCTATAATTAGTGCACACACAGGGTCTTTTTACCTCATTTCTGGAAGCATTCTCTGAAATTTGAGCACACCATCTCTTGTTCCACTTAGCTGTAATTGTCAATTAAATATAATTGTTACCTATAATTTGGCACCTGACTTTGCATGAAAGCTCTAAATCTGTAGATACTGAAATCTGTGATGGAATAGTGAGGCACTTGGAAACCATTCCAACAGTGGTAGGAAACCCAAATGTAACGATTCCAGTTTATCTAAAAATATAGAAGTGATTAATAAAACAGGGTTTGCAGAGCAGCAGGATAAATGCTTAAAAATGCCTTTGTGCTGTATTTAACTTTCATGGTGAATTCTCATGTCTTATTCCAAAGGTTCTGCTGTTGGAAAAGATGGCCCAGGTTACTGTTGGTGTGTTGATAGAAAAGAAAGAACAAGAAGATCGAGATCGAGACCAAGACACAACCGATGAAATCAGCATTAAACTACTGAGTAACAATGAACTACAGGAAAAGCTTCTCCTGTATGGTGCCGAGCCTGGACCGATACTACGTAAGCTTCAAATGAATTCTGGTTCTGACTGAGAATAAATGGGGAAGTAGAATCCAATCTAAAGTGTCTTTAAAGTGAGAAATTGAGTCTTAGCCCAGTTCAAAAACATAAGACAAGAAACAAGGGCCTGAATTTTCAAAAGAGCTCCGCTCCCATTTAAGCACCTAAATGATGTGGCCAGATGTTTCATACGTGCTCAGCGCTTGTTCTCAACTGGAGTTGCTGGGTGCTGAGCTCATTTGAAAATCTGGTCCTAAATTTCAGGGGTTTTACATCAATAAAACTAATTGCACAGCAAACCAATTGTTGTTAATTCCCTTGTATTCGGAACTGCTTATTTTAGCTTCTACAAGGACTCTTTATGAAAATAAGCTACTGGAGTTGGTGAATACAAGTCCACAAGGATTACGTGCTAAGCCAAAGGAAAGTGGAGATCTTGATCGGAACTCAGAGAGTGAGGAAGAAAAAGGTACCGTATTCAACTTTTTGGATGCAGAAATTAAAATGTCAGTTTATCAATCTTGATATTTTGCATGTTTAAGAGTATTTAGTATTACTGAGTGAGATTTTTCTAAATTGCCTAGGAACTTATTTTCCATAAATTTCAATGGGAGTTAAGCCTATCTGCTTGTTTGAGTACTTCAAAAATCTGGTCTTAAATTATTTAGGAGCACAAATCCCATTGAGAGTCAATGGGACTTGTGTTCCTAAGGTCTAGGTGGTTCTGTGACTGCCTGCCGCAGGCTTCCTTGAAATGTCTGGCACTGACCTCTGTCTGACAGGCTATTGAACCTGCTGGCCCTGTTGTCTGATCTGGCATGTTCACTCCTTCGTGACTATCAAGGGAATTGAAGCATCTTCAGAGGAAAAAAGGAATGTAGGGTTTTCTCTCGGCAGAAGTGTAACGTTCAGTAGCTCAATCATAAATATCTTTTTGGGGAGCTGCACAGAACTGAAAACTAGGGTTTATCACTTGTAAGCCTCCTTTGAAGTTCCTATCAAGGATATAGCCAGGCTTCCCATCTATTTTACAGGCTGTAAGGAATTGCTTTCTTTAAGCAGTTAGTTTGGTGGGGCAATTTCTGTTGCTGTTTGGGATGGGCGGGGGGGAACAGTTCCAAAATCCTGAGTGGATTAGAAACGTTTTGAAAAATACTAACCCAACAGCTGCACGTTGGACTAATCTGACAGCATAGCCGCTGTCCTAACAAAAGTATCGCTAGCTCAAACAAGCCTTCTTTTTATATTGAACAAAAATACATGGAAAGGAAAAAACACTTTCCTGGTTCTACTGCATAATGCCAGGGAATGGATAGGGAATTGTTTACTCGTTCGTTTTCCAGACATGATTGCTATTATATGAATACTGTTCTGACACCTCTTCTGCCCCGTTAGCCCTGAAGACTTGAATCTAGTCCTCTGTTATCTAGACCACTGGCATTTGGGCACATTGCCTCTTTGCACTTCTCATCTATGTATTTGTATGTTGCCTATCACCATTGTATCTAGGTAAAAGCAAAGCAATTTCTAAAGATGGCTGTCCTACAGTTTTAGGCGACATGGCATAGATACTCTGGCATCATTTACTCTCTTAAGGTCCTCATTTATTAGCTTTTCCTCTCCTTATTCAGAGACCGGTACTGAAGTAGTCCTTGAAACAAAAGACTTCAAAGTGACAGCAGCTTGTGCCACTGGCTACTGTAAAGTAAGTAACTTACATAAAATATTCATGAATTAGTATCTGCTGCTACATGCAGGAAATTTTGAGTTAATAGAAATGAATGTTCTTTGTATTAAGCTCTTGACAAATGCAGCAATTACCTTCAATCAGTTAATTATAGTATGCTTCTAGGGCACAACTTCTACAGTGCAACCCAAGGAAATCAACTGTAAAACAGTCAGCTCGGGGGGTTAAGAATATGCCAAGCTGATTTCCTGACATGAAGTGCCCAAGGAATTCTAAATGCCAACTTAACAGTGTGTCTAAAATCTAGAGTTAACTATTTAAATATTGATTTAATCACCTGTTTCACCATGTTAAATAACATTTAGATTTTAAAGGGACACACAGAGAGGTCACCACTGTAAGTGGTGTGAAAACAAGTTCCTATAAACCTTAAGAGCAGACACATCCTTTCTATCTAAAGTTCTTCTAGAGAAGTGCTGTTATCCCCATCTTGCATTCTAGATGGGGAAACTGAGGCGCAGAGAGAAACTAAGTGACTTGTCCAAAGTTGCACAGGGAGTTTGTGGCAAGGCAAGTAATTGAACCTGAGTCCCAGCTATTGCTCTAACCATTTGACAAGTCTTCCTCAGGTTTCTTCATATTTTACAGAAAAAAAATTCCTAATTACAACAATTGACTTCAGACATTGCCCTGCAGCATTTGAAGAAAGTGTACGCGATAAATACCATACTAAGATGGGCTGGCTCCATCTATGTCAAATAAACAGTTCTATATTGTGCCGTTCAAAAAATATGGACCTTTAAGTAAGATCACTGTTAGTAAAAGTCTCCATCGGCATTTCTCTTTCTTGGATTTCTTTTTCTTCCAGGCTCCACTCACTGAATTTTCAGAACGCCACAAGAAACTCCTAGCACCTGATGCAGAGTACAGTCTTGCCAAGATAGTGGCAGAGGAAAGTACCCACCCTCCCAATATTTTAATTTATGGTTACATTGGTGCTCCTAATAATTCACAAATCTTGAATTTTGTGCATGAACTTGCAGGAGAAAAAGCTTCTCGTTAGGCATGCTGTATTGAAGCTAAACGTTCTTTCACTGCTTCTTACCTCACCTACCACTAGCAACAGCTAATACTGATCAGGGGTTGACCTATAACATTGGCTTTGGCCTATTTGTATCTTGTTCATATAGAAAAGCCTTATACTTCAAACTTCATACTAGAAAGTCACGAGAATAATTCCCTTATGAAATTACATGCCCAAGTCAATGAATGTGTTGAATTGTCAAATGGCCTGTATTATAGACATTGCATTGGCCTTTAAAAAATAAAGCAAGCTGATATTCGATTGCTACTTAAGTTTCTCCTCTATCTTGAGGGCTACTTTACATATCTGATGTGTGAAGCACAGATGATTCCAGGTTCTTGGTTAAACTTAGAAGAAAAAGCTCACAATAAAAGAAGCTGTAGACTTGTTGTCACAGGTGGAAAAATCACTAATAGTCATTTCTTCGATAAGCGCAGGTTAACTGCAAGAGAATAGTCTCTTCTGCACATTGTTCTTGACCTTGATACAGCAGCTTTGACCAGGAGAGTATTCAATTATGTATGGATTGTTTACCCTTCTGATTAACGAATGCCTGTTTTGGATATTAACAGCTAGAGCAAATATTGCCAGAGGATAAGTTGCCAGCACATCGGACACAAGGACAGAAGAGGTCAGGTGGCAGCAGTCCCCAGGCTAGTCGTAGGACAAAGGTACTCTGGCACTAATTAACTTATAATAAACTGGCTTTTTTCCAGAAAATCTTCCAAAAGTGCTATCCACAAAACCATGTCCCAAGCAAATAGTAAAGCAAAATGGTGCAAATGATGTATCATTGAATAGCATTTAGCTACCTAATGCACTATCCGTGCACTTCAAAATTCCTTTCCTTGGTCGTGCATTTGATCCCTAATACAAGTCTTCTCTTACCCTAATTTAAGGCAAAGTAGCACTATCTCAAAGGTGGACTCTTAAAACAAGTGAAATGCGCTCACAGGTGCATGCCTCCTTTTAAAGAATCGAAAATAATCACAGACTAATGCTTATTTGCGTTTATAAATGAGAGATGATCTTGAAACTGTATGATGTACACTTAATAACTTTATGCAAGATTTCAGTGCAGAAGAGTTGAATTTGTTTTAGGCCCCCTGTAAAGTCTTTATCACAGATCACAAAGTTAAGAACAAGCCTATATCTTTGCCAGATGGGGTTATTAGATTGTAATGCCTTTAAAGTAAGGATAGCTAGAAGCTGGGACTGGACAATTGGATGGGTTACTTGATAACTGTTCTGTTCTCTTCATTCTGTCTGAAGCATCTGGCACTGACCACTGTCAAAGGCAAGATACTGGGCTTGATCAGCCATTGGTCTCCCCCAGTATGGCTGTCCTTATGTTTGTACAGCCACCAGCACAGTGGGACTCCGGTCCAGTTGAAGGCCTTTGGATGCTCTGATAACATAAATGTTGATGTTGCTACATCACTGTTTATCTTTTTTCATTCTGAGGGCTTTAGACCAGTCTTATAGTGTGCTTCAGCTAAAAATAATTGTTGACTGGTAGCTAAACACTTTTTGTTTGTATCTGTGACTAATAGTCAGCCATCCAACAATCTAACAGGGTCCAATGGAGTAGAGCCATTGCAATCTTTTGAACAGATTCACTCTTGAATTTCATATTTGCCGTAAGTGCTACAGCTCAAAAAAAGCTTAAAAACCATCATTCCGCTCCCCGATCCACAGTTGTTCCATTTCTTTCTTACCTGAACCACCTTTTTTTTTTTAATTGCAGTGGTGATCTTTGTTGTACTTGTTTATATGGGCCATTGAATTAGTGGATTTAGATCATATGTCCAGATACAAAGTACTTCTTACTGTGGAATGTTGATTTATGTACTTAACATAAGCAGTAATCACTTGCTTCTTTTGCAGGCTAAGATCATGCTGGACAAGAGCACAATGACTTATCGAACCCCAGCTAATACGCCACAGGCCTCAATATTTGTTAAACAGAGTAGACTGCAGGCAACTAATCTAATTTTTTTAAAACTTAATCTCCTGGGTGGCTATAAATCCTTCACAAGGTGTCTTTTCTGGTCATGATAGAGGAAACATCCACTTTAAACAAAGTTACTTGAGGACTTTCCACTCATTGAGTTGCTTCTTATCAGAAAAATGAAGAATTTGGTTATGATTGTTTCTGGCACAACTTTCCTTCTGGCTTTTGTCATCACAACTGATGTTCCAAGCTAGTATGGGGCACATAATTGCCCTTTCCCATTCATCTTGTTTTTGGTCATTGTAAATCCACCAAGATGAATCCTCACTCAAAAAAAGTTAACTTCGATATTCTTGCTCTCTCAATTATCCACAACTTGTTCAGTGGCTTCAGTAGTTGGTAATAAAGGATCCTGCATAAAGTCTACTTACAAAATCTTCCACTGTAAACTCTTTCTTCTCTTGTTAGGCAGCTGACAAAATGGGTGACTCGGTTGGCAAAGATGATGGTCAAGGTGAAAAGTGGTTTAATGATCCTCGGTCTCCCATAGGAGTAAGGTAATGCTCTTCAGCCATTCACGAAGAGTGATTTGATACAACTACACTACTTATCAGTGGCCTCTCTTCCTTCCTATTCCTTTGGCAGCTGAAAGGCTGAGACTCCACCAGGGTCTTCCATGAATGGTTAGGTCTCTGGTCAGAGAAGAAAGCTTTGGCTTATAAAAATGTTGGTAGGCAGCACGAGTTGAGGTAGGAAAGAACTACAGAAAGTTCATGACACATGCAGCCGCTTCCTAAAATGTGTGCTCTCTTCAGCTGTCAAGCCTTTTCATAATGTGTTTTTGGGGGTGAGGGGTTAGCCCGCAGAATGTAGAAGTTGCAAGTTAGTATATTTAAGTTTTTGGGTGACCCATCCAATGCTCCTTGAGCTGGAGGAACTTCTTTTACCCGAGGAGTCTCTCCTCTATGGTGCAGTGGATCTTTTCCTCTGAGTGCCATTAAGAATACTGTTTATTGGCCCTTGTGATGTGGCCGCTTTTCACCTAGGAATTAGACACAGACCTGCTATCTCATTTCACAAAAGCTACCAAACAGCTTAAAGACAGGAATGACTTTTAGTCCCCTGGGGCATGACTTGAGCCATTGCTATAGAGGTGAGAGAGGAAGGATTTCTGGTTAAATCATGTGGGAGATCTCTGTTCAGTTCTGAACTCTGCCATAGACCTTGAACAAGTCAATTAATCTCTGTGTCTGAGTTCCTTATCCATAAAACAGGGAGGAGGATAGCCCTTGTCTGTTCAGACTGTAAGCTCTTCAGGGACAGAGATTCTCCGGTGTATGTACAGTGCCTAGTACAACAGGATTCTAATCTTGCTTGGGAATACCAGGCGCTACATAAAATTAGTAGTACAGAGACTCCACACTAATCCACTGGGCCATTCATTAGTGTCCACTCTTCGCTGTTCTGAGTTTCATAGGAGAGAAAACACTGGCCCTGAATGGACTAGAACAAGAGATGTCCCCCCCCCCCCCCCCCAAAAAAAAGATGGTGTTTCTTGTCCTTTTTGCATCAGCTAATATCTGCTTTGAAGGGACATGAGCTTTGCTAAAAGGCTGTGTTCCTGAAGTGCTTTGAAGTGGCAATGAAATGAACATCTTAATTTTTTTAATCTGGGGGATGGGATCCAGATTTTTAAACTTCGGTCGTCTTTGTTTCAAAAATTCGCTATTCAGTCACTGAAACTAGTGTAGAGGCTTTTAACGGTTTCTCTTTTAGATATGAGCTTCCTTTACAGCTCTGCAAAAAAGCTACTTTAATTCTTTAGAGCGTCTCGTAGACAAGAACTCATGTCTCCTGCTGCCGCCTTAGAAAGCCTTATGGGGGAGCGCTTACCTTGCAGTGCAGCTCATTAAACAAAAGGAGTCCTAAACCTGTGGATTTTGCTTCTGTTGGCTACCAGCCAGAATGCAGTGTTTCCTAATACCACTTTACTGTCACTGTTAACCCAACAAATAATGACCATTTGGAAAAAGCCCATCTGGGAATGTTATTCCTTCCAATCCTATATTTAGGAAGAGCATGCTGGTCCATGCTATGTTAAAAAGAACTTCCTGGCTGTTGAGAGTGCCCAGCCTAAATTTTTAAGCAATCCTTGGCTGTCCCCATATACGCAGTTGACAAAAAACTACCTCTTGTTATGTTAATCTCAAAGGCTCTTGTTTGATCATATGAAGGTTTGCTTCAGCTTTGGCTACATTTTAGTTTGTCTTGATCACATGAAGCCTGATCCCCAGTGCTGTATTTCTCTCTGAGCCTGTGTGCTTAAGTTTTTGAAAGGTGACAGTGGTTGTCTTAAAGTTTAACATTTGTCCTAAACTTTGCCATCTTTTTCACAGTTCTGCTAGGAGAAGATCAGTGAGAGAGAGCGACCCGTCAACACACAATAATACTGTGGAGAACCCCAAGGTGGAAAAGGAGAAGCTTGAGGCAGCGGCAACAGCATTAGAGCGGCAGGAGGCCCGTCGAGGACTCATCTCGATGCCCATAAGGATTGCTATACTTGCTATCTTTGTTTTCGTACTCTTTGTGTATGTGACTATGGAGACCAACCCAGACAATCCATTCACAAACTTCCTCGTAGGCAGAGGATAGTAGTGCTGTTCTGACACCTAGCTAGGGAGCGTTTAGAAGTGACTACAAAACAAAGCAAACGCCTTTTTCGCTTCCTACTTACATGTGAACAAGCTCTTGAGAGTGTGAATTAAAAGGCCAACAGGGGGAAAAAAAATCACTCACTGAGTTTTCTTTGTCAAATATTCATTATATAGAGAGGCTCATAAGTCTTCGAGACCCAACTTGCTTCACAATTTATCACCTCACCTTGAGCGGGGGAGAAGCAGCCATATCTCGTGATCGGATTCATTAGTTCATCCACTCGGAAGGGTCTTCCATTTTTCTAAACTACCAGTGGCTGATCATTTCTCTCCCCCTCCTCCCCCCCCTTGCCCCCAATGAATGCTCTTCTATTGAACTGTTGCTCCCTTGTATTGGAGAAGCACTAGCTTGAGACCTAGAAAACAAACTGCACACCTCTGACAAGCCGGGTAACAGTCCTCATGGTACCACAGACAATGAGGAGCAAGTCTCAGGTCCCCCTGGCGTGCCTTCTTGTATCTTAACTATGATGGGAAATTTGCTTTCTTCTGCACTCCTCCAATTCTGGATCGTATCAAAAGTGAATACTGTGGTTGTCAGCACATTTCTGAGGCAATGCGTTTTCCTCCTGGTTTAAAGTTTAAAGTCTTTTGCTTTTTAAATACAGATAAGATCCTAAATCACTCAAGTTATGATGCTGTAAAAATTAAGCTGCTTTTAAACAGCAAATGAAAGTTAATTTCTTTTTACATGCCAGGACCAAGTTGAAAGCTTTTAATGTCTGCAGCTCTTGTAAGGAAAACACAGAACTCCGAACTTAGGTCTTGACCTAACACATCACCAGCGCCTCATGAAATTTAATTTTAAGTCCACTCGTGTAGTCAATTAATGGCATCAGATATTGAATGATCTCTTCTGATTTTTAAAGGCATTTCATTTAGCCCAAGATGTGAGCAAATCGCTTTGACTGTGTCTAATGCCCTCATCTAAAATATTGGACCAAGTTTCAATATGAGGTCATGAATTATCCCTTTCCTAAACAGTTAACTAGTAAAAAGGAGAAAGGGCTTGACTCCTACAATTGTTGTCTTTAATTCCACTGCCTCAGAAAATTCTGCCACTGTATTCTGAGTTGCATGTTCTAAAATGCTGTCTGCTTTGGGGGAAAAAAAGCCATTTTTCAATATAGCAAGTGCAAGGAAAGTTGGAAGTTTTTTGCATGATTTTGTATTTACATGGAAACACTTGACTATTTCATAGTGTTGTGTAAGTACCAAGTTATTTGAAGTACAATTGCTACAATGTTAAATAAAGAGCCTTGTGATATGAAGTAAGTTTCCCTCCTCAAATCCACACCTTGTGATTTCCACCTTTGACAGCAGGGGCACCTGAGCAGCAATCTAGCTGTCACTCATGCCCTTCTCTAAATCTTGTATTTTCCAGATGAAATTGGTTGCGTAGGTCTGGTTATTTTAGGATGGTGAATGGGAGATAGTTTGTATAGCCTTAACATTTCTAATAGCTTGCTAATGCAAAGCCCTTCTATTCAAAAAGGGTTTTAAATCTTCCTCTGAAGCAGCTAGTACAGTAAACCCTTGATTTTACGGACCTCGATTTAACGGACTTGGGATGCAACGGACAAAATTTCTGAGCAAGTCTGATGCACCCAAAATCCATTTTTCGGGGGCTGGCTGCCGACTCCCGGCTGCCGCCTGGATCCAGGCAGCAGGCAGGCTGGCTACCGGCTCCCGGCTCCCGCCCAAGTCCCGCCAGCGGCTCCCGACTGCTGCCCAGGTCCCAGCAGCCGGGACCCGGGTGGGCTGGCTGACTGTTCCCGGCTGCCGCCCGGGTCCCAGCAGCCGGGACCCGGGTGGGCTGGCTGACTGTTCCAGGCTGCCGCCCGGGTCCCAGCAGCGGGCGGGCTGCGGAGCTGCCGCCCCGACCCTGTGGCGGGCGGGCTGCTACTCTGACAGCTCGTGTTTTTTTAATTATTAAATAACGGACTTTTTGATTTAACGGACACTCCCTCGCCCGAATTAGTCCGTTAAATGGAGGTTTTACTGTATTCTGCTTTTTGGCACATCAGCCTCAATGGACCACTGTTCTGAGCTAGTATGGCAACTTTTGTGTTCCCAAAATCTGTCTTAGATGTAAAATATATTGCCTCTGATAGAACTGGTTCAGCCTAAGCAACTAGCTTTAAATCTTGCCCTCTTATGTTTGTGGATGTAGCCTATGCAAGACACGGAGAGCTGCATATACAGCCCACAGTGGTAAATAGGTAGAGAACCCCTGCTCTGGATATTATGTGCTCCTTGCTTCTCCTGCTGAAAAAGTTCTGTTGCTATCTAGTCCTGAGAAAAATATTAGCATGTAATGCTCTCTCCCTCATTAGGTTATATTTCTTGATCTAGGTGCTGAAGGGCTAAGTGGAAGCTGAATTGGATTTATTTCAACTCATGCAGAAGACTGGCTTGCTGGATCTACTGAAAGTGCCTAGTATTAAAATTTCCCCCCAACCTATAGCAATATCTGATTCCCTGTATCGATTAACCTACTTTAAGAAAGCATGTAATGGATTGAAAGCTTAGTGAATCCTTGTCAATATTTTATTCCGTTGGTTTTTTTTAAAAACCCTTCTCACCTTGGAATGGGGCAAAACAAGCAGCTTTCTCAACCTCCAGAAAAGTTGTTTCTGCCACAGAGCTAGAGAAGGCAGCAGTTACCTTGCCAAAGTGATATAGAAGCAATGCCTGTTCCCCAGGGAGCTAACTTAGCACATATTGTGCTTGTTCATTTTACAGAACAGATCAGCAAAACAAACTCACAAACAAACCTGAAGGTGTTGTAGGGTGTCGATAGGAGGTGAGCTGAGCTACACCAGGATATCAGTTGTTGAAAAGTGATAGCTGCAGGCAATATTCTCCTGTGTGGCCAGTAGCTTTAACACCATCTGGAACTAAGTGTGTGGGGGGGGGGGGGGGGTGATTAGCATATTGTATATCCCTGGTACAGGACAAGACACTGGTGGTGCCTTGCTGATGGGAACAGTGGAGGGGGGGGGGGGGGACGGACATCAGAAATTACATCAGTACAAGCCAGCGCCTATGATAAAACTTTGGCCCTAAATTCAGGGATCATCCTATAGTGCAGCAGGGCACCTATTCAAGGTCAAATGCTGCTGATTTGATTTTCAGCAGCCCACTGTGGACAAAGCAAGGGAATAGGGAAGTGATCTGTGAAGAACAGAGAAGGAAAAGACCTTATTAGTTTACTGCTCCAGCTTCATCCCCTTTGTGTTCTTGTTCCCTGCACTATACCATATTATTATTACAGTCAGACTTGCAGTTTCTCCAGACAGGGCTCCATCGTGTTACTGTACAAAGAGTAAAGACAACCCCTGCCCCAAAGAGCTGACATTCCTCGCTAACAACCTGTGTTTGTTAAACACACATAACTATCCAGCTGTAAAAACATACTGGAGACAAGGCCCTGTAGTTCTACTGTGAGGTAAACTTGGCAGGGTCAGCCATGGGTGTGAGTATAATGCTAACCTCACCTAGCTACCATGTGGCAAATGAGAAACGTGCCTTGTCTTTTAGGATTTTACAGCAAGACAAAGATCACGTTATCTCGCTGTATTTCAAACCCCAAACCTTTCAATGAAGACAAAGCTTTAGATTGAGGCATGAGTGGCAGGAGGGGGCATAACTCAGTCTAGCATGGCTCTCTAGTGCTCGGTCCAGCTTGCTGGTCTTCCAATTCCCTTGAGCAACAATCCTAGAGTCTACACACACATGGAAGATCTAATATTTTTTCCTTTATTCAGCCTGAACTTTACTTTTCGCAAACTTTTTGGGTTTCCCAATGTGTATGTACTCACGAGGAATGCCTCAGGTCATGTGGTCTTGAGATGTGGCCTAGAAAATTTTGCAGACTGTTTATGCCGGGGTGCAGTTTTGTTCCTGAAATTAAGTGGCCAGTTTTGGGGGGCGGGGGAGAGGGTTGTGCTTCTTGATTACTACTTCTGCAGAAATCAAGGCTGCTCTTCCAACTCAGCATGGCCTCAAACTATCCCCTCTGTTGCCAGGGATCTTTACTGCAGGCCCATCCGCTGAAGGGCGATAACCATAATATGAAGTGCTGAGGCTGCTGCCGCATATGCCGACTAAGAGCAGAGAACCTCAAGCAGTTGGTCATCTTGCTTTACTTACATTAAGCCCCTTGAATGATTTCTACCTTGAGACCCATAATAGTGTGATCACCGTGCATGTTGGATAGCTGATACTTGCATCTTGCACTGGTTTCAATAGGTGTGGAATGACAGATAGGTAAAGCATTACCACAAATGGTACTTTATCCAGCCCCGTTGGAGTTAGTGGGCACTTTATTCTGGGCTCCAGAAGGGCACAGGATGAAGCCCATGATGAATAAACCATATTCCACTATAGAGAGATCACAAGAGGGTTGTAGAACATCAATTAGCCAATTGAGCAAAGAGGAAAATAAACATGCTCTACAATTCTCTTTTTATTTTTATTGAAAGGTGTCAAGCATCTCATGGAAACTCAGTAACTCCAGGTTGTTCTAGGGCCATCATTTCTTGGCTGAAAGCTTTTTGCCTCAACTGAAATTGACAGTACTTGGAAACTCAGATGTTACAAATAACAGTAAGTTGTAAACTTATTTTGCAATAAAAATGTGATGCTCAGACTCCGCCTAGACGGGCTCCTACTTTTCTCTCTCTCTCCAGCTGTCTTTTAAATCTGTTTTATAAGAGCCTTGGGTCTTTAAACTTGATATGCTGTACACTATGGGGCATTAAATAGTAAGATTTTAGTAATAAATTTGCTGGCTTTCAGCTGGACATGGCTGGACAGTCCCTATTTGCAAGCAGAATGTTGGAGGTATCTTTTATGCCTGTCTCTACAAATTTAGAGCTTGTGTGGCCAACTTCAGGGTAGAATTTGCACATGGCTTAGTATTCCATTTAAAAAAAAAATCTTAATCTTTAATAGAAAAATCCTGTTCTAAGGTGGATTTAAATAGAGTTTAGTTGCATGTGAGTTGAGACAGGGCCAAATCTCTACTTGTATATCTCCATTGCAGTCATTAGAGTTGCACTTGCAGAGAATTTGTCCCGGGGAGTTCCAAGTACTAGGGACAACACGGGAGAAGAAATTGTGAGTGTGGAGAAAGCAAAGGATTGGTATTCAGCAGGTGGAAATGGGGGCTTGAAAGTGAGGACATGCAGCTAGAACTTAGTAGGTCAGATGAGAGGAAGGTAGGAAAGGGATGTGAAATGGGGAAATGGCGTGGTTAGATCAGCAGGATGGGGAAATGGGTTTTAAGCAGCAGCATTTAATCAGTTGGCTCTTCAATAAAGAAGCAGCCAAAGGAAGCATTAGGCCTCTGAGTTGAGGCAAGATAAATTATTTCCTAAATGCTCAGCAGGAATTCCCCTCCTTGTGTTCAGGTTCAGAGAAGAGTCTCTGGAGATCAGAGGAGATTGAAATGCATGGTAGGTCTGTGTGTTGCCTGGACATGTCAAGGAACCTGTAGTTCCCATTGACTTTAAATAGAGTTGTGGTGGTCGGCATCTCTGGAAATATGACCCGGAAGCTCTGATCCAGCAAAGCGCTTATCACATGCTTAAGTCCCATTGAAGGCAAGTGCTTTGCTGAATCCCGGCATATGTGAATGGGTGAGGGCAGCGAATGTGGCCTGAGTGCTTCATTCTCTCAGCACCTAGGAAATAAGTCTTTCCTTTGCTAGTTCATTGTCTCTCACCTCTAGCTTTTTGAGCCTCCATTTCAGAACCACTTCCAACATTGTGCTCTAATTGTGCTCTGTGGGATTTCTTTTCCAGACTATACATTGACTTAAATGGCCAATTGGCTAAAAAAAATAAATAATCAAGACTCTTCCGTTCTGCTCTGTCTCCTCTCGCTGTACCCCATACAAAATGTTACAAACAAGACCTTTTGTACTAATTCAGATTAGAGCACAATACAGAGCTGTTGATATCTTTGCCGAAGCTATGATTATGTAGCGTTCAGTGGGGAGAGGGGTCAGATTTATTCCTGATGTCACTTGGTTGAAGATAATGACGTTTCCAAGAACAGCTTTCGCCTCTTAATATTGAATATGACGTTGTAGAGTGACCAGATGTCCCGATTTATAGGGACAGTCCTGATTTTTGGGTCTTTTTCTTATACAGGCTCCTATTACCCCCAACCCCCCATCCCAATTTTTCACTCTTGCTGTCTGGTCACCCTACATTGTTGTCACTTGATCTCATAACACTTTAGAACGATTAATCCTCACAATCTCCCCAGGGGAGGCAAATAAGTTTTATTACCTCATTTTACAGATAGGGAACCCAAGGCAAAGAAGTGAATCTTGCCACATTCTGCTCTATGTACAAGGCAAATTTCTTTGACTTTGCCTTTTCTACCGTAAACATACAGCTGTGTTTCGATTAGATAGATATAGCTTGTTACCACATACTCCATATATGTGTATTTGTGTCTGTACAGACAGTGTGTGTATAATATAAGCATGCGTGTATGTGTTTATAAATCCGAAAAAACCCACCACTCAGCTCCCATATCTCCCCTGGGGCAAGGATGATCGAACATTTGACAGATGTTAGTCCCGATGCTAAATGCACGCCTGGAAGGTGCTCTGATATTACAGCAATGAGCGTGGCACCACAGATGCACTCTTCAACACACCCTAATGAGTGGAGCAAAGGGGGGAAATGGTGCCACTTTTATCTGAACTCAGAAGGCTGAGAAGCATATTGACTGATCACCTTTGCTAGCCATAGGAAGCTACCAAATAACAGCATGAAAGATCAGGTGTTGTGGTGGATTCTCCATCACTGACCATTTATAAATCAAGACAAGATGTTTTTCTAAAAGATTTTCTCTAGGAATTGTGGGAAAGTTCTGTGGCCTGTATGCAGATTAGATGATCACAATGGTCCTGTCTGACCTTGGAATCTCTGAATTAGAAGCATTACAGCATCCCCAACCAAGACTGGGACCTATTGTGCTAGGTGCTGTCTATGCATGGAGTGAGCCATGGTCCCTGCCCCCAAGTGTGTACGGTCCAGCCAGGATAAAGAGTGGGAGAAAGGAAGGAGGCAAGATTTGTAGAGATGGGGAACTGAGGCACAGAGAGGGTAAATGACTGGCCAAAGGTCAGACCAGGAATCCAGCCCTCTTGAGATCTGTAGTAGTGCCTTAACCACAAGCCTATCACACGTCTGTTGTCTTGCCCTTTTATCGTCTGTTCCAGTAGATGGATGAAATCCTAGTTATGGCATCTGGGGATTTGATTGGTTTTCCTGTCTGTTACAATTAATCCCACTGAGGGTGGAAGCATTGTGCCCTTTCCTTTCTGTTCAGAGAGAGCAGCAATGTTCTGTAGAGAGGACTGGCAGCGGGGTAGGAGGGGCCTGCCCACGGAGACTGACTGCTGGGGGAGGCAGAGCAGGAAGGAATGCATAGCCTGTGCTCTCTTGGCTGCATTATCCCCCACTCTCTGGATTTTATCTCCTTTTCCTGACTGCTCTGTGTCCATTCCATAGCCAGGAGCTTTATTCCAGTGCTTCATCCCATAACCTCGGAGAGAACCCCTCAAACTGGCTAATCTGCCGTGGCGACTGCTTAGCTCGACCGCAGGTCTGACACTTTATTTACTTTGCTTGGGCGCAGACCCTTCGGCTTCCTTTCCAGGCACTTTGTGAACGTAAACACCTGCTGCTGGTCTGTGCTGTGACAGCTCTCTGCATCCTGCCAGGGCCGGGGTGCTTAGTATGGAGGAGACAGCAGCAGTTTGTCCTTTCTTCAGAAAATACTTCACAAATGCCAGAGTTGCATCTGGGGGAGAAGGAGCAACTGGGTTTGTTTTGGTTTGTTTGTTTGTTTTTAAATATCTGGCTAAAGAGAATTGCTGCCCCTATATCCAGGAAACACAAATGAAAGGTCCAATCCTGCTGTCTGTCATGCCCCTGTCAGTGCAGAGAAACTGCAGTGGAATCAATATAGAGTGATCCAGCCAAGGGATCCATCAATAGCAGAGGGGCCACTGCAGAAGCTTCAGCAGAAGGACCCAAGGAATCAGTCTGCCTCATAGCGTATTAGTTAATGAATGCTGGGAAATTAACCCTTTACTAGCTACTCTAAAACATCTTGCTGCATCAAGCATACACGCAAAAACCGTATCTGGTCTGATGCCACATGGTAAAGGATCCACGAGGCAGGTTAGTTTTCTACAGATTATTTAATATGCCTAGGAAATTGCAGAGGGGAAAAAAAGTGGCCTCCTCTTTGACAAACTGCATATATTAAGAGCTGGCTGAATCTTAAAGGCTGCAGGTGCTGTGGGAGGGAACCTGAAATTTGTAGTGTTTAGCCTATTTGTGCGTGTTTCAAGAGTCCCGACAATTCCACTGCTGCTGTTCCCATGGAAACAGATTTTGGCTTGCAGAAAATCTTTACATGTTTTGCTGTTTTTCAAATTTAAGTCCTCCTGCCTCGTTTTCAGAGAGGCAGAACATTTTTGGTATGTAGTTCCTGTTTGCCATGGCAGGCCAGAGTTTGACTGGGCCGTTCCCAACCCGCAAGCTACCTTAACCATCTTGAGGTCCCTCTGCATGCCAGGATGATGCTAAGACTATCCATGAAAATGAGGACACCAGCTGGAGTCAATCCATGGATGGATCTTTGTCTTGTTCTGTAGTGGCACTCGACATTGTCCTCTGCTCTGACCATATTTCAGCATAACAAGTTGCTAGAGGAATCTGTCTTCCGTTCCACTCATCTAATGGAACAGTCTGGCTTCCAAATCTGTTTGGTGGTTTGTTTCCATGGCAGTTGTTGTCTGTCTCTGTGTCCTTCCCTTTCATTACAGAGCAGGCCCCCGGCAGTCCGGGAGATGATATAGGTGGAAGGAGGTCTAGCAACTATAGGTATGCACACTGCTGTGGCTTTTTTACCATTTAAAAAGCAACTGCTAGGCTAAGCCAATTCCTACCTTTGTATAGGAAGACTCTGGAATCTCAGTTGTATGTTATGTAAGCTTGGTTCTTAAGAGACAGTTATTTTCCAGCTTGTCAGGTCTGGCTCAGACAGCAGGGAAGTCATCAGTCCTGCAATGAACATGTTGGATTTTGTGGCCAGGCTCCTCTGCCTATCTCTGCAATACATTTTTCTATGTAGATCAAAGCTTCTTTCTTCCACAGGCTTGATCTTTCACTTCTTTTGTCTTTTGCAGATGTTAACGTGATGCAATTTATTCTCCCTGGGAAGGTAAGTCTCACTGCATTACTCTTCTAAGAAATGATTGCCGGGCAAAGGAAAGATCGTAATGTTATGTTTTAAAAAGCGGGGTGAATTAGATGCTGATGGGCTAATAGCATTAGCACTTATCAGTGATTTCATTAGTATTAGCTAGAATGAAACCATGAGGACAGAGACTGCAAGCTTCCCCACCTGCATTTATTTTGATACATCCATGATCTACCCTGCAACATCTCTGGTATCCTGTTAGTATTCATATCACTGTTGGACCCACAGATCCCAGCTAACATCAGGTCACATGGTGCTGGGGACTGTGCATACACATAATAAGAGACAGTCCCTCCCTCAAAATAGATTGAAGTTTAAAATAGACCAAAGGAGGGAGGGGAACAGATCACACAGCAGGTCAGCGGCAAAGTCTGGAATAGACCCCAGATCTCCTGAGTTCCAGTTCTAGGGATTCCCATTAGACTCCCCTAGTACTGGCCGTCTCAACCCATTTTATGTTGCTCAGTAATGTAGCCCATGCCAGCTTGCTGTGGTGCTCCGCGCCCTTCTAGTGAAGGCTGGGCCACTTGGAGGTTGATGAGCCTGCAACAGCCTTGGCTAGGAGAGGTGGGGCTCTTCAGTTGGGTGTAACAACTCGTGCCCTGGCTGGAGGACAACCGCTCCAGTCTGTGACGGATTTTGAGATTTCAGAATTTGGCTTCACAGGGCATTGGAATGAAACATAAATGCTTTTTCTAAATTCAATTTCAACGGCTTTTGTGGAGATGTTCTGTTCCATGTGAGAGAGAGAAATTTGAAATGAAGAGGTTTCAAAATGAAAAAGCAAAATGTTTCATTTGCCAGTTGTTGAAACTGGATATTTCAGACCCTGACCAACAAAAAGAGGCGTGTGACTTTGTGTGTGAGAATAGTTCCATTGGGAGTACTCACATGCTTAAATTACGCAAGTGCTTAGGTGCCTGGATGGATGGATGGAGCTCATTTGCCTCTTTTTCTCTCATTTATCCATACTGGCTGTTTCATTTTGGGGCACATCAGATTCCCTTTCCCCATTAAAATGCACATTGACATTCTTTTTAATTTTTAAAGAGGCAAATACATTTGTAATTAGCATTTTAACATTAGATTGGCCATGTTCCTAAAGTTTCTATTTAAATGCAAATTAAATCCTCCCACTGGAAAGCTAATCGGAGATGAAAATAGCTGGTGTAGGGGATGGGAATTTGCTTCCATGTGGAGTCATTTTAGTCATCTTGCTGTTGATTTCTTCTTTTTATTTTTTTGTGTGGCCTGATTTACTTTAAAAATAGAGATCCTATGTAGAACTGCATGAAACATCTGTAATAATTAACCTTGTTTGGCTCCTGACAGCACTGAAAGTTGAGCTCAGCCTCTCCGAAAGATTTGCTAGCTTTTTGCAAACGTGAACAAAGGTTAGCACTCGCCTGGGCCCAGTTTAGGATGATCTAGTGCTTGGTTTCACGTAGTGATCAGGTCAGGGAGGAATGATGGTCCCGTGTTAGGATCCTGGAGTAGGATTTTGAAGTTTCATTTCCAGCTCTGCCACACACTCGCTGTGTAACAAGGAGTGGGCAAGGCACCCGGGGCCAGATTTTTAAATGTATTGAGGCACCAAAAGATGCAAATGGGCACATAGGGGGCTGGAAAAGGGCCTATCTGCATCTGTAGGCACCTAAATACCTTTAAACATCTGGTCCTTAAATCTCTCAGTGCCACAGTTCCCCATTTGCAAAAGGGGAATTCCTTGTCTGAGCTAAGCACACATGCAACCCACACTAAAAGGAAACTGAGTCTTTGGTGTACATAACAACTTAACTAGGCTACTGCAGATAAGATAATACGGGGGGACATTACAGGACTGAGATCTTTAGGTCAAGTAATGGCTGCTCAAGCTTTTAGATCTGAAGTGTACAGTTCAAACCCTACTACATGTCCAAGCCTAGGTAACAATGCACAGATGCGCATGTGTTGTTTTAGGATGCATCCCTTATCTTAAGGAGCTTTCAGAAATAGGAAGTGCTAGCCAATGGGATCATTAACCATTTTCCCAGGCATATGTGAACGTGTGCAATTCAATATGGAAAGTCAACAAAAATAAGTGGTAAAGAATGATTTAGAGAGATTTTTGCAGGGAGCTCCTCAGTTGATGGTGATGTTGGTGCCAGAAAAAACTGCTGCGGGCCATTCTGCAAATGTAACTTTGGAAAGCAACCGCTGGGATATACTTTGAGATACAAGGTTGATGAGGAATATCTTTTGTTGATCCAACTTCTATTGGTGGCAGAGACAAACTTTTGAGCTCCACAGAGCTCTTCTTCAGGGCTGGGAAAGTTAGAGTGTTACAGCTGAATATAAGGGGGAAAAGATTGTTAAGCATAAAGAGTTAATACATGTTACAAGAAATTAACAGCTCTGCCCTCATAGGACAAAGGCAAGTTAGTGGGTTACAGAGTGTTGTAATAAGACATAAAAGCATAGAAGCTGTATTGATCCCCTGGTTTTTGGTATCTAGCAGGGTTATGAATTTAAGATCCCAGGTGCCTCTTCTGAAGGTGCTGTGCAAGTTTCCTTTGAGGACGAAGACCGAGAGGTCAGCTATAGAGTGTAATTGTTGTGAAAAGTGATCAGCAGCAGGAGAAAGGGTGTTTTTATCTTATTTTTCTGTGAGAGTTGATTTGAGTCTAGTGGTTGTCCAGCTGATAATAGCCCACCTTCATTGGTTAATCTCGTTAGAGTTGGTATGACAACATCCATCTTTTCATGTTCTCTCTCTCTCTCTGTGTGTGTGTGTGTGTGTGTGTGTGTGTGTATCTTCCTACTGTATTTTCCATTCCAAGCATCTGATGAAGCGGGTTTTAGCCCATGAAAGCTTATGCCCAAATAAATTTGTTAGCCTCTAAGGTGTCACAAGGACTCCTCGTTCTTTTTTAGTGATTGTCTAGTTTCACCCACATTGTTGTTGGGACATTTGATGCACTGGACAAGGTACACCACATGTTGTGATAGGCATGTGTAGATCCCTTGGGTCTTCAAAAGTGTGTTGGGGGTAGTGGGGTGTTGACCATCATAGCAGTGCAGATATGGCTGCAGATTTTGCATCCATTATGACCGGGCCTGGTGCTGCTTTGAGTTGGCAGGTCCTGGCCTGTGGGGGGCTAGCTTATGGTGATGAGCTTGGTGATGCTGTTGTTGGAAGGCCAAAAGAGAGGGTATGGGAGAGATTTATTTCAGGATGTGGTCCCCAGGGAGTAGGGGTTGTAACTGATGCCCTGGATGGGTTCTAGTGTGGGGTGGTAGGTGAGGGCCAAGGGTGTGCGGTCAGTAGTTTGTTTTTTTTTCTTTTCTGTATTGAAGCAGGCTCTTTTGCGGGATTAGGGTGGGGTGTGTTCCATGACCCGCTCTTATTCTCTCATGGAATGTCCTCCTTTGGTGAAGGTGGTTTCAGGTCAATCAAGCAGTCAATTAAATCTCGTCTCGTCCTCCAGGGCTCTGACTCTAGCCAAACAGGTGCAAGGAATCGTTTGCATCTCTCTCCCCTGCCCCTAACAGATCTAGGGTGTGGGCTGAGCAGCTGTCTAAAGAGATGCTCTCTGAGACCTTGAGCTAAATTCAGTGCTGGCTCGAGCAGGCAAAACTCCCCACAAGTCAAGGGAGTTACATTTGCCTCTCCAGGGCTACATTTTGGCCTTCTGTGTCTCACTGGAAACATCTCCTGCTTTTCATTTCTTTTCCATTTTAGTCCTTCCTTCTGCCTCCCCTTCTCTATTGGTTTTGTTTTCCCTGCAAGTTCAGAGAGAGAGAGGGAGAGAGAAAGAGACAGAGAGAGAGAGATCCTCTTACAAAACATCCTGTGCTAGCATGGGGAGCCATAAAAGGCTTAGCATGGCTCTCATAATCCAGTATGTGCACACGCACAAACAGACACACACACACACACAAATCTCTCTGACTCCGGGCACTGAGCAAAATACAGATCACCACCCCAGATGGGGATTCCTCTGACTCTAATTGTCTTTCATCTTTTGTAGGAAAGTGATTAGGTCAGTTGGATTTATGCAGCCAGCTGATTTTATTTCTTCCTCCCGGAAACCCAGTCTGCTGCCTTCTTAGCGTACTTTCCTCTTACCAAGGGCTGCAACCTCCAGGGAGAAGGAGAAAGACCAGCGCACAGAGAGAGAGAGAGAGAATGGCAGTTGAGAGAAATGAGACAGAGGAACAAGGGAGGGGAAGAGAGATTCAGAGCTGCTCTTGTAGGAGCTAGGTGTCTGGACTTTCTTGTCTTAAAGTTGCAGAGCATTCCGAATAAAGAGCAAGTCTTCCTTAGGACCTACCGCTGCCTCTCAAAAACTGTAAGTACAAGACGCTTTTGAAGTATTTCTTTGGCAGCCGAGAGAAAATTCCGTGCTCACTAGAGGTCATTGGGCTGTTGGTGCGTGTGTATATGAGTGCAAGCCTTGCAAGGAAACAGCTTCTTTCACACATGAGCATAGCTTCTAAGGTGTAACATGAGATGAATCTTTAAACCCATCAGTGTTCTCTAAAAGAAATACATGGGTCAGGCCAAGGTGGTAATTTTCTCTCCGTGGTTGCTTTTTAATTGCTTCAGAGCTAAAGTTGCATTGGGTATAAATTCTCAGAGGGTGCTTCTAGTTGGCATCTCCTGAGGATATATCTGTGGGGCTGTGGCTCATCGCGCCACAGTCCAAAGCCAGTCAGGATCAGCCTTTTGCAGTCCAGGCCAATCCTTGAAGGAGAAGAGGCCCAGATCCTCTGTTGGCATAAAGGGGTGAAGTCGCTGGAGCTTTGTTAATTTACCCCACTTGAAGATCTGGCCCAAGCTCCTTAAATTATGTTTATAGAGGTGGCCTAAATACCACAGAGATGGTTGCCTCGCAAGTATGATTAACAAGGCTGAAAGATATGAAAATGAAATTTGCATATTTGATCCAGTGAAAAATAAAATGACTTTTACTTGCAGAGAGCAACAGTATTTCTGAGCGGGTGAGAAGGAGCAGCACAGCAGGGGGATTAGGAAGATCAGGAAAGGGTCAGCGTTTGCTATGTGAAGTGGATTGTTTTTCTTTTGTAGGAATTGTAGTTCTGAGTCTATCATTAGACAAATCCCAGGGTGAATCAGGCAGTCTAATAAATCTTGCTATATCCTCTGGGGCTCCCAGGCCACACAGGGACAAGGGATAATTTCTATCCCTCTCTGTCCTACCAGGCAGAATTTCCAGAGGTGTGGTGCCCACCCACTCTAAAAATCAGACGGTCATTTATTTCCCATAGGAACCCGAGATCAGGGGCTCCTACATATTTACCTATGCCCTCCTGTTAGCTGTAGGATATTTCCTTGCAAATACCGTTCTGTCCTCCTGTTTAGCAACATTGGTAAATTACATTTGGCATGATAAGATGGCAAATAACAATCTCAAGGGGCTGGTAATGGGGTTAAAACCAGGCAGGAAGTTAAATATTCATAGTCTGCGGTCTTTGCATTCAAACTGTTTGCATATAAATTAAGAATGAGCAAAATGAACTGCCCATTGTAGCAACGGTCTCTCTTCTCCTCACAAAATTGCAGTTAATTCCCATTTACCAATACAATCTCTTCCCTCTTTTTCTACACCCAAAGCATCTTTTCCCCCGCACAACATTTTCCAGCCATGTAATCCTGGAAGAAATAAGGCATGTCGGGGTTTTGACAGATTTTCTGGTAGCTGTCGAGACTCGATTCAACTTGATGGGAGGTCAGCAAATGTCAGGTTTAACCAGAATATATATATTTAATTTAGGACTTCAGCTGTCAGGGCTGGTGTGGGGGGAAATAAGGTTGCCACCGGGGTCCCAGTTTTCAGAACGATTTAAAGCCTTTGCAGCTAAAATGTGTTCTAAATTGAGGTCATTTGCAAGCACAGGCTGGTAACTCAATACTGTGTGGGGCAGGAGAATCAAAAAATCATACTCTAAGCTCTAGCTTTCAGATCCGCAGTGGGGAAGGCCTTTCTGTCAATGGATATTGCTGAACTAAGCTGCACAGCTTTCTGCGAGGGTAGCAACAGCAGGGAGAGGCTTTATTTTTACAGGATCATGCTGTAAAATCCTGGAAATCTTTAGTAGGTGGGCCAAGTTTCCAAGTGCTCAGACCTCACAAAAGGCATCTGAGTTTCAAACAAGACGCTGCTCCTATTTAGGCACCAAAAGAAAGAGCCAGAGTCCCAAGGGAGCTCGCAAGTTGGGTGCCCACTGAGGGCTTGGAAATCTGACCCTGTTATGTGTTAAGCACTGAGAAAATCTGGCTTGTTGCTTTTCTGAAAATCTGCCCCATGGCGTGTTTCACGCTTCGCTCATTGGCTTTGTCTTCACTGCACAAAAGGTACATTTTACATCAAGCTTGATTTCTCAGTGTCAAATGCTAATGAAGAAAAGGTATGGGTAGTTTTTTACCTCCATATAACTAGCGGAGGTCAACAACCCAGATGGTGGGCAGAGAGTTGACCTTGAATAGTGGCATCAAGCTAAAAACAACAATGCCTTGTTTCCTCTAGGATTTTACATTGAGAGAGCTACCTTGATGTAAAAACAACTTCTCTTTGCAAAGAGAAACATAACTAACCAGGCTTGATTCTGTTCACCTTGGGGCTTTTGCCACGGATGTCTATCAACCCACGAATCGAGCCCTTTGAGCTAGGTTCACCTTGGCTGAAATTGATCCAGAACATTCCATGCAACTACCCAAAAAAAAAGCACGCAAATTAAATTATATATATTTTGAGATGAGCGGAAGCAGCTGATTTTGATGATGGTGATTCATGTCAAGATTTACAGGACATTTGCTTGTCTGGAACATTTCAGGACATTAGCATGTGTTTATTTAAAATACATTGCATCCTGCCAACTCTTTGTGCATGTAGCAACAGGACAAAAAAGATGGAAGAAAATATTCATAATTATCACCTCCCTACACACACCCAGTTTGGTTAGATTTTGTTTCTCTATAAGCTTCCTGTCCTGTTCTAGAAAAATGTGATTTTTTGTTCCTGTTGTATTGTCAGGAAGCTCCAAGTTCAGATTTTTTAAATGCAACTTTTTGATGCTTTTGTTAAAGGCATACGTAACACTGGCACTCTAAGGGAGGTCTATGGTTCAGTTCCTCTCTGAACATTTCACCAAGATGAATCAGCTGATCCTCCCCTCCCTCTTGCAGGTGCATTGCTTGAAAAACATGGAGTTTCTGTGTAAATAACAAAGCAAAGACACTGCTCCCATGTTGGGTAAGTGGGATTTTAAGGCTGCAGGGCTAACTCAGCCCTGATGTAACTCCATTGACTTTAGAGCTGAATTTGGCTGTAGGCTGAAATAAACCTGAGAGTCTTTACCAGATGACTAATAGGATGCTCAGTCATTGCCCTCCAGAGCAGGCAATCAGATGCTACATGCAGTCTCATTAAAATGAAGCATTGAGTCCTGATCCAGAGCGTATTGAAGACTAATCTTTTCACTGACTTCATTTGGGCTTCAGGTCAGACAGCAGGTGAAGCTGCCCCCCCTCCCCCCCCCGAGCAGCTGGTGTGCAGCTCCACATGTGTACGCGCTCCCTGACTCGAGACATATCTATATAAGAACATAAGAAAGTCCATACTGGGTCAGACCAAAGGTCCATCTAGCCCAGTGTCCTGTCTGCTGACAGTAGCCAATGCCAGGTATCTCAGAGAGAATGAACAGAACAGATAATCACCAAGCGATCCATCCCCTGTTACCCATTCCCAGCTTCTGGCAAACAGAGACTAGAGACACCATCCCTGCCCATCCTGGCTAATAGCTATTGATGGACCTATCCACCATGAATGTATCTAGTTCTTATTTTGAACCCTGTTATAGTCTTGGCCTTCACAGCATCCTCTGGCAAGGAGTTCCACAGGTTGACTGTTGTGTAAAAAAAACTTCCTTTTGTTTATTTTAAATCTTCTGCCTATTACTTTCATTTGGTGGCCCCTAGTTCTTGTATTATGAGGAGGAGTCAATAACACTTCCTTATTGACTTTCTCCACATCAGTCATGATTTTAGAATATCCCTCTATCATATCCCCCTTTAGTAGTCTCTTTTCAAAGCTGAAAAGTCCCAGTCTTATTAATCTCTCCTCATATGGCAGCCATTCCATACCCATCCTCATTTTTGTTGTCCTTTTTTTGCAACTTTTCTAATTCCAATATATCTTTTTTTTTAAATGGGGCAACCACGTCTGCACGCAATATTCAAGATGCGGGTGTACCATGGATTTATCTAGAGGTAGTCTTATTACCTATCCCTTTCTTAATGATTTCCCACATTCTGTTTGCTTTTTTGACTGCTGCTGCACATTGAGTGGATTTTTTCAGAGAGCGATCCACAATGGCTCCAAGGTCTGTCTCTTGAGTGGTAACAGCAAATTTACATTTTATGTCTGTAGTTGGGATTATCTTTTCCAATGTGCATCCCTTTGCATTTATCAACATTTGAATTTCATCTGCTGTTTTGTTGCCCAGTCACTCCGTTTTGAGAGATCCTTTTGTAGCTCTTTGCAGTCTGCCTAGGACTTAACTATCTGGAGTAGTTTTGTATCAACTGCAAATTTTTCTAACTCACTATGTTTACCCCTTTTTCCAAATCATTTATGAATATGTTGAATAGGACTGGGCCAAGTACAGACCCCTGGGGGACACCATTATTTACCTCTCTCCATTCTGAAAATTGTCCATTTATTCCCACTCTTTGTTTCCTATCTTTTAACCAGTTACCAATTCACAAGAGAATCTACCCTCTTATTCCGTGACTTCTTACGTTGCTTAAGAGCCTTTAGAAAGGGACCTTGCCAAAGGCATTCTGAAAATCTAAATACACTATCGCCACTGGATTCCCCCTTATCCACATCCTTGTTGACCCCCTCAAAGAATTCTAATAGATTGGTGAGGCATGATTTCCTTTTATAAAAACCACAGACTACTTCCCAACAAATTAGGTCCATCTACGTGTCTGACAATATGTCTTTATTATAGTTTCAACTAGTTTGTCCAGTATTCAAGTCAGGCTTAACAGCCTGCAATTGCTGGGATCACCTCTGGAGCCCAAAAATTGGTATCACATTAGCTATCTTCCAGTCATTTGGTACAGATGCCGATTTAAATGATAGGTTACAGACTACAGTTAATAGTCCTGCCATTTCACATTTGAGTTCCTTCAGAACTCTTGGGTGATACCATCTGGTCGTGGTGACTTATTACTGTTTAGTTTATCAGTTTGTTCCAAAACCTCCTCTAATGACACCTCAATCGGGGACAATTCCTCAGATGTGTCACCTTTAAAAAAATGGCTCAGTTTTGGGAATATCCCTCACATCCTCAACCATGAAGACCGATCTAGGTGTGACTGGAGCTCCTGTGGACATACTCTTGAGCTAGCTTTAATGGAACTAGTGCAGGTGCTGGTGGTTCAGTGCTGGCTAGCCCTGTGAGTAATTAGCCAGGCTTCTGGGTGGGTTTGTACAGTGCATGCTGAAGCATGTGCTGCTGCAGCTTCACTGCTCCAGTCCCCAAGCTAGCTTGGGTATGTCTGCATGAGCTGCAACTGCACCCCTTGATTGCAGTATGGACATACCCCAAGAAGTGTACACAGTGTCCCATGAATGCTGGATCAGGATTCCATGTGCACGCCACGTCTGCTCAGCCTCACCCTCGTATCTTCCCAAAGGCCCTCGACGGTGACATTCAAAGAGCAAATATCAGCTCGGTTCTCAACCCTGAAACGCCTCCCTTGAGACGGTGTCTCTATCTCCGAGCCATGCTGCCTGTAGCCAGTATAATTGAAATGAAGCACCTCGCCTTCAGACATAGATGCTGTGCTTGGGGAACAGGAGATGAGATCTTTCACCAGTGTTTGCATAATATTCCCAACCTATTGTTGCCCGTCTTCCTGACTCTGCTGCTGTGACAGTCCCCAGTGTATTGAGAATAATTGTGGATTCCGCTATCGGTATTGGTTTGATGTCATATTATTCACAGCAAAACATTCGAGCCTCTTTGACAGTTCAGGTAAGTGCTGTGCAGCTCTGCTGTGTGTTATCTGCTGTGACATTTAGGTGAGTACAAGAGCTTTCTCTGGAAGTCGGAGGGAATATAGGTTTGTCAGGCTGGTGGCTATTCTGCATATGTCTCTCTAGCCCACTCCTTGCCAGCAATGCAACCAGTCTAGGGAGCTGTAATATTTTAGGACCGTGATCCTTGAAGGGACTCCCTCATGGGCTTAGCTTGCTGCTCAATTTACACCAGTGTAAATCAGGAGTAACTCCATCAAAGCCAGCAGAGTTCAGAGTCACCCGTGTAAAGCCAATGTCTGATCAAATGAAATCCTATATTTGTAAGAAATACAGTGGCCAATAAGCCTTGTGACTCCATGGAAATTGGTATCATTCCACCAGCGTGGAGCATGCAGTGGTGTACAAGGCTCCAGATTTCCTTAACCTTTGGTATAAAATGAAAAGAATTGGGAGCATCGCATTTACTTTTCAACATCTCAGACTTGGAGGGTGAAGAGAGACACCCTTTCCTTTCGAATCATACTCCAGTAGGTTTCACTTTCAGCTCTAAGGCACTACCGAGCACAAGGGTACAGTGTTTGCATTTACTGACGCTTGAGGAGAGTGTTTAAATCCAAACAAAGCTATTTTCACTGGAGTGAAGACTCCAGACTTAAGTGGCTCCTAGGCCTTGCTCTGACCCACAGTACAGGGATGAATTTTACCGTTCGAGCATGATGTCCTTTGAAATACATGTGATACAAGATTCTGTGAGAGAGAGGGGTAGCAAAAAGGACCTACCTGCAAATTGCTGCAAATAATAAATGTTGCGTTAAAAATCATCGGGCCGGATCCTCAGCCGGGTGTGACTCTGTGTAGCTCTGTTGACTTCAATGGAGCCACACTAGCTGAATATTTAAAAAGTAGCATTAATTGTGTATGTTCTGCTCTCCCCTGAGATACCAAACAGTGAGCTGTTCAGAGCATGATGGAAACCAGAAGGCAAGGAATAATGGTTTTGTCTGTAACAGCTTCCAGGTTGTTGTTTTAACTCTAGTAGGATACAAACCTTTCCAGACTACTGTACCCCTTTCTGGAGTAGGCTTTGTCTTGCATACCCCTAAGTTTCCCCTCACTTAAAACCTACTTGCTTATAAAATCAGACCAAAAAATACCCAGGGTCACCACACACTTTTGCTTCCTTTCTTATTTTTACCATATAATTGTACAAATAAATCAACTGGAATATAAATATTGTACAGACATTTCCGTGTATAGTATGTAGAGCAGTATAACACAGTTATTGTCTGTATAACATTGTAGTTTGTACCGACTTTGCTAGTGCTTTTTCTGTAGCCTGGTGTAAAACTAGGCAATTATCTAGATGAGTTGATGTACCCCCGGGAAGATCTCTGTGTACCCCTAGGGGTACGGTACCCCTGGTTGAGAACCACTGAGCTAGAGGCTTCGGTTGCTGTGCTCCCTCTGCTCCCATCAGTTTCGGGCACCATGTATTTTTCTTTCTTGAGATTGTAAATTTCTTGCCTTCCCTGCCACCTTGCTTTCAACACCTCGTCACCTGCTATGAACCATAAGTGCACCCAGTAGTCCAGGGATGCCCCACTGCTAGGAGCTTTTATCCTGGCAGTTTCTAGGCGAGAAGGATTCAGGCAGCCCTGGCAGCTGGTTCAGTATGACGAAGAGAATCTCTCCTCTCCCATCTCCTTTGATAGAAAAGCAATTACTATTCATTTTTGTTTTAATGTAGCCATTTAGGAAGGAAATGTTAACGTTTCCAATTTGTTTGGTATAATTAAGTGATAATTCCATTAGCCTGGGAGTAGATGAAGAGGAAAATGGCTGAAGGAGGTTGGGGCTATTTGCTCAGCGCATTAGTGACAGCCATACAGTCCCAAGGCACAACACAGTTATTACTTGGGAGTGAAAACCCTCATGCCCCTTGAGAGAGGAGGGAAGGACTCAGTGTTTCAGGCTGACCTTAACTGTTTTTTATTGTATATTGTTTAGAGGTGGATGGCAAAGCTTGAAGATCGTTTTGATGCCAAGGCAGCAGAATTCATTCAAGGTAGCCGATTAATTCACTAGACGCTCCCCTTTGGACGCCTGGGTTTCATTTGACGTGGGTCACAAGTGGAATGAATTTGGCAGGTCTGTGCTTAGTCTGTCCTCGCTAAGGGCTTGATCCAAAGCCCAGTGAAGTCAGTGGAAAGATCTTGTCCCCTTCAATGGGGGAGGGTCAGGCCCATGGCTTTCCTATGCTCAGACGCAAATAGGAGTGTCTGATGCTCAAGTGTGAGGCTCAGGCTTTGCTCCAGGACAGGATTAAGAGTGGTCTTGTTTGCTGGACCACGCTGGTTCTATTGTGATGATATCAAGTAAACTACAGGTGAAAATGTTAAGTGAGCGCTTCTAAGCCACCAAGGTACAGGAGGGTGGGGAAGGAATAAAAACCACAGAGTTGATCAAATTCAGAGTGAAATTATATATTTGACAAATATTGAATTGTTCATCTATTATTTAAGAGTCCATGAAGCAATGCTGACTTACACCAGCGAAAGATCTGGTTTGTTATTTGACTCTCTTTAAAAATGATCAAATTCCGAAAGGGCTTTGATTGTTGTTACTGGTTAATTTGTAGTGTGTGAGTGCCTAGATATCCTGAACCCAGGCCAAACTGTGCTAGGACACACACACACGCGCATACAATGGTCCCTGCCCCAAACAGCTTATAATCTCAGTAAAGCACAGAGCTTCATTTGTATCCGAGCCTGCTGGTGCTTAGCACCTCTTCTGTCAGTAGTGTTCAATCCTACATGCAATTCGACACTTGCATGCACGGTGTGAACTTGCACATACAGCGCATGTGTGATGATGCTGTGCGGAAGATGCCATTTTGAGCTCTGACACTTCTTTCTTTACAAATTAAGCAGTGATAACGCACAAGAACAATAGCTTATCCCATATGTATTATTTGATCTGCTCTATAAACAAATGTCACTTGGAAGGTTGACTTGCAAAAAACCAATGCTTTGATCTCCTGATGTAAAGCACAATATAAGAATTAACTATTTATTAATAATAACCCAATTTACATTCTACCTTGCTCATTTTTTTAAAAAAAGAGACCGAACCCAGCTTTACATTGCTGGTTAAGATCTGGACAGGGCTGTGCTGTTGGAAGACTATTTAGCAACTCATGTGTGAAATGAGTTTTGATAGACCTCAGTCCAGTTGTCAGTGGTCCGCTGTCTGCATCACAGTTGCTCTCCCTCTCTATTGGCAGTCTTGGTGAAGAAGCTAAGAAGCGAGTGGGTTAGGCAGACTGAGCTTACCTGCAGGTGTCCTTACAGATCAAGGCTAGCGGATGATGGCAGGATAGTTGGTGAGAAGTTTGCTTTGCTGATGCCAGATCTAAACCCCCCCGGGGATAAATAATAATAATATCTTGCAGTTCTATAGCACTTGCCACCTGTGGATCTCATGGGGCTATACAAACTAGTCTTATCCCAATTTTCCTGATGCGGAGGGGTGGGGGGAACGGAGAAGTGATTTGCCCAAGGACACCCAGAAGGTCAGTGACAGAGCTGGGCCCAGAAACCAGGTCTCCATGCACTAGCCACGATGCCACAGCAGAGCTATCACTTCTGTCCTTTGCCACAGCACTGAATTCAGGCTGGAAAGTTTCAGCCATGCAGAGCCTTTCTGCTAGCCCTGGTTCCTTTGGCGCTAAGAACCTCTGCCCCTCTTTCCTCCTGGGGCGAATTTGCTCATGCTCCGCAGTGCGGTTCAGTGAACCCATCAAGATACCGGCTAAGATCAGAAATGATGGGTGATTAAAGGGAGTTGTAGGTGGTTGTTGCTAGGCTACAGACTCCCTCAATCTGCTCTGGCTGTCAAAGGGTTCTTGGCTGGGGAGATCTGAAGCGATGCGGACAGGACTGGAGGAGAGAGTGCTTTCCACCCTTTCTGTGTGTGTGTGTGTGTGTGTGTGTGTGTGTGTGTGTGTGTGTGTGTGTGTGTGTGTGTGTGTGTGTGTGTGTGGACAGCCCTGTCCCCCCAGAAGCAACCAGAGGCTTCTCATGTGGGAGGCCTGGCTCCTTAGGACGTATAGCAGGTGCTGTGCACAGGTCTCCTCTGGAGTTCTTTGATGGCTCCTAGTTCTGGCAATGGCAAGGGGCATCCCAGCCACTGCCTTTGGGCAGAGCCATGATCTTCAAGTGGTGCGCAGGGGTGCCTGGGAGTAAGTTGTTTCCTCTCCCTCTGCTCCTGCTGATGCAGAGCGGTGTGGGGCTGGCCTTTGCCCCTAAAAAGCCAGCTGTCCCCTAAAAAGCCAGGACCACAGTTGCTGGCTTTGCTTGGGTTTAGGGCTTGCCCTTACCTTTCCATTGAAATAGGTGGGAAAGCGTTATTAGGGAACTGAGTCTACCCCCTCCCCTATCACAGAAAGAGAGTCGTCCCCCTCCCATAGAGCAATCACGGTATCCAAGACTTAAACTGATGCCATCCTCAGTCTTAGCCAGAAGGTTGAGAAGAGGTGATGGGCCTTAGCTTCTCTAAAACAAAACCATGCAGAGGAGCAGGCTCAGGTTGCATCTCACGTGCCTCAAGATCCCTGAAAGCTCTGGAGGAAGAGGGCACCAAGTCAGATAGCTGTGCACTCTGGGAGTCCGGATTCCTGGGTTCTTTCCCCATCTCTGACACTGACTCACTGTGTAACCTTGGGCAAATCACTTCACTTCTTCTCTCAAGCAAAAATGGGGATAATGTTACTTTGTGAAGCACTTTGCGATTCTTCCCTGGAAGGTGCTATAAAGGATCAGTATGAAGCACTACAATGCCAGGTGGGGGAAGGTTTCCACTATAGGTTTCCACTCCACATGTACTCTACTTTGGTAGTGGCAAATATCCATTATTGCTAGAAGCCTGAATTTCAGGGATCAGTTTGTGAAGCTTGGAGGGGACGGAGCATGGGCTGCTGGAGCCATAAATGTGCCTTTTCTCTGTACACCGGGTGTGTCCAGAGTAGTGCAGTCCCAGAGCGATGGGATATATAAATCCTACTTTACCTTGAGATTAAACTCTCAAGCAGCTCTGGTTACATAATGAAGGCTGAGTTTCTCACCGCGGTTTGCACCCCTATTTATACACAGGTGTGAATGCGTGGGTGGCTGCCTCTCTCAATCCTCTTTTGTGTCTCTCCTCTCCTCTGTCGCTCTTCATTTCTTCATTGCCTCTGAAGGTTTGACAGCTATTCACCGGGAGAGGAAAAATTAATCCCTGGTTTGCAGTGGTAGTTTGGGACTCTCACTCTGTCCTGCTGGGCTGCTTTTTGGATCTTTACAGTTCAGCTGTAATGCTGCGTGTGACAGTCAGAGAGCTGTGGCTGGAGGGTTGGTCTCTGGACTCCAGCTTTTTTGCCCTTCCCTGCAGGAGGTACCCTGGTAGGTTCCTTCCGGGGGGTTGGGACGATGTTGACAAGGGGCATTAATAATGATCTTGTCAACGAGGAATTTAACAAAGAAAAGTTCCTACTGAGCCAAGAAAGCACCGAGCTGGGGAGCTGACGGCTCGCAGCATCCTCGGTCCCGTGGGGGAGGGGATGCTCAGAAAAGGGGGGAGCGAGCTGAATCCAACCTGTGCCTTTTATTTTTAGGACCTTGCTCCGCGTGAGCTGCTCTGGCAGATGTGGAGCTGCAGGATTAATGGAGACGTGATGGAAGGTACCGGCTCCTGCTTCTCTTTCTCTCTGGGGTTGATGGGACTTCTCATTGCGGGCGGCTGCGTGGAAATAGATGCACTGCTCATGAAGGGATTGCTGTGCTCCCATCAGCCCAGCTCTCTGGTGGGGGTAGGAACGGGGGGGGGGGGCGGTTTCTTTGTATATTTCTCTTTGTTTTGCCTGTGTGTGACGCTTGCCTCTGGCTGTGTTTTGCAGCTTAGCCAACCCCCTGGCAGGCAGGACAGATGCAGCCTCATCCCTGACGATCCGCAATGGAAGTGCCCAGTACCAGAGACTTCCAGTGGAAGACCCTTGCCCCCCTCCCCAGCAGCAGGGTCTACTGCTCGCTGGTGGAGGCAGGCGGCCAGGTCTTTGCCGTCGGAGGCTGTGACGACAACGGAGTCCCCATGAATTGCTTCGAGGTTTACTCCCCCGAAGCCAACCAGTGGAACTCTCTCCCTCCCATGCCCACGGCCCGGGCCGGAGTCGCCGTGGCCACCCTGGGCAAGCGGATCATGGTGATAGGAGGGGTCGGGATGAACCAGACGCCCTTGAAGATAGTGGAGATGTACAACATAGACGAGGGCAAGTGGAAGAAGAGGAACTCCCTGAGGGAAGCCTCCATGGGCATCTCCGTGACGGTGAAAGGCAAGGAGAATTGGTTTCCTAGGCAGCGTGTGGGGAGTGGCACTGCGGAGAGAGAGGGTGGAGGGTAGGACATGGGTTCACCTTGTGCATCTAGCCAAACCACTTTCAGAGACTCTTGGGGAAGTGCGGTGGGGGGGCTTTGAACCAGGGCAAGGAAACAATCCCCCTTCCCAGACCATGCACTGGGAACTCGAGCTGAGCCTGGGTGGAGAAGTCGGGTCAGCCAGATCCCTCCCCCTTGCAATGTCCAAACGAGGCAGGATGGGACCGGAACCACTGTAAAGAGGACTTTTCACTGAGGCTGCTGACCCCAGACATAGCTTGTGGTTCCCTCTGGCTCTCCAACTCTGCTGGTGAACGGTGAGCACTCTCACCGCCATGGTTATTTTAGACAGGCACAAGCTGCATTGCTGGAATCCGAACTTTCCCAGTGCTGGGTGACTTTTGGATCCCAGGTTTTGGCTTGGGCCCAACTCTCGTTATACTGTTTTTCTGTAAGGCAGAGATGCCAGTCGGGGTTATATAGGGCCCAGTTCTGCTCTGTTACACAAGTTTCAATCCCGGATTGAATGGAGAGCAGAATTTGGTCCTTGGGATGGTCCCATTCACGTGTATTTCCAAGGCCTTGTGGCCTGATTGTCAGACATGCGGGAAACCTAGAGCTCCCATTCATGTCAGTGGGAGTGATGAGCAGTTAGCACCTCTGCATACCAGGCTACAAGGATCATAAAATGGGCTAGAATCCATGAGCAGAGACCATGACTGTGACTTTTCCCAAAGGGCTACAAATAGGGACAAATTGCTCTCGGTTGGCGTTTCTTTGCAAGGGTTGTACAACGGAGGTGGTAGGCTCCTCATCTCTCCTTCCATTTGGGCCAGAGGATGGGTGCCTCCTATGGGTGCCTCCTCCCTCTGCAGACCGCAGCAGCCGCCTCAGCACGCCCCACTCCCTATTAGCCGGAGCCATGGAGCGGTACTGGTGGGTGCGGTGTGAAAGGAGCCGGCCGGCGAGGGAGCATAGTGCAGGGAGCAGCAGTCAGCCGCTGCATGGGGAGGCTCAGGGGGAGGCACATGGGGGTGGCAGGGGGGGCCAGCAGAGAGGCCCAGCTCCAAACATTGGTAGAGCCGGACCCCTGTGCTCTGAATATTGGTGGAGCATGGGCACCCCAGGCCCATATAACCTGCTGCCTATGCACGAGGCCCGATTGTGAACCCCCTGAACCTCACAGCCTGTTTAGGGAGAGTGTCAGTCGGTGCATTTTCCAACAGTCAATGCCCTCATCTTCCTTGGAGAGAGGGTGACAATTTGCCCCAGAAAAGGGCCAGGTTGTGATACCCCTATGGGGTTACTCACGGAATAGAGGACTCCGCGGCATCGGGAGAGATATCACAGCTGGATCCCAACATTTGCACCCGGCCAAATGAACAGAGTGCGCACGTGTGAATGGAGCACTGATGCCCGATTCCCCCGGCTTCTGGTACTGTAATTAGAGGCACAAGGGCTCTGATTTGCCCCACTGTCTGAACTCTGAGTGCAAAATGGAGGTACAAGGTCTGGTGCCAGGAAAGGAGGTGTCTTTTGGTGAGTTCCAAGCACTCCTCTTTCCTCTGCCTTTCGTAATACAGTAAAACCTCCATTTAACGGACTAATTCGGGCGAGGGGGTGTCCGTTAAATCAAAAAGTCCGTTATTTAATAATATAAAAAAAATGAGCTGTCGGAGCAGCAGTCCGCCCGCCACAGGGTCGGGGCGACAGCTCCGCAGCTGGCCCGCTGCCGGGACCCAGGCGAGAGCTGTCAGCCAGCCCGCCCGGGTCCTGGCTGCTGGGACCTGGGCGGGAGCCGGCAGCCAGCCCACCTGAAATGGATCAGGAATACATCAGACTTGCTCAGAAATTTTGTCCGTTGCATCCGAAGTCCGTTAAATCGAGGTCCGTTAAATCGAGGGTTTACTGTACTGTGACATTAGATGGACTTGCAGAAAATCCTTCTCTCGGGGATCTGGCTTGCCTCTGTAGGCATCTTGTTTATAATTTCTAGGCAGCGGCTTGGAATATTGATTTCCTTTGGAATGTTCTGCCATGCGATGAAAAGCCCCAGGCTGGGAGCCGTGTTTTCATGCGATGAGCCCGAAGGTCAGTGAGCTTCCTGAGGTGATCTTGGCTCATGAACGCCTCTTCTTCCTAATTGCCAGACAGCTTCTTTGGCAGTTGTTTGTTTGTTTTGAGGTGGATTAAAAAGGATACCATCAAGGTACTTAAAAAACAATGTTTGCCGTCCCTGATGTAAAGCTGCTGGCTTAAACAAAGCTACGCCAGGGATCAGTTTGGCCGGAGAAGCCCGGAACATACATTCTTCCCGCAATATTTTGTCTTCCTTGAGCAGACTGGTGTTAGTGTAAGGTAGTTCAGGAGGGCTGGGGAGGGCGCATATGCTGGTGTGTTGTCATAGGGTTGCTTGGGATCTCTGCGGGCTTCCTATACTGGCTTATTATTGTCGGGATGGTCAGTTGTGCTCTGCTCTGCGTATGTGGGAGGATAGTTGGAGGGATGCTCTTCTGGGCCAGACTGCTGGCATTGGGTTCTTCGATTTCATTTCTGGAAGTAAAAAAGGCTGGAAGGTTTGTGTAGGAGAAATCTTCTCTCCTCCCCCTCTCCCCCATGGTTGCATGTAAAGGATTCCATCGGTGAGGACTGCATTTGTGGTTACCCAGGGACAGATGTGGGTGACGGGGAGTCATTTAGGAACAAATTGGTTCCGTGCTTGAGTGTGTCCTGGCTCTGACCCCATGGCTTGGGTCACAGGACTAACCACCCTTCGCCTGCCTTGAGGCGGTTCAAACACCCTCCCGATTCCCGAAGTATGGGCTGGAGAGCGCTGCGTTGACTCGTCTGTCATTCGAGTGCACCATCTGTTTCTAAGATCTCATCTCCTCTTCCAGGGAGCCATAGCCAGGTACTTCTATCCCAGCCAGAGTGAAACAACACAGCCTGCTCCTCCACAGCACCTTTCTCACCCTGCCCCTTCAGGGGCTAAACGGCCCCAAAGACCAGCAATCACCCCACCTTAATCCCTGTGGTGCAGGCCAGGACAATGGGGCTTTGGGTGGGTACAGGGAACACCCAGACTGAATAGCAGGAGGGGCTATGGGTTGGGATCGAGGGGTTTTGGCTGAGCTCCACATGGGAACCCCAAGGCTGGAATAGCAGGGGGTGCTGCAAGTCAAGACCGAGGGCACCAGCAGGGCTGTCTGAGAGCTCAGGCATGTATCTGGCACCAGCCAGGGATCTTAGTCCTCCCTGTCCTGAGCCCCATTTCCCCTCACAAAAGGGACGGTCTAGGTATGCTTAACTCTGTCTCCTTGCGGAGGGCTGAACGAGATGATCTCTCGAGATCCCTCCCAGCCCTGCATTTCTATATGGAAAGCAAAAGAACCCCTGCGTGAGCAGGCTTTTCCCTTCCCCCACGACCCTCTGGCATTATCTCCCTATGCCCCAGTCATTTATTTGCAGCTCTTTTCCAAGAGTTGATCGGTACCTGGTGGGCACAAGCATGTGCCCGTCTACACTAATGTCAGGGCTGGTACAGTAATGCAGCTCTGTGATACGGACGCTGTGGGAGCTGAGAGCCGGGAGAGCAACACTTTCTCCCTGGCTGGCTTCTTAAATATGCTCCCACTGGGCCACCAGTTCTCCCCTCTACCACGTCCGCTTTATTGGGCCTGTAGGGGTCTGTCTATACTGCAGCTGGCAGGGAGCTTCCCAGCCCAGGCAGGCAGACTCGCGCTAGCATGCTAAAAATAGCAACGTGGACGTTCCGGCTCTAGCGCAAGCTCAGTGTCTTAGCCACCTGGCCACTGGAGCCCAAGCTCCAGCTCGAGCCAGATCACCCACGTGGTTCCTTTTAGCAGGCTAGTTCGAGTCTCACTAGTGGGGGTCTGTCCGCCTGGGCAGGGGGGCTCGCTCCCAGCCGCAGTGTAGACGTCCCCGAGGACTCTGAGATTCAGGCTTGTGAGTTACTAGAGATGTGGCCGATCGACACAGAATCGGCTCCGTGAAACTCAGAGGCCCTCGACTGCAGTGACCATTTGGTGGCCCGGAATAAATCGGACAAAAGCAAAAGCAGGCTGGGTGAGAGACTCAAACCCCACCCCTTGGGTGAAAGCTACTTTTCCAGTTCAGAGCCCAAAGGTGCTTTTATTTGCTGTAGTGCTTAAATATCCACCTGGGTGCACTGAGAGGGGGATAAAGGAGGGGGATTCCTATTCATTCCATTATGAGGAAAGGGAAGAAAGCCTCTTTGGCAACTGCTTCTGGTTCATTAACCCTTTCCCTGCCCAGGACAAGTGCCATGGTGCACTGGAATGGGCCTGACAGAATACCTCCTGGTCTGAGTTACTGCAAAGATTTACATGCCACAGTGGGCACTGCATGAAAACTGAGAGGGTGGCTCCCAAATATCTTTCGTGCCGAGGGACAGTGCTCACTCTAGGCTCAGTTAGCTGTGCTCTAGGCAATTCGCCCTCTCGCTTTTAGGGATGTAACTAATCTATCTCGGAACCGATGAGTGGCTCAGAGGTTCTAGAGCCTGGTATATGCATGAAAGGAAGAGAGTCACGGCAGTGTAGTGGATAGGGCACTGAACTGGGGCTCAAAAGAATCTCTATTAGCAGTACAAGGGCTATGACCTAGAGTTCAGCAGATCTGATTCCATCCAGTAGAGGACAGTGCAACGTGCCCCAGCATGCATAAAAACACACCTGCATGTTTACACGCATGCAGTGCACGCATTTTCGCACCCTGGAGTTTGCCCCGAGGGCAAGTGTCTTTTCATTGTCTCAGGAAATAATTAGGATCTGGATGCATCCCTGAGCCCTTGTGGCCTCTGCTTCTCTGCCCTCTGCAGACTACAGAGTCTATGCAGCTGGCGGGATGGGACTGGACCTCCGGCCTCACAACTACATGCAGCACTACGACATGCTCAAGGACATCTGGGTATCCCTGGCGACCATGCCCACGCCCAGGTACGCCGCCACCTCCTTCCTGCGGGGCACCAAGATCTACGTGCTGGGTAAGGATGGGCCGTGGCTGCCTCCTCCCTTGTTCTTCTGTAGGGATCTGCTGGGAAATGGCTCCTCTGATCCGTGTGCTCCTGTGAATGCGGAGGGTGGGGGAATTCCTAGAACAGACCCGGACTGACCTAAACCCGCATAGGAGGTTCTGGAAGCTGCTTCCGTCCACCCCCAAGTGGTGATTTGAATGCATCCCATGGGTTTAGCCACCATTAGAAATACCAGGCCTGCTCTTGCATTTGCTGAAGTCAATGGGAATCTGGCCATTGGCGCCAGCAGGCTCAGGGTTAGGTCTGTTATGAGCGAGATAAGTTGCCCAATCAAGTTGCAGACCAGAGACACCTGCACAAAAACCCGGCTTTTCATAACCATAAAATGCTGAGTGTCGATACAGAGATTGTTTACATCTTCAAAGCACAGTACAATGACAAAACCCCACTGATGTCCGGATGTCATTGTCCCTTTGTGGGGAGTAAGTATTATTATCCTCCTCTGATAGATGGGGAAACTGAGGCAGAGGTACAGCACGACTTGTTTAAGGTCACACAGCAAGTCAGTGGCAAAGCTTGGGTCAAAATCAAGGAGCCCTGACTACACTCAAATCCCTAGACGATGTTGCCTCTCTTAAGGTTGCTACAGAAAAGAACCTTTGATGCGTTTGAAGTTTATCCACTTCTAATGAACACACAGTGTGCAAGGCCCTGCAGCGAACACACATTTCCAGTCTTCAAAGACATGCTGAGCACCTGAACGGGAAATAGCTGTATTCATTTGCATTTGATTTATAAAAAGAATAATACGGCCTCTTTTGCCATTACCCTGTTTCCCCGAAAATAAGACATCCCCCGAAAATAAGACCTACTTCCAGTTTTGCCTCTCGCTGTAATATAAGGCATCCCCCGAAAATAAGACCTCCCCTTTTTAGTTCAACAATAAATGTGTACCGTATTCTTCTTCATGGAAAAATAAGACATCCCCTGAAAATAAGACCTAGCGCATCTTTGGGAGCAAAAATTAATATAAGACACTGTCTTATTTTTGGGGAAACACGGTAAGTACTAGCTGTAGGCCATTCTGGTCTGTCACTTTGAGTTCTCGGCCATGTTATGGGCGGCACCAGTGCTGAACCCAATCTGAATTGCAAAAGCTCCTGAGCTGGCAGTAACCATCTCGCTGTGAATTAGTCTTGATTACACTGGCATATATTTAAATACCTTTCAATGCTAGCTATCCAGTGTTGCTCTAAGTGCGGAACATGAAGTGCATGGTGCATAAAAAGGACATGTTTTCATCGCATGAAATAGAAGCTGGGAATAGTCTAGTTCTATTTAGTTTCAGGTTCAGGCTGTTGAATTCAAATGAATATTTTAATATTTCTTTTTTTAAAATGTCCTTCACGGTGTTACTAATGGCTCTTCTAGACTGTTATAAAGGGGAGAATTTTAAGCATGAACCAGTGTTCTCAACTCTAGTAATTTTATTATAAATCTTGGGATATTTGGTGATTTTTCTTAAAGCCCCAGCTCCTAGAGTCATGTGATTATTTGAGTCTGAGCTTTTATTCTTGTTTTAAATAAAACAAACTTACCTTTCCAGAACACATGACTGCAGAGAAGAGCTTGTAAACATAAATCCTAAAGACTAAAAAGACCACAACGTTTATTATTTTTTTTAAAAAAAAACATCTCAAAGTCTTTGTCTCATTCTCACGGATGCTTCTGTCCCCATCTCTGTCCCAGGTGGGAGGCAGTCCAAATACGCCATCAATGCCTTTGAGGTCTTCGACACAGAGACCAGGTCGTGGACCAAGTTCCCCAGCATCCCCAGCAAAAGGGCCTTCTCCAGCTTCGTGCCCACGGAGAACAACCTCTTCAGTCTTGGGGGGCTGCGGCAGGGCAGGCTGTACCGGCAGCCCAAGTTCATGAAGACGGTGGACGTGTTTGACATTGAGCAAGGTGAGTGTCCACCAAGCTCAGTGCTTGCAGGTGAGGAGCGTGTGTGATATGAAGGGCAATAACTTCTAACCCAGCAAAGGCCTAAAGAGACACAGCTAGAGCTATACATAAGTGGGCTGAGAGGGATCTGCAGCACCCATCGGCTTTGTTGGGAGTTGAGGCACTAGCCACACAAACCCACACAAACCATTGTCCAAGCAGCTGGTTCTAATACCAAACTCTCTCCTGGACACTGCCCTGAGAGACCCTGGCCAGCTGTGATGTAGGCTTATACAAGCCAGGGCAATGCCAGGCAAACTGGGTTTATGGAGGTGGAGAGGCCAGCAGGGTTTGGTTTAGTTCTGCTGCACCTGTTTGCACACAGGTAAGATCTGCATGGAGCACGTGGATTCTCAGCGGGTCTCCTTTTAGTAAGGAAACACCAAGCAGGGCCTTGGTTTCCCCTGGCTTGCTGGCATCTCAGGACTAGTGTGAAATGCAAGAGTTTTGCTTGGCGAGGGAGGGGATGTTTATGTCAACTTTCCGGAGATGGGCACAGACAGCCCACAGTTTGGCTCCAGGGTTCGGTTCAGCCTGTTGGAAAGGTAGGACAAGGGTCTTTTGCAAAATTGGCATCCTCTTCTGAGCTCAGATTTCAAACACCCAATGCCTGGCCCTTCGGGGAGCTGGGATTTTGGCTCAGGTCCATCTCTAACTTCACCCCGTGGGAGATTAGTACGCCCCACCCCGCGGTGACTTTTGTCTAAGTTTGTGTCTGAGGCTCAAACAGAGCCAAAGATTCCAAGCGAAACACCCCAGCAAACCACTGATTTTCACCAGGCGTGTGGTGAACTGCTGAGTTTAGCACTGTTCGTCTGTCTGTCCTGTCTCTCCTCAGGTGGCTGGATGAAGATGGAACGTTCCTCCTTCCTAAAGAAAAGGCGAGCGGACTTTGTCGCTGGCTACTTGAAAGGAAGGGTCATCGTGGCTGGGGGACTAGGTGAGGCACAGCTGGAGGTGGAGGGTAACCTTTCCAAAAGCACTGGAGTGACTTAGGAGCAAAAGCCCCATTTTCAAAAGTAACTTATGCAGTTCAGAGCCCACATCCCATTAACTTGCAGTGAGACTTTGGGAGATTTTCAAAGGCAGGTTGACTTTCAATGGGAGTTAGGTGTCTGTCTGCCACGCGAAGCTATGAAAATCCTCCCATTGGTCCCCTGTGTCATTCAGGCACTTTGGGAGATCTCACCTAAATTAGGCAAGACTTTCCTTGTTGATTTTGGGTGGCTTTATTTTTGGCTGCCCCGCACAGGACCCTGGGAAGGGCCTGATTTTTCTGTTGAGTACCTGCCTCCTGAAAATTGAGATTATTTCCGGTAGCTTAAGTTGGACACCCAAAAACGGAGCCCTCCAGAATCACGAGTCACTTATGAAAATCGAGGCTGAAAGCTTCCGTCTCATGCAATGCTTGTGAGGTACAAATCTCTTCCCCATCCCTCCCCCGAGGTCTGGGTAACACATTACCTGCGAGCTTCCACTCCCATTCAGAGATGCCCAAGAGTTCTTGCCATGCCCCCCAAATTCATATGGTCGCTGCTGGGTGTCCGGGGCCATCCTTCATGGTAGTTGTTTCTTCCTGGGTAGTTGTGAGGGATGGTGCAGGGGTTTCACTGCATGGCGCCTTCTAGCTGCTGACTGCAGCCTTAACGAGAGTATAAAATGTCAGTGCCATCCCAGGCCAGACCTGGGGGGGGAACTGGAAGGGCATTGTGGGTCCTGACGAGCCAGTATGGCTCGACTAGTGTAAAAGAGTGCCGGGTGCAGCTGCAGAGACTAGAGGTCATCACCCGTTTTGGACAGCAGGGGCAGAGCAGTCCTTACGACCTGCAGCTTGCAGCAGGCTCTGGTTTCTGTGTCCTGCAATACTAGAAAAGAAAGCAATTATTCAATGCAAGTTCTCATGGCTTCCCTTCCTGTGCCTCAGTTTCCCCCAGTGGGGCTAAGGATATTGGCCTCTGTAAAGTGCTCTGAGATACACGGCTGAAATGCACTATGTAAGAGCTAGGTGGTGTTTTCATTTGTATGATTAACACAAAGAACAGAGTGAGCAAGGAGTGTGAGGAGGTCACCCAGAGAAGTCTTTGTTCTTTGGGCCTCAGTATATGTAGCAGAGAAAATGTCCTAAGCATCCTCATGGGAGAGGTGGGGGAATAGATGACAAAATGAGGCTGTTTCTGCCTTTGGACTATTGCCCCAAAGTGGGGATTTCTTTTCTGCTCAAATCTGATATTCCCGCCCTTATGTTGATATATTGATCCTGTCTCCACAACACTCTTGCTCTTCCTCCCCCCGCCACCTCACTTTGGCTCTTTCAGGGAACCAGCCAACCGTCCTGGAGTCGGCTGAAGCCTTCCACCCGGGGAAGAACAAATGGGAGAGCCTGCCGCCCATGCCGACGCCGCGCTGCACCTGCTCCAGCATCGTGGTGAAGAACTGCCTGCTGGCCGTTGGCGGAGTGAACCAGGGCTTGAGTGACGCAGTGGAGGCGCTGTGTGTCTCTGACTCCTAGCCAGCCCCTTCCCAATCCTCACCCCCTGAAGGGTCCTGCTCTCAGGTCCTGGGAAAGCGGCAGTGGCGGAGATGTGGTCGGGATCAGCCTTGCGTAGTTTGCACTCTGCTCTCTCCTGCTGCACCTCTGTAGCTGCCTTCACAGGGCGTCCCGGTGAAGGTAGGCAGCGCCCCCCATCCTCCGTATTCACACACCTCTGAAGCTGTTGGCCAGCAGGGACTCCTGAAGGCCTATTAGCCAGCCTCGGTACCCAGGGGCATCACCTCTTCATCTCCACCTCCATTCAGGACCCCTCAGTCCTACGCCAGCCCTGAATTGCAGAACAACACACCAGCCTGGTACGGCAGTGCGGGAGATTGACCAGCCTAGGGGGAGCACTTTGGTTGGGGGGGATTCACTCTGACCGCCTGCAAAGGTCCAAAAAGGAGCTTGGCTGAGAAGAGCGCCCCATGGAGCCGGAAGATCATGTCCCCTGCCGTTGGAAAAGGCCCCTTTAGATCAGGGTATGCCGGTGCTATGTGCTTATACTCTACTGTGCTTCTCTAGCAATGGCTCAGAGCTGCAGCGCTCACATGAAAACTCTGTGTAGCCAGACACCCCGGTTAAAGAAACCCCCTGGCTCCATTGTTTGGGTGGAACCAGCCTTCCTGTTCTGATGTGACATTATGCTTGCCAAGCGCCCAGGGTGCAAGACAACCCTCCCTGCACAGAATCCCTTGGCGAGCTCCAGGGGAACTTCCCAATCGTATAAGCCAGAATGGAGGGGGAGCGCCATCAGCCAGAGAGGAGCCAGTCCAACGCAACTTCATTTCCCATTCACTTGTAGAATTTGCCCATTGCTTGGGCCAAGTGTTGCCAGCACCCATGGGCCTGCTCTGACAGCTGGAGGCGCGGGGGCTAGTTTGAGGACTGTTTGAAGCAAACGGATGACTCTGAAATTAGCGTAGAGCAGGCAGATCTGCCTTCACTCGTTCTGACACAGAGATGGGGCTGAACTGCACCATCGAGATCCGGTTCCTGGTTGGGATTTTAATGCCCATGATGCTCTGGGGTGTTTAGATCCAAGATTTCACTTCGGCTTACTTCACCGATAAAGGGCCATTTGCAAAACCGGGACCCTGAGCTAACTTTGGATTTACAATATCCTGGGAGTTTAGGGGATGGCTTTGGACGCATCTGTACGTACACGCGCCCCACAGCAAAGCCAGAATGCCACAGCGGTCACTTCCTCTTCCTTGGTTTTGTTTAAATTTGTATCTGTGGTTTGTGGCCGGATGCTCTTTGGATGGGTTGCAATTCTTGCTCATAGCAGCAGCACAATTAAAACCTGTATTCGCTGAGCAAAGGCTCTCTGCAGTGAGAGGTTTTTTTGGGTCCCTCCCTGCTATGGGGGGATCAAACTGGGGAGCTGCAAAGCTGGGGCAGGGACTAAGGGAGGGAGAGCCAGACTGGGAAATTCTTCTTGTCGCTAGCAAGCGTACAGCCTGACATCAAAGGCCGGCAGCCTTAACGCTGCTGCAGCCACCAACCTAGCTGGCTTATTGTGAACATTTCTTAATAAAGTCATTTGCCTTGGAGGAAAATGGGATTTACCGGTGAAAATCCCTTCCCCGCCTGTGCGGAACGAGCCAGGGTGTAGCTGCAGGGTTGGGGGGTGGAGGAAGCTGCATGGCAGCTTAGTCAAAGTCAATCGCCAGTGTAAACTGCCTAAGATCCTTCCGGGCTTCCTGCCTTTGGAAGTGCCCGTTGGTGGTAAACGTTATTTGTGATGGGGCAAGCGCTCTGTCAAGGAGAACAAAGCCAGGCCTCTCCCTTGGCAGGCTGACGTAACTGCCCATGCTAATCTCCTGGCCATGCTGCACTGGGCAAAGCCAGGAGACAAGCCGGCTGCTAGCAGGGAGAGCTTCCTGGTTCAGAACAGAGAAGGAGGGTTCGTTTTCTGCTGCCAGCTGTGCTGTCACCATCTTCTGAAACCGTCCTTGTGAAAACTATGTTCCCTGTTTGAACCTGACTCGTACCAGCACAGGGCAATCTCAGGGCCTGTCTGCAATAGGGGAGGTTGAGGATGGCTTTCTCGGCCCTTTATGGGTAGGGCTCAGCTGGGTGGTTATAGCCGTGGGTATGGAAGGGTACTGCAGCCTCGCTGCTACCACCTTGGCCTTCTGCTGCTTGGCCTTGTAGCTACTTTGGGATCCTGGGACGAAAGGCCTGATGGGAGTGCGGCACGCAGGGCGCCGGTTAGCGTGTTCCGAGTAGCAGTGACTGGAGATGCTAAGGGGCCGGGAGATGGATGAGAGGGGCTGGGGACAAGGCCCCTGGGGTATTTGTGCCACCACAGGGCTGGGGACGGATGGGTTTTGCCACGGCAGGGTGACGTGGTTGGGCTACCAAGAAAGCCCAGGGGAATGGGGCCCCGAAGTTGTTTTTAGCACTTTGAAGCAATCCATAAAGGTCGCCACAATCATCCCGAGGAGCGGAAACACAGGTGTTTGCAAAGCTCCTGGCACCCCAAGGCCAGTGCACCCAGCTCAGGAGGTTCTTGGGCAGCCGGCCCACTCCCAGTGCTTTGCTGATTCGTCTCCCGCCCTACCTGAGCTGCTTGTTTCTCTGCTGGGTGGCTCCCCTTCTCTGAGGGCAGACGCCTGGCAGTGGGGTCCTCACCAGATTACGCTCCCACAGCACTACAGAGAGCAGGGAGAGAGCCTGCCCGGCGCCGCCGCAGCAGATTGCAACCAGTGATAACCGAGCCTTGGTGATCGGCCAACCGTCTTCCCAGAGCAGATGCTGCGTGAGTCACAGGAGCTCGGCCCTCCCAAGGTAACTCCACCAAGGCCCTGCTGTAACCCACGGATTGAAAAGAGCTCCAAGAGCACATCTTGTCCAGCCCCTTCTCAGCCCAGTGCAGGACTTTCCCGTACTGCATAGTGTCATGTCCTGTGCATCATTGTCCTCTGCTGGATAGAGTCAGAACTGCTCAGCTGTGTGTTGAAGAGCCTATATTGCTAGCAGATAATGGAAATCCCAAATGGCAGGGTGACTCAAGACTTCAGTGGAGTCCAGGAGCATGGGCTGTGATGGGCCAGCACCGTGATGCCTTTTGCTCTGGTCTGTCCTGAGCTGGTTGGGGTTGTCGGTTGTGGGTCACAGCTTGAAGCCCAAAGGCAGTTGAGAGCCCAAAATGCAGCAAGGGAACTGCATGCAAAAATCACAGGGGTAAAGGGGCCTAGCAAACCCACCCAGTTACTAGGACTGAGTCCCCAGCCACTCCAGCGAGTTCTCGTCTTGCTAATCTTTGATCCTGGCAAAGAAACGGCGCTGTCTTGGGTTGCTTTATTTTGCTGCTTTGAGGACACCTAGTGGCTTTTTGGGTGTTCACATTTGGAATTCTCTAATGAGGGATTTCTAATAAAAGGAGCCCTCTATCTGGTGCATCTCTGCAGAGAAGGAAGGCAGTTGAGACAAGGAATGCTGGCGGAGGGGACGGGGGACACAGAGTATCCTGTTCCATTGTAGCTGCATAGACATAAGAGACGGGGTTGGCTGGCTCAGAGACTAGGTAATGGGCTATGCTGAGCTGTCACCGGGTCAGATCCAGCCCTGCTCAGTTCTTAGCACTGCAGAGCATTTGAAGGATTTTCCCAGGCCTGGGCCATTCTCTTTAGGTAATAAATCAGAGATTGATCAGGGCGCCTGCGATCCAGATCCAAATGCTGTGGCTTGAGCCCTCTCCGGAAAGTTTTTGCAGAGGCCGTGGGAGAAAACCGTTCCCGTCTGTTTGCATTTGCTATTGAGCAGTGAAATGGGTGGCCCCTTTTGAAGTGCTGTCCCGCCAGCTGTAAGTCACCTTCCCCTCTGATCTCAGACTGCCACCTGGCACAGATGAAAGGGGGGAAGATATTTACTCTGCAGCTAGCAGCCCCGGAGCTAATTAGTTACATCCTCCGCCTGGCTACACACTGCAGCTATGACTTGTCTGATCACACCCTGCAGCAGGTTTCCACCATGTTTTAGGAAGAAGGACCCAGATCCTCAAATGTATTTCTGCCTCTAATTTCTACTGGGTTCAGTGGAAGTTAGGAGCCTAAATACCTTTGAGACAAGGTTTAGGAGCCCATGATCTAGGAGCTCAGGACCCTAAAGAGCAGCCTCTTTGAGAAGACAGTCTTGGCTGCAGTGGGCCTCTGGTCATTCCTCTCCCAACCAGGGGAGATGCTGAGCCTAGTTTATTGAGGGCCATGGACAGTGGTAGGAGTTGGGAGCACTCAGCACTTGACCGGACCGGGGCCTTTCTGCAGAGAAGGAGCTAGGTAAATGCAAAATAGTAACTGCAATACAGCATGATCTCACCACGAACAGCGATGCTGTCATCTCTGGGGCCGAAGGCAACCCTGCTCAGGAACAACACTGCAGACGGGACGTGAAGGAGAACGCTGAAGCTATGGGATCCATCTAGGTTGGGCCATTGCAGATACAGAGTGTGTAGGACTGAGAACTCTGCCATAAGCACCAGAACTTGGTCCCGAAAACACCATCACCGCTTGCCCCCTCTTGGTACCATGCTGGGGCGTTGGGAAGAGCCTTGCAGCGAATCACTGTGTTTTCCCTGCAGGCCTCCCCTCCAGAGCAGTCACAGCCCCTCTTAACATGTGCGAGCTGATGTAGTAGCAAGCTGGGCTGATGTAGCTGTGGTCACAGACTCTAAGGGAAGGGGAGAGAAATGTCAACAAATGATTTGGATGCAGGAGACTAATCAGTGAGGTGGGAAGGAGGAAATGACAGGAGTGTTTGTAAAACAGCCCAGGATTAGAGCCTGAGGTGGGATGCTGGGGTTCTCATTTGCTAAGTGCTGTGTGAAACTAGAGCGAAGTTTCTGAGCTTTGAGTAAACTCCATGTGGGAAGTTCCATGAAGCACATCCCACATTGTGCAGCTGATTCCAGTAGGTGATGGTCCAGGCTGGTAGAATTGCAAGCCAGGACTCCTGGGTTGGGTGTAGGATATTAAGCAAGTTGCTTTCCCAGCCTGGACCTCAGTTTCCCTGTTGGGAGAAGGACACTTCCCCAGCTTTGTATAGCACGTTGGCTAAACTGTACAATATGAGTGAAGATTATTGCGTTGATTTATTGTGCTTGTGGAGTATTGTGTCTAGTTCTGGGCGCCACATTTCAGGAAAGAGGTGAACAAATTAGAGAGAGTCCACAGGGTAGTTGAGCACTGGAACAAATTGCCTAGGGAGTCTGTCATTGGACATTTTTAAGAACAGGTTATCCAAACATCTGCCAGGAATGGTCTATTACAGAGTCCTGCCTTGAGTGCAGGGTCAGGAGCAGGTGATCTTTTGACATCCCTTCCAGCCCTACCCTTCTGATTCTGCGATTACCAAGGTTCTCCTCCTGCTCCCATTGAAGCTAATGGGGCTATCAATGGATTTGGAATCCATTGCACGCTCTGCCACTATGATCCCGATGGCAATGAAGCCCAGCTTGTCGAGTGGCCAAAAGAGCTCAGGGTGCGGAGCCAGAGAGAGCCATGGCCCAGCCTAGAGGCTGTGAGCCTTTTTGCTGTTCATGAGTTGCCGGTCTGTTGGAGAACACAGCCTCCTGTCTCACAAATGCAAGTGTCCCTGAGAGCTGGAAAAGGAGTGGCTCTTTCCCCCCTTCATTTTAAAAGCAAACCCCAGCTCGCAGCACCGCCTCTGCATAGCCTAAAATCTCCATCTAGTAATGAAACGCTTCCCTTTGTCCTCAAGGAACCTTTTCTCCACCAGACGCAGCCTGCTGCTTCCCCACTGGGCTGATTTTTCTCATTAGCACCGAGCCCTGCTCGTTACAATGAGGCATTCTGCTGGCAGAGTCTCGGGGCTCAATCCTGATCTCGCTGGCGCTGGTGTAACTCACCCCTGGCTTTGGTGGGGCTATGCCAGCGTAAGGGAGGGAAGGAATCTTTCCCCTTTTGTCTTGCTTCTAGACACAGGAGCCCAGGGCCTGATTCTCCTCTTGCTTCCTCTTGTGGGGATTAGAATCCACAGACCACACAAGAGGCAGCCTGGTGTCGGCAGGAGGGGGCTCAGGCCCTGAAATGCAGAGCCAGGGGCGGGCGGGGGACTGGGAAGAGGTGAGGGAGAGACGGTTACTAATCGAAATAATAGCAGTGGAAAGCACTTGGAGAAAAACAGTGAGCTGAGCCACACATTTGCTTAGAGCGAACTCTATTTACATGGGCTTAGTTAGCGAACCCAAAGCTCCTCTCTGCAAACTGTATCATTCTAACTCCCCCGCGTGGCTGTTGTTTGAAATGAGCGGCAGCTCACTTTGTACTTGTCTGGTGATGATGCACTGATGTGCTCGGAGAACCTGTGGCGGGACTGGATGGCTACAGGCAATGGGCTAACCATAGAGCCTTTTGCCCCTTACCAGCTAGCAGCTGGGGTGTCCGTGCAGTGAGTTTGGTGGGTCTCGTGCGCACCGGGTATTTCAGCCCTTGGCATGGGTGCACTAGTGTAACGAGGTGAGGTGGCTATTTGCACTGATGTAACATATTTGCAGCCAGAGGAAGCTGAATTGGTGCAAAGCGCAACGTGTGGAAGCTTTGTCGATGGTGGGGGTGTGCACTTGGGTGTGGCCACTGGTAATTAGTGCCAATGGCAGTGACGAAGAGACCTGCTCACTAGGAACTGGACTGAGGCAAATCTTCAGTGCAGACAAAGCCTCAGCCCAGCTCCTACTGAACAAGCCTCTTCGTCACTGCCATTGGCACGAATTGGCAGTGCCCTTGTTGGCAGAGATGCCAAGGATTAATGCTGCCAGCAAACCTGACATAGTCTCTGATCCCTAGAGAAGGTCCAGTGAGGTCAGGGTGCTGAGGCGTGATGATGGAGCAGCATGTGGGAAATCTGCCCTGTGGTCAAAGAGAGGACGTCAGCCTCACGGCTGCCAAGGCTCTGTCTTTCTCCAGCACTGAAATCCAGAGCCTGCTGCTGTCCGTGGGGAGTTTCAGGGACTTTCAGGCAGGTAGGAGGAACTTAATTTCCTCTCATCTGCAAGGCGCAGGTCTCGTGGCATGTCCCAGGAAATGATAGTGAAGATTCCCCTCTGTCCGACACTCTCCCTAAACAGTCTCCTTCTGTGATGCCCCAGGGAAACCAGGGCGGCAAGGAAAGGGTCTGACTTCCCATGCCCTCTTCATAAGATTGGATCCCAGGGATTGTATCGCCTGCCTGCTGCATGGATGTAGCCCAGGTGTCTGTGGCTTGCAGAGAGCGTGACTTTTTTGTTAAGTCAGCCTCGCTTGCAAATGACCCAGGGGAAGGAGAGTGACAAATCACAGGGGGGTTTCACACCATGTCATTTACCCAGCCTCTGGAAAAACAGTGAGGTGGGGCGTGAGCCTGACTGTAGAAGAGGAGCGAATGCATTTCACAAGGCCATGCGAGTGCCTTGGGAATCCGGGCTCCCCAGAGTGGGTTAGGGACCCAGACGGTAGCACGCCTGCAGGGATGGAGCTGTGTGAGGCCAAACTGCTGTGATCCTTCGCCCAAATGTGCCTGGCAAGTGTGGACACGTACTACTGGGTTGTGCTTAAACTGCTTAGTGACCTAGACACAGGCAAAGCTCAGAGGTTTGTGCCCCACACCAGGATGGGGGCATGTAGGGCTGGTTTATGGGAAGTAGCTCAGTTCCCATCTGGGCCAGATTTGCAAAGCACTCGGCCTCCAGCAGCTCCCGCGGCAATGGGCAGATTTGCAGCCCACACGCTGCAGTCTCATGAGATTCTGGCCGCGGTTGCAGCTGCTGAGCCTTTAGGCGCTGGGTACCCACCACACTGCCTGGGTGCAGCTTTTTCCAGATGACTGCCCCAATTAAGCCTCTGCATTGGCTATACTGTAGTCAGAGCTGCTTTTATTAATAACACCTAGTGCTCTTCATGGAGGAGCTCAAAGTGTTTTACAAAGGAGGTCAATATCATGATCCCCACTTTACACATAGGGAAACTGAGGCACACAGCAGGGGAAGTGACTTGCTCCCAAACAGCAAAGACCTGGGAAGAGAATCCGGGTCTCCTAAGAGCCACTCCAGTGCGCTATGCACTAAACAACACTGCCTTAGGCATATCTCCCTGTGCTACCGTACCTGGATGTATCCTATCCTAAGAATAGGCCACTCCTTGGGATGGCTCTGCCAGTACTTGGCACAGTCTGAAGGGAGTTAAGTCTTTTCAGACTACTCTTCCTTTCATTATTTTAAGGAAAGGTTTCAAACAATTTTTTTTTTAGCTGTCTTCCTACTTCACATGAGAGAGCAGCTCAAGGTGAAACTACAGGAGCCTCCGTTCATTAATCGAGTGTGGGAGGTTTAATGAGACTGCTGCAGAGAACAGGGAAAACCCAACCAGCAACTAAAACCACAATGGAAATGCACTGAGCCTCACTCCTTTTGAAAGAGGGGTCAGTGCTCCAGAACCAGCTGTCCAGGTGAACTGGTGGATTTCCTTTAGCTCTGGCCACTGGACTTGAGAGAGAGCAGAAGACTCTCTGCTTTCAGTTCAAACAAAAAGTGAGTTTCTAGGCCATATGTGTGAAGAAAAGCTGGAAAACGTGACCTGAGGGCACCCCGAAGACTCTGAGACCAGAAGATCTCCATATTGGTCATTTTAAAAAAAAAACACTTGTGACTTTTTAAATCAACCTTGTGATTTTTGGAGGGCTGGACTCATTATTTTTGAATGAGGCTGGGAATACTGAAACCTAGCCCCGGCCGACTCAGCGCAAGGAGTGTCCAACCTACCCACGTACCCCATTGGCTAGCGGAGAATGCTGGGCCACGTTTTTGGACGCTTGAGGCCAAACATCCTTCTTCCCTCATTGATGCATCAGAGGATGGCTTAACACCCACCATGAGTCCCTAATCTGCCTAGCCCATTGTGCAGCTCTGTACGCTGAAGAGGAAAGAAAGGATAAACCCAGCCCCTTCCCTGGCAGGCCGGCCGCAGTGTCCCAGATGACACACAGGGAACTCCTTCAGTCAAGGTACTGAGTCTTCCTAGAGAAGAACCTGGCTCTGTACTTTATGCCTGTGTTGCATGAGTAGCTTCACTACTCTGACTCTACTCCCTGTGTCATGTCCCAGTATGCTCTGGGCTTGGTGTCAAACCAGGATGGAATCTCTGATGCCTGATTTCATCCAACTGAATGTAATAGGGATGAAACCTCTGGGATTCCATAGAAATGTAATGGGGTTCTATAGTTAATCACCCTAAAACCCTGTAGGACTTAATAGAGTATGTGATCTTTTCTATGCCCTAAAAGCAAGGGTACTGGTAGAATCCTCTGTTAAATTCTATAGGATGCTTCAGGAAAACCTGTAGAACGGTGATTGTTTTCTTTTATATTCTATAAGTGTTTTCCATAAGAGTCTTTCCAAAGCTCTCTCTGGGAATCGAGAGGGTCTATTCCCAGGACACACTGAGTTTGGGAGTATAAAGCCAAGGGAAACAAGGTGGTGGCTTGTCAAAGGGGGGTGTTGCAGTGATCAGAGCAATTTAATGTTCCTTGGTGTAATAGAGTAAATCCCTTTAGGTTTGGTGTCTGCATTCTTCCAAGGTTTTTCCTCCTGATGCCTCTCCTGGTTAATTAAGCCAGAGTTTCCCCCATCTTTAGATTGCAAGCAAAATAATGCAGAGCTACCAAACTCATGATTTTTCAGGGCCTGACTCCAGCTTGTTGAACATGGGTATGCAGTTGGCAATTCCACTTTTGTTCCCTTTCTTACAACGCTGGAATGTTCTCTGAACAGCAGAGGGCACCCCAGCTCTTAGCCTCAACCTCAAGGAGCTTCGCAAAGGATTGGGTTTTCTCAGTACCGCTGAAGGGTCAAGCTACATGCAGCCTCCAGCTAGTTCCAGTAGTACTGTAATTTCCAGCTCAGGTAGACAGGCCTGTGTTAGCTTTGATCAAGCTAGCATGCTAAATATAGCAATGTTGTAGAGACCGAGGTCCAAGTGGGACTGTATAATGTGTCCCACGCTTATATCTGAATTGCTATGTTTAGCATGTTGTCTTGATCAGTGCTAGCATAGGTATGTCTACATGAGTACACCTCCAGCTCCAGTGGAGACAGACCCTATATGGTGCTCATTTCAGCCATTCTGTGATATCTGGCTGGCAGCCCTGTGGCCCACACTTGAATCCTACCACAATACTGAAGGGGCAGGGTGCTACACATCCTTGGGCAGGTGGGGTATCAAGCTCATCTCCCTTTTGCTTCTCTCTGCTGGCCTGTCTTCCAGTGCAAGCTAAAGATCAGGGCTCTGCTTTCTGTACCTAGCACAGACTTCCCCTGTTTGTGACCCAGGACCCAACCTTGCAAGAGGCGGAGAGATCTCACTGAGTTGTATGCTCAGCACCTTGCAGATTTCAGTCCCAACTCAAACGAGCTTACAGGCCAATTTTTGCTATCCCAGTGCAGGTGTGACCATGCAGAAAGGCTCTATGGTAAATCTGCAGGATTCCTGCAGAGCTTGGGGGATTGGAGAGTTGAGGGGTTCCTGTTCCAAGACACAAGCAACGTGCTGAGTGTTTCCCAACAGCCAATTCGGAGAGCGTTTCCCCCTTTGAAATTAATACTTGATGGATCCCATCATGACTGGGGGGGACAAGGCAAAATGTAAGCCAGGAGGTCTAGTCTAGTGATCAAACCAGCTCCTTAGAATGGGCCCTTTGATCCTAATTAACGAGTGCGGCAGGGTTAGTTCCCTTGGCGGTGTGGGATGGGAGGCGGCTGCTTCTCTTCATGAAATGTGACAATGAAACCAACTGTCCTCCAAAAAAAAGTTTGATTCTGTCTGTGAAGTTTGACGCAGGAGGCCTGGGACGTGGTGCAGAGATAACACTGCACAACCTGTGTGTGTGTGTGTGTGTGTGTGTGTGTGCGCATATGGGCGCACAGAGATACACTGGACCATTGGTGTGTGTGTGTGACAGTAGATGTAACTGTGTGCGTTCATTGTATGCATATGGGATAATGAATAGAGCTGTGCAAGATGTTCTCCGTAAACAAAAAATACCCAACGCCCCCTCAGACCTCCACTGGGTTTGACTTTTATTGCTAGACAAGGACTCAATCCACAAAATTTGGATCTAGATTTCAAACACCTCAGACTTCAGGGTTGTGCCGGTCTGAACTTTTGGTCCAGCTCCCTTATAAACACAATGATCGTTTGCAAAATATAGGCCCAGTTCAAGCTTGGGTTTTGACTCTTCTTGCAGCAGACTGGGGATATTTAACTACAGGTCTCTGGTTCTGCCCCTTGTAAGAAATGGGCCAGCTGTGAAATTTGGTAACAGACATAAAGTTAGGCCCCAGATTGTAATCATGCTGTAACCCAGTCTGAGGACAACAGCGTTGCAACTTGTAATTGGTAATTACAATCAAAGGCTCTGTTTGAAGGACCTGGTTTGTTCCTTTGATTTCATTCTGCTTGTGGCATACATGAAGCCACTTACGCGGGTGGGGCCCGATGGAGTATCTTCTACCCCGCTCTGCCAGTGCAAGCTGTCCCTAATGGGATGCAGATTTATTTTATATAACTGCAGCATTAGCCGCTCACTTTCTATAGCTGTAGCCGTGCCAGGTCACCACAAAAGACAGGAATGCTGCCAGAGATTTTGCTCCCGCTGCACAAGGAAGTTCTTCAGAGCTGGACTGCAGTAGGAACAGACGCGTAAATATCACTCTGAGTACAGTAAACAGAGCCCCATGTAACGTGGCAAATCAGTGGACAACAGCTCACAGGCCTGTAATGTATACAGTGCACCAAAGGCTAGTCTTGCATCAGGGTGGTCAAGGGACCCCTGAGCATGACTAACATCATGTGTCATTCCATCCAGACAGTGGGCTCTCCTTCAGTTACAAGGATAGCAAACAGAGCTGCTTAAAAAGACCTGGAGGAGGTACTTGACTCAGAACACATGCGGCACCAGCCCAGTGAGCGCATCAGGATGTAAGAAATCATTTCCGTGTCTCATTGATCCTCCCTAGAAAGACCACCTCCGCTCAGGCCTTTTTGGCATTTCCATTTACAACGAGGATCATTTCTACCCTGATTAGATCCCTGAAGCCCCACTAAGGGCAAGTGAAGGCAGAATGCAGCCGTTTGTTGTTAAGGGGAGGCCAGCGCAGTAACTCTTCCTCTCTTTCTCAGTTCACAGAGGTGGTCACTGCCACTCCCAATGGACATTTTCTTTCATGGGATTCTAAAAGCAGGAAATGATTTAGGCTCCAGTTCAACAGTGCACTTAAGCAAGTGCTTAAATACTTTGCTGAATCTGAGCCTTTGATTATTGGAACCATCTTTGTTTGGAGATCAGCTAAACAAACAAACAAACAAAATAATCTGGAACTGACAACGGTCCCGTGGCACTTTAAAGACTAACTAAAGTATAAGCTTTTGTGGGCTAATACCCACTTCGTCGGATGCATCTTTTTACATATAATTTAGTTAGTCTTTAAAGTGCCACAGGACCCTTTGTCACTTCTGCAATTCCAGACTAACACGGCTACCTCTCTGATTCGTAAAATAATCTGGGTTTAAGTTGCTTTCTTGCCAACATTTCTACCAAAACCAACTTCGTCTTACATGGCATCTGTTATGGAAGGATTGCGACCATGGTAGCCCATTCGGTACCATTCTCTGTTACTCTTTGTGGACGAATAGCCCTTTTGATCCATCATCCACAAGCTTTTTTTTTTTTTCTGCCTTGTTCTTCTGCCACTTACTTTCCCTTCCAGTGCCTGTACACATGTATCACCTGCTGACCCCCATAAAACTCCCCCTGCCAATCAGAATCTTTTCTTTCATAAGATATAGCTACTGTGTTTGCTGAGTTCCCATAATCACCACTACTTTTTCAGTGGTTCGCGACACCATCTATTCATGAGATTAGCATGGAATTTAGCATGGAAAACTATTGTCCACAGTCTTTTGAAAATGGATCAATAATGATCTGAGGCATTTTGGAAAAAATATACTTTAGATCTAAAAAAGACAATGACATTTAAGAATGATTGCATTTAAGTAAGCCAGAATGCTCTCCTCAGTGTTCTGTTCTTTATTATTGGGTTATACTATTCTTGAGACCCAAATCCCACAATCTCTTTCAGATGCAAAGGATCATGCAATATAAATGGTAACAGGACAATTTTTTTGCCCATTTTGTGGGTCATGGACTAAAAAGGTCTATCACCATTAAACTACTGCTTTGTTATAGAGTGAAGAGGATGGATGGATGGATGGATTAGATAGAGACCTGATTTTAAGAAGAGCATTAACTCAACTACTTTCTTTGTGCCTATAGCAGACATAAGTCTGCATGTGCCTTTATTTGCAAACTTGAGATTGTGTACTTGTCAAGCTACTGACTTGTATTTAACAACTCAGGAAGCTCGCTGCTTGTTTGAACCTGCAACTAGTAGTGACCACATTTGCCGTATGCCAGATTTTAAAAATCAGACCCTGCATGTTCTGAATCAAATCTGCACCAGGCAGTCAGACTGCTGCTTGGCAGGATGCCCTTTTCACTGGTAAAAGTCCCTCCTTATTGCCACTAGACAAAGCTTATTTATATAAAAACACAACACACTTCTTTAAAGGCATCCCTCTGCTTTTAGGAAGAAGCCGGTTTCTAGAGGAAACCCAGAATAAATTCTATAGGCAGAAATTGCACTGTATTAAATATACCAACAGGGCAGTTAAAACTGAAGAGCCCTTCTAGTGTGGATACAGTCACACCAGTATAAAAGTGTGTGTACTAGTGTAGTTTTTCCTGTAAGTCCCTTGTATACCACTATAATTGCGTCCACATTCGTGGTTGTACTGGCATAACTATTTCAGGCAAAAATCACACCCCTAAATGACATTGTTATACTGGTACAAAATCTGTGTGTAGAGTAGGCCGTAAGACCATCCGGAATTGAGTCCCTGAGTCATAGCAGTGAGTTATTGTCTTTCTCAAGAGCTAGCAGACAAAATGATTCAACATCCATCACTTGCTATTACACATTGCATGTCAGTCGATATGTTGCGTCTTCCATTTGATCTGTTGCAAGGGGACATCTTATGATGGACCCAACAAGTAGATGTAATAGATGGACTTGAGACAGAAAGCTACACTTAATTAAGGTTTATAGTCTCCTCTGGCTGTGTGGGTGGGTAACTCATTTTTGTTGACATGCACACATAGCTCCCATTAACTCTGCATTAAATAAACCATTTGCATGTATCTGAGAGGAAAACAAAACCCAAAGATCTACTTCAAACTCACAAAAGCATAGAAATGTAGGGTAATAGCTACCACTCTGTCCTTATCTCAAGCCCTTGTCTGTGTGTCTTATCAGCTGCTATTTGGAAGTTGTAGGACAGTGGGGGGTCTTGCACAGTCTTGGCTGAAATACTCAGACAGAATGCATCCAATGGAGAACACCACTTCTGCTTTAACTCTATAATGTCCTAAGACTTGTGAGTTTAAATCAGATGTATAAAATTGTATCCATCCATCTAATACTCAAGGACTTATCTATCTTACGTTTGCAGTGTTGCTATAGCCATATTAGTCCCAGGATATTAGCAAAACAAGATGGATGAGGTAACATCTTTTATTGGACCAACTGGTGATGGTGAAAGAGATACGTTTTCCAGCAACGCGATGTAGCCTCTTCTCCCACCTTGTCTCTCTTAGCAATTCTAAGATGACCATCATCTTTATATATAAGGTACCATATATTTTAAGGTGCCTTTTTTCCTGTCCTTCTGTTTCATTCTGCCTTTATAAGTGAATAATTACTTTTTCATTTATCCAGGCCCAAAGAGTTTACTAGAGACTTGTTGAAATTCATGGAGCCAGTCACTGGCAGAGCAAGCAACAAAACCCAGGAATCCTGCCTTCCTAGTTTTTGCTGTAATCACTAGAGAACACTGCTACCCTGTACACAGTATATAGAAAAAGTAAGAGACCAAAAAGCATTAACTGCAGTTTTGCTTTGCTCCTTTTATTTCTCTGTGCACTTCCTTCCATTTATCAAACTGTCCACCTGTAAAATGCTCAGAGAGGTGAATATATTTTTCCAGCCACATTGTCCAACAATGCAACAAGACAATATATATGCTTCTGCCAATCCTGCATCATGTTCACAGAAACCAAGCCAATCAGTGATGTCATTGTCATCTTCAAAATTGAAGGATGAATAACAAAACAACATAATCTTTGACTACAAGAGGTCTGCTTATCTCTGAAGATATGTCTAACAGGGAGACAGATTCAGCTGTTCTTACTTACAATGCATAGTAATTTACTTCATACTTACTCCATGAATAAGCTTGGCAGAAGCTCAGTTTGTATGTACATCAATGTCAAATGGATGTTCTATATTTAGCCAAGCCAATCTTGAAAAAGCATTATGAAAAGTGACTAGCCAGGCATAACATCTATTTGTCCCGCCCTTATCAGGATGGCATTGAAAAAATTAAAAATACTTGTCCATCAAAAAAAAAAAATTCTAGCTTCAGGTGAGTGGATGAACGGAATGGGGTCTGGAAGATTAAGCAGAGTATCTCATGGACTGCTACGGTGGAATTCAGTGGCCATTGTACTGATCATTAGGCTTGATAGGTCATACATTACTTTCCAAAGCCTTTTCCTATTGGTGCTAATGTGTTTGCCCCTCTCTTATGTTGATCAGTGGGGCACTCAGTTGAAAGGATCACAGCAGTATTAGTGTCTTTGGTGTTTTCAAAGGCAAGAATGAATTTCACACCTATCTGAGTACCGCTCAGCTGCAGGTAAAGAATGTTGCCAGTTGGCAGGAGTGCTAATGAGAGGCAATTATAAACTAAATGACCCTCCTTGGGATTTAAATACCTAGCAGAACTCTGCATTTTTTCAAGATGGTCCATCTAGCCTAGTATCCTGTCTTCTGACTGCAGCCGCTGCCAGATTATTCAGAAGGACTGAACAGAACAGTGTGATTATTGAGTGATCCATCCCCTGTCCTCCAGTCCCAGTCAGAGCATGGGGTTGCATCCCTGATTAGACTAGCTCTGAGCAGGTTTAACTGACACAGAGCCAAATTCCATGCCAGCTTCCCTGTTGACTTTAATGGCATTATGCCTGCAAAGAATTCAGCCCAGTGTTAAAAACAGCTGCAGCCATGGGAGGCCTATGTACACTAGGATGTTGCAACGGGGGGGGGGGGAATTTTAAAGTGACAGTGATCCTAATGATTACAATGAAGGATCCTTTCACTGGGTTTGGTTCTGTATGTTGATATTTCCATCAATCAGGTGTCTTTAGCCAGAGGAGTACCAGATCATACCTAATGAACCCTGTCACACCAGTTACAATACATGACAAAAAATAATTCAGCTCTCACCCCAGTCAAAGGCCCCTACGGAAGCACATACTTAAAATTAATCACGTGCTTATATGATTTCCTGGATTGGGATCTAAATCAGGGGTAATCCCACTGGTGGCAATAGTTTTATACCAGTGAAAGACAATTTTTATAGGATGGGGGTGCTGAGACCCACTGAAATAAACTGTAAACTCTGGATATAATGGAAACCACTTTAAGAGATGGGGTGCAGCAGCAGTCCCAGCACCCCTATTTCAGGCACCTACCGTGAAAGAATCCAGCCCAGAATGGTCTAAAAACATAATGGATTTGAACTCAAGAAAATGAAATTGCTTTGCTTATTTTTACTGCAATGAGAGGTCTGTTTTCTCCCCTTTCAACTCTGCAGCAGTATCTGAAAGCTTTTAGCAGGATCTTATATGTTTATTTTAACACCGAAATTACAGCTGTTTATTTAATCTCATCTACACCTATTTATCTTGCCGATGGGACCTGCTGACTGGTCTAAGACTGAAATGCAGCTGCTCTTATTGTACAGTAGATAATTTGTTACAGCAAAGATGCTACAGTAAAGGAACTTATTGGCACAAAAGAAATCTCTCAAACTAGCAAGAGTAACTGAACTTATGGGTGTCATCCCCGATTGTAACATAAAATCAGATAGATAGGTGGATGGGAATAGATAGATGGGGTGGATGGGGATAGGTAGATAGATTCTGCCAGTGGACTAATTTAAATTTCACATATTACAGGTCCACCCCTACATTCCTTATAAATCTCAAACTCCCATTGACTTTAGAAGGAGGTTTCTGAGTTTACAAGGAATGCAGGATCAGACTTTTCATTGGTTTTGAGGGCATGATCTCCCACAAGTCCCTTGACGTCTCTTGATGAATTGAGGGTTCCACTCACCCTAATACCAATAGGAAATTAGGGTGTTTACCATTTAGCAAGGGTAGGCCTTCTATCACTCGTCTATATCTAGAAAGCTTATCACTGAAGTATCTTGCTAGTATCTAGGCGCCTGACCCAAAGCTCCTGGTATGATGCACTTCCAGGAATATCCAAGCACTTTGCAACAAGAACAAAACAAAGAAACATAACCTGAGGCCCAGGTCTGCAAAGATATTTAGTATCTTTGGGGACCTGGGTCTGAGTTACTGCACATAGTCTTGTGATTCTATCCGGGCCTGATCCATTGACGTGAACAGTCTTTGAATCATGCTTTGACTCCACGTTTCATCTTTCACTGTGTGCATTCATGAGACCCTGTTATGTTTCATCTTGTCATCCTGCCCTTAGCTTTTTGAAGTTCTGGGGAAATCCAGGTCTGATTGCATGGATGAGTAATGCTGTAGTTATCCCCCTCCCCTCCCCAAATCAATACGATGATGTCCACACACATGCCAAAGCCAGGCAAAAGCTTTTGTTTTGTCTGCTTTTGAAATATGGACATTCTTTTGATATTTGAAAGCAAAGAGTTACCATGGGGGCAAACAGACTGCAGTGAAGGGCAGTGTAGAGCAGAATGAAACAGAACGGCATGTAACAGTTTTGCAAAGGAGAGTTTCCCCACCCACCTCCACAGTAAGCATACATAAGCAGCATTTATTCAATCCAGAGTCATTGAAGCAAAGCAATGTTTCACACCATAAATACAATTATTACATCAATGCACATAGTGCTCATATAGGAGGTATTTTTCTTCAATAACTATTTGTTCTGGCTCCTTGCTAAAGAGAGAAAGGCAGGTCCACTGTGCATCTGTTTCTGACACACCCTGTGCTGCTGGGGGTAGTAGATCTCTGTCTATGGTTACAGGCACATCTCTCCATATAGCCGGGTCCCCCATTGTGCCTGTGCCTTTTGCGATATTTGTGTGTAATTCTCTCTGTGTCTGTATTGCTGCGGCCTTGTCTACACACAGACGTGTACTTGGTTAAAGTAGTTTACAGTTAAATTGGTGCAACCCCCGGTGCGGATGAGCTGCTTTTGGTTTTAGAGAGATTCACTTCAGTTTACTGTAAACGTGGTTCCTAATAGACTTAAAATCGAGACAAGCTTGTTACAAACTCAAATGAGCATATCCACCCAGCCTTTTGCACCCCGTGAACATCAAGCCTGGGTTTAAAGCAGCACAACTCTGCCTGTAGACTCCTCTGCCAGTCTCTCCTCCTGTACCTCTCTGAGTCTATTTGTTTCTGAGTCTCCTCCTGTATGTCTCCCACTCTATTTCTCTCTCTGTCTCTCCGGTACCTTTCTGCATGTCTGGTTTTCCATCTGCTTGTCTATATTCCTCTCTGTCTCCCCTCCAGTACCTGTCTTTCTGCCCCTCCTCCCAGGGGTGCTGCTGTAAGCCAGGGGAGTCGCAGCAGCACCCCTCCTTGCAGCACCACTGTCTCCACCAGCCCCACTCTCTGCCAGCCCCTCTCCCCAGCTCTGCCCCTCTCCCCAGCTCACAATTGACACCTTGAGGGGGGGGGGTGTGGTCACGTGCCCCGGGGCGGCCACTAGGAGGCGGGGGGCGGGCAGGTTTGCAGCATTTATTGGCCCCGTGGCGCCGCGGCCGGCAGAGAATCGCTCACCTGGGGCGGCCGAGCGCTGCGCATCCCGTGCGCCCTGCCCCAGCCATGGCACTCGCCCCGGCCGAGGCGCTGCTGGCCCCCTCGCTGGCCGAGGGGCGGACCCGCTCCCCCAAGCCGCTGATGAAGCGGCAGGCGGTGAAGCGGCACCACCACAAACACAACCTGCGGCACCGCTACGAGTTCCTGGAGACGCTGGGCAGAGGCACCTACGGGAAGGTGAAGAAGGCGAGGGAGCGCTCCGGCCGGCTGGTGAGTGGAGCCGGGCGCTGCGCGGCTGGGGGCGCCTCTGTGTCCCCCGCCCCGGGCAGCCCAGCCCCGCTTTTGGGGCCTCGGGGCTGCTCCAAGGGGAGCGGGGCATCCCCGGGGTTCCCAGCCTGCTCCTTGCGCGGAGAGCGGCCTTTCCCCTCCAGTTTCGGGGTCCCCTTGCGCCTGTTTGGTTTAACCCCCCCCCTTTCTGTCTCACGTTTGATGCGTTTACATGGGGCACGGGCGCTGCCTGCCTTTAGCCCGCGGCTTGCTCCCGGAGGCAGCTGCCGCTCCCCTTGCCCGTGCGGCTGCAAGAAGCCCCCCGAGGTTGGTCTTGCCCCCTTTGCGCATTGGTGCGCAAGGCGGAGCTGCGCGCAGTGTGCGCGGGGCAGAGGGAGGCGTGGGCCGGAGCGCTAGAAGGGGGGGGGGGGGGACACTAGCCGGTTGCTGGGTGCACAGTACGCGACGATTCCCCAGGTTGTAATTCAAGGAGTGGGGGGGGAGCGTTGTTGGAGTGAAACCTTAGCTCGTGTAGGTGGTGGTGGTAATACAAGTAAGGCAAAAAAGAGCTGCAGAGTGAATCTTATTTGGAACAAATGAAATGAGATTGTTGGCTCTGCCACTTGTCTAGACAAGACCCGGTCGAGCAGCCTTGCAAAATCTCCTTGCCCAGGGTGAGTAACTCGGGTTGATCGGAGAGAGTAAAATGATTAGGCTCGGCTTCCTGGTGCCAGCTCTCCTTGGACCGGTATAAACGGCGCGGTGGCTCTAGAGGTGGAGTAGGTGAGTCGGTCACAGCAAATCCCTTTAAGCGTTCCCATGACGGGGAGTGATGGGATTATAACACGACCAGCACCTTGCTGCTGTTTGTGAAATTGGAGCTTGTGTTGTGCAATGAAGAAAGCTGCCAGGGAATTTTATTTCCTCGTGAAAGGGAAGGAGCCAGCCAGTACTGGCTGCTGTATTTACTGTAGTTGCTATAATTGATCTGACATGAATTGCCTGGCACTGGTCTGCCTCCATGGCCTGTGCTAATTTGAAATGCAGAAGGGCACCTCTCTTTGGCTAGGGTTGGGGGGAGCCTATTGTTAAATCAAGAGGGATGCCAAACTCTTGCCTGATTCTGATCTTGCCTATCTGGTATGCAACGGGAGTAACTTGACTGAAGTGACTGGAACTGTGCAGGAGGCGAAAAGGGGCAGATTCTGGCTTTACACTAAAGCGCTGGATAAGTGCATGCGGTAAAACTGCTCCGCTGCTCATCACAGGCCTCTGAATGGTTAGGCTGCCAACAGATGACTGCGTGAGAGCACGCATCCCTCGCTAGACCCTTTCTGAGAGGTGTGATGTGTGTAGGTTTGGCAAGATCTGTAGTTTTAGAGAACTTGGTCCAGCAGTTATGTTACTGCCTCTTAGAGCATTATTGAGTGGCTCATTGGGTAGAGGAGATCACAGCTTCTTGTTGCACACTTGACAATCAAAGTTAGATTTGCTCCTGAAAAGGGGAATAAACATCACACTGAGTCTCTCCCCCCTGAGATTGTTGCCTCAGACTCAATATATTTCAAGGTGGTGCAGCATGCAAGCAACTCTACACTTCTAGATTGTCTTCTCACCCCTGACTCCCAAGAGTGTGTGTCTGCTTTCACTGAAAGGTTAGTTCAACTTTATGGTGTTTCTGCCCCTCTTAAACCAACAGGTTTTTAAGTCGCAAACCTCTCCAGAAACCATCTGTGAAATCACACACACACATTGGACTTGGTGGTGGTGAAGCAATACAGACCAATATAGTAAACCCTCGATTTAACGGACCTCGATTTAACAGACTTCGGATGCAACGGACAAAATTTCTGAGCAAGTCTGATGCATTCCTGATCCATTTCTGGTGGGCTGGCTGCTGGCTCCCGGCTCCCGCCCGGGTCCAGGCAGCGGGCGGGCTGCGGAGCTGTCGCCCTGACCCTGTGGCGGGCGGACTGCAGCTCCGACAGCTCATTTTTTTTATTATTAAATAACGGACTTTTTGATTTAACGGACACCCCCTCGCCCGAATTAGTCCGTTAAATGGAGGTTTTACTGTACTGCAATTTGTCAAAATGGGAGAATGCATTGCAAGTTTCCCTGTGGTTGGAGGTAGACACTTGCTCCCCCTTTGAGTCACTAAGGTGCAAGAAGTGATCCATGGAAGACAGATACATACACACAAACCCACATGATCTCCTCTTATGTGGGTAAACATCAAGACACTGACTTCAATAACTCAACTGGTGAAGTGCTCAAGTCCCGAGGAGAAGGCGTGGGTGGGTGTGAGAGATTCAATTACTAATGTACCAGAATGGCATGTCAAGAAAAACAATTGTGCTCTGACTTGCTAGAATTTTAAATGTACAGTTTTCCTTTCCTTACATAACGTGTCTTAAGGAGGTAAGTCTCCTAATCTGCTACATAACCAGGACTGTGACCGTACAGTCTCCTACATCTTGACCTGGAAGCATCCCTTTGGTTGGGAGCTGGAGAAGAAGGTTCAATAGCCCATTTACCACTGGATTTCTGAGTGTACCCAAAAGCAGGTGTCCTTGGGCTTGTCGTCTCTAATGCTTGGAATTAAGCTCTTTGGGACAAGAGTTAGTATGGTACCTAGCATAATGAGATCCTGGCCTCCGAACTACGATAATAGAAATAGCATATGCAGGCCACCAAACAGTCCCTAGGTGTAGGTGACTTAGCTAGGCCATATATGGAACTATGCACCTAGAGGTAAGTGCCTGCATCACAAAGCCCTTGTGTGTTTTCCTCCTAACCCCACTTGGCAGTAAAGTGGATTAATATTTGTTCATTTTTAGTGGCTTCCGCTTCCTAAATAAGGTGCAAGAGCAAATAACTTCATTTGGTTAGTCTTGTCAAGGACTGAGTGATCCTAGCCCCCTTGGCAAGAGTTGCAGTGCCCCCCCCCTCCCCCCCCCCCCCCCGAAGCCTGTTCTTTCTCCTATCTCTAGTCCTTCCTAGACTCAGACCAATCAAAGTAGAACTTGCTGTTTAATCATGGAGCTGTTGGGTGTGTGGATTTCAGGGGATGTTTGCAGGCTGCATGAACAGTGACATTTTTGTGTGAAACATTGCCCTGCTGTTACGATGTGAGAACAGGTCACCATTTTTTTCGCGCCGAATGTCCTTTCTGACCACTTGGATTTTTCCCTTCTGAAGTAACTGGGATGCTGAGCGTGCTTTGCGCTTTGCCTAGTTTTGATATGAAGCTGCCAATGAAAATCCAGCTCCGGGGCTGAGTAGTGAGCCTGCCTTCTGCACCTGTTTGCACTGCAGCACCTGCCCGGGGGGGGGGGGGGGAGAAGAGACTTGCTTTTAGTGCTTGGGTTTCAGCCAAGCCAAACAAGAGGCTTGAGTTTCTAGGAGACTTGCCTGTAATGCCTGACAGATACTCCTGGGCCGGTGCTATGTGGAGTGGGGAAGGGACACCTGGAACAGTTTAAAAATAGCAAAAACCTCCCTTTTGATCTTTAGTAACCAGAGAACACCGGACTTCTCCAGAATGGGATGGAATCCATAATTCCCCAGGAATGATCTCGTGTTCACAACCTGGAGCAGTTTTAAAAGCCCCTCACGGGCTTGTGGCTTAGTAATGTACCGTTTGTCTCTCTCCTTGAAATTTTGCTCTTTCTGCTCCTCTCCTCTTCCCTCCCCCCCCCCGCATAATTAAACCCTCCTGATTCAGAATTTGCTTTCAAGTCACCAAGCAGTAATTACCAGGCACTCTGCTGATCATGTGAAGTGCACAACAGACTGGGGCTCTCCTGTGTCCCACAGGATGTTCTAGACATGCATGCTCTGTTCTTTAGGTGGCCTGAAGCTGGAGGCGGATGGAGCTGGCGGTCTAGTGGTCATGGCCAGCTCCCAGTGGCACAGGTGTCTTAACGCCTTGTAGAGAGGCATGAGCAGGCTAGGGAGAGGTGATTGACTGCCAATACAGGCTGCTTCAGCTCCGAGCTGGGAGTTGGCACTGTTGTGGCCCATGCCTGTACCTGTGATGGGGTGGGAATAAGAGGCTGAGTAGCGTGACTTCAAGCCAGCACTAAGCTAGTCTTGAAAGCTAATGCTGGAGCTTTACAACTAGGCAGGCGGTCTTGTACAACAATAGGCAAGCCCATATTTCATTGCATGAGACTCGAGCACAGACCGGGGCTTCTCTTTGCTGGGAAGAACTCTTAAGGTGCTCATCTGGACTCCACAGCGCTAGGCTATCCAAACCAGACTCGTTCAAAGTTGGGAGGTGGGCAGCATGGGAATGATGCGGGGGGGGTCAAGGTGGGAAAGCCTAATGACACTTGATGCTGTGGTACTATTGGCTTCCTTAATGGCGATGGGACATGCGCACATGTATATGCCCAGAAGCCTTAAGATTCTGCCATTTTCAGAGGTTTGGTTGGAGCCATTCATCTGATTGCTAGGCAGGAATAGACTTTTGCTTTGAGATCAGACGTGTGCGCAATGCAATCGCTCTTCAGTGAATAGGCACAAAAGCTGCTGCTGCAGCAGATGGCTCTGTGTCCCGAAGATCATCAAACCAGGCCACATGCAAGGCATTCCAGCCACATGGCTCTGGGGAGGTGAATGGCCAGCAAGTGACTCATGGTAGGGACTGGGGGGCAGGCCAGCCAGCTTGTTACATAAAGGGTTTCCACCCAGTGCACACCACTGAGGCAGAAAGGATTAATCTTTAACCCATGAATGGAGCAGAGAGGCCATTGACTGTCCAATGCTCAAGTTCACTCTTGAGTCCATGCGTTCTGTATTGTCGGAAAACAGCTCTTGGACTTGGGTTTTCACACCCTCCCTGGATGGCATTTGTTATGGCTCTTAGGAACACTTGGGTTTAAATCCTCTAATTGGGCCAGCACAGAAGTTCTCCTCTTGCATGTGGAAGTCAGTGTCAATCTCTGACCTGCTGCTGACCCCCTGTGCCAATGCCTGAATAGGTAAGTGGGACCCAATGTAGAGCAGGAAGATGCTTCGGAGTGGGGGAGAATCAGCCCTCTCCTGTACATCTGCCCGAAGGGACTGATGTGGCAAAGTAAAGTTTGCTGCTCTAGCAGTCAATGATCCATTCTTAGTGAGGTGACTGGCTTAGCTCAGCTGTCAGTTTATCTTGGGAGGCATCACTGACCATACCAGGATGTGCTTTTCAGGGGAAAGTGATGTGATGTTAACAGAACAGGAATAGCAGCGCTGTGAAGCGTGGTACCTCTCTTGTGACCCCAGTATTGAGGAGCAACTAGCTGCAATGTATGCTGCAGAGTGGGAGGTGCCAGGCGCACGTTCAAGGCAAGGAGCCCTGTCAAAACTGACTTGGGAGGAGTCCAGGCCGTGGGGCAATATTCTGGCAGGCTGGGGAGGAGAGAGAATGCCAGGGAGGCACAGATTGCCTGTAGGAAGACTCCCTTCTTCAGAGTTCAAGAGAACTCTAGCCCTGCACTGACCCTGGGGTGCAAGGTGAAGTTCCCCACCCCCCTTTCCTTGTTCCTGGGAGACCTGGCAGTCTGCATCATCTAGGATCCTTTTACAGGATTAACGCTGTTCCGCATTCTTGTCTGATGGAAGAAAAGAGGTTCTGCTGGATTCAGTTGTAAATTCAACCCAAGGAGTATATTGTTTCTTTCCAGTCCCTTTGAAAGCGGATTAGGGGGCATCCATTCTCCAGCACTTGCTTTTCTTTCTCCTCCCCTCTCTCTCTCATAGAGGAGCATTCATAATGAAGAAATCTGAGCAAACTCTGGGAACGCTGGCTGCTGCTGGCAGTTTGTATTCTCAGCATGCCAGCCAACTGGTCCCCTTTCTGGGAAGTCCCATGTTTACCACTGGTGCCTCTGTCATGTGGGGAACATTAGCAGGAACGTGCTGGATGACTCCTTGAGTGCCAAACTTTCTCTCCTCCAATCCAAATAATCTGTTCCTCTGAAACAAACACTGCTGGAGAAAACAAGAAACCTGTTTTCCATCTGCACCAAACCAAGATGTTGTTGTTTATCTTCCAAGTCATGCGTACAGGTCACATTCCATTCACTGGCTGTAATGGAACTCTGGTGTTGGATGCTGGTCACGTAATGTAACTAACAGATTGGCCGCTTGCTACCTTGCAGGAAACCTTGGTTTGTGGTTTCTGGAGGGAGTGGCAGAACTAGCAGCAGGCTTGGCTTTGTGGCTAGTGGGAAGTAGAGAAAGGTACGGCTTTTCAGGCAGACATGGGCCTTTCCCCAAATCATTCCGCAGTGAACTGGAAATCTGAAGCAGTTCTAACTGGACTGTGTGAAGGGGAGAGCTAACCCAGATCACTCGTATAGATCTGGGATTCAAAGGGACATGACGATTTGTAATGAGCACCCAGCAAAAGAACTTGCCAAGACTGAACCTAAACCATTGAACTACCTCCTCAGTAAGGCTGAGTCACAAAATGTGAAGGCTGGGTCCTGTTGAATGAAGAAGTCTTCGCCCAGTGCTTTAATTTCCTGCTCTGCCACCGACTCCTTGTGTGACCCTGGGCAAGTCACCCAAATCTCTGCTTCTATTCCCCCATCTCTAAAACAGGGACACCACTTCCTTTGTCTGTTTAGACAGCAAGCTCTTCGGGGCAGGGGCTCTCGTGTTCATTGTACAATGCCTAGAACAATTAGCTTCCAACTCCTGTCTCTAGGGGTTACCCCCATGCAAATAAGAACATGAGCTGAGGTTTCATCTGCCATCGTACTAGTCTGGTTACTCCAGTCCCATGCACCCAGTAACTGGTGAGTCTGATTTCTCGTGTCAGTGAGAAACCCTCTGAAAGAACCCCACAGGCTCCAGCTTTAATGCTTTCTATGTCTGTTCTTTTTTACAGGTTGCGATCAAGTCAATCCGGAAAGACAAAATTAAGGATGAGCAGGATCTTGTCCACATCCGGAGAGAGATTGAGATAATGTCGTCCCTCAATCACCCCCACATCATTGGTATCCATGAAGGTAGGCTTGGCTAATGTGGATGGATGGATGGGGGGAGGGGGGACAAGTGAGGATTTCAGTCAACCCATGAGTTAAACTGGTCTGTGCAAGGAATAACCTTCCTTTTAAGCATCTAATTTATGCTTTGTGTGTCTCTGCCAACTAGCCCTTCACCTCTTGCTGCATTTAGTGAAGTTGACACATTCCTAGGGACTCTGCAGAGCAGGCTAACAGCATGTGGTCTTCTTCTGTGTCTGCATCTTGCCAAGTGCAATATTTACTGAAAAGATCTTCCCTGGGCCTTAACATGCCATGATGCCCCTCTGCACCATGAAACTGGTTTCTGTCACTGAGCTGCTCTGAGCAGTCTACAAACTTGGGAGAAGGAGTCCTAGGGCTGCAGCTGCGCTCATCCCAGAAATACTGTCCCTGGAATTCATCTGCCCAGTACAACATCCCGCAGGCATGCAAAATCCTGTATCCAGTTGCTAACTGTTTCGTGTTACATCACACTGAAGGATGCAGCAACTTGGCTCTCTGATGCAGACTTAAATTGTCTGTGAAAGCTAGCTGGGGCTGGGAGGTGCTTTAAAGGTTACTGGTCACCAGGCGTTAGGTTATAGAATTCCTTTTGGGGAGCGTGACTGGGAGGAGCGGGCAACTAGGCAAACCTAACATTTAAATGAGCACCTCTGCTTGTGGATTATTCCTGTTAGGGGCACCCCAGGCTCTCCATTGTCCCTCTAAAAATGGGACAGTATTGCAAAACACGCAGGCGGAAGCTACTTGCTTATTGCTCATGCCTGGGGCACGCGTGGGTGACTCAGCAGCCTCCAGAACACAGGACAGTTAGGCTCCCAGCCTTCTGCTGATCAGCACTTGGATTTCATCCTTGTTTTGTGTACAGAATGAGGCAATCGGGGTGGTAGGAGGGGAAGATCTGCTCTAAAAATAGCCTCTTCCCCGCCCCTCCAGTCTGAACAATGCAGAGAACAAAAGCCGGAGAGCTTCAGCCTTTTGCATCAGCCTGCCCCACTACACATGTAGTCAGAAAGATACAAACTGAAATGCTGCTTCCAGCAAAGGCATGGACTGGCTAGCCTAGAGGATAGGGAATCTTTCCTTTCCAGGTTCTGCATTTGAATTGCAAGTGGGGTGGCTGCTGGTCAGAAGTTGTAACTGGCTGACAGCTGTCTAATCTACCCGAAATGTACCAATGCCAGTTCTCAATGGCACAGTGCCAGCATTGCAAAGCACTGCAGCAGTTCTCCCACCGGTCTAGTATCCTTTGAACCCTTCTTACTTTCTTGAGTCTTTGAAACTTGTATTTAGTATCCGTCAGCTGGCTCTGTGGAATTTTTATAGCATTATCATACCTGCTATAGAGCTACGTGGTAATGGTTATATCATACACACCCTTTCCAGGGGTGCAGTAGGTCAAGCTTTCTCCTCTAAACACCTGGTGACATACACTACGCTGATTGTTTTTGTAATGACTGAGTCATTCTGATCCTGCCTCCATTATCAGAATCCCAAAATATCCCTTCTAAAAATAGCAGAGGAAAACCCTGCATTTCTTGGCTAAATCTGGCTTTATGTAGTGGATTCTAAGGGCAGAGTGGTCTACACCCAAGCTCGAACCACTGCAGTTGTTTTCCTTGTCAGGGTTGTTAAGAACCACATCATTTTTGTCAGCTTCAAATCCTTTATCTCACATGGTCTGTGGTAGTAGATAAATTTAGCAGCTACCTAGTCATCTATAGCCCCAGTCCGGTGAGCAGCAGTCTGGTTGTACTTGTTAGTAATAGAACGGGCACTTATGCTAAAACAATGGAGTCTAGATGTTCCATTTTAGCTGAAACCAGAGACTAGAAATGGGGTTGGTAACTTTTTAATCCGACTAGCAGGTGGAGAAGAGGATGCCAGTTGAAAGCCAATGCCAACAGGGCTCTGTGTGAAGGCACCCTATCTCCTGAGCATACTTGAGTGCCATGTATTTCCTGACTCAACTTCCCCCTTTTTTTTGTCCCACCTAGTGTTTGAAAACAATAACAAGATTGTCATTGTGATGGAGTATGCTAGCAAGGGAGATCTGTATGACTACATCAACGAGCGGCAGAGGCTGACTGAGCAGGAGGCACGACACTTCTTCAGGCAGGTCGTGTCTGCGGTCTACTACTGCCACAAGGTAAGCGAGCATCACTGTCGTCGAAGTCTGGGCGGCAGGAGGGCATGGGGGGCTGCTCCATGACCTAATGGAAGCAAAAGGTGAATCTTGACCACAACCATAGTCTCCAACCAGACACTTATCCATGAATGTTGGTCTTACTCCTGTGTACCTCAACAGCACAGCCTGCTGGGGTTGAGGACGATATGATACAGCAGCATAGACGAGGGTATGTTAAACACTTGATCAAACCACCTATGGGGAGGAGTGCAGCCTGGCTGGCTGATAAGCTCGCTCACTCTCCTGCACTTCACCTTGTGTTCTAGCTGGGTCCATCTCCACTTCAAAAAAAGACCCCTTCATCTAATCCTTGGCTCGCTGCACCCTCCAGACAGGGAGCGTGCAAGGTGAGTCCTGTGCTGGCACCTACCTCCTGGGTTTGGAAGGGAATTGCAAGCTTCCCTTGGAGACACCGGTGCCTAGCTCTGGCATTTCTTAATGCTAAAGTGCCGGGCCTGTCTAACTAGGTCAATCAAGTGTGTTCATTCCAGCCCAGCCCTGGGGCAAGGGAACACCCAGAACTGTCGTACACGTCTTGAACTGGACTATTTTAGCTTTTACTTTTGTTTCACTTTTCATAATGTGGCTTCTGCATCAAGTCCATGTGGGGAAATCACATGCAGGAACGCCCGGTGAAAGACAGTGTCTGAACTCTCAAGGCTTGTACCGCCTCCTGCCCAGGAGACCTGGACCTGCAGGTTCTTGCTCATGTACAACCATGGGCAAATGAGTTCCAGGGGGACTGGTCCCTAGCACAAATTTCACACTGGCTTAAGAACAGGTGACTGGGCAATCTGGCCACTTGAGCTAGGCAGCTTATCCACTGCAATATGTAGATGCCAACATTCTCCAAGTTTTGCACCCAGTTCGTGGTCTTCAGAGATGTCCTGGAACAATTGATTTCCGTGTGGGTTGTGGGTGCTCGGTAATCATCACAACCCTGTCAGTTGCTGGTAAACTCAACAGGTCCAAGCATCAGAACATGGGTGGAATTCATGGGAAATATCTAGACCAGGGGTCTCAAACATGCGGCCCAGGGGCCACATGTGGCCCGCAAAGCCCTTCCCTGCGGCCCGCCAAGCTTCCTGGCGCCCCCCCTTCCCCCCGGTCCCCCCATAGCAGTTTGCAGGACGGAGGGGCCAGAAGTGGAGGCTTCTCTGCTGCCTGGCTGGGCCGCACGTGTTTCTAGCTCTGGACTTCCTAGATTGCTCTTGCTTTGTTTGCCAAACAGCTGTTGGTGGTGCCTAGTGCTTTCCAGGAGGGAATGGGGAGCTGCGTGCTCAGAGGAGGAGGTGGGGCAGGGGTGGGACCTCTTGGAAGGGGTGGAGTGGGGGCGGAGCCGGGGCAGCGAGGGCAGGGTGTGTGTCAGTGGTGCGGCCCTCGGGCCAGTGCACTAGTCCTCATGGAAGGGGTGGAGTGGGGGCAGAGCCGGGGCAGCGAGGGTATGTGTGTGTGTGTCAGTGGTGCGGCCCTCGGGCCAGTGCACTAGTCCTCATGCGGCCCTCGTGGTCATTTTGAGTTTGAGACCCCTGATCTAGACTAGCTGTGCAGATGATACTGCCAAGCAAATGGAAGTGCTGAAAGGCCCTGCACATGCAAACTTTTATCTATCCGTTCCTGGCCCAGTGCGGTGGGGTGCCACCCAGAAGAATTATAGGTCAGCCTAATGCAAAAAAGCACCACTGACTTAGTCAAGGCCCTTGTCTTTTGGCACTCCATTATGGGAACCAGCTTACACTTAAAGTTGAATACACACATACACACACATATACACACACATATACACACACACATATACACACACACATATACACACACACATATACACACACACATATACACACACACATATACACACACACATATACACACACACACATATACACACACACACATATACACACACATACATATACACACACATACATATACACACACATACATATACACACACATACATATACACACACATACATATACACACACACATATATACACACACACATATATACACACACACATATATACACACACACACAACACGCTTCATCTCTTCTCCATTACCAGGAACTCCTATCTTTGTTTGAGCTTTTCACAAGCTCAAATATAAACACAACCTGTCCCACCTGCTGCCAGCATATCTCCAATACAGGTTGCACCCGGGAACTGCAGAAACCTTCCTGCTGTGATTAACTCTCTCCCTTCCTCAAGCCAAACACCAACGCCACTTTCTCTTCTGCCCCCTCTAGAATGGAATTGTTCACCGAGACCTGAAGCTAGAAAACATCCTGCTTGATGGAAAGGGCAATGTTCAGGTGAGTGAGGCTGACACACACCAGTTGCATTTTTAAATGTAATCGCAGTCTGTGTAAAAGTTGCTAATTCTTCTGGATTGCAGCAAATTTATGTACTAGACCAAGGGTTCTCGCACCGAGCATGGCTCCATTCCTTAATGGATTGAGCACTAGCCAGTTAGACACTGGGAAGGCAAAGTGTCACTCTTAGTCATCCACTGGGTCGTCGGGATGCCAACTGTCAATGCATTTGGAGAGGGCTCTGGCCATTTTTGAGTATTCGTGGGATCACCCTCACATGCCAGGTTCTCGGTGATGCTGAACTAAGATCAGATTTGAGACCTGTTACTGCAGCCCGGGAAGCTGTCTCCTAAACTGCTCATTGCTTCCTCTGACCATGCAGTATTGGAGGATGTTCTGAGATGGACTGTGGCTGGCCAGTTTGGTCAGCAATGGAGGATTATTGGCTACCAGCAAATCCACGAAGGGGGTGGGAGACCAGATCTTACTTCTATGATCCTGGCCAGTCAACACCGCAGGCCCTTTGAACGGCTTGGACAACTGCTATCTGACCTTTTAAACCAGGGTTAGACTAAGATCAGCATTGGGCAGCAGCAGCTTTTGATAATGGCAGGTGATTCCCAGAAACAAGCTACTAAAATCGTTATTGCTTATCTGATGGCTTGTAAACAAGCAATATAGAAACTAGAGTCCAAACAGTGACACGTAGCCAGCTTGGCACCCAAAACAGAAACTGCTTCATCGCTTGTAAAGGAGGAAATGCCAGTTTCCACTAAAGGGGATTTCTGGTAAGCTTGCTTCCTTCTGAACTTATTTGCTAGCAGCTTAAAAATCCAGCTTTCCAGGCAAGGCTTGAGCTCCTTGTCAGCATCGGCTCTTCCTCCTCCCTATCAGATGACGTCTGCCAGGTGCTTCACCTGCTTCTGTCTTCAAGCAGCACTTTATTTCTGGCCTCTGGCTTTGTAGCATGGCTCGAGCACTGCCGGTGCACAACCACCCAGGGAGGCTGTGTTCTCTCCTAATAAGGGAGACAGGTACGAACAGAGCAGGGACTTTGTACAGTTAATAATAAACAAAGCCCTGTAGTGTGTTTATCTTAACAATAGACTGTTCTGCAGTTGCAAACCTGCAAGCATGTACTGTACCTTCTGGTTCACTTGATTGGTCGTAGTGTTCATAAAGAGGCATTTGCTGATGGTACAATTTAGCTCCTATGGGGCATGCCAACAGGGAGAGCAAAATCCCTGAACGGTCTCTTGAAACGGTCAGACATACCAGAGCCTCAGGTAGAGACTAGGAAAGCTTTTTCCACATGAACTTGTCTGCAGGGAAGTCCAAGAACTGTTTCATACAAGTGCAAAGATGCCTTGCCTCTGGGGCTCAGAGTGGCAGCTGTCACTCCCCAGTGCCCTCTCCAGGCCTTGTACAGGTTCACGCTGCCCTGTGATATTGGAGCCTTTGGGCAGCAAACGGTCACAGGACCTGCCAGTAAGAATGGTTTTGGGGAAGGTGCCAGGCAGGGCAGCAGAACCTGTTTCTGAAGTGGAAAATCAATTTGATGCAGTGTTTCACTTGGTGACCAAGGGGGAGGGGAGAATATTCTAGTGGTGAAGCTGCAGTGGATACAACCTAGGCAATTCTGTCCTTTCTTAGCGGTTTGTAGGGTCTTCTCTCCAGTTTAACACCACCGTTGGACTCCTCTCTCTCTCCCCTTTCTAATTGCTAACATTAACCTTCACTTCACAAACAATAACAAGTGAATCTCTCCCCCTCTCCAGATAGCAGACTTTGGCCTATCGAACATCTACCAGCAAGACAAATTCCTGCAGACCTATTGCGGCAGCCCTCTCTACGCATCCCCTGAAATTGTGAATGGACGGCCCTATAAAGGACCAGAGGTAAGTTGCATTTCTCTCTCCTAGACAGTGCTGGTGTGAAAACTTCCCTCCACTCCCCCAGAATGGAGTAATGCAGGCGTCTTGCTCTGAGGCAGAGGAATGTCCTACTTGCTAGTGCCAGACATGCCTGATCCGTCTCATGCCCCTCCACTTGGGGTCAGGAATGTCACTTCCCCGAAGAGCCAGACTGCCAATATCTGTCCCCTGATGGTGCTCACTGATTGCTAGATCATCCGATGGTCTCGTTAATGGCAATCAATCCATCAGGCTCTGTATGGTAGGCAAATATAGAAACTCAGCAGTGTAGTTCACATGTCGTTAGCTCTCTGAGAGCCACTGTAACTGTAGGCAGAACCTGCAGCCATGGGTGGGGCGTATCCTATCAAACAGCTCAGTGTGGCCCACCCATGCTCCACCCCCTCCTGCTTCTCCTTCCCCCTTGGCCCCAGCCTAGGCAGCCCCCTCCTCTTCCGAGAAGTTGTGGCCAACTCTAGCGACCAGGACTTGGGGTGGCTGAGACCATCCAGCACTTGGGATGGGGGTTTGGAAGCACTGGTGCTGTTGGCACTGCTGCCTGCCTAGGGATGGGGACAGCACCACACACTTGGGGGCTGTGTGTGGATAGGGGAAGAGGGCCAGGTCAGAGGCTACCCACCGCCCATGCCTGCAGTAAAGGAAGGGCCAGGGCATCAGTACGTCGGATGTGGCCTGTGAGGTCTAGTTCAGCTTCTCTAGCACGGACGGCAAAGGGGTCACAACCTGGCCTGCTAAAGAGGCTTCCTGTCCTGGACCTTCATATGCTGGCAGTCAGCACCAGCTAGGAAGCTCTGGGGGTGGAAGTGGGGACAGAGCATATCTAGCTGGGATTCCGCTTCTCTGAAAGATCCATCTGTCTCCCAGGTTGACAGCTGGTCCCTTGGGGTGCTTCTCTATATCCTGGTCCATGGGACGATGCCTTTTGACGGACACGACTACAAGACCTTGGTCCAGCAGATCACTAGTGGGGAATACAGAGAGCCCACTAAGGCATCCGGTAAGCAGAACTCTATTACTACACAGCCTCCCGGTGGGGGATGTCCTCAGTCCCTCCCCCGTGTCTTAGTCAGACACATCCCACCCTACGGCTCTGACCAGGATCTTGTCCTGCCTCCTAGATGCCTGTGGGCTGATCCGGTGGATGTTGATGGTAAACCCGGAGCGCAGAGCCACCATCGAGGACATTGCCAGCCACTGGTGGGTGAACTGGGGCTACAAGGTGCCTATCGGAGAGCAGGAGCTGCTGCGGGAGACTGAGTCCCCGCTGGCCACGGTGGCCGAGTGGCTGCGGCGCTCGTCCCGGCCCCTCTTCGAGAACGGCTCCAAGGTGCGCTGCTTCTTCAAGCAGCACATCCCCGGCGCCGCCCTGGAGCGGCAGCGCTCGCTCAAGAAGTCCAAGAAGGAGAATGATGTCACCCAGGCGCTGCAGGAGGCGGCCCTGGCTACGGAGAACCCCTCCAAGTCCATCCTGAAGAGGCCCAAGGGGATCTTGAAGAGAAGGAACTCCTGTGAGCAGAAAACACAAGCCCCCACCCCTCTGCCCGGGGCGGCCGCTGGCAACCCCAGTGATGACCGTGTGGCGCCAACCACGGGCCTGATTTGTGGCCTCTCTTCCAGGGGGCTTGCCGGCCCCACGGATTCTGGCACCACTGCCCTGGTGGTGCCCAAGAAGGGAATATTGAAGAAGCCCCCAAAGCGAGAATCTGGGTATTACTCCTCCCCGGAGCACACTGACTCCAGGGACTTTTTAGACTCTGACTTGGAGGCCAGTGTCTTTGCTGGCAGTCTCTCCCCAGGCCAGAGCCCGGAGGGTCTTCCTGCCAGGAGGAAGGGTATCCTGAAGCACAATGGGAAATATTCCTCCGGCAACATGGAATCAGACCGCGAGCCCCTGGAGGGCTTCGGTTCCTTCAGCGAGGTGGCCCTGCCCAAACACCCGCTGGCCTCCCGGGCCCACCCGTCCAGCGCTGTGAGCGAGGACAGCATCCTTTCCACGGAGTCCTTCGACCAGCTGGACCTGCCTGAGAGGATGCCGGATGGGGGCGGGGGCATGCGTGGCTGCATCTCGGTGGACGACCTCCTCTTCCTGGAGGAGAAGGAGGAGGAGCCAGGGCGCAGGCTCCGGCGCTGGACTGTGACGCATTGCCAAAGCCCCCTCCGGGACAGTTGCTTCTCCCTGGCAGACTGTGAGAACGTCACCGATGTCTACAAACAGGCCATGGCAATCAGCATGAAGCTCAGCTGAGGAGCTCCAGCCTGTAAGCGCTTCTGCCTGCCACGGACACTGGGGGACAGCAGTGCCGGAACAATTGCATTGCCTTGGAATGGGGAGAGCCTTCCCCAGGCTGGCTGGCCCTTGGCAGGGCTGGAAATGCAGCTGTGACATTGGAAGTATTTATTTGCATCCTTTTACTCCTCTGGCATGGGGTGCCTATGGAGGGGGAGGGCAGGAAAGAAAGTTCTGCTTTTAACCATGCCGAAGTGGCTTACAAAAAGGGTACGACAGAGTAGAGGCCTATTGAGAGGGAACAAGGTATGTTGCATGAGAAGAAGGTGGATGTAGTGTGAGTGAAGACAGGTGCAATGGGGTGAGGTATGTCTGCAAAAGTGGGTACCGGTCTGCAGCGAACACTCCATGGACCAAATGCCAGACAAGTAGCAAGGCTGGTCTCATGACCACCTAAGAAATGGGAGTAACTCCTGCTGTAGGGGGCAGTCTGTATAGGAAAGGAGAAAATAGTGTCTCTAGCAGAACTCTGCAGACCCCTTCTGCAGTTCTCACCTCTCAAAACAGATGTGATCATCTCAAGTTAGGGAATAAAAAACTGGATGGCTTCACTGAATTTTTGCACTCTTACCTGCTGCACAAGAGGATAGGATGGGGTGTTAGAAATACAACCAGGAAAGGGATCAAGACTTGAAACAGCTGCTGGGCTGAGGAAAATGGCATTTGGCTCAGTTAGTTAACTGAAATCTAGGCACTTGGGTTTGACTGGCATGTATGGGGTCCAACATTCATCCTTCCCTTTCCCCACCTGAATTGAAATAATGCACCCTTTGCTTTAATCTTGTAATGGGGGGACAAGTTCTAGTTTTCCTATCAACACTTTAGGCAGAAGTGGTTTGACACATTAATGACCATGGGTGTAACATGTATTCCAGGCTGATCTACAGCCCCCTTCATAACTCCTCCAGGTGTTTGGGTTCTGATGCATCTTGCTTTGGCCATAGTCCCAAGAAATAAAACCCACTGCTCCCTGCAGTGGGACCCTGTCTTGCACCTGCTTTAAATCCACTGGGCTAGAAGAGCATCCTCTGACAGACTGTAAGGTTAGCACCAGATGTGGTCTCTGGCTAGAGGAGATACTCCACTCAAGGGGAGTTGGGTGCCAAGCTCCCTTGAAGCCTCTCTAAAAGTTCCAGCCGAGGCCTGCCTCTGATGGGGGAAAAAGCCAGGTGGACCTAGGATCTGGGCACCCCAGAGACCATGATCGTAAAACAAAACAAGCACGTGTCCCTGCTGCCAACAGGAATTGGAGGGGGGGGGGGTTTGAATTTTTTTTTTAAAAAAAATATTTTTGCTTCAGGGGCCCTGGGGGAGGGGAAAATAATTTGTCTTGTTAACACTGAATTGTTCTGTACATTAAAATGGCACTAAGTTCACCTGCCTCCAATGCAAAGCTTCTGAAGCATCTGTCAAGGGGGAAAAGCATTCTGTAAACGTGTGACCTTGTAACTCCTGATTGTAAAACCCCTTGCACTATCTTGCCATGTCTCCTCTCTGGCTCCCTACCCTTCCCAAGATGTGGGCATCTTTTTCTCACCCGACTTCAAACGTGGTCCAGAGAAATTCATTAAATTAAATTAAAAGCAAAATGTAGACCTGACCTCTTGTCTGCCTGTCTGTCCATCTCCTGAGCTTGACCCATGGATCGTGGGAAGATTTAAAGTTTAAAAGACACATAGTGTGGAGTTGCCAGCTGGTGGAAGTGCTGTTTCCTCAGGCTTGCCTGCCAGTGGTGCTGGCGTGGAATCCTTTCCACGCTTTTGTGAGAGCATCTCCATTCCTGGGCTCCATGGAGTCTCCTTTCATGCTTTTGGTCCTTCTGTTGCTTCCTATCAAAGAACAACTTGATGCAATGTCCCATTGGCCATAGTGAAGCTGGGGGAGTGGGGCATATACTGGCCTGGGAGAAGCAGAAGGCTCTTGCCTTGCTTATCCCTCTTTTGGAAACTGTGAGCCTCAGTCTGTACAATGCATAGCCCCCACTGCTCACTTTCTATGAAGCTCTTTGCTTTCTCCGCTCCAGCTGGCCTTTGGGACTCAGTGCTGCCTAGGTGGAGGGTATCCCCATCCATCAGCTGTCTCTGCAGAAGAATAGTCTCCAGCCTCCGTGGCTGTCTATTCACGTACAAGCGGAGGAATGCAGAGCAGACCACCCAGTCATTCAATGCCTTTGGGCTGCTACAACCTATAGCAGCCAAGAGCCTGCAAGACGTTCAGTTAGTGAGAAGTGGCTGGTATCCTGGGGGGGAGGGAGGGGACTAATTAAATTTCCTCAGAATAGAAGGATTTTTGCCATCTTTCTATGAGTGAGCCTTCTCCAGCCAGACTTGATCTAGCAGGCACCACCAGCCTAGAGTGCCCAGGGAAGGATTAGAATAAACCTGCTGCCTACAGTCAAAGGGGGAGGCTCTCGCCCTATGGCACCTCTGCTATTCTCTATTCCTTTTCTGAGAGCAGTGTAGCAGCTACTGACTTCCTGCCAGCTCTGTGGGAAGCTGCTGAGAGTAGTGGCCCTTGCTTCATTGCCAAAGCCATGGGCTGTAATAGTTGGGTCCAAGTTCAGTAGCTGGGTTTTGGTGGCCTTGTCCCAGGCAGGAGATAAGACTCAATCTGGCCTTAACTTCTATGACGCTGCGGGCTTTTTCTGACTTCAGCCAAGCCTCAGAAGAAACAGGCAGTGGGGGTTGAATGAAAGACACTGGTTTGGGTTTAGGCCTAAACTTACCATGGCTAGCAACTGTGGGTGTTCTGATCTAGACTGGCGCTACACACGCTGTAGCAATCGGGGCCTGGTTAGACACCCGCAGTCGTGTGTCAGTTCTGAAAATGGAACCAGTACAGAATGGGGCCAAAACTCAAGCCTGCTCTTACCAGGGCTGCAAGTGAATGCAGTGACGCTGCAGCCACATGCTCACACTTACTGCCAGAAGCTTGGGGGGGGGGGAGGAACAGGTGGCTCACCCCAAAAGCTGTTGTGTGGTCCCCCCCAAATTCTCTGGTCCTAGCTGCAGGGGGAGAAAAGCTAGTGGGTCTGACCCAGTAGGGCTGTTCTTATGGTCTGTTTACACCATCTGACTATGGGGAAGTGATTGCTCAGCGTCTGGCTTGTTTGTACTAAGGCTTCGGGCCAGCTCTGATGACGAGCATCAGCCACTTGTGGGTAAGCCTGACACCCAAGCTGCAAAAACACACCCAGGCTTGGCAACTCCTTGTGCCTCCAGCCTGCTGTACTGAGTGTGCAGCGTTCTGGGTAGCGTGTGCTCCGAGGGAGTTTTCTACAATCACAAGCTGTCCCCTGCAGCCCAACAGGCAACTGACTTTCTGCAGAGACAATGTTGAGATCATCTTTCTAGCCTTAACATAGCATCCACCAGCTCTCGTACAGTAGCACTCCGAGGTTCCACGTGCCATCTGGGGGCCTGGGCACTGCGCCTGCCCCAGCCAGTCAGAGGGCTTGGTTTTGTGGTTAGGGCTGGGATTCTGTTAGGCTGGTTGGAGAGGGCTGCCTACTTACCAATAAAAACACAAGCTGCTGCAATTGCAACTACTGTACACAGATGCTGGCATGTCTTATGCTCCTACCATAGGGCCTGATGGATGGAGGGGGTGGCAGGATGTACTGTCAGCACAGGGAGGGGGTGTTGGTGCCATGTAGTCCAGCATGGGATCCAGCTTTAGAAAGGAAGAGGAACAAAGGTTCCAAGAGACAGAGGGAAGAGGGCACTGAACACCCCCCATGCTACTGGAATAAATGGAGTCTACTGCGTTTGAGGCTGAGGTAATCTCTCTCTCCCCCCCCTCCCCCTTTACCATTTCAGTCTGCAAGGGGCTACTCTGGTTCCAAGCCCAGGTCTTGATGTCACAGCAGGGTAAGGGCTTAACCCCCAGCACCAGGCTGTCAGCGTGTTCGAGGCCTGGCTTTGAATTTTGCACCAGGCATTGGTGCCCCAGCAAACAGCCTCCTTGTCTCTTCAGGGTTTTTAAACTATTGCTGCTTCAAAAAGGACTGATTGAAACTGAAATGTAGCAGTAAATGCTGAGCTCATGTGCATGCTGAGTGTCAAAGGAGAATTCCTTTATCCTCTTCACCCCCACCACCCCCGCAACTTCTTTGTGCTGCTGTCCTGCTCTTGCACTGAAGTGGGTTTTATGAGTCTGTAAAGCACAGTAACATTTCCCCCTCCATTTCCACTTGGGTTAATAAAAGACATTTCACATCTCCGCCCCTTACCCCACCACTCGCTGGTTATCGGAGGGTGAAATGAAACGAAAGGAAGACAGACATGAATGCCTGGAATTTTTTTTCCTCTTGTCCTGTTTCAGATGAAATGAACAAGGGCAATGTGCAATCCACCCCCTGCGGAGAATTCCCTGCATGCTTCCAGAGCCATTAAGAAAGTGGGAGTGCTTTTAAAGCCCTTCTGAGGACATCCAGATTAACAAGGGCAAAGTCCCAGCACCCTCTGGATTGGGGGGGGGGGAGGGAATTGCTGCTAAACTTGTGTAACTTGGCAGCTGCCATCAGTCAGTGCAAATGGCACAAACTGCATGATCAGCTTTTGCTGCAAGCTCCTAACTAGCCTGTGTGTTGTGCCGTTCACTTCTGATAGGCCCCAGCATTTGCTCTTTGTAGGTACAGAGCAATGCAGCAAGTCACATCACCGCTGTGCCTCTTTGCCCTCCCACCTGCTGCCTGTCTTAGCTGTAAGCAGTTTGGGGCAGGGACTCTTACGTTTCCACAGAGCCCAGTAGGAAGGGTCCCTGACTTCAGCAGAGGCCTCAAGGCATTGCTGTGAAATAAATAAGATAACGGTGAGCATAACATGCAGCCATCACTGGTACATTTCTGGCCGTCATCACCTAATAGCTCAGTGTCACCATAAGACTAACAGTGCTGATGACAATACCAATAATCGACATGACAATTAAATACAACAGCCGTGTGTGTGAGAGGCCAGCTCTCCTGGCTGATACACTAGACTAGGGAGTGAACTGGGTACCTCCAGAGCTAAAAACCACCATTCTCTACAGCTTGAGGTCACGAGTCAGTGCCCCATCGCGAGAGCTGTGACGCACCCAGAGTGGACACAGTGGGACAGGTAATACACACTGATCATGCTATGGGGAGATCTGACAGTAGGACACCAGGCATGTCAAGGCAGCTTGCATGGCTCCTGCCTCGCCTCTCCAGCTCTAGGTTCTCATTCTCTATCACAAGCCGGATAATCCACCTGATAAAGGATAAAAAACAGCCTCCACAGCTACTGATCCCTGGAATCTTGGCTGGGGCTCCTCAGGTCGCTGATGGGAGAGGAGGACTGAACAGCTGACCCAGGTGGGTTAGTGTTCAGAACAGTGCAATGGCAGGAGATGGATTCCTGCAGCAAAATGTATCTACTTTCCCTCCTGCCCCCTTTCTGCTTTTAAAAAGGAGCCAGCCCATGGCTTTAGCAGGTGTTGCTTCTGCTTCTTGGCTAGCTGCTGGCATGCGGCTTTCATCTCGCCCAGGAATGTTAATAGGGTTGAGCCCTGGCCTCAGTGAAGTGCGGGGCTTCGAGGCAGGGGAAGGCATTTGAAAACCCCTGCTCTGGGCAGCAGGATTATCGGGCGCATTCTGCCAGGTAATAAATATTTTCTGCCAGCCCCTCTCCGTGCTCTTTTGAACTCCTCTCTCCCACCTTCCTCCAGCCTGGAGATAAACCCCACCCTCTGGCTGGAATGGCAAAGGCCAAATTTGCCTTCCTCAGGCAGGATTCTGCAGCCGGTATTGGCTCCTGCTGTCCCTTATCTGCTACTTGGTGTATCACACCACACTGCCCTTCCATAGCACCTGCTTTCAACCACAGGCTTCAAAGCACCCCGTAACCTTGCATTAATTAGGCATCAGTAGCTCCCTGTGTGGCTGTTTACTAGCATCCCCACTGTACAGAGGGCAAAGAGACACAAAACAGTTCAGTGAGATGACCAAGGCCACAGAGGAAGTCAGTGGCAGAGCCAGGCATGAGAGTTAAGTGTCAACTCATAGCTTTTAAGGCAAGAAGGGTCTATTAGTTCATGTAGTCTGACCTCCTGTATATCTCAGGCCATTGAATTTCATCCAAATATCCCTGTATTGAGCCCAGGAATTTGTACCCTTGCTAAAACATCTCTTCCAGCAAGGCAGGCAGTCTTGATCTGAAGGCCTCAAGACAGTATTTCTCCATCTCTAGAGTATCCTACATTTTCAAAATCGACAACAATTTTTGGGTGCCAAACTTCACTTTAAAGGGTCTGGGTTTTCAGATGATGGATTCTCAGAAACACAGGCATTCAAAAACACTAGCAGGCAGTATCTTTTGCCTGGGGTAGCTTGGTAGACACCGCACTGGACTGATTCTAGTACACTTGGGTTCTATGCCAGACTCTGTCACATACTCACTCTGTGCCTCAGTATCCCCGTCTGTAAACAAGGGATGAAATACTGATCTCCTTTGTAAAGAGCTTTGAGGTCTATTGATGAAAATTTCTACATTGGAGCTAAGTATCATTATTAATTAAGCAGCTGAGTTTACTGGGTTGTTGGTGGAGGTAATTATGTGATGCTTTTAGCAACAAGTACAGATATTAGGTAGACAGTAGATTTAAGCCACCCCCCTAATTCACCTCTCAGCCTTAGGGATATTTGATCTGAGAGGTGTATTTATTACATTAGAAAACTGCTGAATTATATCCTTGAAAGCACAGTTACATATCATTGTTCTAAAACACCTTCCAATCTTTTCATGGTATGTACAAGAATTCCTTGCTTTGAAACATTTCCTATACTGTGCAAAGCATATATAATGTTATGACTTCCCCATCATAGCAGAGATATACTTAGTATTGCTAGATAAAGTGCATTACTGGTGTTCTTATGTTACAGGTACTCACGGGTACCTTCTATGTAATTAGTTACAACTGTTTATTCATTGATCAACTTGAAATACAGAGGCACTTCCCCCCTGACAATTGCTAGATGTAAAGTATATGCCTTTGGGATATTTGTTTTGAAGCCTCTGTTGTGTTTGTTCTTTGTGTTTTGCCCCATTGCATCAGACACAGGTCAACAGGAGGAAAGAGAGACCAGTTAAAACTGTAAACTAAGGACAATCAAGCGGTGAGTGGGCCTGAAAAACAACCCTGGGTTTTTAGCCTCAGGAGACAGCAACGCCCTCTGTTTGCAAACCAAGACCCTCTGGAGGGAAGTGGAAATCTATACCTCTGGCCTACCTGAAGACATACATCATCAATTGCATGCGCTCCTTCAATCCTGTTGTTACCATCTGCATGTGGAAATGCAATACTTCCTGTGCTAGATAGCATCTCTTGCCACAACCCAGGGTCCCAGCCCTAATCATGCCTGGTAATGGGCCTCATTCCAGGGCAGTGTTAAACATTTCAGGTTCAGAACACTGCTACCTCATCTGCTGCCCAGAGGTCAGTGGGATAGAAAAAAGATTGATTCAGATTATGGGAGGAAGGTCAAGATTGCCAGAGGTGCAAAGACTTTCATTAAGAAAAGCACTAGATCATTTCCCCAGCTGTTGCAGATAAGTAAATGCATCCAGCTAAGGGTAGAAAATTGTTGCTCAGCACAGAGCCCTGAGCGAGATAATGGCATGATAATAGGTTGCCGTTCTCTCATTGTCTTTCATAAGAATATTTCAAAGTGCTTTACAAACCTGAATGAATTAAATTTCCTAACAATGTAGGGGGTAGGGATCACCCCCAGTGTCCCAGATGGAGAAATTGCCAGAGAAAGGAATGCAGCACACTCCATCTGACTACCAGACCATGTCCAAAACTATAAAAGAGCAAAGCAAAGGCAGGACTGTGTTGAAGGCTAGTGGCTCAGCAGCCCTCAGGCCAGGTTACGCAGTCCAGCTGGGTGTTGGCAAATCACCTGATTGGCTGGCCCACCTGGTTGGCTACAGGGAGCCATCTTACAGGCCTGCATTTGAACTCTGCAGCAGCAGGGGTCTGGGTCCTCTATGCTTATAACCCTTGATATGTGTGTGCTCTTGTTCCTCCAGTCTGCTCACTTTCTGCTTCCATTCCTGATCCTTGGTTCTGGTTCCTGGTGCTGACCTCAAGGTATGATCACCCACACCCCAGTGCTCTAAACCGACCACATTATCACCTACCTATCACTCAGTGGTGAGCCTACCTGGGAGTTAGCTTTGAACCCGAGTTGTTTCCCTTTACTCAAAACCTGCTTGATCCTGGTTTTGATTCTTTTCAACACTTCCCTTTAATAAGTAACAATGACAACAACAAAGTTGTTGCCCATAAATCAAAGCTTGAGACAACGGCTGCTCCTTGGAAGCTTTCAGACTCCAAATCTAGTGGCACCCCTCAGCCAGATTTCCATGGGAAGGGGCGGGGATGGAGGAGGTGGGAGATTGCGTCAGTCATTGCAATGACTGATCACAGGAACCATCCCCACAATCCTGACACAGGACAAACTGGCTCTTGATTTTTTGTTTAAAGGGGTAACCACTATGCAAGTCCCTCAGCACCCTGATCTCAAAGAGGAAGGCGTGAACTCCCCCTGAGAGGCAGAAATGAAACTGCACCAAGTGACTGTAAAGAGACAATAACTCTATACTGAGAGGAGAGGCAGGAAACAGACTAAAACCAGCAGCAAATCATTTGTGCACTAGGCTGATGCCAAAAAGCAGAGCTAGACTATTTATCAATCCCCTCTCAGGCAGCCCCGGAGGTACTCCCCACCCCAAGGCAGACGGAGCAGTTCACGGGGCTGGGAGAGGGACAATTTGCTCTGAGTGGAGGTTAACCGCTTTTCCTGCCTGTGATTGGCGTGACTTTGTCATTGCTCAACCCACCCTGGTTTTGTCTCTCCAAAGAAAGAAACAAATGTCTGGCCAAGGGGAGGGAAATGACAGAGAGCGAGCCATTTTTGGATCTAGCACAATGGGAGGTACTGGGGCTTCCAGCTGCTATTGCAATCTATACCCTTAATAACTCCTAATTGTGAATAATCATTTGTGCTTATTAATACTAAGAGGGAGACTTCATTCTGTTCCAGCAGATCATCACCAATTGTGGTCCCGTCCCTCCCCCCCCCACTATTTCAGAGTCTTCAACCACATTCCCCCAGGGGTGTTAACAGCACCTTCGATTATTCCCACACAAACCAGTGTGCTCTCACATTTGCAGGGGGGTGCAGTGTGTGTGTTGATTGGGGATTGCCGTGCTGTAGGTTTCAGTGTCACATATCTGCCAGGTTTCACTCCTCCCCTCTCTCCAGTTTGTATAACCCATTGCTTCTCCCCCCTGGTACCCTGGGGCTTCTATGAGTCACAGTCCTGTCCAAGGAGCTGAGCAGGGAGTGGGAACTCTCCTCTCCACTTACTCATCAGTTATCTCTGAAAGGGGGATTTTTATCCCTGGATCATAAAGGAGCAGACTCCTAGCCTCACCCCTGGAGACCAAACCCCTTGCCTTTGGAATGCCATCTGGTGGCTCCCAAACCTTTTCTAAGCTTTGTCCCCCTCCCTCTGCAATTTAGTCAGTCCTTGTTTTGATTGCTGCTGGCCACTCGGTCTATTTCTGGTGACCAATCCTCATGCATCTGTGTTTGCTGATCATTCTAACGCGGGACTGTTTAGCCTTGGGGTGGGGTGGGGGGAGTCATTTCAAACTGTCCTCACAAACAGAAGGTTAGGTCAGTGGTTGAACTCCGGAGGGAATTTCTTACCTCCCCGCATCCCCTATGAAGAACCTATAACTGATTTCCAGGGGTGGGTCTATTTCTGAGCATCCAGCGCACATTGCAGGAGTTGTATGCTATAGGGTGGCAGACAGCCCCCTTGAAATAGGTCCAGCTTCCCTGTGCAGGAGCAGGACTCCCTGGTGAGCCAATTAATGGGGCAGGAACTCCAGCTGGGCTATAAGGGGTCAGCGGGCGCTCAGGGAGAACAGAGCTAGAAGGGGGAACTGCAGGGAGAGAGGTTCTCTTGCTGTGGTCCCCGAGGAAGGCTCTTAAGGTAAAGAGGTCAAGCGGAAAGTTTTGTTTTCCTTTGGGAGAAGGCAAAGAACATTGGCCAGGCCTTGTATCTTCTCAGGCAGCAGGAAGGGACAGTGCTGCAGACAGGAGGGGCTGTGTCCAGCTTCAGGTGGGGGAGATGATTTGTGGGTGTTTTGTTTTTGTTGGTAACAAAGAAACCAGACCCCAAGATGAGCCAGACTGTTCAGTTTGGTTTAGAGACCCCTTGAAACAGGGGGAAACGGGCTGGGCACTACAGAGGTACCTCTGGCTGCTAAGGTGGTGGCTACTGTTACACTGTGCTTGTGTGTCTTAGAGATTGATCCCAGGCCAACCTAGAGGCCCCAACTGAGATCAGCCCCCAGTGCAAGGCGCTGTACATAGTAAGAGACAGCCTCTGCCCTGAAGAGCAGGCAATCTAGACAGTCAACACAGTTACTCTCTCCATTTTACAGATGGGGAACTGAGGCACTGAGCGACTAGGTGACTTGCCCAAGGTCACCAAGGGAGTAAGTGGCACAGCCAGGAACTGCACGCAAGTCTCCTGCTCCCTGCCTTGCATGCAAGCCCTCCCTTTTCCTGGAGCCCTGATGCTGCCCCCTCCCCCCCCCCCCCATGTCATTTTTCAGTTCTGCTGCCCATCTCCCCAAGTGTCCTGAACTAGGCAGCCGCGCCGCCCAGGAAACCCAAGGTCAGACTAGCCTCCCACATATTCCTAGTGCTCCCCGCCCCGTGTCAGGAAGAAGGTGTTTCCTGATCAGTCTTGGGTGGTTTCTCATGAACTGCTGCTGACCCTGGGCTGTGCTGCTTGGCCTGAGTCTAGAGAGTGTCTGAGCCCTCAGAGCAGGCAGCTGAGAACAAAGAGCGTCTGCGGTTTCCCTTTACTCTCTCCCAGAAGGAGGAAGGGGAGGAATGTTATGGCTCAGGTCTGGGTCTGTGCTGTGTTTGCCGCAGTCAGACAAGACATTGCTGAGGGGCTGTTTCTCCCCCTGCGCCCCCTCCCCCCCCGCACCCATACCCGCCTGTAAAACCAAACTGTTGATCTGAGACGCCTTTTGAAAACAACATTTTTTCCCCTCAGTAAAAGTTGTCAGGGGCTTGCTCAGAGCTGGAGAACAAATAGCAGCCCAGGCGCAGGGACAAAAGAATCCCTGTGTACAACAGGGCGGCTGGCTCTGTCTTTAAAACCTGAGCAACAAGGAGGCTGGATTCTGCTCTCCATTTGGCCAGTGTAAATCCAGTGTCACAGAAATTGGCAGCTGGGCTCTGGATTTACACCGCTGTAACCAAGAGCAGATTTGGGCTCAAGGATTCCAATTAAAATTGCCGGTGGCTATAATCAGGGACACCGGCAAGATGTGACGAGATTCAGTGCCTGCTCCGTCCCCAGGTTTCTGTACCAGTAGCTGATAGGAATCTGGTGATATAGGTGATGAGGTTGGAGTAGCAGGAGAAAAGACCATTTCCAAGGCACAAGAAGTCCCACCGGAAGCAAGAACGGGTGGGAATCCCACAAGAACGCCTTCTCTCATCAGCCTTGCAGGCTGACTTTGCAGACTCAGCAGGTTTGGAGAAGCATCTGAACTCCCAGGTGCCTTAACTAGATGGGAGCCTCTGAATCTTGCTGAGAATCACCTGTCATAACTTATTACCCCCTGCGGGTGGCCCGGAGCAGGAGAGGGGTAGAGCGAGGCTAAAGATAGAGCAGACTGATCATAATTGCAGGTGCTGCAACTCAACTGTCCGGGGGCTATTGGGAAAGACATCCGAGAGTTCTGGAAAACAAACTCCCAGGCGAGGATTGTAGAAAGAAACACATTTTTAGGGCTCCCCTTTCCAGACCTGGGTTCCCTCCTTTGCCAGGTTGGGGGGACCCAATCTGAACAATCCCACCTTAATGTGCCACACCTGGAACTCTCAGGACTGGTGTCACCAATGGAGGAGGTGATTCCAAGCCTGATGGTGCCCAGGTTGCTGGAACCCTCCTCAGCCCAGTGCCAATGAAGGGCTAAGGCCATGGGGAGGGCCGGGTAATTGAGCTGCAGACCGTGTCTTTAATCCTAGTTACCCTTCTTAACCCTTCCTCCTCCCGGCCCCTTGGATCACTCTAGAATCCATTCCCCGTTCCCAATGCAGTGTTGACTTTTCACAGTTTAAGGCCCATCAGCTGGGGATAGAATAAAACAGGCTCATTAAACGTGGGATTCTCCAGCCAGTCCTTGGAAACGGCTCTTTCCCTTCACAGCCACCATTTCCGCTGCCCCTCCTCCTTCCTAACTCCCCTTGGTGTCTCAGCCGTGAGCTGCAGCAGGCATCCAGGGGGTAAAGGGATTCTATTCAGTCAATGACTGTTATTTATGATGGCCTTTTATTCAGTGACTTTCATCTCAAAGGAACCGCATTATACTGACTTGGCAACCCAAGGCCTGATCCTGTTTCCATTGCAGTCGATGGTCAAACTCCCCTAGGGCCAAGATGTGGTATTGTTCTCATCTGGGATTCTCTGATCCTATGAGGAGCCCACTGAACTCAGTGGGAGTTAAGGGTGCTCAGCCCCTTTGCAGAATCGGGCTCCAAAGGAAAGAAATCCCCTGAACTGGGTGTTTTTGAAGCAGGTGAAAATGACTTCAGCATTCTGCTTGGAAATTGTCACCATTACAGGCAATTTCATGCCCCTGGAATGTCTGGGTTTTTTTTCATGCATTCCCGCTGTTAAGAGTTAGTGTGAAAGGAAGGCAAGACAAGGTGAGAAAAGCAGGAAAAGAAATTGTCTCGGATGACATACTAGCAGAATCTCAGTCAAACGGGCTACACCTGAATCCAGTCTATTTGGGGCCAGGCAGTGCCTGTCTGTGTTTCCTTGTTTTGTTAGTTTCTCTTTCTCCTAGGACTTGCAAAGACTAAGGAAATTTATACCATTGTCACTGTATCCGGTGCAAACCTGTAATGTAGACCACCAGCCCAATGAAAACTCCATCTTACACTGGTGCATTGCATCTGTACTGGGCCCAATGCTAAGCCTATCTTACACTCCTCCAGGGAAGCTACACCAGTGCAAAAATTAGGGCCTCTGAACACAAGATGGCCTGACAGTCTATGACTGGGACAAAGCGTGCCTTTTACTTTGTATGCGCAGCACCTAGCGCTGTGGTGCCCTGATCTTGGTTGAGGTCTCTGTGTGCTACCATAATACCAATAATAGCTCATAATCATTTTAAAAATAGTGACCGTTAATGCTTTGGCCTAACGACCACACACACAAAGAGTTTTCACTGGCCCCTTTGAGAAATGGAGGCTAATATTTTCACTGGGGGTAGGGGAACCACAACAGCAGGAAGGAGAAAGCTAGTTCTCTTGCTCTATTTCTTCTTTGACAAGCCCAGCCATTACTGTACTTGCATAAGGAGTGGAATTTCCAGGCAGAGAAAGAAAGAGACATCAACCTTCAGATGGCCCCAGGCTGCTGACTGGGATGTGAATCACACATCTTTGAAGTGCCTCTTGTATACACTTGTGTAGAAGATCCTGGCTGGGTGTGTTCTATATGTGGGTCTCCTAATGGGGCTTGCTGAGTGTGCATCTGAGCTAGACAGAGTTCATGAGTGGGTGTGGATGAGAAGATGTATTGGGGGTGGGTATGTTGGTACAGAGGTGGATGGGGGTATGGGGGTGGGGGTGGCCGAGAACGTAGTTGTGGATGAGTGTGGCTGTATATGTTGTGGGGGCGGGTGGGTATGAATCCCCATTTAATAAGGTGACTCCCCAATACTCAATTCCTGCATGCAACTGTTCTGTCCATAGTATTGTTAGGAAAAAATATCCTCAAATAGGAGCAAGCCAATCAGATGGCTAGGTGACTGACCTCCCTCCATTCAGCTTTATCAATGAATCCTATGACATTTCTTTCAAACGCTTAGGATTGACTGCAACAACTGAACATTCTGATTCCAATGCAATGAGTGACTTCTGCACAATGCCCCTGAACATGGAATGCCATTAAGAAGTGGAGTGTCTCCCTCTCTAAACACATGCAGCCTGTCTGGATAATCCCCTGACGGGTGGCAAGACGGTTTGTTTCCACGGACTGTCCGCAGACATGGCTGCCCGTAGCTCCTAGTGGCTGCGGTTTGCCATTCCCGGGCAATGGAAGCTGCGGGAAGCGGCATGGTCCACAGGTTGCCCACCACTGTCTTACACCGTTCTGACTGAGGAACATGAGCTGTTTGTTCTTTTTATTATAAATCCACTCTTCTCTCCCTCCTCTCCCCCTGAGTTTGATTTAGTGCTTATGTATTGTGTGTCTGGCTGACACATGGTAGAGCCGGAGGCAAATCTATTTCTAAGACACCGTGTAGTAATTTTTAGTACAGAACAATCAGAACAACAAAGTTTTGAGGTTTCTTTTAACCTGAGTATGTTGCTTTCAGTGGGATATTTTTTTAAAGGGGCTTCCAGGATTCCCTGTTTGATTATGATTGTTCTTTGGAGATCTGACGATGAGAAATACCCCCATGAAAGTTCTTCCATTTCCAATGGCACGTTGCTACAGCCCAGAGCTCTGAAGGGGAAATAAAACAGACCTGCAGCGAACTTTGATCATCTCCCCTGAAGGAGGGGAGACTGGTCAAAGGGTTACGGAGCCTTTCACCTTGTTTGAATGTGGCCTAGATACCAAAAATATCACCCAGAGCCTGTTTGTGGAAACGATCCACCGCAGGTCCCTGGGGTCTGCTGACCACATCTCAGGAACCACCCTCACTGTTGGTAGCCTCAGGAGAGAGACCAAGGACTGACTGGATCACGCACGTTGCACTGCCTTTGGTGATGCTCCTGCTGCCTTGAGTTGAGGTAGATTGCAATGGGGCAGGGTTGGGAAGCTTTGCTCTGCTACTACCTCTGCTGTCCCTGGTCTACAGACTAATAGAGGACATTGAGCTCCAGGCCTGTCTGGGGCCTTTTCCACGCCTGCACCCACACAGGGTTTCCACAGGCAGTGTCCCCTGACTCACTGGACTCCCTCAAGGAGCTCTCTACTCAGAGTCCCCATCTGGTTCCATTGTTTTACACTGTTAGCCCCCACTCCCATTCCTGTGTTATCATTTGTTGTCCGCTGTGTTTGGTTGATTCTTGGCTCTGTAGCCCCTTCCCTGTTTCAGGGGGGCAGGTCTTCTATTCCTTTGGGCTCTTCCTGCCTTTCCAGGATTTAGCCGGGGGCCTTTTCTGTGCCTACATCTGAGCAGAGTTCCCCTGGGCATTGCCCACTGATTCCTGAGTCTCCTCCTCTGAGAGACGGGTGGGGTTCAGGGTTTTCTGTTCTGTGTCCCCTTGCTAGCGCCCTCATTTTGACCTGCATCACATCCCTGTGCTGTGCTCTGTGCTTGTATATCTTTTTTGTGCTGGGGCACTCGGATCTCTGCCAGAAGAGGCAGATTGTGTTCATGTGGCTGGTCTCTTCAAGGGTGAATGACTGTCTCTGTCTGGAAGAATTGCCATGGGATCTAAGAGTTCTAAGAACATGTCTGGGCTGTGGTCAGAAGATCCAGATGTAACACTTTTGTTGCTCATAAAGGATCCTGCTAAGACACACGTGTGGAGGGGAAGGGAGGGAGAGTGGCTTGTTGAGATCAATTCTTATTTTTTTCATTAGTTGCTATAAGTCACCTCATCTGAGGCAAACCCAGTGGGTGGAGTAAGAGCTGGTGGGGGAAGGAGTTATGAAAGCTCCCAGGGTGTGGGAAAAAGGGAAATAGACAGACCTGTATGTGTGCCGTGCACACCCGCTCTGTGTCTGTCTGAGGCGGCTGTTGTGGCAGAGAGATTCAGTGATAGATGGCAGGCTGCAAATGAAGTGGAAGGTCTCTGAAACTGCCAGGACCAGGAAAGGAAGATTAGGGGGAGAGCATTCAACACTACTAGAACTGCTGTCTGTGTCTGTGTCTGTGTCTGTGTCTGTGTCTGTGTCTGTGTCTGTGTCTGTGTCTGTGTCTGTGTCTGTGTCTGTGTCTGTGTCTGTGTCTGTGTCTGTGTCTGTGTCTGTGTCTGTGTCTGTGTCTGTGTCTGTGTCTGTGTAGACGCTCAGATGATGGGATCCTCTGACCTGATGGGGAAGACTGGAGTGCAACCAAACCAGTCTAGAGCAACTGAATACATCTACCGATCCATTGAGCTAGTAGGTTCCCCCTCACCATGATATCTGAGTGCCCACGGAAGCTGGGAGAATGTGTAGGAAAGTCTTGTGGCAACCTTGCCCAGTTTGATTTTCTTTGATCTGCTGTTATTCAAGAAACATTATATTTTTTCACACACCAAGGCACATCCTCTCCATGGCAGCCCATCCATTTCTGATCCTAGGTCTAGACCAGGCATGAGTACATGGATAAGAGCCATACAGAAACAAAACTCCCTTGTGTTTCTCCGACATGTCTCATCGGCTGGGCACACCAGGCAAACACAAATTTGACAGAACTTCACGTTAAAACAAACCGCGCAAAACTTGAGCCAGCCACGTTTGTTAGACTGAATAGGAGGATGCTCAGTCACCTCTTTCCCTACAGCTCCAGGCTACCAGCTGTTATCACCTTGCAAAAGCAGAGATGTGAAGTGACTTAAGGCAGGATGTGTGTCACACCCAAATGCTGTCTCATTGCCAGACTGCTGAACTGGGTCCACCCATTCACGCCAGACTAAGCTTCTCTGTCCGGTCATGGGCTGGTCTCCTGGGAAGAAAGAGTGAGATCCAAAGGAAGGGTCATGATTTCGCACAGAGGGCATCCATTGCTCACCCATCCCCATGTTTCCCGAAGCAGATAAATTCCATGTGCCGGTTATGCAGGTGTGCATGGATGCAGGCTTTGTCTGTGTAGCGGGTGCACAAGGCACTGTTGCTGCAACAAGCTAGACGCCCATATTTGCACACTTGCTCTCAAGTGTGTCTAACAAGCAAAAGGCATTCCAGTGTGTGCAAACATTACAAACGTTAATTAATCTGTGAGGTGGATATCCTCGCCCTTCATGTCAGAGAAGGTCAGCAAGGCTAAAGGCGAGATTTTCAAAGGGATAGGTGCCCAGTACGATTTCCAAAAGGTATGTGCCTAAATCCCATTAACATCAATGTGAGTTAGGCACCTAATCAGCTTAGGCACTTTCAAAAATGCCAATAGGCATGTGATGGGGTGTATCTGCCCCACAACAGGCCCCTATGTGCTTTCTTAAGTGCCTAAATACCTCTGCAATACTGGCCTTAAGAGACTTGCCCAAAATCACAGTGTGTCAATGGCAGCTCTGAGATTCCAGTCCCCTGCTGTGATCGCTAGACCATGCTCCATCCCGGAGTCAAGACTAGAACCCAGGGGTCCTGGATTCCAGTCCCCTGTGATAATCCTAGGCTGCACTCCATCCCAGAGTCAGGGAGAGAAGTCAGGAGTCCCATCTGCCAACCAGTCCCCTGCACTAGCCATTGGACCACAAATCATACAAGGCAAGTTGCGACTTCATAAACAACATAGGCTGTATCGTGCCCGCCCTTATTCTCTTTGCATCCTTGTGGAAGCTTTGCACTGGTGTAATTCAGGGCCAAATATGGCCCTGGATGTCTACATTTTCCAGCCTTCTGTTTCTTGTGGTTGTTACCTCTACAATGACTAACCAGGGTTCAGCTGAAATGCTGATTTAGCTCATAAATCCAGTTTGTTGGGTCTACAACTCCTCCAGGTGGCAGCCTATTGTTTAGCGCGCACACACACACACACACACACACACACACACACACGCTACAGCAACCCTTTGGGCCCTGGGCCCCACCTTTGGTGAGTCAAGCTGCTGCAAGGTGTAATTTACTCCCCACGCTAACATCTGCAAGGGTGACCCGCAGCTGATCTGTTGTAGCCTCAGGTATAGAGGACCTGTTTCTGCTCTCCTGCACCCTGGTTTTACATCTCCATTCACTTCAGTGGCATTACTCCTGATCTACAGTGTAAGGAAATTCACACCCAGCATGCCTGGAGAGAGATGATGGATGTAGCCTGGATACACAAGAAGCTGGAGAAGGTGGTGTTGAGAGCAAATGTTCACAATATACCCCCTAGGCTGGCTGAGTCACGGATGTGTCATGACTTGACCTCCAGACTAGCCACCTGGTCTCTCAGCCAAGCTGCATCCGTCATTGCCTAAGGGTGGAATTTTTAGCAGTTTGTAACCAAACTTTAACACTCCAGCAATTTGTTTACATGCACTGATAATATCCATTGCCAGTGACTGGCCTGCCTGAGGCTCACCCCAGAAAGGTCTATAGGTTGACCAGGTCTGTTCCTCTTTGCTACCCTGCTTATTTTAAGCCTTGGAGTGTGTCAGCCCCTTTTAAGGTCAGGGAAGTTCAGGTGATGAAAATAGGCCTCCAAAAATCAGGGGACACCGGGAATGAAGCAATATGCCCCAGCCCTAATTTGGCTACGTACATTGAGGGGGAAGTTTGTCTGGTGTAACTCCATGGAAGTCTGAGTTACCCTAGGGATAAAAATGGTCCCGTGTCAATGATCTTCCTTTGCAGGAGGGGCAGAGAAAGAGCCTATTATGGAAATCCAGAAAGGAGGAGCAAATTCATGAGCAATGTCCAATGAGTAAGTATCTCTAGTTTGTCTGCTATAATCAATGCCGTGGAGCATAAAATGTGGCTTACGCTCTTTCTCACATGTTTACCCACAGAGGCAACTGCATGTAGCATGTTAATCCATAGATTTTAAGGTCAGAAGGTAGCATGATCATCATCTGGTCTGATCTGAAGAACACAGGCATAAGTACCTCTGCTAGTGAGGCCAGCATATGTTCTGTCTCAACCAGAAGTTCTCTATTGGAAAGACATCCAGTCTCGCATTTAAGATCATCGTAATGATGGAAATATTTCCCGATTGTGTACCTTTGATCATGAACTTGGCTCCTGAGAGCAGCTTCTCCAAACCTTTCCAATCCTTACTAGAAATCCCCCCATGGTTCAGATCAGGCAAAATCTGGGAGCTGAGCTGGGGCTGAAGCACAAATTTTGGCTCTGTACAAATGGCACAAGTAATTTGTTTGCAATATAAATCCCACTGTAGTTCGGAGAGTCTGCAACCCCTCCTGGGAGTTCCAAGGACCAATCCCAGTCTCATTCATGCCCCGTTGCAGTAGTGAGTTCAGGAGTTAATCTGTTCATTTGCATGCTGCAATAACCTTCCCCTGATCAATGCCAGAGTCAAAGCAGTTTCATTTCTGTATTACAACAGCTAAAGAGGGTTTGCTAAGGGAAAGTCATCCACTACCTCGCTAGGGTTTTGATTCTGCATTCCAGATTCAGCAGTGCTTTAATACCACATATCTTTGTTTCTACCATGTATGCAATACTGGGGGGTGGGTGGGGAGAAAGAAAGAAAGATCAGGCACTGTTATTGCCAGATGCTGAAAAATCTTGGATGGCGTAGGAAATACTGGTGCCCGATCCCATCCCAGAGACTCATCCTTTGGATTGGGAGCAGAAGCCTAGACTGTCCATTGCAAATGCTTAACGTACTGGTAGCTGGGAACCACTGTGGTTGAAATCTGTAGAAGGAAACTCATTACTGGATTTTGATGTCTGCCTAAAAAAAGAATCAAGGAAGAGATTTAAAAATAAATGTTCCTGGGAGGGAAAAGCTGGTTTGATCCCAGGGCTCTGCTCACCCCGGCTGAGTTTGCTTTTGTCCATCGATGAGTCCAGAGCAGCCTCTCCAGACTCAGCTCCCCCAAGACTTGAAGCATGGTAGAATCAAAGGCTTGTATGTGCTCCAAAGTCCTACAAAGCCTTTTCTGGCTGCTCTACTCCACTGAGGCAGGTGAGCCAGAGATGCCTACAGTGTCAGGCCCGAGTGTGAGAATCCACAGCCTTGTCTCTGCATCTCCAGAGTCAGCTTGCCCAGGTTTCCATGCCACGCCTCACCGGTCCTCTTGCACTCATCCTGTGCCCAAGGCATAGCCTTTCCCTCCTTTGTTTGGCCCCTGATTGCATAGCTGTCACAATGCCCTGTGTAATTAACCAGTGGGTGCACATTGTAATTAAATAGAATTGCACCATTTGTGATCATGTGTGGGTTTGGACTTGGGCCACTTTCCCAGAACATCGCTTCCCTTTAGCAGGGAGCACCCCGCCTCCTGAGTGCTGCCGTGTCTGAACAAGTCTGAGAGGTGACCTCTCCAACCCACTCAGAGAACACCGGTTCCTGCCCTGACAGGTTGGGTGCCTTGAAACCCAAGTACCCTTGGGAACTATGGAGCTGTCTGATCAGCTCCTTCCCCAAGGACTTTCCAATCTTCCCAGCAGGCAGAAAGGGGGGGCCACCTCCTCTGCAGAACCATGAGATTAAACGTGTAAAAGCCCTATGGAGTAACTGCCATGTGACAATGGTAAAGAACCACAGAGAGAACAAAAGAGCAGCCATACTGGGTCAGACCAAAGGTCCATCTAGCCCAGTATCCTGTCTTCTGACAGTGGCCAGTGCCAGGTGCCCCAGAGGGAATGAACAGAACAGGGAATCAAGTGATCCATCACCACTTGAGTCACCTCCATCTAATACTGAACAATGACCTTTGTTTCAATCAACAGCACAGTGTTATCCCTCACTCTCCTCTGTCTTCACTGCAAAGCTTCTGCTTAGAACCTTCCCCAGACCCTCACCAGACGCCTGAAGTTCTGCTAGAGATTCCAAGGGACAGGAGTGCAGGGTTGTCCCCCATACTTCTCTTCCTAGTGCTTTGTCCCATCTAGTTCTAGACGTCCTGAGCAATAGGGCTTCCACCTCTTCCCTTTGGAGACTGTTTCACAGACCACAAGAGTGCACGGTCTACAATGTAGTATGTACCTCTTCTAGCTTCACTCCAGTCAGGTCCTGAAAAGAAGGGGCAGAAACCACCACTGAATGCAGGGAGCAGCTCCAAATTCAGATTCTAGCAGCTTCCTAACATAATTTCCAAATTAACCCTTTAATGGCAGCCATCTTCAGCGTCGGAACTTACAAATGTCCTTCCCAGAATGCATTATTGAGTCAGATTGCACCTGGGAATAAATCAACACAGCTCTGTTGGCATTAGCACCAGATTACATTGTCTGATGTCAAAACCAGGCCTTGTCGACATTCAACGATAAGTGAGTTTTGAAAGGTTTTAAACTGATTTATTTAAAATGGAACACAACAAAATGTGGACATTCTTAATTGGCTTTAAACCAGGTTTGTTGATTTTACTTCATATGCTAAGGAATCAATTTAAGTCATGTCTACACATATGTTTTTGTACTGGTGTAGCTCAATTGGCTTGGAAACTAGGGGTTGTCAGCCCTGCAGGGTTGCCCTGGAGTCTCCAGGAATTAAAGATTAATCTTTAATTAAAGATTATGTCATGTGGTGAAACCTCCAGGAATACATCCAACCAAAAATTGGCAACCCTATCAGAATCTGAATTAGTTAGGCACTCTTGAACTGTTTCTTAGATTGGTTTATCTTAAGTCTAAAACGACACAACCTAAAGCAATTTAAGACACACACTTGCATACATTTAACTAAGCAGTTTAAAATCCCACTTTTAGTTAAATTGGTGCAATTTTGTGTATAGATAAGGTCAGACTGAGTAATTATCCTGGCTCCTTCAGGCCTTAAAATCCATTAATCTAAGCCAGGTTTCAATTGTATTATGGGTGTCCCCACTGTGTTTTGCATCAGTTGAGCTAAATTGGTTATTAAACAGATCCAGCTGGTACAATTCTGAATATAGACAAGGCCTGGTGCCCGAGGGGCCATTCCTTCCTATGCTTCCACACATCGATCTGTTGCCTTCACTGTAAAAGAGAGGAACAGCCAGAAACTGGGTGGTGATGGGCAGCTGGTGAGACAGCCTTGCCCCCATACACTCCAGCGCACCCTACAGTCAACTTGGCACATGTCCTGGTGGAGCGAAGGAAGCTGCATGAGCAATTATTTTTCTAATCTTATCTAGCTGTCTTTCCCCTCGCTCTCTGTTCCTCTCTCTGACTTTCCCTCCCTCTCTCACTCCTGCTTTGTACCCTCCTGACCATAACAATTCTCACCCTACCAGCAATTTCCTTTGATCCCAGGAAGAATCAATTGATCCTTCTTATCTCGATTGTGGCAGAGAAATTCCTGGCATTGCCCTTAATGAAATTCCTCTTCCTTTTCTCCTACAAGCAGTTTTTTGCCCCCACTCCCTCTCCAGACTCAAGTTTATTTTTAAATGTGCAACTGAATTATTACATTGGGCTGGAGAAATAACAGGAAGCAGATCCCCTGAGGTTCTATTTTTGAGCTTTACCCTGACTCATGCAACTGGCTATGGACATTGCTTCACTGTTCTTACCCCACTGTACTGTCAGCCCCAACAAAGCCACGCAAGGTGTTCTGCTGGCAGAAACCGTTTCCAAATAGATCCTTCCAAAGGCATTTGAGCCAGTAACCTCTTTTTTTTTTTTTTTTAAAGTGGGAAGAGGCTGCTGATAATCTTACCTATGTATCTATCAATTGCTCCCATCACTGGAGCAGCTAAGCACTAAATACAATAACTGGATTTGCAAATCTCCATAGAGGATAAATGGTTATCGGTAAAGGCCTCCGCTCTGTCCTCTCTTCCCCCTGTGTGCCTGAGCTGGCTCTGACGGTTCTGTCCGTGCTGTCAGGCTCATGTCTGCTTCTCCAGGTGGGGCGGGGTGTGGAGCCGGTTCAGAGGCAGATGTCTGGGGGAAGGTCTTTGCTGGCATGGGGCCATTGTAATTTTCCATCGAGTTGTTTTTAGGTGCTGCATGTGGGCTCAGAGACTCGAGACTCCAATATTATTTTAGACATTTGAATAAATAAACAAACGACATTCTTCACTGGGCACAGACCGTGCTGACGAGCTCCCTGGCGGCGCGCCACAACCTGCTGCGGCATGAAAACCCCTCCCTGCGCTGATCCCGCTCTTAAAAGGGGGCAAGTTGGGGCTGTTCGTCGTCCTCTCGGTTGGCATTAAACCACAGAAAAACACCAAGCACTTTCCGTATGAAACTAAGATGTGGCATGTTGCAAAAAACCAAGGACTGGTGTCATGGTGTGACTCTTTGGGGATGGGAGACATGATTCCCATGTCGCTCTCCTGGACAAGCCAAGTCATTTCTGCTACCTTTGAAAGTGGAGACCCTCCCCTCTAGTGTCACCTTTAATCAAGATGTCCCATCATCCAAGGTTGAGCCGGCTGTGAGCAGGCCAGAGAGTTCTGTGTCAAAGTGCTGCTCTCCTACAACGATCTGTCTCAAGTGAGGGTGATTAACCACTGGGACCCCTGAGACTTGACTTAACCACGTGATGGATTCTCCATCATTTGAAGTTTTTAAAACCAGGACTGGATTTCATTCAAAAAGACATGCTGTCGCTCAAATAGAAGTCACAGTCTTGAGGCAGATATTAGTGGGTGGGATGATCTAGTCTGGGATATGCAGGAGGTCAGCCTAGAATTACCATATTGATTCCTTCTGGATTTACAATCTCTCTGTCGCTTTAGGCTTCGGTGTCGTGGCCAGCACCAAGGAACGTGAGCTGGCTATGACCCTTCAGGGACACTGGTGCGCTTACAAGATGGTGAAGAACAACTCTACATGGTAAGCAGAGCTGCAAGCTGATCAGCACAGAGGGACCCATCAGTCAGTTTCCTTTCCCCAGTGCCTCTCCTATCTACTTCTCTTATCCCAGCAATGGGGCTGCTTCTGCTTTCCTTATCTCCTAAGCATCACACCGGGGTTTAGTTGTGTGACTGTGAATGAATGTGTTGCAATAAAGCAGCAGCCCACACAGGGTGTTGAGCTCACAGGGGAAGACCCAGGGCGGATCAGCTTTTTTCCTTGCCCCCAAATTCCTGTGTTGCCACCCACCTTTGCATATCTGAGCACACGGGTTTAGAAACCAATAGTGCTGGAGCAGAGCATGAGAGCAATATGATGACGTATCCACTTCTCATCACTTCCCCAGCAAGCAGAACTTGCTCCTGTCTCCTTCCCTTCCTCTGCCTGCAGACCTGATTGACACATGGATCTCGGCATTGTGCCTGGACATTTCCCTTCTGGGCAAACCTAGCTTCATTTCCCTTCCCCCTAGCAATGCACCTGGGTGAACTGTGACTCTTATAAAACATTCTGCAGCACCCACACAGAGGCTTGCTTTGTGAGGGCTTGTCCAAATCCCCCCCCCCAAACGGGCCCAATTCTTTTCTTCCACCAGATTTACACCAGCATAACTGTCAGCATCACTGGATTTATTCCTGATTGACACTGGTATCACTGGGAGGAGACTTGGGCCCAGTAAACAGAATGGACTCCTCTCATATACACAGGTATGTATCCAGTGTAGTCAATAGAGTTACACAGTATAAGTGGAGAGAGCATAGAGTGACCAGATGTTCCCATTTTATAGGGACAGTCCCAATATTTGGGGCTTTGCCTTAAATAGGTGCCTATTACCCCCATCCCGATTTTTCACACTTGCCATCTGGTCACCCTAAGAGAGTATCAGACCCAATCTGTCTCCCTCCTACGTGTTCATTCTGCAGGATTTGGACTCGTGGCTCCAAGCAGGGCCTGAGCACTACCACCCAGGGGAATGGATACATCCAACAGAACCATTTGACGTTCAAGCCAGGGTTCCATCTGGCAGAGAAGCAGGTGAGTTTCCTGTATTGCCCTGCGAGGTTTTTGGTTCTGTATGTGGAGAAGAGAGGCTGGATGGTGCTGTGGTCCGCTCATGCCAGCTGAGACTTGAGACCTAGGTTTGCTCCCCAGCTCTGCTACGGGCTCCCTCTGTGACCTTGGAGAAGTCATATAATTGGTCTGTACCTCAGTTTCTCCACCTGTAAAATGGCAATAATGACACACACATCCTTTGTTGTAAGGATAAATATATTAAAAACACTTGGTTACCAGAGTGAAAGGGGCCAGATAAGTATCCAAGACCGCTTCCTCTCCAAGGTATGCTCCTTTGGCAGATGCTTGTGTATAAATGGAACCTAATGGAGGAAGGCTATGCTAATGGCACTGGTACTCCATTCATCCATCTTAATATGCCTGGTGCACTTCCTTGATAAGTGTGATCTTCCCTTCCCCTGCAGGGAATAGCAGCATTGGTCCTGGAGGCTGGATGTGAGGGGGTTAAGCTTCTCCCGATGGCAGAAGGATGGTGCTTTTTTAACAGCCGGCACGCGCAGGCATCTGCCTTTTCAAAACACGGAGTCACAGGAGCTCCTGTTTCGCTGTGCTAAGACACACATGGCTGATGCGCTCTGACATGCCTTTTGTGCTGGCGGATCCACTCAAAGAATTAGCCATGGTCCCAGTTAATGCAGCAGAAAGCCCTTCTGTAATCACGAGCATCTGCCTTGGAGAGAGAGATGAAAGCGTTAGTCCCCCCCATGCTCCCAACAGAGGCTGGGTATGGAAGTGTGTGAGAGCCCAATCCCCCCTAGAATGCACAGCTAAACCACATCAAGCTGGGAAGAGCCGCCGCAATTGTATCAGCTGCAAGTTCTTTATTTTTCCCAAACTGTTAGACAGCCAAGCCCCGCTTTGATCCTCTCAACCTTCCGCACAAGTGCACTACCCAGTGAGTAACAAGGCACCGTGCCCACACTGTGTGTGTGCGCGCCTGTACATCAGAAATTCAAAGGCACCAGCCCCAAACTGCCTTCAAGCAAGAGGGAGTTTGTAAAGATCCAAGCCACAGGGTTTACTGAAGCAGATTGCGGGGGTCACCAACTCCGAGGGAGCAATCGCTGCAGTGGTTTGGATGATTCACGTCCCCGGGTGAGCTCGAGTCGGATCAGGTAGCCAGAAATGAGGTCAGGACTGAGAAAACATTTATTCTTATTTCATATGAATGCATTGCTGCAGATGGGTAGCAGTGGCCTGGCAAAGGGATGGTGCTGATGGAACCCCAAAGCAGGCACAGCATGGGCAGGACTAAGCCAAAGCCGACAGCCCTCCTGTGTCCCCAGCTGCTTGGGTCTCAAACTCTTTCATTGTGTGGCCAGTGTGAGAATTGCTGCTTGTGATCACACGCCTATGAATGATCACGTGGCCTAGTGGTTAAAGGACTGGCCGGGTGGTTAGTGCTTTAACCGCTGAGAGTCGGCTGAAGTGGAGTTTATGGGGTCTAAAAAGAAACCAGGTGTCCGGCTCTGACCTTGGAAAGGAATGTGGACTCCATGTTAACGCTGCCGGCTCTCCCTTTGTGTGGGGTTTGTTTTGTATTTCCCTTGCCGACTGTGCAGGTGTGAACCATCTATCAGTGTGGGTGGAGGGGCGGAGGAGAGGAAAGAATAAAACCCCGGGACTTCACAGGACGGGGAATTCAACACAGAGGGCTTTTTTAATGGCTATTCTCCCTTTCCCTCGCTGCAGAAAATCAAGGTGAAATCGCTCAAGGGAAAACACAGAGATTCCCCTATCTCCACCCCAATCAAAATCAGCAGGAAGAAGCCAAGAAGGGTTTAGAGGCAGCTGCAGTAATTCTTCTACGGCGCTAACACTAACCAGGTAGATGATCCAGCTCGGGCTCTGAGACCCGCCCCCCGCCCCCTCCCCCCTCCGCCGCAGATCCAGAGATCTACCGCAGTGTGAGCCCCATGAGCCTGGAGACCTGGGCCCTGAGACTTGCTGCCGGGTCCACAGGCTTGTACCTTGACCCTTGGGCCAGTCAGGGAAGAGCCAGGGACTGAACCCAGATCACCTGACACTCATCGCTTAATCACAAGGCTTCTTCCCAGCAAGCTTGCTGGCTCCCTGTCTGAGGCAGCGCTGATTGCTGCTCCCCACCTGTTGTGCTGATTGCACTGCCCACAGGGTGCATGTCCTGCCTGTGGCCTTTTACTGACAGGCATAGCCAGACCTGGCTTTGTCTCACCGGCTCTCTCCCATTTGCTGCTCTGTTTCCCATTGCACACCTGTCTGTCTCCTCCTCTCCTTCCCCCCCAGAAAGAACTTCCTCTCTCCCAGTCCCATCCACCCACCCCAGCCAAGTTGCTTTTGCAGCATCCCAGGACAGACCTCGCTGGAGTCATTCCCTCCCTTGGGGATTTGTTGGGCCAAGGCCATTCCAGGGGAGATGGGACTGGATGCTGACTTTGGCTCCCCTTGGACTCCCTTAAGCCTTTCCGCTAGGAACATTTTCCTTCAGATGCTTTGACCTCCAGGGTGGCGGAGCATTTTTCTTGTAAATCAGCCAAAATTCCCCTGGAGACAGCAATGGAATGCAAAGCATGTTCTCCTTGGTACCAGCTCTTTCTTTTTACTAAGCTTGCCCAAGCGGGTGGGGCGGGGATTCCTCGACGTCTGGGATCTCAAAGTCTCTCTCATTGATGCTGTCTGGCCCGTGCTTGCGCCCCCACCACACATGCAGCCCTCCAACCCCCCCTTCTTGGGAAGCAGCCGCTGAGCAGTGAAAAAGAGAAAATTCCCCTTCCCAGTTCGGAGTTTTGCAGGCTTCTTATCGCTGAAGGGTTTCTGTGATTAAACAGGTCAAGGTCTCAGTCCTCCCTCCCTCCCTGCTGGTACAAGCGCCTGCCTCGCCCAGTAACCCCAGACAAGGGGCCAGGCTCCCCCACCGCCTCGCACCTCAGCTGGGATTTGCTAATGTAACCAGACCACAATGCCCCGCTCTTGGGGCTGGTGACATTTGTACACAGGTAAAGGACCACCCAAGGAGCGAGGCTAGCGTGGCCAGATGTCCCCATTTTAGAGGGACCATTCCAGTTTTGGGGTCTCTTATCTAAGGCTCCTATTGCCCTCCCCCATCCCGATTTTTCACACTTGCTATCTGGTCACCCTAAGCGAGGCATGGGAGAATCCGACCTGGGCCACCCTCGGGAGCAAGGTGCTGCTCTCCAGCGCCACAGAGAGGCGAGGAAAGCGCCTCCAGAGGCTTTGCCACTCCCATGCTGGAAGGTAATGTGCGCTGTGAGGGGAATGCTTGGGATTGCTGCCTGCACAGCACAGAGGAGAAGCTGCTCCGGTAGGTCTACTAAGGGCACATCTTCACTGCAACACCTCCGGTTAGTATGGCACTGACGGGAGGGGTGGATAGATGAGCTGGGTTGCAGAGAGTTTTAAGGCGCAACATTGGGTGAGGATGGCGGAAGCTGGCATGTTATTTTACTGTCTGACCTAAATGCAGCTGGAAAACTGACAGTATAAACTTATCAAGATGAATCACTGGATCATTCATCTCCATTAAATGTAATTACCTCTTAGATACAAGTCCAATTCGTTGTTATTTTTTACAAGTTCATTGCACTGAAGGGTAATTACACAAACAAAACATGCTCTCCTTGTAACCCAGGCAAGGGGCAGGCACAATGACAGACCAAGCCTTTAAGGGAGGAAATCAGTTCTGCCTGTGCACTCCCTGCTTGAATACAATGGGGAACATGCTCTGGAAACAATACCTTGCATGTATATTGCACTTTCCATCTCATTTCACTTTCTCAGATCTGACAGAGGGATCACTGCAGCCAGTGCTAGGGTGGAACAAGGCAGGTGTTTAACAGCACAGCGCAACACTACAGAAAAGTTTAGAACAGGACATGAAGAAGAATGCCTTATCTAGATGGAACTGCAGAAGGAATCTAGGTTGACCAACTGTAGTTACCCACTTTGAGCGGGTTCAGATCAGGGCTGGCGACAGGAATTTTGGGGCCCCGTACGCAGATCGTGCGGGGCCCCCGGCCGGTCTCCCGCCACCCGTGGCCCCCCCCTTCCCCCGGCCGGTCTCCCGGCCCAACCCCTGCATGTGCTCTGGCCGCGTGGCCCGGCCAGGAGAAGCAAAGGGGGGCGGGGGGAGGCTGCTGGGTGCCGGGGGAGGGGGCTGGTGAGTGCTGCAGCGGCTGCCCGGAGCCGCGCCTTGCTCAAAGGCTCGGCGACAAGGGGGTACAGCTGCGTACCGGGCCCGCCCCAGAGTTAAGGGGCCCCCCCCTTAAGTCCAGGGCCCGGTACAGCTGTACCCATTGTACCCCCCTGTCGCCGGCCCTGGTTCAGATCACCAAAGTTAATGACCCTACTTCTGCGAAAAGTGCTATGGGATCTTTGCTGGCCACATGAAGTTAGTATCTTGGTTCTGTATCCCTCCTGAAAGATGCCACTCTAACACCGGTCACTCTGCATATTCTTTCCTACAGCTTGGCCTGCCTCCTGTATCAACTGTTGCTAATGAAATGGCACTTCAAAGGCAGTGCCCCCTAGCACCATGGTGGATCACTGGGTAAGTACAGACTCCAAAGGTGCCTCGCCATCAGTTGCTGCAGAACCCTGTGGGTTTTTTTTCCGTTTGAGGCCATAAGCAGATCAAGATAAAGCCTCCGTATAACCTCTGATTTGAGATCACACTCCCAGGAGGTGTATGTGGCAGACAGAATAAAAGTAAAGAAAACAAGGAAGACTTGTAGCACTTTGGAGACCAATAAAAGTAGAGCACGTGACAAATCACGGGCCAAATTCTGCCCTCTTTAACATCTGTGTAAATCCAGTTTAACTCCATTATAGTCCAGTAAGGTTGCTCCAGATTTTGACAGGTGTGACTAGGCAGAATTTGGCTCATTATCTTGATTGACTGGTGATAAAGCAGGCTGTGAATTTTAGGAGAAAGACGAGCATTGTATTCAAGCCACATTCAGGTCTCAGGAGCTAAGGTGGAAATCCACGTAGGGTGAAACTAATTTAAGCCGCTGTCTAGCCTATCGTTAAAGGCACGTTTGATCTTGTAACCCTTATATGTAATGCTTGCTAGCCTCATGGAAACCCCCTTCCACCAAGGCAAAACAGGACTATTGTAACCTCCTGCTGGGAGAGCTCTTGGACTTTACAAGTCTGTTGCATGATTGATCAGGAGCATGTTTCCAACAGAGCTCAGGCCTGTCCGTACGGTCAAGAACCAGCCACGTCAGGCTGTGCTGAAATAAGCCCCCCAGCATGGTAGTTTTGATAGTGTAGATGGGGCTTTAGAGGAAAGGCAATTGAGGAAGCCAGAATAGCATCTAATTCACCCCTCGCATGATCTCTGTTGCCCTGTCTTCCCGGTGCCCGGCCACGCATCTGTGAGTTAGTTGCTAAAAATGGGTCTATACTGTGGAAGACAAAACTTCTGTCGTTCAGAGGTGTTAAAAAAATACCCACCCCACCGAAAGACAAAAGTTTTGTCAAGAGTGAGCAGTGCTTTGACTGGCTGTATCGCCTGCCCCTCCTTGACCAAGTGCTCCTGGGGGCACTCCTTGTTGAGAGCAAGCGTCCTCATAATCTGGTGCCTGACAGTATCCCAGGGCCCCAAGAAGTCTGTGGAAAGGGCAATCAGAGTGGGCCCAAGGTGGGGGGATACCATTAGTCCTTTGGCCAACAGAGCAGTTCAGGAGGGCACCTGGGTGGATCTGGAAATCATGCCGGGGCTGATAGCTTATCACCAGGGAACCAGTGGTACTGGCCCCTGTTCATCTGAAGAACAGGAGTCCTCTGACTCTCCTGGCGGAGCTGATGGTCCCTTGTGAGCCATGTCACTGTCTGACCACGGGGCTTTTATTGCTGGGCCTCTTTTTGCTATAGGTGTGTACAGCACCTAGCGCAACAGGACTCTGTGGCCTCCAGGTGCTACCATAAGAGAAATGAATGTTACCAATAATAATTAACCTCCCCGTGAGTATGTTGTTGATCATCAATTGTTTCTTAATGAAAGTGACACGCAGCCCCATTAAAGCTAAGGCTTTTCGCCTGCACAACCGGCACGGATTGCACAAGGAACAGGTGATGATGGGCTTATAAAATGGCACCAAAGGTCCCCGGGGGATCATGGGAATTCACGGGGCACCGAGGGATTGTGAGTGAACATTGTGCAGGTTGCGGTGTGCTCGGAGTCAGAGTGGAGAACCGTGCATGCTCTCAGGGTTGCTGGGATGCGTGGCGGCAGCACACCGCTGGGTGTGGGTTTGCATGACAATGCTAATAGTGGCAGGAAATTTACAAAAGGAGGCAAAGAATTGAAATCAGGAGGTGGGCAGGGCGGGAGGAGTTTCACAACCAGATGGCGATTGCACTTGGTGTGGATTCCATCAGTCCAGCTCTCTCTCTTTTATTCCCTCCTGTTTCTCTGTTCGTCTCTTCCCTCCTTCCCTGCCTTTGTCCCTTCTGCTCTCTTCTTCCCTTGACCTAGCATCAGTTCCCATCTCAGCCCAGAACTCGCTCCTTTGTACTGAGACCGGGGAAGGCGTCTGTCTGGCTTATCCTATTGAGAGTGTCTTGAATGCTCCTGTTTCCACTAAACAGTGGGGGTGGGGGTGGGGATATGCCTGGGGGAGGCCCCTGGGAAATGCCTGGCAGTGGCAGCCCTTCATGGAAGCATCCTCCTGTTAACAGCTGTGCACAAAAATCTCCTCGCAGGGGCCAGAGAAAGCAGCAGCCTCGGCCTGGTAGTACCGGCTCCTGCTGCCCTGACAAGGGCTCTGCCTAGGGACATCCTTTTGGGACTTTTCCGGCTACCTCGGACTGGCCCCAGGAGTCTGATGCCTTTGAGGAGGCCCAAAGGCTCCACCCATTTGGGGCTCCTGTGCTCCCCGCAATGCGGCTCTTGTTTGCCTCCTCGGGGGGCTCCATTCCTGTCCCGAGAGCCCTGTCACTCTGACTTATCCCGCTTTCAATAGTGGAATGGGCACCCAGCGGCAGCTATTACATAAGGTGCAATTAGCGACGCAGGCCAGGGAGGGTTGAATGGCATTCAGGAATTCTACCCGGGGTGACGTCAAAGCCTCCCCCCTCCCTCTGCCGCAGGGACAAAGGGGGCCGTTATGAGCCAGCCTGGACCCGCTGAGTGAATGGGGCCGCTGAGAATGCAAGTCATTAGGGAGCCTGGAGAGGCACAGGCTGAAGCAGAGGAATTGTTCTGGGACAGGCTAAATCAAACAATGGGCACATCAGGGCTTTTCAGACGGGGCCCGGCGCCCCTCTGCCCCGGCGGTGCATGTTCAGAATGTCATTTGTCACCATCTGTCGGCTGCTCAGGGCTCCTGGGTGAAAGCAGGTTGGGGGATTTCAGTCTGGCTCCCGGCGGCCAGGCATTCGCATTGCAGACAGAACCCCGGGCTGGCCGCGTCGGCAAAGAGACCAGGTCCGGAATGGGGCCTGGAGACTGAGCTTTCCCTCTTCTCCTTTGGGGCAGCTTGGAGGCTCATTGGTGGGAGTAGCTGTCCTTTGCTGACCCCTCTGCTGGGTGAGCAGAGGCCTGTCACATGAGCACGAATCCAGCAAAGCACTTAGGTGCTTGTTTCCCTGAAGTCAGTGGGACTTTTCAAAGGGCTGACGTGAATCCTGCCTACCCCTTTACAAGGAGGTTGGTATTCTTATTCCCATTTTACAGGTGGGGAAATTAAGGTATGGGGAGGGGAAGTGACTCTCCCAAGGTCACCCAGCAGGCCAGTGTCAGAGCTGGGATTCGAACCCAGGTCCCCTGTGCTCTATAACACACCCAAACTTCAGAGCTTAAATGGAAGCATGTGCTTTAGTGCTTTGCTGGGCTGGGGCTAAATTAGCACAATTACTTTAAAAAACAAACAAACAGAGCACCAGCTGTGGATTCAAATTCCCGCCGGGGGTGTAGCCTTCCACTACTGAGTGTGTTCTGGAAGCCTCTGCTTTGTCCGGAAACATCCCCCACCGGCACTGATCACTCCAGCCTGGCCCCAAGAGTGGAAAATGCTGCGAGGAAACCCCAGGGAGTGCTGAGACCCGGGGAGCTACAGGGAACGGTGAGGAGCCAGCCTGTGTGAAGCTGTTGAGATGCCGGGGATGCTGGAGAGGCACAGAGACTGAGGCAACCCTGAGGCCAACCTTGAAGGCCTGGAAGACACCCAAGAGTGAGACAAGATTGGGAAACAGGTGGTACCAGGGGACCAGGAATGGAAGCTGGGCCAGACAACCACTGGCCTCTCCGCATGATGATTTGTATCACCATAGCACCTAGGAGGCCTAATCATGGACCAGGACCCGCATTGTGCTAGAGGCTGTACAAATACAGACCAAAAACCACTGGCCTCTTGGCATGCTCAATAAAGATCTCTCTCCTACAGCTCTGCCTGCCTGAACCACTACCCCGGGAGAGACATTCATCCCTTCCCCCAGCGTCTCCTGCTCTGTGAGCTCCTTAGTGCTGACCAGCTGCCCCATGAAAACATGCCATATTAACCATATTAATCTGCCTTTGATTGTCTTCCTCCTCCAGACTCGAGAAGCAAGATCCACCAGTGATGCCTCTGACACCCTGTGGAAGGACACGGATGGTGTAGCAGACACGCTCCCCTGATCCTGAATCATTGCCACAGAGGAAGACCCACACCCCAGCCTCCCTGCAACAGGAAGTCTAGCAATCAGCGCTGCTTGTTCTCATGTGAGCATGAATCACCAGGGGTTGACAGCTTTGCGTGACTTCACAGAATTCTAGAGGTTACGGAGGTTAGGGTCCCTCTATTCTCTCCGCAGTGCAGGATTGGTCCCCACTGGGCTGTCTATTCCCCAGCACTGGATCCAGATCTGTTTTTAATGTCCCAAGCAATGGGGCTCCCAACCTTTCTGATACATCCCACCATTGTGACCGTCCCGTAATGTCCTCTATTCTTTTCTCTGCATAGTCTGTATTTCTTGCCCTAACCTGTCATGGTGTCTTGCCGTGAGTTGTTGAATAGCTTCCATGCTCCACCCCGGTGGTGGCTGGAGTGATGGCCGTGTTTAATCCGCACGCGCCTGTTAAGTATGTGGAGATCCATTCAGGGTGAAAGCTTATAAGCATTTGTGTAAATCCAAAGTTTGTTGCTATTCTCACTTGTCTGTAATTTCGCCCCAGAGGAGCAGCGCACCTTTAATCATTCTGGTGGCTCTTCATATTCATAACTGGGTGCCTACTTCAGTCAGATCCTCGCTTGTGGGCACCTGGCTGTGAGATTTTCATCAAGGGCTGCTAACATCATGAGCTTCTTTGAACCCAGACTCTCTGCAAGAATTGCTGCCGAGCTGACAACAGCAACACTTTGCGTTTACAGAGCATCTTCCATCTATGGATCAGAGAGCACTTCACAAAGCAGGTCAATATCATAACCCCCAATTTTAGAGCTGGGAAAAGAGGAACAGGGAGGTGTCTTTGTTCATGGTCACACACCACGTCCGTGGAAGAGTTCTAAAGAGGAACCAGGAGTCACCTGCTCTAACCATTGGACTACACTCCCGCCAAGAGCTGAGCGTGGGATCCGGGAGTGGTGGCGCCCAGCCCCGTGCACTGAACAGGAGCGATCTCTTCCAATGCAGTTTATCGTCAATGTGGAATGTCCAGCCCCTCTGCCACAATCCCATTTCCGCCCACTCCTACGCATTCCCTCTGCAGCACCCTGGGGGAGGAGGCAGCCGCCGCCTGCTCCTTTCATGTGTTTTGGAAGAAAAACAGCAACCAGCTCCGGCTTAGGAGGGGCAATGAAATATCTGTGGTGAACATTTCAACAGCAGAACTGTCTGATTCCCCACCCCAGCATCACAGGAATAATGGAGCGTCCCAGGGGGGTGTCAGGGAAAGCAGCAGGGTATAGTGCATGCAGAATACAGAGCACCTTAGCCCTTTGCTAGTCATAGGCACATAGGAGTTACCAGGCCATGCAGTGGCCACTACCTCATGGTTCAGAAGGCGGCAGCTCTGCTCATAATGTACAGGGGCAATTGTGCAGCCCGGTGTAAGACCTGTAGGTGGGTGAGATGGGGCACATGTTCGCTCCTCATCCCTGCTGTGGTCTGATGAGGCCATCCAGCCCTGGGTCTACACCTGGACCGCAAGGAGCGTGTCCCTATTGACGTGGGCACAGGGCAGTTCTGGTTGTGGTAGAATTCATCGCCTCGCCTTGCATGGGGATGTCCCAGGAGGTGCCAGTGTAACAACCCTGGCCCTGACACTAGTCCCTGGTGCAGCTGGGAGGCAGCAGCAGAGAACGCTGTCCTGAGGGAGAGACCGCCAAGGAGAGGGAAGCTTGAGCTGGGGAGGGGCTTAGAAGTGTCCCAAAGGGGGCAGCGAGGAGGCAATTTGAGTAGGAGGAGGCGGACAGAGGGAGCTCTGGTTGAAAAGGGGATTTGCTGAGGAAGCTGGACCATGAAGCGCCGGGTGCAAGGAGCTCTGCCCAGTGAGGTCGCCCATCGGGGCACTGACAGCGGGAGATGGTTTGGGCACCTGGGACACAGAGGTGGCGCTCTGGGGGAGGAGCTGTCATTCACGGATGGACCTGCTGGAAAAAGCCCTGGGTATCAGTGTGGAACCAAAGGAGCATCACAAGCCGGAGAGAGGGAAGGGGGGACACCTGGGGTAAAGCTAAGTGCAGCCAGGCAGAGGAGTGGATTCCCTCTTGGGGTGACACAGCCAAGTGCTGAAACACTTTGTTTCTGGTGATAGGAAGGCAATAAACTGTAAATTACCAAGTGAGTATTTGATGTTGCTGTATATTATTTATTATCCATCTATTATTTCTATTCTGGTATTGTTCCTTGAACATTTCTGGATTTTTATTTTTATTTTTGTATAAAGTTTACGATGTTAAGGTTCTGTGCATTGTGTTGATTGGTCCCTGCCACTCCTCAGGGTAGGTATAGGTTAACTGAGGCCTGGGGCACCAGCAAATTCACCCACTCCTCCCGCTACTCTCATCCTTTCCATCAGCACTGTCACTGCCCCAGGGCTCTGACCACCAAAGAGGATGCTGTAAGAAGGGGGTCCCCTGAGCAAAACAAGCCCCTAGCTCCAGTGCTGTCCCTCTCTCTGATCCAGCAACCCTGCCGGGGTGAAGCTTATTCCTGGCTTTTAACCATGCTGCCGGAGAGAGAATATTTCTGCCACCCCATGTTCTCCTCTCGCTCCCCTCCCTTAACTCCAGCAGAGAGAGAGATTCCTCTCTCCACCGCCTCCACTGCTGCTAGGGCTTACTCCATTGCAATGCTAGTTCCTCCCATGAGGTATCTCCCACCGTCCCAGCCACCTGAGGGTACATCAGGAAAGGGCCAGGCTGCCAACACTCCCTTATTACATTAGAAGTCCCTTCTTTAAATAAAACCTTGCCTGTCTCCCAGTCAATCAGCACGGGCCCCCCTTGTATCCTATATCACACCCTAGGGTGTGGGAGTATTGTCCCACTCAGATCTGGCCTGGTCTTCCCTTCCTCCCCCCAGCCATGGCAGAGAAGCTGACTTAGCTCCTGATGCCCATGTGGAACCGGAACGGGAGCCACAGTGGCTACCCAGCCCAGCGCCTGCGGCCCTGAGTTCTCCGCACTGCCCCAGGCTGGGGAGGGAGAATCTCTAGGAAGGACGGGGCAAAGAAGGGACTCACCTCACCAGGCTCAAAGCAAGCAGGGGACCGTCACAGGTCTGTCCCATATTTGAAATCTGGGGTGGGATGCCACAGGAAGTGGAAGCAGGTGCCCTGTCTCCAAAGGGTTAACCTTCACTCCCGATCTTGATACACACATTGCATCCACAGAAAATGCAGCGGGGCTAACACAGGCCCTGGGCAACCTCGCGAAGGAGGGGCATACATGGCCAGCACAGGAGGGGAACATCACCGCTGAGCCGCACATACGAGCTGGGTCATAGGGTGACCAGACAGCAAGTGTGAAAAATTGGGATGGGGTGGGGGGCAATAGTTGCCTATATAAGAAAAAGACCCAAAAATTGGGACTGTCCCTGTAAAATCAGGACCCCTGGTCACCCTAGTCCTAGCCAGCATAGGACCAGCCCATCCCGGCCATCCCCAGAGGGAGCTTCAAAGGGCCCCTTCTCCGGGCCTCGATCCAGGAGGGACCCTGGGCACGGCTGTTCTGCAGCACTGAACAGATTCAACGTGGGAGTTGGGCGCCCTCTAGTGGTTAGAGCCGAGGAGTGTCTTTAAAAGTTCCTTTTAAAAAACTTGCTTTAGGGGGCAGCAAGGTGGGAAACTAATATCCAGGTGACCAGCGAGCAAATGTGAAAAATCAGCACAGGGGGTGGGGGTGGGTAATAGGAGCCTATTGAAAAAAAGACCCCAAAATCAGGACAGTCCCTATAACATCAGGACCTCTGGGCATCTAAAGCAAGGCTGGGCAAATTCCACAGGCGGTTTTTCATCCGGCTCAGCTGCAGCCCCGTTCTCCCGGGCCGGAGTGCCGGGCCGAGCACCGCAAGCCATGGTCTCGCTCCCCCATGACGGAGTCCTTGATATGACTTAATGAGAATAACGCATGTGCGCGCTCCTAACAGGTTTCCAAGGGGCTCAGTTGGAGTCCACCCGCTCTGCACGGGATGAATTTCAACCTCCCCAAAAGCTCCGTGTGTGTGTGTGTGTGTGTGTGTGTGTCACTTGTTCAGCTGAAAATGAGAATCAAAGGCAGCGCTTTTTAGCGAGTTCAGACTTTGAAAGTTTAATTTTTTACACGATTTAATGGCATGAAATCTGACACTGGGACAGACACAGACACAGAGCCCCTCCCGGCGCGTTCTTTCAGATGTGCTGAGCAGACCAACAGCAGGTGCAATGGCCCCCCCCCCAAATGGGAACGTGGACCCAACCTGGGGAGGGAATGACGTGTGTATGTGTGTGTGGGGGGGGAATTCCATGCCATGCCCCTGCAACAGCCTGATGACAAGACTAAACCGTGTGGGTCGGCTGTACAGAAATCACACGGCGCGGAGACAGAAGTGCTGGTGGATGCGCCCAGCGCCATGTCATGAGGAGCTGGCCTGAGGCTGACACGCTGCCCGCTCTGCCCAGGTGTGCAGGATGGGGGGGTTACCCTCTTCATTGGGCCGCCTTGGTGGGGCTGTGCTGTGTGGAGGCGTTTGCCCCTTTCGGCGTCACACCGCTAGTCTTACCCTGTAGGCAGCTGCTGCCCACTTCCCCTCCTTCCAGGCCCCCCCACCCCTTCTGTGCGCTCCTCACCTCCAACCTCTCCCTGTTGCTCTGGGTTTGGGCTGCATTGCACCATGAGCTCTTGCGGGCCGGCATCATACCCTTGGTATACATAACCCGTACATGTTCCCCCCGCCCCACCACGCCCCCAGCCTCTGTGCACGTGTTCATGAGCCAGGCTGTATTCCCCTGCTGCGAATCCAGTAGCAAACATGAGCTCTGGGAGACCGGCCCAGGGTAGGACGTCATCCTGCACCCTCAAGGGGAGGAAAGGACTCAAGGTTACACAGCTACATAGACACGCACCAGGAGGAACACGTTGGGGTGTGTGCTGAGGTCACACTCGGGCCCTACAACAGAAGGGCAGCCCAGGCCGGGGGGGGGAGACCTGTCCAGTTCGTGTCTAACCATTCGCCTGGTCTGTCTCACGGAACGCAGGGGGCTCCACCGAACCCAGAAAAGCGACATCCCCGCCTCGGGGCCTTCGCGAGAGCGACGCCACTCAGAGCGCCCGCGCCTCCGCTGGTGCACAGCAGTGTAATGCCACGAAAGCTGCGGGAGTCAGCAAAGCGCCATTAAAACCAATGCAGCCGAAGAGGGCAAGAGGGCCACTGTTGCCCAAAGGGAACCCATCCCGCTCAGCCTGCAAATTAAACCCAGGCTGGCTTGGCCTCTGCCCTCACCCCCTCACCATCCCTTTGGCTGGCTGGGCCATGACAGGTCTCCAGTGGGATGGGAAGGCCTGGCCTCTGGGGCCCACTTGCTCAAGCTGATTTCACATACAAACAGCCTGGTAGGGTGAGGTCCTGCCCATGCCCAACCGCTCTCAGGAATGCGCTGCACCTGCCCCAGACACAGGAAGTGTCTGCCCCTCCCCTTCCCCCTAGATCTGTAAGGAGAGCCAGCCTGATTCTCTTCTCCAGCAGAGGGAAGGGAGTGAGGAGCCCCTCACCACCTGATTCCCCTCTTCGGCCACAGGATCAGGATGGGGGGGGGGGGGGAGAAACTTGCCACGCGCGCATGCCTTCTGGTAAGGGATATGGAAGCAACTCACTGTCTACAGGCTGGAAGGGGGGAGGGCAGCAAGGAACAGGGCCCAGTCCACCCTCAAAGCCAGCAAAGCCATCAGTTTGGGTTTGAAACATCAGGCCCCAAATCCCTGGTCTTGTTTGCTCAGCTGCTATGTCAGACTGATTGGTACCTTTCTAGGTCAGTGCAGGCAGCTGAAATCCAACCTGGGCTTTGGCTACCTTATCGCTTTCCAGTGGCTCAGAAATAGCACAGGATCCTATAGCAGCGGAGCACCAAAACAGACCCAACCTGCCAGATCCCTGCTTCTGCACATGTGCAGAGGGGAACGCAGGCAGAGGCCCTGGGTGATTAAACATGCAGCCCCCACGATCCAGCCAACAACCAGTGTGGTTTAACCTCAGTGCAGCATAAAAAGCGCTTAAATGCAGTTACCCAGGATGGCGCCTGGTAGGCCTTTCAGCAAGTTTTCAAATTAAAATCTGGTAACAAGGATGGGAAAAAATCCCTGCAGAACCACAGCAAAACCTTCATTCAAGTTCATCCTCAGAAGGTATAAAACAGCAGTCCCCAGGGCGTGGTAAGTAGCTTTGCTGAACCAGAAGCACCAGGGTCTATAGAGAATGGCAAACACCTTCAACTTGTGTCTCTTCCTGCACACCTCCAGCCAGCTTTTGAAACACTTTCTCACTCTTTTCCTTCCTTCCTTTTTTGTTTTTTGCTTTATCTTTTGGGAAACGGTCTCATCGCAGGATTTATTTTTTTTAAAGTACTTTCCAGGTTCACAAAATCTTTTCGTTGCGTTGATTGGCTGGTTGGTTTTTACACGTTTATTGGAAAAGTTAACAAACAAAAATAAATAGTAGCAAGATGAAATCAGAGCTTCCCATGCATGGAACTGCTGATGGGAAAGAGACAGTATATGGCAGAGAGAGGTACAAGAGTCAACCAAGGACAATAAATACAGCCACGGCCTCAGAAAGGGTTTTATAGTGCTGAGGGAGTCATGTCTCTTCCAGGGATGAGCAGCAAGGCTCTGGTCCTGATGATGCCTGCACCTGGTTAAGCCTCTGATTAGTTCCCATTGACTTCAGCTGGGATTTTTCAAAAGGCCCTAAAAGAGCGAAGCCCTTGTCTTAGATGAGGGGCCAGATTTTCAACGGTGCAGCTAGGTAGGTGCCTATTGGAACTTACAAAAAACTCTCGGTAGCTTAGAAATCAATGGGCATTAGGTAGTTAGCTCAAACGGACGCTTTTGCAAACCGCACTAGATGCCTATCTGTGCCTTTAGGCACCTGAAATTCTGCCCCCAAGCTCTTGGGGTAGGGCCTGTCTTTTCTTATGTATCTGGACAGCCCCTAGCACACCGGGGCCCTACCTATGTGCAATTTGAACTGCAATGCAAATCAATAATAAAAATAAATAAAAATAATGAAAGGTGCCTACTGCTGACGGCAAGTCAATGGGAGGGGACCCAACTTCACTGAAAATCACAGATTTCAGTGGGACTCCTCACAGAAGTAAAGCTACTCATGTGCCTGCCTGGTTGTAGGCTCAGGCCCCTTCTGTCCGTGTTGCTCAGTGCTATTTGTGCTGCAGTCGCACGGAGGATCAAGCAGAGCAGGGATGGGTTTGTGCACCTCGCTATTGGTAAACCCTGCGGTTTGGTCATTGCACTGAAGTCCCTAGAGCTGGACATATGATTCACAATATTTTTGGTGTAATGTTTCCAGGGCCGATGCTGCAAATGACAATAGCTAGCTGGCACAGGGTCTGCTCCCTCCACAGGAGGCCTTCCAGTGACTTCAATGGGCTTTGGAGCAGGACTGTTAGCGTGCACTTGCAATGGCTTGATGAGACCATCACAGAAATAACACCATCGATCTAGCTATTTGTTTGGCAGGATCAGGCTCGTAGGGTGAAATTCAGCCCTGTTCATAAAGCCTACAAACCACTTAATGCCACGATTTAAACCCTATTTTGAGGCTCTGAATAATGCCTCAGCCTTGTACTGGGGGGAAATTCACCCTTTGTTCTCCAAAGAACACTGTCCGCTAACAAATATAAATGATAAAATAAACAACAAAAGAGCAAATTCCTCATCCACCTCATTAATGCCCCCCCCAAGAGACTCACGTCCAAAACCATTTTTAAACCGTGAAATGGCTTTTTGCCATTTACATAGTCATTCACTTGTTGCATTTGACTCCTCTTGTGCAATGGAACCAGACTTCTCAGTTTAAACTGTTGGGGTTTGTTTTTGTCAGTTTCAATTCCTGGCTTGGATTGGGGGAAAAAAAAGTTTGGGTTTCAAAAACTGCCTGAAACTTTTAAGTCCTTCACAAAAAAACGGTTCTGGTAGAAATCAAAAGAAAATCCAGGGAATATTTCTGTAAAACTTGAAACAAAATCGAAATGGGGGAGGGGAGGGGGAGAGCTGAACCTCCCTGCCAGTATCCCGAAGGCAGAGTATTAGTGGCATATCAGGCCCCAAGCCTGCAAATACTTAGGCAGTGCCTAACTTTATCATGTAAGTTGTCCCATTGAGGTCAATAGGAATGACTCACACGAGTAGTTACCCGTGTGCATGTTTGCAGGGTTGGGGGCCGCAGTCCCTGAAGAAGGAGGACATAAAACTGCCCCATAATAATCTATTAAAATCCTTTTTAAACATTTCAAAAGTTCTCTGCAATTTTTTGTAACTTTTTTTCAGCTGCCCACCCTGGCAAATAATTGCAGTTCTTGCAGAACAAAATCAAGGCAAATAGGCCATGAAACATCCAGTGGACTGAGACTCCGACACTGCCTTGATGTGTGACCATGGCCTTGTCACTTACCACACTGTGCCTCAGTTTCCCTTCCCACCATTTGTCTAGTTAGATCATAAGCTCTCTGAGGCCAGCACTGTCCCTCATTATGGGTATGTACAGCTCCTAGCACCATGGGGGTCCTGATTTTGGTTGCTACCATAATACAACTAATGATATATTATAAAACAGACAGAGGTAAGGAGTAGTACTGCCCCTTTAAGGGACAATCTGGAGTTTACAGCCAAGACAGGCTGGGCACAATCAAGGAGCACCCTGCCCCACCCTTGTGGCTTGGCTATGGAAAAGGCGGCAGTTGGGCTGTTAAGAGAGAGAGAGAGGATCAGCAGTTATGCTCTCTGCTGCAGGTTTTCCAGGTCATTAGTCTGGCTTGTGCCCTATGAACTTTGTGGCTTCTGAATGTAAGTGTAGTTGCTCTGAAGTAAGGGTCTCATGATCTGGGTTAAGTGGTTCCTGCCCTGAGCTGGTGCCTCAGGAAAAGGGAGAAAACGTGCTGCCAACCCTATTAAGGGTATGTCTGTGCTGCAGCCTGGCCCTAGACCCTGCTGTGTCTATACTAGGGGTTAGGTGGGTGACCTAGCAGGTGCCCAGTGCTGTGAAACTTTCCACAGCTCTGAGCCATGTAGCTAGGGTGAGCTAACTTTAAAGTGTTGACTAGGACCTCTGCTGACTCGGGGGGGATTTGGAGTCTTTCTTAAAAGGGTTGGGGTTTTTTTTTGGTTAGTTTGGTTTTGCCCCCCCCCCCCCCATGAGAAGATACATTTACTCACAACTGCTGTAGTTTGTCCTTTTAAAAAAGTGCTTAAAGAGAGGGAAACCGGTCAGCCAAAGGAAACTTGGGAAACTCTACAGTGCAGCCTGATCATTATCACCAGGTTAGCAACCCTTCCACTCCATCTCCGGTACCTCTTTGCCTTCTATGGTGTGTCTCTGACACTTAGAGGGGAAGTGTCAGTGGTCAGTGATGGCCCATATCTCCAGAAGGGAGAGCACGGGGCCTGATTCTGATTCTATACTGTATAATCAGGTGCAGTTAGTGGACAAGTGTGGTATAAGAGGAGATTTATCCCTAGCTACCCAGTGTGTGGGCCCGATGCTGCCCTGCATTTCATCATAATTTGCACTAGTGCAAAGTGGCGAGAACATGCTCTTGTTCTGGTTGAGTGGCCGCCAGCCACCTGACCGGTGGTCACCAAGTCTTTGAAACCCAGTTCCTCTTAGAAACAACCAGCCATTAAAATGCATGTGAATCAGGTTCTCTTCTGTTTCTGCTGCAGTGTGTGCAGGAACAGCAGAGCTCGACTTAGGAGTGGCTGAGGAGTGGCTTTGGAGGGTAGCTTGGGAGTTTGCCTTGGAGTTCTGTTTTGCCTGTTCCCTGCTTTATAGCTCTTGCACCGCTCATAATGAAGTGGTCCGGGGGGAAGCTGTGTGGATGCAGTCAGAGACCACAGTGATCTGTGAACCGCTGGTCCAGGTAGGAACACTGTCCCTGCAGCCTGTACAATGATGCGGACAGTGATCAGCTTAGGGATGGGCAATGCTTTTAGAAGGATGACCAGGCAGAAAGATCCCCCAGATTCCCATCCATTGGGAAGCAGGAGAGCAGCGGATTGCAGGGAAATGCCTCATGTTCTGTCAGTGTTCTAGCTGCAGGAGGAGGGGATCAGGCAACACATGGGTCCGTAGGCACCAGGGAAATAGAGGGAATAGCTTATTGAGAAGGGGAGGAAACCTTAATGGAGGGGCTACAGGGTCCCTCTTCCTCTCCTTGCTCCTAGTGGTGCACACTTGACCTTGGCAGCAATACGTAGTGCTGCAGCCTGACTGAGAGCCAGCCCAGGAGTTTGTGGTCATCTCTGCAGAAGGGATGGTCCCTCCTTATCACTGCTGCAGACCATGACCTCAAACTGTTTTTGCACATGTAAACCGCTGCTTGAGGGGTGGCAGGGTCCAGGGGGTAGGACATTGACCTAGGATGCAGGAACCCTGGTTTCTATTACCAGTTCTGCAACTAGCTTACTGTGTGACTTTAAGCAAGTCTCCCTCTCCCTCTCCCTCTGTGTGTGTGTGTGTGTGTGTGTACTTTAAGCAAGTCTCTGTGTAAGTGGTGTGTGTGGGTGTGAGTGGTGTGTGTAGATGTGTCCCATTTAAACTGTAAGCTCTTTGGGGCAAGGACTTTCTTACTACATGTCTGTTCAGTGCCCAGACTTTGACCTGGGGCCTCTAGATGTTACTGAAATAAAACAAATGCCATTGTAATGTCCTATTTAAACTAGAGTGAAAAAGCAATTAGCTCCCCTAATTAACCCTTCACCCAATTAATCAGGCCCCCCTCCACTCCCCTGTACACAAGGTCACGAGCTGTCAGTGCTGTGGAAAGACAAGCAGCTCATTCACTAGATTCTCTTTCAACTGCAACTTTGACATGAAACACTTTAGCTTGCTGCCTACTCCAGACTAGATGCTCCACTGAAATCTGTGGAGCCACCTCAGTGAAAGGGGAACCAGAACCTTGATTTTTAGGCCCTGGTGCATGAAAGCATTTAAAGCATGTGCTTAGGACTGACCTTCTCCGGGACAGCACTTAAGGGTGTGTTTAAATCCTACAGACTTCAGAGACTTTAGCAAGTATTTAAAATTGAGCATCTGCCTATGTGCTGTCCTGAAGCAGGACACGTTCCTGAACCTGGGCCATAAATTGTAGCCATTTGGAATGATCAGTGTCTTAAGATTTCTGCCCCTCGGTCTGAGAATATCAAACCTAGTGTCGATCCATACATTTGCTCGCTGTTGTCAACAGAATTCTCATTTCCTTGGATAACTGATAAAATCAGGAATGTTAACTCCAGCTAAAGCCTTACAAAAATACAAAATAAATAGGTCTATAAAAGAGGTTGGGGCTCACATCCCCCTAGCCTCGAAGAAGGCTCAGAGCGTTGCTCGTACACTTCACGTGACCCCTCTCACTGTCCAAATGTTCTTGGTCTAGCTCTGAACCATGAGTGCCTATCTGAAATAGACGCTCGAGGTGCCTGGACTCAGTTCGAGGTGCTGGTAGGAGTGGCAGAAATGCAGGGGCCAAGTTGAGGTGCCCATGTTTGATAAGTGGACACCCCACGTGTTCATCCTTCGTAACTGGAATGGAAATAGGTAAAAGGATATTGGAGTTTTTGAACGGGCATTTGCAAATGTCTTGCAGGAAGAACTGCCAGGAGGAGGGAGGCAAGCTATCATTTAAAGAACTCCTGGGGTCTGATTCTCTAGCACGTTGCACCCTGTGCTGCCCTTTGCACCCTCACACCTACTTTGTGCAGATATATGTGCACAACATGGAGGGAATCAGGCCCAATGCTTCCTCTTCCCAGTCCTTCCACTCTCTAGCCATTTATTCTTTATCATGCATCCATTCTGGCAGAGGAGCAAGGATCATACACAGACAAAGATCTGGAATGGCAAATGTAAGGCTGTCCTTTATTGTCTGTGCTTTTGCATATCGTTTGCAACGACCCTGGAATAACTAACTTTTGCGTCATACAAATGGGATCCTTGCACTTCTGCCTGTAGGAGCAATCCTAGCTAGGATTCATTAGCCAATGAAGTTAGATCATTGCACTCTGGAGTCACAGCACAGCCCCAGGGTTCAGCTGAGAAACCAAACGACAGCCGGGATGAGCCCGTACCATCACCTAGATGTCAAAATCCAAAACACAAGGGGAGAGACCGTGCAGGCCATTTTCCTTTAATGGACAGAGGTGACTGGCTGTTCACCTACTTATGACAATCTTTCCTTCCAAGCACTCAATCCTGCATTCTGTGCCACACCCGCTACATCCACTGACTTCTTTAGTACACCATGAGCATTCGTGGAAGTTCTGGCTGCGTCAGGAAAGCAGGAGTGAGCCTCAAAGATACAAAAGGTCAAATTCTGGGTGACTGTAAACTAGCCCAGCTCCACTGAAGTCCTTGGAGCGACACTCAATCATAACAGGAGAGGCTGTGATATTCTGCGTGTGTACACATACACACACGCACCTAAATATGAAACCATTCACGAGACAACATGCTCTGTCTTCTTTAGAGACATGGAGGCTGTGATAGCAGCTGCATTTGACCCCCACGCTGGATCCACAAATGGAAACAGAACCTCAAAATAAATTAAAACATGCGTACAACACTTTGCGTAGATCGTCAATTTCATAGGTGCGAGGTTGGAAGGTCCAGGGCTCCCTGAAGAGATCAAACGAAAGCCAAAGGAGAAAAAAACAAAAGCCAACCCCCAACGTGTTTCTCCTGTGCCAGAAGTGAACGTGTTTTCTGTTCAGAACCAGAACTGGTATCCACTGGTCACCTGCCAATGATCAGCTGTGCAAAGGAAGCCATCCTAATAATAAATAGCAACCCCAATACTGCGGCCGGCTTGTCAGCTGTTCGGTAACAATGGGAATGAACGTGCGTCTGATCTGAAGAAAGAAGCTGGTGTGATGTATACAATCTGCTTCGTCAATTATGCAAGCTCTCCTAGGAGCAGAAACATTAGAATATTCACCTTGAGCTCCACTTATTCCACAATTTGGTATTGATTTCTTTATTGCATCCCAGGTATGAGCTTTCCGCCAGCCTTGTCTTCAAGAAAAAACACCTCTCCTCTAGAGAAAGTTTCCCAGTGGCTGGGTTCAAAGGCAAACTCTGCTCTGGGAACAAAGCTTTTAAATTACAGTCCCCGTGGCGGCTGGCCTGTAAAGAAAGCCTCCTGCCCAGAGACTATTATGATAATGTCATTAAAAAAAACAAACCAAGAACATGCCAGTTACAGGCTTCTTCTAAACTCTCCATCACGCTCCCCATCCTCGCCTCCCAGGGCTTGGCGGAGGAGCGAACGCTCATGGCTCCACGGCTCCCGCTCCTGGCCACAATGAGGATGCTGGATGCGAATACGGATGGGTGCAGGGGGTGGGAAACCAGACTGAACCGAATGAATGAGGACATTTTAGGGGAGGCTCCAGTTTCTCCCCCACCCCTGCAATCCCTTTCCTGTTTTCTCAGTAGGAAAATGGAATGCTGACCCCCGGGGAATCAGCTGGGGAGCAACACGTGTGCCAGGAAGTAAGTGAGGGAGTCCCAGTGCTTCCAGAGGAGGACGAGGAAGAGAAGCAGCAGGGCGGTGCTGAGGATGCGCGTGCGGGTCTTCATGAGGGGCGTGATGAAGTTGGCGATGGTGGAGACGAAGACAAGCAGCACCGCCATGAGGGCCAGGATGACGTTGATGAATTTGCCCAGCAGGGCCCGGGCATTGGCGTTCTCCACCCCTTCCAGCTGCACCACCTGCTGCTGCTGCTGCTGGAGCTCCAGTTTGGTGACGCGGGTGAGGCACGACTCCACCGCCTCCTGCGGAGGTAGATGTGAATCAGGGTTAGTCTGGCCGCGGGGTAGGACACCACAGTGTAGCGGCTACATTGTGTGGCAGAGAGTGCTGTCTGGTGGTTAGAACCAGGACTCCTGGGTTCTGTGCCTGTCTCCGTGAGGAAGGGGAGGCTGGTAGGTTAGAGCCAGGATGCCCGGGTTCTGTACTCAACTCAGTGAGGAAGTGTAGGTGAGAACACAGCACTCCTTGTTTCTGTTCCTGGCTCTGACGCCTTGGGACAAGATGCATAAACAATGCTCTGTGCCTCTGTGTACCCACCCAGAATAGGGGAGCGTTATCCACCTACCTCAGGTAGGTTGTCAGGCTCAATTAACATTTGCAAAGTGCTTTGGGATCTGCTGAGCTATCACGATGCAAAGTAGGGTTATTATTAGAGTTCTGATGTGACAATCTTGTACCATTGAAAGCATCACCCCGAAGAGCCTTGCAATGAAGGCATAGGATAGTCAGAAAGTCCCAAGTAAGGAATAAGCGAGTTCCGTTTTGGGATCCCTGGTTGATGGGAGTCCTGTGCACACAGCAAAATACCCCTCCCTCAAAACCTTCCCCACCTGCCTCTTTCTGAGTGTTAGACAGAGGTATTAGAGCAAGAGGGAGTATATGGTATGGTCAATGCAGTAGGGAAGGCAGAGATACAGCTTTGTCTACCCACCTATGCCGGGTGAAGAGGGTGAAACACAAGTAAGGAAAGCACAGAGCTCTTCTATTGCTTTGAAGATTTGCATTTTGCTTGGTTTGTTCTTAATTCACTTGAAATGTATTTGCTCCCCTTCCACTTGCTATTTTTGACAAAGGTTGAATAAAACCTGAGCATCAAATAGTCGATTCTACTGGGAAGTTCCCCAAATTGCCACGTGGGGGCAGAAACAGTCCCCTGCAGACTGTGTTGAACTACTACAGTGAAATCCACTCACTGGGAGCCTTGGATAAATGGCCCGTAGCTCCCTGCTGGACTAAGTCTCTGAGGGTCATGGCTAAATTGTCCCATTGCTGTCGCCTCTGGGCACTCTGCCTCTGAAGAGCATATCACAGCAAGTGACTGCTTTGGAGGGTGGAAGCTCCTTCCTTGAAAGTGGGATCCCCTCCATCGTTCTGGTACTAGCCCCATGCTTCCCTGAGGCATAATGTCCCTTCTCCCATTGTTGAAATCTGTCCCCCTCCCCCCATCCCTTTTCTGTCTCTCCTGCAAAAGGACGCCAGTTCAGCTGACTAAGGATGGTGGCGTGGGCTCTCTGAGTTCCCATACCTGGATGTCCCTGGCCCTCTCATAGGACTGGTAGGCCACCTTCTCCTCCATGCTGGCTAGCTCCTGCTTCAGGTTGGTCATTTCATTCTGGTGGAGCTCCGTCAAGTCATTCAGCTGCTCTTCCAGGCGTTCGTATCTGGGGTGGGAGAGAAGGTGCATGGGGAAGGTGTGAATGCCGGTAGACAGGTTATTACATTTGACTCATCTTTCTCCTATCATGCAAGGAGAACAGTCTGTTTCCATCAAATTCAGATTCCATTAACCCCAGCTCTGCCCTCGCCCCCCAGCCCAAACCTCCCTAGCGCCCCAGATGTTTGGCATACAGAGGTGACTTTGATGACATGGTAATGTCTTTGGGTATCAAGCAATTGAGGCACTCCACACCGCAATGACACCATGGCACCAAAACCAAAGAGGGCAGGTTCCAGTGCTGCCTGCAGTCAACAGACGGACAGTTGGAAGGATGCAGATTAGAAGCAGACAGCGATTGATAAGGTGGAGTTTATTTCAGCTCTCTTCTGTTTTGTCTCTTGGAGGCCTGGCTGGTGCTGCAGTCCCAGAGGAGCTGGCTTCGCTCTCAGAAGCCGCTACCGTGGATTCTCCAGCGCTCCCTTAGCTGTGGGAGGAACTCAAATGGCGCTGAAACCAGAGGTGAGTGGAGCTTCAGAACCTCCTGGTTACACTGGTTATGTAGCTCCTAAGCATCTCCTGTTCCTCCCTCTCTGAGATGAAATGCGTTGGAAGGGGACCTTGTGTCTAATGGGGTGGGGGAAGCAAATCTTCCACTCCGTCTTATCCACACAAGAGGCATAGCACAGGCACCAGCAGTACGACTAGAGCCCAGTGCCTTGGCTCTGATCTCTAAGGGGGAGAGGACAGCTTGGCTGCCTTCATCACCTCTTCAGTCCTTGTTTCAAGATGGCCATCAAAGTGCCCACGACGGGGGTGGCCGCCACTTGAGCGTTACCCCCACCTCCCTCAATGTAGGCCACCCCGTGGCAATGGCTTTCCTCCTGAACCTCAGCCCTTAAGCTACATTTCAATCAGCCAACTCTGGTAGGTGAGAGAGGCTCCGTGACCCTTACCCTCAGTCCCCTTTGTTGGAGGGGGGAGGAAGGAAGGGAGGGGAGTGTCTTTGGCCACTATCTGGATTTGGGAACAGGGTGTTTCATTTCCATCTCCTCTAACACTGGCAAGGATATTTCAGGCCACTTTCCAGCTACTGAAAAGAAACTTCAAATAGCAGGGCTGGGGAAAGACAGGAACCCCAATGACCTCACAAGCCTGTGGTCTACGAAGCGTGACTTCTTACACGGGCTCTCCGCTGGAGAAGTATTTTTAAACAGTTTCTCAGCTTCTGTCCTCGGCAAAAATGATCTAAACAAAGGAAGCCCAATGCCCCCTTTGGAAGCTGGTCCTTATTTCCCATTCCCAAGGGTGGAGAGGGCTGGCACTGCCTGTCGAGCAAAATAACACATTTCCTCTTGCCTCTTATAAATAGCAGACAGCCTTTTTTCTCAGGGTGATTGGCAGAGGGGAAGCATCAAGGGATTCCTTCAAGGCTAGGGGCTGCTGGGAGGACCTACAGCTAAACCAGCGGGCAGAGCCCGGCTCTTCAATGTGGAGGCCACATTGAATGGCTCGACTTCGTCTCATTCCCTAAGCCAGGGATTCTCAGCCTCTTTATGATCTGTGACCCACAAAATGGCCAATAGACCATCCCAGCATCCACCCTATTCCATAATCATTTGTAGCTGGGTTTGTGGGTTTAAACTATAGTGCCCCCCCCAACTGGTAAAATATACTGGAATTTACATTCCCCTAAATGGCCAAGTGCTCTCAGTAACACCCAATGTTTGTTCATTCAAAGACACCGTCAAGGTGTGTGACGACATTGAGGTACATTAGTTACTTTCCGTATGGGAAAGCTTGAAACGTGAATCTACTTCCTTACCAATATCCTCACCCTCTGTGCACACACATTTATTTGTTATTGTTGTTCAAGCATGCACAGCGGTTTGTTATTGTAGGGTTGCTTCTGAGAGCCAGGCTGCATACATGCCTTTGTTACTGTAGAGTTGCTCAGGAGATACACAGGAGCGGTGCACATTGGTTTGTTATTGTAGGGTTGCTCATGAGCACTGTGGCCAAGGGCAGTGAAGGCCTTTGCTTTAACTGAACAGCTCTGCACAATGAATTGCTAAGAACTACGTATAAAACAGCAATGCTATGAAGGACCGATGGAGATACAGGCCCACTGGTGTGAGCCACGTAAGAACAGCCTTGCAGAGACTTGCATGCGCTCACACACAGCTGCACTGGGGCTGGCCCTACCTGTACCGCTCCTCTTGCAAGCACTGCGTCATGTAGGTATAGTCCCTCTGCAGCTGTGCCTTGAGATCCTCCATCGAGTCGTCCAGGTGAGACTGACTGTCCTTAATCTCCCGGAGCTCCTCCAGGATGGTGTCAAAGTTATTGTGGTGACTGTCCAGGGTATTGGACTTGGGGCTCCCTAAGCCGCCAGGCCCTGCCCCTGAGTTGCTGCCCCCCGCTGATCCCGAGGTGGCGCTGGAGCACTCGTCGTCACTGCCATACTTGGGGCTGGACACCAGGGTGGCGCTGCCGCTCAGAGTCCTCGAGGCCTCCTCGGGGTGCCCGTCCTCCAGTGTGTCCTTCAGGTGGGCAATATTATCGGCGCTGCCAAACTTGTTCCGGATCAGGCTGGCGAACTCCCGGGGCTTGGAGACCACAGCCGTGTGGGTGACCTGGGACAAACCTGACAGGCTCCCCTTGACGCCTTCCACTACTCCGCCTCCGAAGCCACTGATGCTGGACCGGACGTTGGCCCCCACATCCTTGAGGCCCTGGTGCATGTCCCGGAAGACATCCTTGGGCTGTCGGGAGAGCCCGTTCTGTTCAATCTCCTTTAGCTTCTTGTGGTAGTGCTCGAGTTTCTTATGGAGCTGGGCGATGGTCTGGGCCGACTTCTGGTTCTTCTTCTCAAAGACTTGCTTGATGCGGGAAGCCTGCTGCTTGTCCGCGTTGTTGGCCAGTTTCAGGTACTCGGCCACGTTGTCGTCCCGAGCCTCCTGCTCGATCTTGATCTGCTCGGTGATCTTGAGGATCTTCTGGTGCAAGTGGTCAATGGCGGCTTTCGTCCTGTGCGGGTCGGGGGTGCCATCTGGGACGTCCAAGCAGATGTTGGCGACGTCGGAGTCGCCGTGGCTGGCACTGGAAGGCAGGCTAAGCGTGCTCACGTCCCCTTTGTCTAGCTGGGAGCAAAGAGAAAGGAGAAGTGTGAATAGAGGGGTCTAAAAACAATACAGCCAGGGAACAGGGGGAGCTTCAAGTCCCACAGCAGTGAACAGACGGAAAAAGAAGACAGACAGACAAAAGCAGCTTGGTTCCTGGTAGATGTTTCCCATCAGTAACGCCACTACTGGTACCATTTGTAGAAGCCAATGGGAAGATTCAGCATCAAAACTGTTACACTGGGTACCCTTATAGCAGATAGGCTATTCTTTGAGTGAGCTTCTGCTCTAAGGTCACCTGCACAGGGCAGCTTGCCTCTGACATTTTACCCTCGTTCAAAGCAAGGATAGTGTGCTAGATACTCCGGTGTTTTACTAGATTTTCAAATCCAAACCGTCTGGGGGAAAATATCATTGCAAAAAGTTCTAAGTTTGGAAGGATTTCCGGTTCTAACATCTTGTACTCAGGATCTGTCTCCTCTCTTCACAGAAGAGTTACTGCTTTGTGAGTTCTAACAAGGCTTAGCACAATTTCTTCTCAAGCTGCCAAGGTGGGGAAGTAAAATTTTCTCCACTTTCCAGAGGAGGAAATGGACGCTCGGAGAGGGGCAGTGACTTGGCCTGAAGCTATTTAGTGAGTCAATTTTTCCCCTGTAGCACTGGGCATTGGCCACTGTTGGACAGTGATGCCTTGTTCCTCTGTAAGAGGATTCCAGATCCCTTTACAAACATTCTCAACCTCTCAAGTCCCCCCAGTCTGAAATGTCTAAAAAGCACACGGCCTTCCTATTTGAAAAGCACAAAACTAGTGGCTGAGTTTTCTATGCAAATTGTTATGCAAATCTAGGTGACGCATAAATGGCTTGCGGCTTTTCTAATGAAGACCTGAATATTGTTGGCAGACACTGCTTGATTTCTAATTTCCATCACATTTTCACCAAATGACCTTTTAGTACAGTATAATTTAGACAGATCGTTACTTGGGAATACATTATCCCCAGGGAGCATTTTGCACAGGAGGAGTGACACATTCTCTAGAGACTGCACATAAAGATTTAATAACAGGGACATGTCCTAGATGTGGATGAAACAAGCACAGATTTCATTACTAGGAAGGGGTTTGTCTCTGTTGTTTACTGTTGATTCTCCTCTCCTCTACGGGTTGCTATTATATTAATTATATGGAACCCACTATTAATGACTTCAGTGGAAGCAGAAACAGGCCTTTAGACAATAAGCTCCTGGACACAGTGACCATGTCTTCCTATGGGTCTGTGATGTCTCCTGAGCACCTACGGTGAGGCGATCTGCTTGGATACTTTTCTCCCCAGGCTGCGGTGGTCCATCCATGCAGTTACCAGCCAGCCCATCTGCCGGGTCCATACATGGTTCCTGGCAGCCAGCGCTAAAGGTAAAGGTATCTGGGGCTTGCAGCGGGCTATGCAGCATGTGGATACTTCTAGGGAACTTGAAGGGTGCTTTTGGAACCCAAAGGACAGAGAACATCAAGGGCCAGTGCATGCTGGGGATGATTGTAGCAGTGTAGTAGCTACACTGGTGCAACTCCCCAGCACAAATGCATCGTGTCAGATTTGGGGCTTGCACTAGTACAACTTTCCCTGTTTAACCTTGGTGCAGCACATCTACACTGGGGCTTTGCACCAGTACAGATGGGCCCAAAGCTGAGGATTGAGATGATCTTTGACGATACACAGAAATAAAGCGTTTTCTCTAAAAAACGACATGTTCCTTCTTCAGCCCTTGCCCCCATCCGTGGCTGAGAGATTACAAATGTGTGGAGGGAGAGGGTGGAACTAAGGCAGGACTAAGGATTATCTAGACCATCCCTGACAGGTGTTTGTCTAACCTGCTCTTAAAAATTCCCAATGATGGAGACTCCACAACCTCCCTAGGCAGTTTATTCCAGCGCTTAACCACTTTGACAGTTAGGAAGCTTTTCCTAATGTCCAACCTAAACTACCCTTGCTGCACTTTAAGCCCACTGCTTCTTGTCCTATCCTCAGAGGTTAAGAAAAACAATTTTTCTCCCTCCTCCTTGCAACAACCTTTTGTGTACTTGAAAACTGTTAACATGTCCCCTCTGTCTTCTCTTCTCCAGACTAAGCAAACCCAATCTTTCCAATCTTCCCTTATAGGTCATGTTTTTTAGACCTTTAATCATTTTTATTGCTCTGGGCTTTCTCCAATTTGTCCATATCTTTCTGGAAATGTGATGCCCAGAACTGGACACGATACTCCAGTTGAGGCCTAATTAGCATGGAGTAGAGTGAAGGAATTACTTCTCATGTTTTGTTTACACTTCTCCTGCTAATATATTGCTTTTTTTTTTTTGCAGTGGCGTTATAGTGTTGACTCATATTTAGCTTGTGATCCACTATGGCCCCCAGATCTCTCTCTGCATTACTCCTTCCTAGGCAGTCATTGCTCATTTTATATGTGTACAGCTGATTGTTCCTTCCAAAGTGGAGTACTTTGCATTTGTCCTTATTGAATTTCGTCCTATTTACTTCACACCATTTCTCCAGTTTGTCCAGATCGTTTTGAATGTTAATCCTGTCCTCCAAAGCACTTGCAATCCCTCCCAGCTTGGTATCGTCCGCAAACTTTATAAGTGTCCTCTCTATGCCATTATCTAAATCATTGATGAAGATAATGAATAGAACCGGACCCAGATCCGATCCATGCAGGACCCCACCTCTATGCCCTTCCATTATGACTGTGAACCACTGATAACTACCTTCTGGGAATGATTTTCCAACCAGTTATACACCCACCTTACAGTAGGATTTCACCCTTTGCCTTCCTTTTTCACAAGGAGACTTCCCGATGCCCCATAAGCGGACCAGCTGTGTATCCCCTTTATTATTTGTATTATGCTCACACTGAGACACCTTCAACTAAGGTCAGGGCCACATTGTGCTAGGTGCTGTACAAACACAAAGCAAGAAGCAGCCCTGCCTCAAAAAGCTAACAAAGGAAGGACTGTTACCCCATTTCACAGTCCAAAATTAAGTGACTCAAACAAGGTCCCATACAGAGTCTGTGGCAGAGCCAGGGATTTAAACCAGGTCTCCAGTCTCTCTCCCTATAAACAGAATAAGAAACCTCCTTCTGGGCATGATCCTTAGAGGAGCTTCGAATGTGGCACATCTCAGGTACTTGGCACATCTCAGGATCACACCCACCCCTGCAGCCTTTTGCTGCTGGCAGTACCAACGGTTTCTCATTCAATCTACCCAGATCAGCATTTACATGGTACCTTCCATTTTTTGTCTGGCTCCACCAACCTCTTCCGTCTCATGGTAGTTCAATCCACATGGCTGAGCAGCGTGGAGAATCCGGCTAAGCAAGAGCAGCGAGGGAATACAGTCTGGAGGATTTGTAAACGATGCCAGGGAACCATCCAGAGCAATTATCGCTCTGTTTCAGACGCCTGACTGTACATTGGGGCAGGGGGAAGAAAGTCACGGGAACAAAACTCAACCCATATGCAACCCTGGAGAGAGTTGCAAACTTGCTCCATCCTTATTAGATCAGCAATTTTTTTTAAAAAACCTTATAGACTTTACAAACTGCATCTGCCAGGCTATTCTTAGCCATTTGGTCGCTCCTGTCCTTTTCCAGGCCCAGTGCCCAGGGAAGGCTTCACCCTTGTCTCTTATCGGCTGGCAGGAATTGGAAGCTGCAGGAAATGGATTTTCCCCCCAGTTGTATATTTCTATACACAGTAAAGGATAAAAGCAATTTAAAAAAAGAAATAAAACAACCCAAGATAGCTACGATGAAAGCTGAAAGAGGAAACTCTGCTCAGCTCAGCCAATTAACTGCAGAAGTTGCTCAGCTTTGTTTTTGTGAAATGCATAATTATGGCAGAGACTGGGTCATTTAATTCCCCTTTTTGTCAAGTACACAGCCCACACTGAGTCGGGGGGGAAGTGGTCACTGGAAAATACTCCTGGTCACCAGTATGACAAACCTATATCAATGGGAGATGACCCTGAAAATCTGTTGGCTTGCAGTGGTTCTGGAGATGGATCTTCTGTAGCGTGGGATCATTTAACAGGAAGAGATTCCCAAATTTCTGGGACAGATTAATTCAATGGAGTGATGCTAATTTACACCAACTGAAGATCTGGCCTTTAGCTGACCACGAGGCTGGGAGAAAGTAAGAGGCTGGAACAACAGGAAATGCATGGAAATACTCTATGGCCCAGATTTTAAAAGGTATTAAGCATTGCTACGCTAAGCATTGCAACGCCTAACTGATTTAGGAGCCTAAATCTCATTTTCAGAAGTGATTCAAGCACTTGAGAGACAAAATCCCTCGACTGTCAATGGGATTTTGGCTCAAAAATCCCTTTTGGGAATGAGATCTATGCTCTAAAATAGTAAGACATTGCATGAGGAGCAGGCCACCACCTAAATCACTTTAAACATCTGGGCCTAGGTCCCTAAACAGTGCAACCTAGTGGCCAGTACACAAGACCAAGGCCAATACGTTCAAATGTGGGTGGCCAAAATTAGGCCTCTATATCCACATCTCAGTACCCAAAGCACTTGCCTCTGTTTGGGTCAGTTCTTTAAATGCACTGACTTGGACAACAGTGGCTAACAACTGGTGCTAGCCTGCAGGTAGAGACAAGGGCTGGCAGGGGTTTGCACCTCTTGAGCTACTCAGGATTTAATCTTAATTACAAGTAAGGATGAGCCTTGACCAGCCCAGTCTGTACAAACCCCTGTACGTCCTGATCTTCGCTTAGGGGTGCAGTTCTACTGACACTGCATCGGGGTTATTCATAAGTACAGACAAGGCCAGCCAATCCCCGTGGCATTACCCAGAATAAAAGCCACTGGTGGTTATTCTCTAATCTCTACCTGTATGTACGTTCACCCCATATATACATGTGCGAGAGAGACCGCATGCTGGAGTATTCCATGCTAGAGGAGACCTAGCACTGCACTCAGACACTCCTGAAGACGTGCTGAGAACTACCAGGCGATGCTCCCCCAAACACCTTCTGATGGGGAAATCAAATTGCTCACGGAGCCACGGAAGCTACTCTGCACTTAATGCGAAGCAGCATGGTTAATGCGCGCTTTTTCGAGAGAGGTCCCTGGACTCAAGTGGCACATCAAAGACGCAGCAGCACTGACAAAGGGAGATTAAAGGAGTACCACACCCTGCCTGGCATGTATTATTCAAGCTTCCTGTCTCTTTCGGAAAGAGCACGTCCGACTGGAGAAGTTCCCTCGGGGTCACGGCTCCAAAGTCGATGGGTTTCGATGTTAATCGTTTAATATGAAATCCCATTTCGCGCTGCTTCGTTAAATTAGCTGGGGCACCGATGTCATTAAGTGAGGTTAAAAGGTTGACGTGGAAACGAGGCAGAACCAGACAGTGCAAAGTCACTTTAAAGCGGCACGAAGGGAACAATCCTGCCAGGGCAAGGGGGAAGCGAAGCACAGAAAACACGGCCCCCCTGCACCAGGAAGCAGGACGACAGCCTCTCTCTGCCTGACTCTGCCTCCTCTGGTGTAAACAGCCCTGCGGATTACGGACTTGAAACCGAGAGGCTGGCGTTGCTGAAATACCGAATGCAGGCAGTTGGTCACCTCTGGACCAAATTTATCCTTGACAGCTATGGCTGTTCTGCCTGACAAATGTGTACCTGCCTCCTCTCTCTCTGCACCCCCCCCCACTAGTGCCACTGGATGCTCTTTCTCCTGTGCAAATTCACTGGTGGAGGGAGGAGCTGCTCCCTAGCTCGTCTCTGTCCTTACTTCGGACCGCGTCCCCTAAACTGACGCTCTACCAGGTGGCGAGGCACTGCTGCCGGTGCTCTCCCCCTTCCACCTGCTGTGTGTGGTGGAGGGCAACATGAAGCCTTGGTCCTTAATCTCCAAGCAGTTTCTCCCCTTGATGGGGCTACAGCTCAGGAGCGTGGAGTGGAGGGATTCCCCTGACCCGTTAGCCCACACCCTCGCCAGTGCAGGAAGGCTTTGCACTTCCTTGCTTAGCGCAGAAAGCGGCTTCCTCAGCCTGACCCGAGACTGACACCGGAGCAGCGCAGACTGCCTGGGCGCTGAGCCGACAAGCCCCTGAGCAAGAGCTTGTGCTGGAGCCGTGAGGACAGCCCGAAAAGGCTGCTAACATGATGAGACAAGACAAGCAGGCTGGCTGCTAATGGCAGTATCAAGGGGAAATGTCTGAGAAAACCCAACTCCTGGAGGACGGTGTAAATAGCATGGAGGGAGGTAGCAAAGCAGCTCATCTTAGTAAGCTGGAAAGGGGACCCAGCCACCATTCAGGGAGGTTTACATGGACACTAAGGCTGGACACCACTTGCATGGACTGTTTGGTGAAGAAAGCTTGGCCAGAGGCAGCACGCTGGCCTGGGGCTCAAAAGATGTGGGTTCCGCGCCCCAGGCTGCCAGAGATGCCCTGTGTCACGTTGGGCCAGTCACGCAGTCATTCTGTGCCTCAGTTTCCCATGTGTGCAATGGAGATGCCTGCCCTGCTCTACCTCTCTGGGGTGTTAGGGGGATACATACAGTAGACTCTCCATTATCCAGGATGATAGGGGAAAAATAATTCTGGTTAATAAAATCCTGGATAATCACCATCCATAGGAAATATGGGGAGAGGGGGTTGATTCACCAGCCATCCTGTGCCAGGGGGAGGGGGTGCTGGTTCACTGGCTGCCCTGCGCCCTGGTAGGGTTTTTTTGTGTGTGCGCTTGGGGCGGCAGCAAAGCCAGAGCCGGCCCTGCGAGTTGCGCATATTTTTTTTTGACATCCTGGTTAATCCACATCCTGGATAATCGAGAGTCTACTGTACGTTAAAAACGGTGAGGTGCTCAGGTACTAGGAGAGCCACAGATGCTGGAACTAGGGGTGCTGGGGGCTGCTGCACCCCCTGGCTTGATGTGGTTTCCATGATATCCAGAGTTTACAGTTTGCTTCAATGACTCTCAGCCCCCCACGCCACAAATTGTTCCACCTCCGCTGGAGCCAGCTAAGTACCGAAGACAGAAAGCTTGGGGACAACTGTGGATAAACACATCTGAGATCCAGGCTGACCTTAAACTTTAATTTTCCCACCAGCTTCTAACAATACACACTTCACACACATGGGCATGCAGGAATGATCCTACACACAAGCGCCCATGAGAATCTAGCCCCACATCGTGCTTGGCAGGACTGTCATCTACCAAACATGAACACTCCATTTCTGGCTTCCAAATTCTACGCAGGAACCCGAGACCCAATGGCAAGTCACCTATTCTGGGAGACAATTACTGTTCTCATCTGAAAAGCGGCTTTGCAGATACCAGTGGTGGGTGGGTGGGACGAAAAGACAACTGCTGCATGTGATGTAATCGGACTAAATGGAATAATAATAATAAAGAAAAGCGTGGTAGGACAAGATTTTCAGGGCAAAGCTGTTTTAAAATCATAATGATCAGCTACATCTGGGGAGTTGTTTTGTTTTTCATTTTCAGCCTCTGCCAAATATTCTCATTTTAGGTCTAATCTTCAAAGATTCAAAGCCAATGGGAGCTGTGGGGGCTCTGAAAAACCAGGCCATTCCTGTTTAGGTGCTCAACTTTAGGCAGGTTTGGGATTTTTGGCTGGTCCTTGACACTGAGCATCTCCCTTTCTTTGCCTTGTGCGCTCTCTGGTTCTGTTCCAATCTCTCTAGTTTCTTATACTGCGTTCATCACCATAGTATTGGAGCATCTTCCCGTAGCGCAGGGAGTCATGGGACTAATATCTGTCATGTATTCTTTCTCCTCTCATCCTCTCCCCAGATGGACAACTGGCAGCAGGATCCAGGGCATCTTACCTCCCAGTCTCCCAGGCCGGCTGGCTCTCCGGTGGCTTATGTGAAATGGATTCAATCTCGCCAAAGCGCCCATTGCTGGGCCTCAGTGCAGCACTGAAGGTATGTCGACGCTGCAGTTAGATACCCGCAGCCGGTCCATGCAGCTGACTCGGGCTCATGGCAAAGGGCTGTTTAACTGAGGCATAGATATTTGGGCTCGGGCTGGTGCCCAGGCTCTAGCACCCTGCGAGGTGGGAGGATCCCTGAGCACCAGAGCTTCAACGTCTACATGGCAATAAAATAGTCCCTTAGCTCAAGCCCAAGTCAGCTGGCATAGGCCAGCCCTGTGTTTCTAACTGGCGTGTAGACACACCTTGAGTGCCTTCCACTCCCACTGGAGCCAATGAGTGGGCTGTGGGGTATCATGTGTCCTCCACAAACCCCTCCATCAGTGCTACCAGACACCATTGTTGGCAGACGCAGCAGATAAAATGGTGTCGGTGGGGCTGGAAGCCAATGTCTCCTCTCCCGAGAGGGATTCTCCAGGGCAGGGCTAAAACATACGAGCAGGGGAAGCATGGGCGTAATTTGCCCTGCTTCCACCCATGTAGCAACTTGTCCTGAGGCTAGAGGACTTTGGAGTCTGGGGCTGTCTACCCTGCCCCTCTCATGTGAATGCAACCCTCAAAGCTCTGCTCTGTCTGACCCATAGCAACCCAGAGGGAAAACCAACCTGGTTATTATTTTCTAAGCAAAAGCACAGTACAGCTTTCAGCAGCATTAAAGGGAAATGCCATTTAAATCCCAGCAAACCTAAATGACTGCCCAGAGGATTTAACAGAGGGATTACTAAAAGCTGCACTCTCCATACATGAGGAAAACCTTTCAAAGCAAAATTAAACTTCCATTTGTTTCCTCACGTTTCTTTTCCTAAGGAGGCGGGTCACTGGTGGGACTAAGTGGTTTCCATGATATAATGCGAATGCACTACAGGGCCCTTGTGTGTACAGGGAAATGTGAGGAACCTTTGAGGCTCTTTGTCCTCGAGGGAACAATCCCAAAGAATCTAAGAATTATTGGTGCTGGCGTCTGCTCTTCCTGCAATCAATGCTACATTACTTTTCCATAGCACCACTCATCTGAGGATCTCAAAGTACTTCACAAACATTAATGATACTTGCAACACAGCCTTGTGAGTTAGGTCCTTATAATTAGCTCTGTATCACAGATGGGTGCACTGAGGCAAAGAGGTTTGTCCAGGACAAAGGAGTGGAACAGAGAATAGAACCCAGGAGTCCTGACCTGCAGTCTCTACTGCTCTAACCTCTTATGCCACATTCACCTCACAGAGCAGAGAACAGAACCCCTTCTTGACTCCCAGTTCCTCACTGCTATAAAACCCTCTCCTTCCAGGGCCACGAGCAGAGCTCAAAATGCCTTGACCCCCACAGCTACTCTCTGAATGCTCTGACTACCATTACTAATGGCCGCAGCATTGCCTAGCACAGAGGAGCAGACTGTGGAGAAAGGTTAACAAAGTAGATAGTAACAGATTCCTTCTCCAATTCACCAGCTTGACAATATTTCTTTTATTTAATTTGGGGAGCTGAAATAAGAGCTTTCCACACAGTCACAGATGCCCTGAAATCAAACATGCCAGCGGATTTTATTTATTCATGGAAGCCTGTCTCAGTTCTGCAATGAGCATTAGAAATGTAACTATTGACTGCCCCTGCAAATCCATGCCCATTTTAGAATGATCCTTCCCTTGACATTACTGTAAGATCAACGATTGCCAAGACCTACCTCCATCTCATGAAGGATACGGGAACCCAAAGGTCAGTCCACATGGGCTTTTCTGCTGCTTCGCCTTACCCACGCTGAACTGGAATGTGATGTGCCAGTGCAAACCTGATACATCGTGCCGACAGCTCTCCCTGCCATGCTGAGAAATGCTGGCTAAGGGAACATGCCCATCCAATTACCTACGAAGTTTAGAAGAGAGGGAGGGACCTAGGGTATGTCTAAACTACAGCAGCACAGCTCCTATACTGCCGTGCTATATTGTAGGTGCTTCCTGCAGTGACAGAAGGGGTTTTTCTGTGACTGTAACTAATCCATCCCTTTGAGAGGCGGTAGCTAGGTCAACAGAATTCTTCCGACAACCTTGATGTGTGTACGGAGGGGGTTAGGTCAACCTAACTACAGTGCCCAGGATGCAAAATTTTTCACAGCCCTGAGCGATTTAGCTAGGTCAATCTAATTAGTCTGACTCCAGTTAGAACTGAACAACTAGGACTCTGTTCTGCTATTCCAATGCACTCAAAGCTCCCACTGAATTCCCTGGGAGTTTTGAATGAGTAGGGACTGCAGGATTGGAGCTAAGATGTTTTGCCCAACTAAGGACTGCTGAATCAGTACATCTAGTCTATCAATGCTGTTTAAAATCCCAATTGTTGCAGCTAGACACTTAGAGAGACATCGTATCTAATTAACTACCTGTGTATCTAGGTGCTTATATTGCACTTATCAAAGTACTTCCTGAGCCCTGAACACAGCAGTTATTACTATTACACGCCTATGGTCTCAAATGGTACATCCTCAAGGGGCCTCACCCATCCCACCGCTCGCGCTGCCACAGCTATCTTCTATTTTTAGCACTCTGTCTCGTACTGAGCTAGCACAAGTACGTCTCCGTGAGCTGGCAGCCAGCAGTGTAAACATACCCTCACTCTGACACTGGTGTGACTCCACTGAATTTTGTAATACTTGCTCCACATTTGCCCTAGCAGACATGAGATCCAAAGCTGACCCAGCGCCTTCTCACTCTTCTGACATCTGATTTCATTTCTTTTTGACATTGTAAATGAGGACAAGATGCACCCAAATAAGGGATGAAACAAGGGAGAAAACACCTCCACCCATCTAGGAAGAGGAATGTTTGTTTCTATAAATTGCCATATTCTCCTGTGACAGGCGTAGCTCGTGGGCACCTGAGCCAGTCTCTGCAATCGCTGTTTGTGCTTTGCTGAGTGAACGTTTTGGCATTTCTTCAGCAAGCAAGCCCCAGTTCTTTCCCAATGCACGGAGCAGCAAAGCTATTAACTAGTCCTGACACAAGTGGCTGGGAAGGGGTATTTTTGTTCTTGTTGTTGTGTTTGTTTTTCTCACACTGGATTTTGTTTTTTTTAGATAAGGGAAAGTGTGAGAGACTCTGATACTTGGGTGTTCCCTGCTGAGTGAATCACCCTGTCTGTCTATGCACAGTAGCTTGCCAGCCTGACAAGAAGTAGCACAAGTATGTCTCCCTGAGCTGGAATTCACTCGTCCCCCCCTCCAATGTAGACATGTCCCGAATGAGACCAGCTTCACTGTACCTAGTTAGAGATGGGCCCAAAGCAAACACCATGTCACCATGTAAATGTGTTTAATGATTCTGGCTGCCTCCATTTTTGGGTGACCAATTTGAGACACCTGAATTTCAGAGGACGGGCGCTCCGAACGGTTTGGAAATTGGGCCCTTTTAAGGTGTCTCAGGTTGGTGCACCAACAATCACTAGCCACTTTTGAAAATCTAGGCTTAGGTTTGAATGGCCCCAAACTTTAAGGGAGTTTGGAACCTAAACCCAGCTCTTTATAGTGAGGCAAACCAAAGCAGTAAAGCCAAGCTTTGGGTTGTCCAAAAATCCAGATCAAGAGAGTACAATAGATCAGAAGCATTTACACACACTTATCATGCAAGCTACAAAGGCAAAGGTTTATTTCCAGTACTCCATTAATCCCACCCCAAAAGCTACTGGAGACAACAGCTTCCAAGATGTTCTTTTCAGTGCATTTAATGGTACCCTCCAAGATGATGAGCCAATCTTGTCCCAGATATGTGTTGAAGGGGGAAGACCAAGTAGATTCCCATACAGCTTATTTGTCCTATAACATCATGATGCTGCAACCGCTCAGCATGAATTTTTATCTTGCTGCCGCGGGGGCAGAAAACTGCAGCCAAAGTGGCAACTCTATTGGATACTTGTTATTAATCATGTTTATTGCGGGAGTGCCTATGGTCCAACCAAGAATGGGATCCCATTGCTAGGTGCTGTACAAACACAGAGTTCCTGTCCCAAATTGCTTACAATCTAAACACACAAGAGAGCTCTGGGGTGCAGGAAGGGGTATAAAACACAAGCACGCTGAATAATGCTATGGCAGGACATGGCATGTTAGTGCCCCTTTTTTGGGGGGTAGGGAGTTACTTAGGAGGGGATCAACTAAATGGGAAAAAAGTGCAGGATAAAATATCTACCTGTCACTGGGGCTTGCCTGTTCTAGACTAAACATACCTCACCCTGTTTCCACCAGAATGGGTTAAAAAACCTAGTGCTCTAGAAGGCCAATGAGTAGCAGACTCACTCAGAAGATCTAGGTTCTGTTCCCAGCTTTAGGGTCAGCTGGTTGAGTGTCCTTGGATACATCACTCCCCTTTTTGTGTCTCAGTTTCCCCATCTGTGAAATGGTGATAATGATACTGTGACCCACTTTTGAGCAGTGCTGCATGTTGTTATTCCATCTCCGATCACCCAGAGAATGGAAGCCATTAGGCCAAGTTCTAGCCAGCATTATCGCTGCTTCCTGTGGCCCTGTCTACACTAGGAAATGGATCCTGACATGCTTTAACTGCTAGTGTAGCATAAAACCATCCTCTTCACTGACAGCACTCGAGACTCAGATCTATCAGCCCCACAAATGCTCTGACCCCCAAACTCCATGCCTCCATGTGCTGAGACTGTGGGCTCCCCAAACCCTGCACAGCAGAAACTCTTATTATATTCTATTAGAAAACAAACATGTCAAAGAGTGGCTGGCCCCTTTAAGAGGGAGTGGCGTTCAGAGACCCTGTGATTCACTAGCTGCTTCCCAGGTATGTGGGTCAGAGAAGGGAGAAAGAGACAGGAAGTCAAGGTGTGACCTGGTTGAGAACAGAGGAGAGACAGAAGGAGCAGCAGAATGACTCAAGGAAAAGAGTTGCAGGAAACCAAGAGAGCCATAACGGTGAGCTATTGGTGATGGGTGTTAAGGGAATGTTTGAAAGCTCTGGCTAGAGCTGGGAAACCCTGCCTGGTTGCAAGAAAACATACCTAGGGGCCCCTTGGAAGATATGAAGAACCAAGGTGGTCAGTGAGAGCCAAGTAGCAGCAAGGGGTTGTTGATTCTGGAGGGAGGTCCCCAGCAGCAGGGGAAAAAAACCTCACAATCTAGGAGGCCTTGGAAGTGAAACACTGCAGGGAGGGAGACCTGACTTGGGGCTTCTTGTGGGTGAGAAGCAGGTCTTGGAGCTCTCAGGCAGATGGTATGGAGGGTGGGGCCCTGGAATAAAGGCCAGAGTGGCTAATGACTCTTGGGTCAGTGACCCTGGCAAGGTGACCCTTGAATGGGATTGAAAAGCTGCTGCGTTGTCACCTTGTTTCACTTCGGGACTTGGAGAGGACCTGTTTTTTACTATGAGGGATCTGTAGCCTGGCATTTTACATGTATGAAAGTGGTTGAATTTGCTGCTAACAAAGGCAATTTTCCTTGGCATGGGCTACAGAAAGGGGACACCGAGGCAGCTGTTCATGCGGTGCCGTGGCCACGTTGACAAGTTATGAGCTTTCGGTAGATACCTTACCTGTTACTCTTTTGGGATAAATATCCTGCAAGACGTGTTTGGTGTAATGAGTTTCTCAGGTTTGAAGTGAGAATTGTCTGCAAAGAACAGGGGACCCTTTGTCAAGTTGTCTTTCTGTCACAACTGCCACCGAAGGGCACCCCAGATGGAGGCTGCCCTTTGACAAACTAAGAGGGAACATTTCCCTTTTAAGATGCATACGCCCACTGGCAGGTCTGAGGACAGGTCCATGCACTGGCCGCCTGCATTTAATAGAAGGAACGCCTGCAATTTGCAGATAAGCTAAACAGTGTGAAAGGAGGAAACCGCCACGAAAGCAGCAGGCTTGTTGTCAAGCTGCAGAGAGACCATAAACTCTGCAACCGGCCAGTCTGCAGCTGGCAGAACCTTGCAAGTGCCCTCATGCAGTTCCGACATTCTGGGGGCATCAGGTTCTCAACCGCCTACTCTGCATATCTAGAAAGGGAGAGAAGCATCCTTTAGATAGTTAATCCTTGCAAAAGCTGGCTCTGCAAAGAAGGCGGGACCCAAACTGCTCACAGAAAGAGGGAAACAAAGTCACAAAAAATAACATCCCCCAACTTGCTCTCTGTATAAAAAACAATCTGATCTCAGCAATAGCCTCTAGAGATTAGCACTTTGCTGGCAGATAAGAACACTTGGGTCCATATTTATCCCTCAGTACTACTCCTGCTACCTCACAGAGTTGGGCAAGGGTGTAAACCAGGGAAGAACTCATCCCTATACACATCTGGTTTGAGTCCTGTAGCATGTTTAACGGCAGTTCATGGAATACTCACGGTGCCTTTCATCTCAGGATCTCAAAGCACGTGATCATTAAGACTCACACCCCTCTGATGAAACTGAGGCACAGGGAGGTGAAGTGATTTGCCCACACTGGGCCTGTGGCAGAGATGGAAATAAAATCCTGTAGCCTTGAAACACCATAAATTGCTCTAACTACCAGGTGAAATTCCCTGTCAGGTTCCATGGCCAAACCTTGCTCTGTGGAAAAACGAACCCTGCTCAAACCCAGTGACAGTGACACAAAACATTCCTCCTGGGGACCTCTAGACTGAGCTGTCACTCTGGCCCTGCCCTCTTTCCTCTAACCATGTCCCAGCCTGGGCAGCAGGGGCCAGCTCTGTGCTAGGCAGGGATTTCCCCAGCATGGGGGAATTCTGCCGGCTAGTGACACTGGGCTTTTCAGCTTCATCATGATACATTTTAAAAAGACAGTTCAATCCTCTCCTTTTCTGGTGTGTGGCTTAAAAGCAGGGAAAAGGGCAGACAAAATAAACACATGAATCAGCAGAGCTTGTAAGAATAAGAGAAGGGGCAGAGATGCGAAATTCAGATCTGGTTTTCAGTTGACAAAAGCTGGTGATGTGTGGCTGTATCACACACTAAAAGCAAAACTCACAGGTATCCAAATACATAGGTCCCTGGGTACGCAGCTTTCTGAGTGATAGAGCAGTTATTAACCTGTTTGACACAGACTGAAAACCCTCTGCTGGGATTCCAGCACCTTGATCAATCAAAATCCCAGGTTAACAGTGTCTTTAATCTGTTTGATTTTAATTTCACTCTTCTGATAGAAAAAAAGCGCTTACCCAAACCCCTCCACCATATCTAATTCCCACCAGGCCAGGAAAAATCCCCCCCGCACCTGAAACATGCATTAAATATCCCCTTCCTTCCCCATGCTGAACTTCCCTTTCTTATTTAAGCTTTCTGGGGAAACCCTGGATTAAATTCTGCTCTCACTCACTGGAGCAAATGCACTAGTCAGTAGGGGATGCACTCCTCCATGCTTTTACAGGATGGGGATTACAACTGTGAGCCAGAGCTGGGATTCTCCGCTCAGGGCCCTACTGTTCATTCTGATGCTATCGAGAGCCTCCTTTGCCTACGAGCCAGCCCCACAGAACACATGCAAATCCCATGCCACCTGTCAGGCTCTTCTGGGTCAGTTTAGGAAAGACTCAAATGCACAGACCTTTCCCCAGGACGTTCGAGCAACACTGATTAAGTCCCAGGGCTCAGGATCACGTCCTACACATAGTCTGCAGGGAACCTGGAAAGCAGCGTTGTATGTTCACTGATGATCCCCAGCTCGAGCGTGGGCCTAGGGAGAGGGGATTGCCTGTTTTGACCTCCCCAGCACAAAGGAGGTTAGAGGGCCTCTTGGCCTGATAGGATGGAACGTGCACAAATGTTTCCTCTCAACATTGTAACTCCTCTAGGGTTAGCAGGCGTTAGCAGACACAGTAGTGCCAGTGTTTTGCAGTGTCTGCCACCAAAGGGACTGACTGCACTTTTCACACATCCATTCTCTTAGCCTCATGACCCCCCTACGATGTGGGTAAGAACTACTACCCTCAGGTGGCACAGAGATCACCTAGTGCACCAACATCAGGGCTAGGAATAGAATTGACATCTCCTGAGTAGCCAGCCCCTGCTCTAACCACTGTGACATACTGCCATTTCAAAAGGCCTTACTGAGCTGGTTCTTACTTGGCCCCACAGGGACAGCACCTCGGTGGGGATCCCAGTAGGTCGGATGGGGAAAGTGGGTTTTTTTTCACCAGGGTGTTGGCCTTTGGCGTTGCTGGTAGGCTCCCCCTCATCATTAGCCCAGGCCTTTCGTTAGCAGACATAAACCACTGCAAGATCTACATGTGTATTTCAGGCCCTGCTAATATGAGGCAGATTTTCAAGAGTTTAGATCTCGTTTAGGTACCTAAAGAAGCGCCTGGATTTCCAGAAGCGTGGTGCACCTTGGGCGCTGAGCTCTGGAAAATCTGACCCTCAGCTCTTTTGAAACCCTGGCCCCAATAAGCAAAGGGTCACCTAGCAATACAAGCCATTCGCACCCAGCACTTTCAAGAGCATTCAGCCACTTGGCCAGAAGCCCATCCTCCAAGCTGCCAAATGCTGTGGCAGGGCTTAGTGGAAACACCTGAGGTACTCGAAGAGATCAGAGCAGTTTCGAAATCAATGCACGCCATTGAAAAAGTCAAACCAGGGCAAAGCTTTGCAGCAGGGGGAAAGCCAAATACTCCACCCACAATACTCAAGTTGACCCGCTCCTATTCCTCACTCACCCCAGCCCTCTATGGACTGTCAGCCCTAGTGCTGAAAGCATTACAAATTGTCTCCCAACCTGGGCCTTAAAGTGCTGCAGTTGAGCTCCTTACAGACCTGACAGCCGGCCCCTTAGCAGCCTACTTAACATGCACAGGGTCCAGGCTGGTCCTCATCTCTGGAAATCTTTTCCTAGTTCATGCACAGAAGCAGGAAGGAGGAGAGGGATGTACTTACAAAGGCTCCCACTAGGGAATTTAAAAGCAATATCCTTTTCCCGGGACAGGAGTCAGAAGGGTGCATTTCCGGCATGGGGAACGCTCCAGTGACTTCTGCAAAGCACCTAGCTGGTGATCCTTGTGCTGGCAAATTCTTCTCCCTCTGTCATGGCTGAAGTTAAGGATTAAAAGGGTGAGCAGTGGCGGGGGACTATGTATATCCACAATAAAAGAAAGCCATTTGCACAGAGGCCGCTCTATGGGGAACTGAAGCTTCTGTATCAGCAGCCAAGAACAATTAGCACAGGCTGGTGCCAGTGAGTACAGAGGGAACCCGGAGGCTGGGTGCTGGAGGGGACGCTCCATCTCTCTCACATTCGCTTTTCCAACTGCTTTCTGAGAACAAATATCGCTCTCAAGACTGTTTGATCAGGTTGCCCTTTTCCCATGAGACGCAGCTTAAGAAATAAACAAAAAAAAATCTAGTGATATTTAACAGTACAGATACCAGTGATATTATGGGATAACCCTTCCACCACATGGAGCTAGCAGTAATAGATATCTACCAACAGCAAAGTAAGAGTTCTCTCATATATGGTATTTTACAAAGAGCGATTAATTGAGTGCAGCCTGAGAGGAAGGATGGTCTTGAGGCCAAGGAAGTGAGCTAAAAAGTCTGCTATGGGTGGCCAATTTCCTCCTCTGCCACAGCCTCTCTGTGTGACATTGGGTAAGTCACTTAATCTACCCTGTGCCTCAGTTCCCCATATATAAACTGGAGATAAATGCTTCACTTCTTCCACATGATGTCCATTTAAATTACAAGCTCTTCAGAGCAGGGAGTCTCTCTTACTACATGTAGGTGCAGCACCAATCGTGGCTGGTGCCCGGGGTCACTAGTAATAATAGTAAAAATGGGGAAAAATTCACAGTTTTAAATCGTGTCAGGACGAACTTCATCCCTTGCATCTGGACAAACTCCCATGGATGCTGAGGGAAGATCTGCCCCAATAAAGGCCTCAGGATTTGACTGACTGAGAAATAAGTTTTGAAATACCAAGGGAGCTCATTCTGTGGAGAGGGTGGATATGAGGAGGTTGGCTTATACTTGACTCAGCCAGATGGGTCAGTTATGGTAAATTGGGATGAGTCAAAGATGATCCCTTAAGTGTGGGATTTGCTACTTCCTGGATGGGTCTCAGGGTGATGCTATTTAAGGCCTGCTGACATTAGGGGAACTTCTGCAAATTTCCCCCCAGTTACTAATATCCGGTCAGCTCAAGCAGAGAAAACATTGGCAGCCTTAGGACTGGTGGCGTTTAAAGCATTGGGGCAATTAGACCTGCTCTCAGTAGTGTTAAATGACATGGCAGCCCAAAGCCCAGCTACTCCAGGACTCCCACTGCTGCTAACAGCCATGTAGATGAGTTGGCGTTAGCAACAGAGGAGGATTTGTAGAACATTTTCCTAGTGTAGACAGGGCCACGAAGTAGGACAAAACTGGACAGTCACAGGCTGTGACTGTAATGGGGGTGAGGAGTCTAATGGTGACCTAGTCACGGTACAGGAATACCCTTGTTTGTTCATTCTGACTTGGACGTTGAGAGCCAAATTCTGCTGTCAGCCACAAAACCTCACTGGCTGAACTGGATTGCAACAGATGTAGAGGAGAAACCAACGTGGCCCTGGGAGTTTGTGACTGTATGTTGTCCACCACCAAAAATCTTGCCGAGTCAGCTTTAGGAGGGCCACGTCCAACGTGAGTTGGCTTATACTGCTATCTGTACAGTGGCCATACAATGCACATCTTAATCGATCACACTCTTCAAAGGAATCTGTATAGTCTCTTGTAGCATTAACTCGAATGGCAAACAACAACCGTAGGTGAAAGCAAGCTTTGGAAGACCAAGCCTCTTTGGTGCATGGTGCGTTGGTACTGTAGCTACATCCCCTTCAGGATTAACTAAATGAGAATACCTAGGAACAGTTTCTAGCCTCTTCTTATGATTTAATTTTGACCTCTTCTAGCACCTTTCACCCGAGGATCTCAAAGCACCTTACCAGCATGAATGAATGAAGTTCCACAACACTCCAGGAGGAGCGTATCGCTTTACAGATGGGGAAATGGAGGTGTAGAAAGTCTAGGGCTGACACGGTCACAAATGGCATCTGAGGCCTCCGTCTTCTTGGTGCCCAACATAAAACAACTTGGGCTGCATTTTAAGAAATGATCTACAGCTCCCATTGATTTCCACTGGATTGGCAGGTCCCCGACACCTCTGAAAACCAGGCCCAAGTTGTTTCAAATTGGGCACCCAGAAATTAGAGACCGCTCTTGGCAATATGTGTCCCTGCCTGACTTATTGAAGGTCACATGGGAGCCAGTGACAGACCCTGGAATAAAATCGCAACATCCTGTCATGCCCATCTCCCGCTCTACTCACTAGGCTGAGCTCCCACTCATAAACGGCTAGATCTGTGTCTGTACATTCCATTCAAATTAATGGACGCTGCACCCTTGAACGGAGGGGAGAACAGGCCTTCAGAATAGAGCCATGAAACAAGCAGGCACAATGAACTGATTCCCGGGGTGGAGGAGGCGCTCAAAGAGCACATCCAAAGAACAATCCATGCTGAGGGTGTTGTATCTGTAATGCATTCACTTGCCCTGTTTGCTTTGATTGCCCTGCAACATTGGTATTATTATTATTAAATATCTGCGAGGTATTGCTGCGGTGGATTTGTTCTGCCAACCTCAGCATGAAATATCCCTGAGCTTTGCAGCTGTTATGAAATCAAAGAAAGGCCTGTGGCAGGAATTCCCCAGGTCTGGCTAAGACTGCTGCTGCAATCAATTTACATTCTCCAGCTCAGGGAGTGGGGACACGAGTCAGGGCCAGTTTACATCATCTTTACCCTGTTTTCTTTTCTCAACAATGGTTCGACTCCTAGCCCCTTCCTCCGAGACTTTTAAACCACTAACATTTTCCAAAGGTCCTGGGGTGACTTACCCTTCACCTCCCTTGAGCACCGCCTACTTGGGTAAGGGATTGAGTCTCACAAAGTTATCCCCATTTAACAGATGGGAAAATTGAGACACATTGGCCCAAAATCCCACATGAAGCTTGAGCCATTGTTATAAGTCAAGTCCATAGGTACCTACGTGAATTAGGTCTGATTTGGAAGGCAGTGTTGCCTAGAGGATAGAGCACAAGACTGGGCTCTATTCTCAGTTCAACCATTGGCCTGCTACGTGATCTTGGACAAGTCATTTCCCTTCTCCATGCCTCAGTTTCCCCATATGTGGGGACAATGCTACTGACCTTCTTTGTAAAACGCTTTGAGATCCACAGTGCTATTATTATTAATCGTTAAAAGGTGCTGAACATCTCAGCTCCTATTGACTTCAGTGCAATTTCTGTGTGCTTTGTCCCTCTGAAACAGGGTGCTTACTTAGGTGCAAAATACAGGCATAGGTGCTTAACTTTAGGCTCTTTCCTGCATTTGCCTGGATCCTATACCTACAACAGTCGTTTCTCATAGTAAAAATGGTATTTAAAGGTTAAACAAAATTGCACTGGGAACAGCTATGTGTCCAGGCAAGATCACATAGTGAAGGTGGGCACTCAGTGCTGATTTCGCTATCATCACCACACAAACTATGATGCAACCAAGAGGGAGACTGACTTTCTATTTTCTTTACAATTTTAAAATGTGCTCTGACGACATATGTTGCTATCTCAATCCGTTTAGCGATTAGTGTCCCAGGCTGTGTCAATCTATCCAGCTGCTGCTATGGCTTACTTCTAAAACACAGGCACATCGCCACAATAGAACCTTGATCATTTGTTCTTTGCTAACCCAGCAGTCTGACTGTTCTCCTCACAAAAGCGGTGGTCTCATCCCACTGCTGAGTAAAGATTTAACAGCTAGGAGTGCAGCAGTGAGTTCTCCTGGTTCTATGACTTCACCGCCCAAATTCAACCATGGAGGAACTCCACTGGCTTCTAAGGAATTACACCAGGAAACGACGGGGCCCCATTCCTTAACAAAAGAACATTTATTGTTACACTATAAATAATTGAGGGCCAGATCCTTAGGCGGTGTAATAGCTCTAGAGAGGATCTGGCCCTTAAAATTAAACCACATTTGTCAGACTCCATCAGCAATGCAAAATCATAGGATTCAGCATCCTGAAAATATACATACATTTAAATCACGCTTGTTAGCTGACCCCTTACTTCATAAAACACACAATCCACTTTGGGTTTGCCAATGGTTAGGGTGAATTAACAAGGCTCCTCTGTGCCAGCGGGTCCATCCGACATCGAACACGTTTCGATATAAGCCAGCTGGCTTATTCTCTGCTCCTCATTCCAAGCTACAAGTAATAAGCAAAGGATACTCCAAGGGTGCTGGGATTCGTTGCATCCCCTGTCTGACAGCTCACAGCACTGGGGGTATTTCTGCTTATTCTTCAGATGCAAAATTGCCTCCTGGAGATGAAGTCTCCTTTCACCATCTTCTTGGCTTTAAATTCTTCCCCTCCTGAATTTGGTCGGCTTAGGAGGAGTCACTGCCTGACATGCAAACCCCTCTGGCTCTCTCCAGCTCTGGAGCATTATCTTTCACTGGACAGTTGTTAATTCTGACAAGTTCTATGTAATCTGATCCTTAAAAGGGAGAAAGCTCCCGCCCTGACTCCCTTGAAACCCAATTCCCTCAGATGCCAGCTGGCGCTGAGGAAGGAGCCACTGCTGTGCCCGGTCTGTCACAGCCAACAAGAACGCCCCTTGTCAGAAATGATGAACTTTGACTGACTTTCCTGAACTCTCTGCCCTAGGCTGCACTGCAGATGGCTGAACTATCTGCACTGAAGACATCTCAGAACCTTCAAGGATGAGAAATGGCCAGTCTTCAGCGTTACAGGGACCAGTCTGGAATTTTCCATAATACCTGGTCTCCATATAAGACCAGCTCGGAACTGGAGCAAAGGTTGTGATCCAATAGCTGGGGAATAATTCTTCCAAGGCGGTCTTTCCAGAACACAATCCCTGAACAATGAAACTCTCCCATCGAGTTCAGTGACCTTTCAATGAAGCCCTAAAAGCAGAGTCATAACTCTGGTGTTTCTAGAATTTCTGGGCTCAATGAACTAAGAGCAACCTGGAGCAACCAAAGGCAGCAGTTCTGAGAAGGACTGCATCTGAACAAACACTGCTATGGAATCCCAAAGAAGCAGAAGAGGAGGAAATAGAAGGCTACAGAAAACATGTGAAGAACAGGGCATCTCGGTCCGCCACTTGAATTAGACAGGGAGTGGGAATCGGGACACCTGGGCTCTATTCTCAATTCTTCTCTGTTTTGCTGCACTTCTTGTCACTGAGCCTTTGACGTGGACAACACACAGGAACTCAATTTTTAAGGTTTCATATGCACCACCCACCACATAGGAAACTCACATGGGAACCCATGATCCTTAGGCCCTCTAAAACTGCCCAAACTTTGAGAATCCTCAGGCAGGAAATACCATTTATGCAGGGATCGGTAAAAAGAGAGCAGCTGGGTGGGAAGGCGTGGAGACTGATTAGGAAGAAGAAAAGACGCTCGTGAAGCTAATGGTTGCCCTTCATTACATTTGAGGCTACATGAACAGGGTGAGAGTGAAATAATAACGAGGAAGGCTGGGGTCAGGAGGACAATATTAGGAATGCCACAGAGCTGTCCTATTTTTGTGAGTTAGTATAAACAGAGAACGCAATTTAATCCCCCTAACTGCTGTTTACTGCAACCAAACTACAGCACCCCAGAGGTGATTGCATTTCAGTGCTGGGCCAAGTCACTCTTGTGTACAGTCACTGTATCTGCTGGTGACGTATTCTGGGTTCTTCTGTACTGAAACAGCTTGGTATAAACCCATCAGGTCAAATTCCCCCCCCCCCCCCCCCACCGTGGCATAATTCTATTGGCATCCACGTAGTTACACCGGAGATGAGGCTGACCCATTACAGTCAGAAATGGATCTGTCTACTCAGACGCCAATCTGAGGTCTTAGCCCTGGCCTGTCTAATGACTGAAGTATCTGAAAAGCATGGAAGTATTGCTGCTGGGGGGTGGGAGGGAGGAGGAGAAATGAGACCACAGCTGGTGCTGTCAGTCGTTACTGTAATTTTATCCTGTCGAGAGAGCGAAGGGCAGCCATGCCAGGGTCCTGATTGAAGCATTTCAATGTGCTGACAAAAAATTCAGTGGTGCTGTTACTGAGACTAGCTTCTGTCTCATGGCTCTACAGTCCCCATTATTTATCTTGGCACAGCTAACTCCAGCTACCCCAGTTTGTCGGGCCAGTCTGCCTCAGGACAACAATTTATGTATTCTTGTAATTATCTTGCCTAGACACCCCATCTACGGACTGAGGCCCCCCGGTGCTGGGTGCTACACAAACAGCTATCAAAAGAGGACCCCTTCCCCAATGGGCTTAAAGGCCAAGTACACAACGAGTCTGTTATCTTGGCTCTTCTCTCCAGTCCTCGCAATTTTTGTTGGCAGGGAGATTTACCCTAGAGAGAGAGGGGGACAAATTCAGTTGCCCTCGTGAGGTTGCTCTGTCTTCAGCCAGCACCCAGCCAAGGAGCTCCTGGGGTGTTCACAGAGTGTGAGGGGGCATTCAGAGAAAAGTAGAGACAGTGACGTGACCCTGGTTATCTCTCGGTTCTTTCCTCTCTTGCTCTCTCTTTCTCTTGTCACTCTGTCTTCTGCCAAGATGGCCAGTGGGGAGCCGCTTTCTACAAAGCCAGTGTCAATGTCCTCTCTTCTCTCTGGACAACAAGGAAACCCACCTTGCCCATGCAGGCAGACTCTCTGTGCAAGTCCTTCCTCCACCCAGCTCTTCTGATGCACCTCAGCCCTGACCTGAAACAACCCCTGCTATTCCAGTACTGGGCCCTTGGGACAGTTCTGCCAATGCGCCTCAATCCTGACCTGCAATGTTCCCTGATATTCCCGTCCTAGGTTCTCCATCCACAGGGCTCTGCCAGTGCACCTTGATCCTTAGCCACAGTACCCCATGCTAGTCCAGTCCTGGGTCCCCTCTGTGCTCTGTCACTGCCCCTCAGTCTGATCTGCATGCTGCTATCCCAATGCATATTCTCAATGCATTTCAGGTCTGACCCGCACCCTCCTCCCCGCAGCCCAGCTCCTTTTACACACACACACACACACACACACACACACACACACACACACACACACACACTCTCTCTCTCTCTCTCTCTCACTTTCCCATAGTATCTTAATCTCTAGTTTAAGTGCGGCTAAAACAATTGAGTTAAGAAGCCTTATGTATGTCCCCCTAGAAGCCCTGATGCAGGGAGTGATACAGTAACAATGCCATCGAATGATCAAAGGGGAGACCAACAATTGCTGCTGAAACTTCTTTTGGAGAGTAATAGCTCAGCTCAGCCCAGCACCTGAACCCTTGTGACTGTTAAATGGATCCCACGTGCCTCATTCCCAGAGCCCTCTGCTGAAAACACACCTGTCAACATTGGAGGTGCATGGTTCAAATCTGCCCAGCTCTGAATTTCCCACTATGAATTCATTTTCAGGCTGGATGCAAAACTGGAGGAGGCTGTTTTTCCATCCCTAAGATTCTGCAGGCGCTCAGGACCCGAAACAGGAGTGAGGAGCTTAAATATCTTTAACGATCCGGGTTGCCGTTATTACAATGCTCAGGGCCCTGTAAATGAATAGACTGATTTGACCGAGATGCAGCCCATGATGGGAGAAATGCCGTGTGAGCAGCTGATCGAGGCCAGTCGTCGTCCCCCCCCACCTCCCCAGGACAAAACTTCACAGGAACAGCTGGTGAAATTTAGGCGCAGCCACACAGGAACTCGAACCTGCTGGCAGAAGCTCCCACAATGGTCAGCAGCTGCTCCCGCCAGACAATTAAGAGATAGGGACAGATTTAGAAAGATGGCCCATCTAGTCATGGTGGGACTGGCTGTGATGTGCAGTCTTGAGGATGGTAAAGCAGAAGCATCCACAGAGCTCTGGTGGGGATGTGATAGATTCCACAGGTTGGGGCAGGGAGTAAAGAGTGAGGAGTAACAAGCCTTTTATTGAGGATGGGAAGTCCCCACTCTTCTACTCTCACCAAATAACTATGTAAAGAACGCAGCCGGCCTGGTCTCCTTCCTGGTGCCTCTGAAGCAGAAGATGCAACCAGCCTACTCCATCTTGGCCCCCTCCGGCCTGTAGTCTCACCCACCTGGGTTAGCCTCTGATCTGAGCAGCTTTGCATCAGGAACAGCAGCCAGATGTACCCCTCCCATACTCCTATGGGAGGTCTTTCCTGATTTCAACAAGCCATTCGCCTCCTGCACTGTGCATCAGATGAGACTCCCGCCAGGCCTGGAGACAAAGGGATTAACCCACTGCCTTTAATTTCCATCAAGAAACTGGTTCGGCACCATCAAGAAATAATAATAAATACTAGCCACTATTTTAACGACGCCCATAGATGCGGGAATACCCATCTTCTCGGAACAAGGCAGAGTGCGGCCACACAGCCACTGCAGGCTGGATGTGAATCAGCAATGTGGCTGCAAAAGGCTTCCTAGCTCCTTACAAAGCCCCCACACCACCACCTGTACAAACAGCTTCTTTCTCTGAGGGTCCCACTCTCTGGTTCCCTGCTCCATTGCAGGCCATTCTGTGCATCCTCCTGCACCTTAGCTCGACAAGGTATTTCAGAACAGGGAGGCACAGACAGCATCCAGGTGTCCAGGATGGGGTGTGTGTATGGGGAATAGTCAGAAATGAAGGCTCTCACCTGGTCATGAACCATCTCGTCGCATCAGGCAGGTCGTGCAATTCCAGGTGACCTTCGCTCGGCTCTCCGGAAGCACTACGTACAAATCTGGCTGGGGTCCCCTGTTCCTGCAGCCCCTCTTGAGGACGGCGTAGGGACGGGGAAAGGGGGACTAGTCCTTCAATTGCACACAGAGGCGGCGGCCTCATAGGACCCCATCAATCTGCATCGGCGCCGGTGTTAATCTGACAACGGCTGCAAACTCTTCGAAGGGCCCGGGAGGGTTAGGACCCGCGAGCACAATGCCGATGCTTCCCATCCCTCCCTCCCAGATGAGCAGCCCGATGGGGTTGCGCTGTGCGGGCCTCGTCAGCCGACTCAGCAGGGTAATAATCCCCTTCTGTCGGCCTCTCCCAGGAAGGCCTGGCAGGTCACCAAGGGGAGATTAGTGAGATAATGAAAAAGCTTCTCAGAGCGCGCTCGCCGCCATGGCCTGCCTGCCTCCACCCTCCCCCAGTCACGGTGCCTGCGCCACTGCTCCCCTCACCCCGCACTTTGAAAAGCACTCAGCTGTGCAGATGGTACATCCACGTCTCCCAGGGCCTTTGGAAGCCGCGCTCCAATGTTCTTCCCCTGGGCTGCAGCAACACCTGCTGGCCTCACCCAGACATGTCACGCTTTGGGGAACGCGGCACAGAAAACACCCCCATCAGCACAGGAGCAGGTGCTGCTGCTGCTATCCAGCCTCTCTTCTCCCCCTCTGCACATGTGCTGCAAAGACACAGAGGAAGCTCTCCCCAGGCGCAAAGCTGCACAATGGGTTAGGCGCATTACATGGGTTTTACACCTTCCTCTCAAACCATAGGCATGGGCTGCTGTCTGAGGCAGGATGTCTGATTTCAAAGACCAACCATCTGAACCTCTACAGCTAGTTCTACGTCTGCACACATGCACTGGCAAAGGTGCAGGGAATATGCACAAGTATCTTTACCGCGACACGATCCTTGATTTAAACTTTGAATAACTACTCCCGGAATCAACCGTGCATGACCCTTGCACCTTTGCTGCTGTGACCATGCAACGTACATACATATTCACACACAATACACCACACGCACACTCCACAAGCACACAGGCCTTCCCGTACACAAACCACACACACAAGTCACAGGAACACACACGCCAAACCCAACACACAAAAAGGGACAGATCCTTAGCTACCGCCACTCAGTGTAGCTCCACTGACATCAAAATGAACATACACAACCCCACCCACACACAAACCACACACGCTCTGTGTCTCAAGAGAGGCGTGGCACAGAATCAGGGCTGGGCCAGTCCTTAAAGAAACACAGCACAAGTGGCTGCATTGCCTCTGTCTAGTTACAAACTCCCCTACTTCTGACCACATGTGGAACTTGAGATGGCTCCAAGGTGCAAAGTCTGTATCTGCATCCAAACTACTCTGCGCTCTGGGGTGTTGGCATCTGGGGCTCGGTCTGAGCTGGCTTTGTTTAGGAGGCTAAATGCTCTAAGTATGGCCCTCGATGGGGACCATAAACAGGAAGAGGGTGCAAAGGAGGTACCCTGCTGGCCGATCAGCCCAGAGGAGAGTTGGCCAAGCGCTGGGTGGAACAGAGGATAAAACGCTCTAGCTCTCCACTGCTGCAAACTTGAGATCCTGGCATGGCTCACTAGTGAAAAGAATCAGAGAGGTAGCCGTGTTAGTCTGGAATAGCAGAGGTAACAAAGAGTCCTGTGGCACCTTAAAGACTAACTATAAAGTTTTGAAGCATAAGCTTTCGTGGGCTAATACCCACTTCGTTGGATGTCCACTTTCAACCTACTGCCCAATGAGACATCTGTCCAAATCATTAAGCCACCACAATGTCCCAAAGCAGAAAAAAAAAGTAGAACATGCAGTCTCTGTCAGTCAGAGGAAACAAAATTTTAAGCCACCCACAGCCAGTCAAACAAATCTACATCAAATGCAAGGAAGTCTAATGCAATCACTTGACATCTGAATTAGTCACAAGATGCTCATAACTACACCAATCATGTCCGCATTCCAGGAGAAAAGAGCTTAAGAGAAGGGGAGGAGGAGTCGGTTACCCAGTGAATTGAATTGTAAAGTGGCAGATAAAGATTCTCGCTACCTGACTGGCAGATAAAAACGCATGTGCCACGTGTTGTCTTGCAATAGCATGTAGAATCCCTGGAATTCCCAGTGCAGTGGGAAATAGCCGTACATCAGAAGTTGTTTGCAATCATCCAGCCAGAGAGCAAGTGTTGCCTAGCTCATTCCATAATTATCCTTCTCTTAATACTCGCCTGCTTTTCTAGACTACATGAAACAATAGAAAATGTAGAGTAGGTGGAGCATCCTGGGAGGAGGACTGGAGAAGCTGCTCTCCGGTCCTTTTCATCTCTGATTTCAGGAATTCATAACAGAAAACAAAGGTTTGCTCTAATTTTAAGATATTCATTTACCAGGCTCAAATGTCAGATAATGAATTACATTATGAGCCTGTCAGCTCTGGGTTGCTGGTTTGAATGCAGATCACGTCAGGTGATTAAAACTTGTTGCCACCTGAAGGCTGTTTGATGGTTTCAATCCAGTTCTTAGGAGACAAAGATCATTGTCTTAAACCCGGCCTCCTATGCAGATAAACTGGATAATATTCTACAGAGGGGTACAATGAGGCACAGAGAGGATAAATGACTTGACTAACATCACACGGCATATTAGAGTCAGAAACAGAACCCAAGAGGCCTGGATTCCAGTTCTTTGTCCTAACCACAAGAGTTCCATCCTACCAGTTCACCTGGGTAGCACACATCCCTCTCCTGCTGGCTTCGGGGGCTTATTTACCACTTGTGTAAAATGGATCTAGATCCTTTGAGAATACAGCTGAATATCAGCTCAGCCCAGACAGTTGTTTCTTTCCAGCCAGACCAGGACTTAGAATTTCAGAAAATAATTTAGTGCAAACAATTTTATCACCAGTAGAGGGTTCTGGGTCAAAAGAGGCAGGCTGCAGGGAAATAGGCAGAGAGATCTTTAAACCAGAAGTGCCTTAAATTAAGTTTGGTAAGGCGGGCAGCGGGCTGCAGAGACCTAATTAAATAAAATGTCAATGGCTGCTCAGAGAACGCTTGCTAAGGCTGAGCAATTATGTAAAAGATTAATACAGCTCTTATACTTAAGCTGTTATGCAATGAACTCAAAATTCAATATGAAATGCCTGGATGAAAAGTTTATTCTTATTAATACTGCATGTCAGCATTGCAATCTGCTTTTAAGAACCCCGCTGGGGTAGAAGGGTTGGGGTCAGCCATCACTACCCATGTGGACGCATGCCTAATTCAGAAAGCAAATCGGAGCCCAGCACACAGAGAGCTTGCAGGATTCATCTTGTTGGTGCCACTGGGAGTGGCACAAGCTTCATGGGAGCAGAATGGACACCTGCATTGGAAGTGACAGGTCAAGTCGCTCCTTGGGGCCTCGGTTTCCCCATGTGCAAAATGGGGACAACAATACTGACCTGCCTGCCATGGAGGTACACACCACACTCATTCCATCCTTCACTCCATTTTCATGCCTTTTCTGTATGACAAGAAACACCTGCCCTCCCCCCTGGGTCTGAAATTACCTAGAGTTAGATCCTCAGCTGCAGTAGGCGTATTCAGTGCAGCTGTGGAGAGCGTGGGGCAAATGTGGCTTAATGTCACTATTAAATATTATTTTTATTTGTACTACCGTAGTGCGTAGGGTCCTCAGTCATGCACTAGGACCCCTTGGTGCTAGGCACTGTACATACAGAACAAGAAGATGGCGTCTACCCCTAAAGAGTTTACAATATCACATTATCTTTGCATACCCCAATCCTGGGTCAGCTGCAGACCCTGCAATAATTTAGAGCATCTCGTACCACAGACTGTACCCAGGATCTGAAATTCCAGCCAGGGTCTTTCTGCCTCTTATGTTATCCCTGGTATTATTCTGATTTGTGTTCCAGTCGTGCCGGAAAGCCCCAAATGAGATCAGTACCACATTATGCAATGTGCTGTACCAATGCAACCAGGGCTGAGAGACAGTCTCGGACCTAAAGAATTTACAATCTAAAGAGACAAGGCAGATTAAGAGTGGGAGGAGAAACAGAGGCACCAAGAATGGACATGACTGGCCCATGGGCACACAGCATGTCACGGGCACAGCTGGGAATAGAATCCAATTGTTCTGAGTCCCAGTTCCATCTCTTATCTGCTGCCTCTCTTCATAGGGAAGATTTGACAATTGGCACCTCCCTGCCAATTTTACCGAGGATGTAGGAGCCAGAACAGAATGCATCTTGTTCACCTGCAGCTGCACAGGGAACTACAAGACTAATATTAATAAACTGTTTGTTTGTGTCAGCAGAGAAAGCAGATCTGAGTCAGAGAGACTAAGAAGCTGATATGTTGAGCAAGATAAGACAATTTTTACAGTCACATGGTTTTAACTGCATTTGACTGTACCAAACTTTCCCTAACCATGAAACGTGCCATTGAAAATCAAAACAAAACGCTCAGAGCAAACCGGCAGAGGTGGAAACTCCCTGTGACTCGGAAATATCTGAGCGATTGCTTGAACCTTTCCCATCAGACAATACTAGTAGAATTACAAGACTCAGAGTGTGGGACTGCTACAGAGACAATGACCTCTATGCGTTCAATCTTGCTTTAAATTGTATCCGTATCCTGCACAAGTTAGTGCTGTGTGTCTCTTTGCCCTGTCTGTAAGAATAGGGATAATAATACTGCCCTATTGTGATGATTAATGAATGAATGCGTGAAATTTGCCCATGTGCAGAGAGCAAGGCACAAGGCCGACGTACCACTTAAGACCTCGAATCAGAGCTCAAGTGGGAATTAAGTGGCTCTCTGCACAGGAATGAATTTCATCCGAATGTCTGCAAGGTGCTACATACAATCTTCTATACAAGCTGGGAAAGTGGTTTCATTGTCTTAACTATCCCTAGCACATTTGATCGGGGATTTTCACTCCAGGAAGAGGAGTTGTTTGAGTTATTTTAAGAAGCAAGATTGTTGTGGGGCTTCTTAGCCATAGGAAGTGGGGATTTTTTTAGCCTGCAAAGTGTGGTTTTACTATTGATTTTCAGCAGTCTGGGAGTGCAAAACATTTTAATCATACCGAGAGGCTCTCGCCTGCATATGACTCCCGAAGTCTGAGTGGCTACCGGCTTTGTACTGATTTATAGCCCTAACAAAGGGACCACTCTTTGGCAGAAACCCAACAAGGCAGGCATCCTCTACAGTAATCTTCCTGGCTCCCAGATACCAGTCGGTGCATTCGCTCAGGCCACAGCCGTCAGCTTAATTACAGTTAGAAATCAACACTGCTGAAATGCAGGGCTCGATGCCCCATGGCCTTAGAGCAAAGCAGCACCTTTCTGCATAACACTGAAAACTGGGAGGGGCAGGGAGAGAGGCTAGATACAGGGGAAGATCATTTATGGCCGTGTCTGCCATGGACTCTGATGTGATGGAGAAATCCCCTTTTCTCAGGTCACCAGGTACTTTTCCGTGGCTACTAATGTTTTTCTCGTTCTGTCCTCCTTTCTCCTCCCTCCCTCCTTCCAAGGGAGAAAAAGGTGCAAAGGGCAGCATTCCTGCATGCTATTCTTAGCACCACTGAGCCCAGCTCTTCCCTGCACAACATCTTGTGCGGGCATTAGTCCTCGTGCAGAGTGGATGTCAACTGCTCCCACTTGGAACTGGGGTATATTTTATACCCACTCGGCAGAGACATAAATGCTGACTCCAGAAGAGAGGTAGGAAAGAATCAAGCTCTGTAGTCAGACCTTGACCCTCCAGCTCCATGTGCCCCCGTTTCAATATGGATATTCACCCTTTATTATTTGTTTTGCGGTAACACGTCAGGAGCACCAGTCAAGAACCAGGTTCCCATTATGCTGTAAAAAGACAGACCTTGCCCCAAAGAGCTCTGGTTTTCTTCCCCCTCAGCCAAACCTTCCCCTACTAATGGCGCCCCCAGGAGACCAAAAGTTCTGGAGAGTTTTCTTTACAGCCCAGCAGAGAGATGCATGTTTCAGTAATGGGGACAGGGCAAAGGAAGGCAGAAGAGCTCCAAACTCAGGAGCCCTGGCTGGCAGAGTGGGGCCAGAGAGTTGGTACGGAGATGGTTCTGACCGGCTCTGCAAGTTGTGGGTTTGTACTGCGGGAGTGCACATGTGTATATGTGTGTATGTGCGTATTTTAAGTGCACAAATGCATGAGTGGGTGTGAGTATTTTTGCGTGTGGGTGTATCAATGAAAATGTAAATGTGCTTAAATGTATACCGGGAGGGGAGGGGGCATGAGGATGTATACGTAAACGTAAACGTGTTCAGGCATATGTGTTTATTAACCCTTTCACTACCGCTGGACCATTTGTGTGTCTGGACTGCCGTTTTCATTCAGACGCCATCCATCTGAACAGCCCATCAGAGCGCACCATGTATCACACCAGGGAGGAGCAGCCAATTTCCTGCCTGTACACAGGCTGCCACCTAGCGCAAAAGGGGTCACTAAAGAAAAGAGCCTGGATGAACTAAAAACAGGAGACTTTATTTTTTCCTAAGGCTATGGACAAAGCAACCGAATGAAAGAGAGTTAATATTACAGAGCTCTTGTCTTCCTAGACCACACTTATTGTTTCCATTGCCCTAAGAAGGCCTCTCTGCCACAATGTCACCTCTAATCTTATTCTTCTTTGTCTCCTGTGCCTTTAATTATTCACCTGCCTTTTTTGTGCTCCTTCATGCAGCCTTATCAGCTGACAGAAGCCCCGCTTTGTGTTCAAGTTCTGCTATGACAGTCTGAACTACCCTGGTACAGAACAAGCAAACAGGGGTCAATGAGGCTGGTTGCTGCAGCTAAGGTCAATCCTAGACCAGAAGCAAAGCAAAGCAAAATACATAACACAAGGGGCCAGAACAGATTCCCATGTCCAATGAGCTCCTTTGTACACTGCTCAAGCACTGCAAGGGAGCCTTCAGGAGGGAATGAATTTACACACTACACTTGTTTGAAGGCGAGTGTGTATGTATACAGGTCTTCTAAAAGCATATCTATGCCTGAGCAAGTGTGTGCAGATGGGTGAGTGAGTTTGTGAACATGGGCCAGTAAATATTATTTGAGTGTCTGTGTGTATTTATTAAACGGTGGAGGAGTGTGTATGACCTGTGTGGGTCTGTGTCTACGTCTCTCAGTGTAAACACGTGTCCCTTTGCGTGTTTTTTAATTTGTGTGTGCAACTCTCTGTGTGTTTGTGTCTGTGTGTAACTGTGTCCAGGTCTAACTCTGTGTATATATGTGTGTGTATGTGTCTGAGCACACGTTCCTAGAGTTTTAATTCTTGCTGCAGCTCAAAGTGTATATATATATATATATATATAATATAAAAAGCTAAACGCACACTGCAAAACAAAACAAAAAGTCTCCTGTTGTTATTGTTTCCATTGCCTTATCAGGCAACAAAAGGGTCCAGGTCATATTTCATTCCTCAGAGATTCAGTCTAAACAGAGAGAGAAATTAAATTTCAGGCACCAAAGGAATAATCACAGGCCAGTCCTGCCGAAATCCATCTGTCCTGCTACCCTGGACCCTTTCTTCTGACTGTACAAATCAGGTTGCCAGGAGGCGGCTGCGCAGCTGAATGGTATCAGCTTGGAACAGAAAGCTGTCACCTGAAACCGCAAACTCCTATTTGAGCAGGTAATGCTGTATCTGCATCCCATCAACAGAGATCCAGGCCATGAAAATGAACAAAACACTGAGGATTGGGGCCAGGGAACTACTTTTCCCCCTTTGGGGCCCTGCCAGGTCACTACTGATTTGAGTGCAAGGATCTGGTGTAATGACCTTTTTTATTCCTTCTTGGGAAATGACCTGTGGATTGTGTGAAGTCTGTTGCTTGCGGTAAGACAAGGACCACTCTGCACAGAGCTAGGCAGAGTGCAAATGGCTCACGCTGAGCCTAATGCAACATCCACCCTGCCACTCCAGCCCTGTCCCGCCCCACCCCACCCCACCCCTCTGCCAGCACACCTGGAGCCTGACCTGCAGCACCCTTAGTAGTTGATCCCCGGAACTCCATCCTAGCCTACAGCAATCCTTGTTAGTCCAGCCCTGGACCCCAAAGCACCTCAGTCCTCACCTGCCAATGCACCTGAATCCAGACCTGTATCACCATCACCCCCTTGCTATTCCAGGCCTCTCTACCACCTCATCTCTGTCCACACACCTCAGTCCAGATCTGCAGCCATTCCTACTCTTCCAAACGGGAGATCTTCACCTCACCTCTGCTTAGCAGCAACCTACTTTTCAAATCCTGGACCACCCCCTACAGCTCTGCCAATTCACTTCAATCCTTTTCTTTCAATCTTTTCTTCCACTAGTTCTGGCCCCAGCCTATTCATATACCAATCTCTGCCCAAATATCTTAACCCAAAGCTGCTATTCTAGTTCCTGACTGTTCCTGAGGCCAGACAGTGTTGCCAAGTCTTGTGATTTTTATTATGAGTCTTGCAATATTTGGTCTTTTTCTTAAAGTCCCAGCTGCTGGAGTCATGTTATCCCAGGAGAATCTCAGTTTTCAATTCAAGCAAAAATAAGTTTCCAGCCCTCATGATTGTGCAGAAAAGCTTGAACATAGAAACCCTAAAGGCTCAAAACCCAGAAGGCAAATTCAAAGAGCCCAAACTATATTATTTTTAAGCCATGTTCCTGATTTTTGAGGGCCGCACTAGTGAGTTTGGGGGTTGGCGATGCTGCTGTGTGAGCAAGTGGAATTTCAGTCATGTCTGCTGAGTGTGCAGCTGAGACCACGGGAGAGATCCTGAATCCGCTTTGAACCATGGCTCCCAGAGTGACAGTCTGGTGCACTGGACAACTGCGCCTGAGAATGAAGTGAACAATAAACTCATCTTCTCCTCCCAGTCACTCAGAGGCAACAGAGCTGAAAGCTGCTCCCAAGTAACGAGCATGTGTCATTTCCCTCACGGGCTGCACTTTGTCCTCAGAGTGCTGTGCAGCTGTGTTAATCTGCACTGTTTCATAATTAAGACGGCTAAATGCTAGATGGAAATACCATCCTCTCTATTAGCTACGTGCAAAGCAATTTAAAAATCTCTTTGGACAGTCCCAATTTGCAGCCACTTACCCTGTCTGCATATTTCTGTTGCCTGTGTTTATTGCTGATCCAGGATGAAAGCCTTCCGGAAATCTGGGCTAACAGGTGCCTGATGTCTGAAAGTAGGAGACTCAAACCCGTACCCTGTGTGCTTGATCCTGAACCATGCAGGCAGGGGATACTCCATGCACTGTGCTGAACAGGCCAGGGGAGTGTGGGGGACCAGGATCTTGCATTGAGATGCTTCCACAGGAGCAGGTCGGAACCCGAGACAGAAGTATGGAGCTTAGCGCTCATTAAGCAGGATATGGGTCCCACTTGAGCCCATGTCTCCTGAGACACACCCAGGTCCATGCGCCCTTTTTAAACCTGCACTCTTCCAAGTAAGGAAGTGGGCACGCAAGGGGTGGACATGCTCAACGCACTGTGCTACACAAAGCACACAATCTTACATAGCCTCTGCTCACGCATGCCCAGGAGCACAACAAACACCCTGACCTCCCTGCTGAGCCTGGTGCTAAGACTTCTAGGATCAAGGCCTTTATGCAAAACCAAGGATGTGAGGTCTTTGGGGGTCGCTGGATTGATTTATTAACTGTGCGCCCCATCCAGTAGCTCATGCCAACCTGGCTGCATCGTAATAACAAACAACTATTAATAAAAGAATGAAAAAAAACTAATGACACAATAAGGGCTAATGATGAAAAGGATCTGAAGGAAGTGACACAACAGAGAAATGGAAATGATCATCAACTGGCCATATAGCACTTTCCACTCCTCCCCTGCATGGCTGGGTGCTGGGATGGAACATGGTCCATTTCCCCTTTCTCTCCACTCCTCCTGGATGCTTGTGGGGGCACAGAATGGAGTGGCAGGGATTCCAATGCATCTGCTCAGATCTCTCCTGTCAAATGCTAATTTTTCCAGTAGGAAGCATTCTCATAAGTAAGTTCCTTAGGACAGAGATTTTTGGTACAGTGCCCAGCACAGGGTGGCCCCAATCTTGATTGAGGTCTCTGGGTCCTGCTATAATAATTTAAAAAAATCATCTTCTCTCTTTCTTTGTCTGGGGCACAGAATTTCATCTTTAAAACAATTGGCTGTAAATGCAGCCTTTGCTTATCCCGATCCCTTCCAGGCAAATAAACAAGCTGCCATCCTTGATGTCTTTCCAAGCTCAGACTCAGAGTAGCAAGAGCCAGAGGCTCTCCAGGTCTTTTGCTCCAGGCAGACACAGCTGTTTGTTTACAGCAAGAGAGAGGGAAAGTGAAGATTAGATGCAGGCATAGGACTTCCAGCTTTTGTTCCCAATTCTGGAAAGGATGTGATGTCTGGTAGTTGCAGCAGGGAACGGAAGTGAGGATTCCTGGATCGTGTACCTTAGTGTGGGAGACAGTGCAGTTTAGTGGTTAATACAGAAGACTTGTCAGTTCTGGGGGGATGTGTTTCTGAGCTCAGGAATGGGAGTGAGGATCCATGGATTTGTCAAGAATAAATCATGCCAAACCAACCGAATTTTCTTTTTTGACAGAGTTACTGCCTAGTGGCAAGGGGAGAAGCGGCAGATTCTGATTTGGATACAGTCGCAACATGGCACTCATAAGCAAATTAGCGGAATGTGGTGTGGATGAAATTACCATAAGGTGGGTGCAAAACTGGTTGAAAGATCGTACTGAAAGAATAGTTATTAATGGTTCGCGCTCAAACCGGGAGGATGTATACACTGGGCTCCATCGGTGTAGGTCCTGAGTCCAGTACTATTCAAATTGAAGAATTGGTCTGAAATCAACAAGAAGAAATTTTAAAAAATCATGTGCAAAGTACTGCCCTTAGGAAGGAAAAACCAAAAGTACAATATCAAAACGGGACTAGCTGATTAGGTAGGAGTGCTGAAAAAGATCTGAGGCTTATAGTGGATCACAACTTGAACAGGAGTCAACACTGTAATGTACTTGGTAAAAAGGTTATTATTAAGGTGTATTAGCAGGAGTGCTGTACGAAAGACACAGGAGGTATCTGTCCTGCTCTATTCACCACTGGTGAGGCCTCAGCTGGAATACTGTGTTCAGTTCTGGGCACCACACTTTAGGGAGGTTGTGGACAAACTGGAGAAAGTCCAGAGGAGAGCCACAGAAATGACGACAGATTTAGAAAATCTGACCTACGATGAAGGATTTAAACAGCGGTCGGCAACATCAGCACGCAGGACCGAAGGGTAAGTACCCTTAGCTGGCCCCGCTGCTTTATTTACCTGCTGGCTCACCGTGCGCTGCTTCCCACGGTTCCCACTGGCTGCGGTTCGCCATCCTGGTCCAATGGGGGCCAAGGGAAGCAGCGTGCGGCGAGCCAGCAGGCAAATAAAGCAGCGGGGCCCGCTAAGCGTACTTACCCTGTAGTCCCGCATGCAACGTCAAAAACTGGGCACATTTAGTCTTGAGCAAAGAAGACTGAGGGGGGGAACCTGATAATACTCTTCAAATATGTTAAGGGCTGTTACAAAGGGGATGGTGAACAATTGTTCTCCATGGCCACTGAAGGTAAGATAAGAAGTAATGGGCTTAATCTGCAGCTGGGGAATGAAAAGTGCTATGTAAGGGCTAGGGGCACTGCAAACACACAGAGCGACACAAGGTTACAACCTAAAGAGACAACAGATAGGAGGAGAAAGTGAGGCAAGGAGTGGCAATGTGACTGCCCAGGGTACAGGCGGAGCTGGGAATAGACCCCCAGTGCTCTACTCCATAGTCCAGACTGTTCTTAATCACTGGGCTATAACCCATCATCGCAGTGGTTTAATTTTTCTCCTCTGTCAGGGGGTATCTCCTCCTGCTGGAGGGGAACGGACTGGATGATTTAACAGGCATTCTCCATTTACGATCCTATGATAAATAACTGTATCTTTGACTCTGCTTCCCTCCCTGCCGCAGCTACTTTATGGGAAAACTTTAATCACGGAACAACGGGCAACGTGTTAGAAAAAGCCATGGGGACAGATGGCTTAGCAGTCAAGTGACGTGGCACTCCTTGGGTGAAACGACCACACAGTCCATTGTTCTCGGAGCAGTTTGGGTCTTAAAAGCTGCTAAAGTCCTTATGCAGGATTTATACTGCTCTCCGCAAGATCCCCTTCTCTCTCCCACAAATCCCCTCCCTGGGAATATGCAACGGCACATTCCTCACCTTCATTTCACCCAGAGACATGCCTAAACAGCTGACAGCCACCAAAACCAGCAGGCTTGTTTGGTTAGGGTGAGCTGCTAACTAGAATTAAAATTCATCTCACAGCAGCTTCTTCCTGGGCGGAAAGACATCCTCTTTCCAAAAGTGTCTGGGGTGCTCTGCTTTTCAGCAGGGCTCTGTCAAATGGGTGCACTTTGAAGCTGTTGACGGGGGGGAGGCGGGAAGAGGAGAGGCGGCAGTGGGCTATAAGCAGGGGCGGCTCCGGGCACCAGCGCAGCGAGCACATGCCGGGGGCCGCAAGCCGCAGGGGATGGTGTGCTGGTCGCTGTCAGGGGGAACTTCCGTGACATGCCTGCAGGAGGTCCACCGGTCTTGCAGATTCAGCGGCTGGTACGGCAAAGCTGAGAGACCAGCGGACCTCCCACAGGCGGAAGACCACCTGACTTCCGCGCTTGGGGCAGCAAAAAATGTAGAGCCGCCCCTGGCTATAAGATCAAGATCTGGTATGTCAACTAGGCACCATCTGAACTATTCACCTCATTCAGTATCATTGCTCTAGGTGATGGAAGGAGTGTTGTACATAAGACTTGAACCTCTTCCCACGGGAGCTATTGGGAGCAGGATTAGAATCTGTCTCAGGGGAGCATACAAACCTACCTCAGCCTTTTCTCTCCCTACTCCAGAGGAACTAATGGCCTGACAACACTCTCTACCTGAGCAGCATTTACATCCACTATTTCCAGCCAGTCACAAGGACATCCCTTCAGCACATCTGGGTGTGCAGCTAAGGTTCACTTGAGCTAGCTAAGCATTTGTAATGCACCCACGACTGGTATATTGGTGCCAGGTTAGATATCAGGATAGACCCGCTTAGGAATACCTCAGACAGAAAGAAATAAAATCTCTGCCTATTACTGTCCATTGACATGACTGCTGCTTAGGATCCAGTCCCCTAAGGGTGGCAGGGGAATCTGAGAACAGAGCTTGGGCTGAAGATATTAGACTGGATACAGGGTTGTGGTGGAGTCTCCATCACTGACAATTTTACATTAAAGTGGAGGTTCTTCTAAATGCTCTGCTCTGGGGATTACTTTGGGGAAGTTCTCTGGGGCTCAGACTAGATGATCACAGTGGTCCCTTCTGGCATTGGACTCTGGATTTTCACTCTCCGAAGCAGCCTGCAGGCATAAGGTTATAGATCTGGAGCCAAAGCCTGTCTCAGTTACACCCATGCATTCCCCCAAGGGGTTCGCACCGCAGTAAGTCAGAGCAAAACAGTGTTGTGTAACCAAACACCCAGCCAAATAAGACCATGACTGCCCAACAAGCCAGCTGATGAGTTCATTAAATCAAAATTATTTCTAAGGAGGGATGAGTTATGAGTTAAAAATAGACATTGAGGCAAACCCTAGTTGCAGGAGAAATTATTGAGCACATGATGTTTTCTTTGTGAGCTAAAAGATTCTCACCCAGAGACTACAGGGATTAAGCAGGAGCCCACAGTCTGACATTAGCTGAGTGGCCACTATGTGAGCAATGTGAAGCGGCTGATTATGGTGCAAAAGGCTTTCTGAATAATAAGTCGGCCTGGACATGCTTCTGCAGACAGGCTGCAATCATTGGGAGAAGGGGAGGGGTGGAACCAAGCACATTCCTCCCCATCCAATCTTTTTATTTCTCTTCTGAGGTCCTCAGTGTGACTGCAGGACTCATGCATTTTCCCTCCTGGCTCCCACCCACCCACAGACACCATCCCCATGGTCCTACTGCTGCATTAACTCAGGGCTGAGTTAACAGGAAGAACTGGATCAAACTCCTCCTGGCTACAAAGTTGCCTGGGAATCCCCATGCCTGAAATCACTGTCTGAAGATATGACGGGCAGCTACGCTTCACGAAGGGGCTTTCCGAAAACAGCAACGCCACAGGCAGCAGCCAGGGAGACCAGAAACTAACCACATCTGCACCCAGTTTCCTTGTGCGTGAGTGTGTGGCCTTCTGAAAGATGATCCCAACACTCCCCGCAAAGCAAGCAACGGTGCAACAGAGTCAGTCAGGGTACATGCAGGGAGCAGCGCAGGATGAGTACCTCTCTACAGGATGCTGGATACCCCAGATATGATCCAGTCATTCTATTCTCTTCATGCCATAGGGTCCTGGGCCCCATGTCCGCTCTAGAGCAGGCTCTAACAATCCCCTACTTCACCTTCTGAAACAAAGCGCATCTGCCACATTCAAGATAGGGCCTATTAAGGGTGCTACAGAGTTTAATCCTACGGTGACACTGGCAATTGCAGCCATCAGACAAGCTCTTATTTCCTAGTAGTAATGCCCAAAACAATGAGAGGCACATTGGCAATCTACCTGCAGCCTAAGGAACACACTTAATTTGCTTAAAATGGAGCAAACGGCAGCTCCTGTATCTTTAAGACAGGTATGGGCTACTTGGATCAATAAACACCATTGCATGCTGGGACTGGCCTCTGTATTAAAGATAGGGCCACCGCATGGTAGAACTGGGCGGGCCTCATTTGATTTCTAGCGGGGAGTGGGCCAGGCATACGTCTTTCCACGGTTAGCCCTACCTTGTCGGCGAGGCACTCCGACTCCTCCGGGAGGAGGTACACAGCCCCACTTTCAACCAGCAAGATGGCGGTGTCTGTGGCAGATGAAGACCGTGGCCGGCCCTGGTGCTGATGCAGTATGGCTGTGAGGCTACTATCCTGGGGAGCCTTCCGGCCCAGATGGGGGCTGCCTTTCTGGGGATCAAGGGAGCTGCTTTTGCTCCGGCGGCTGCCGCTATGCAAGCTGCTCCCTCTCTTGATGGACGGGCGGGAGCGGATCTGCTGCAGCACCCTGTTGAAGGCAGTGGGGCGTACGGGGAGGTCGTGGAGGGACATGGCGTAGGAGACACGGTGCATCTCTGGTGAGCGTTCCTTTTCATCGGGGGAGTCATGGTCAGACATCCCGTAGTGCTGCGACAGAGAGTCCTGAGAGTTCTGGTGCTCCCGCTCCCGTGACCTGCGGCGACTGTGGAAAAGGTGCTTCAAGCCATGGCCAAACATGGAGCCTTCCGAGAGCTGCTGTATTTTCTGTGACAGAGGAGAGAAAACAAACACACGAACCACTATTATTATATCCTAGATTGTATGTCCCTGCTCTTAATCAGTCCATAGAGAGCAGCTACATAGTAGGATGATGGAATGACAGATGAAAGATGCACTTTAATGACATTACAGCCCTGGGGCCAAATTTTCTGTGGGTGTAAAGTGGCATAACTTGAGTGAAATCCACTCAATAACACTGGGATCATGTAAAAGACAACGCTGCCTCCCTGCACAGCCGGAGGGCTTTCAGAGAGCTGGGACTGTGTTGTACCCGACACTTTAGCATATCCTTTAGACAGCAGCTCCTTGCACATGCAGGCACAACAATGTGAATGAAGGCTGGTGTGGCAGCTGTAACTCGACATTCTCAGGTCTGTGTTCTTCCCACATGGGTTTTTCTTTTGCACGTCCGTTTTCCCAAGCCTCGTATTTTTGCAAGTCTTCTCTGCCCTCCTTGCATTTCAATAAGGATCCCTCTTCTCCCCATTCTGGGATGCAGAACCAATCAGATCCTAATGTTAGTGCCTATCCCTTCATTCAGTTCCCCGCTGCACCCCTGAACCCCTCCTTCTTTTAGCAGAACTACCCTTGCCTCTCTCATTCACACTGTGCTGTGGAGGTCCTGTTGCTTATCTCTGCTGGCAAAAGAGACCACCCTGCTCTTCCCCGATAATAGGTGCGAAGCTCTGCAGGCCTGTAAGAACAACATGCCTGAGTCCCTGATCAGCCTCCAGACCAGTTCAGGTTGTAGACATTTAAGTCAAACCTAGCTTTGATACACCCTGCAGGGGTCAGGGAGGAATTTACTCCTCTAGCTACACCATTGCACAACAGACATTCTGGGCAGAGGGATTCTCCTTCCTTTGAAGCCCTACGCCTTGGCCACCATGGGAGGCAGAATATTGGCTTTGCTAGACTGATGGCCCTATACACTTACGTAACAGCACGAATAGTCAGGGAGGGCAGCGTTGTGGTATGGCAAGTGTGCCAGCCACTGACCATTCAATGGGCTTTGCTCTCACAGAAAGGAGCCAGTTACCATTCAAGATGAGGCAAGGGTATGGAAGAAGAGAGGCCAGAAACAATGTGGCATCTGTCTATAAAGATGACAAGTACACCTGGCGAGCCACAGCTCCACTCGGCTTAGCTGTGATCGGCTCCCATATGATGCTCACTTCTTGTTAGCATCACAGCTCTGTGGCTCCACGAAACATCTGTTCCTGCACTTTCACTAGAGCTTGAGGGCACAATAGACTAGTCAAGGTGGTTCAGTGCTCAGGAATATTAACAGCTAGCACCTACCCAGCGCCTTATGAACTTCTACATAAGCCTAAGTGTGCACCTCTGAAGCATTAATCCCATTTCACGGGAAGGAAGAGCAAGAGGGCAAAAGGCTTCCTGGCTCTCCCAAAGCAACAGAGGGCATAAGGATCAGAGCTGGGAATGGAACTCCACCGTCCCAAGATCCCAGCCCTACCCTCAGGTATAAGGCCATGGCTTATTCCCACTCAATGTATAAGAAAGTGGCTGCTCTGTAAAGTCCCACCGAGGTTCCCACCCTGGGTTTGTGCATACTGCCCGTAGCAAGGTACACTGGCCCTTTCAGAGTAGAGGGGCCCAGAAGGCTCCATTCCAGTGAGCTGAAATGAACAATGGCCAGGGAAATGGTCTGGTAGGGGAAGAGAGGGAGCAGTTCTGGAGAATTAGGACTTGGATGGGGGAAAAACCCAGGCACATTGTTCCTTTAAGGGATTGGGATCAGAAGTCCTGTAATGAAGGCTGGGGTGGGGCTCCCCTCCCTTCCAGCCAATTAGGAGGAGTAGACTGGAGGAGGGCAGTATATAGTCTTCTTTCTGTAGCAGAATGAGTGAGATACTGGTGAGGGGAGACAGACAGAGCCACAAGGTCAAGTTTCAGAGCAAGACAGTGATGAGTTGTGACCCTGTGAAGAACAGGCTGTGGCAGGAGAGCTCAGGGTAGAGCCAGAGGTAAGTGTGACCTTTGGTTTTCAGTGTTGGACTTTATTGGTGTAAATATTTTCAACTGCTTGTGGTCACTAAACCAGCCCCAAGTAGAAGGTGTAAGTGGATCTGTAAGGGGCCCTGGAAAGGGAGGCTGATGAAAAGGGAATTCTGACTATGAGGGAAGACTCAGTAAATTACAGTCTTGTTAAATGCCCCATCCAAAGACTTAATTCTCCAGTTTCACCTATGCAATCTCAGTGATTTCAAGGGTGTTTCATAGGTATTGCAGTGAGGAAAGTTTGACCATGTGGCTATATTGTAGCCAAGCCAAAAAGTGGAGACAGACTCTGCTCTATGGTGAGGAAAGAACAGTTTGGGATATACAGGAATAGCTTTCTTTATAAAACCCAACTAAATCTTGGCATCAATGTGAATTTCTCACAACCCTGTAAGGATTCTTACTCTTAGCACAAGCCCCAGGAAAAAGAATCTGACTGTTCTTCCTAATGATTTCTGATGGTCACAAGCCCCAGGAAAAAGGATCAGGCTGTTCTTCCTAATTTCTGATGATCAAACACACACGAGGTTTCTTTCCAGACTCTTTGGAAGGGTTACCACCTAAGGCCCTGATCCTGCTCTCAGATCTGCACAGGAGAACCCCTGTGTCCCTACAGAGTGCTAGTGAAATCAAAGATGATCTGTGCAGGCACAGGGGTGCAATGCCAGGACTCCTGGAGCCTTGCTGGCAAACCCACATTTCAGGCAGAATCTTGTCACACCCCAGCTAAGTTTGCAGAAGAAATCTCTGCTACCATTCCTCCACACCCATTACAAGGCATGATATGTTATACATTACAGATCAACGCCTGTAGGCCTTCCTCAGGCAAAGCTGTTGTTGAATGCAACCGGCCACCCCTGGAGGTGCTTATTTGTGATACCTTTATTCATTTCAGAGCAGATCCTCCACTGGTGTAATTTGTCCTAGCCCCACTGAAGTCAATGAAGCTATGACCATGTATACCAGTGGAGGATTTGCCTGCCTTGAACAGGACCTTAAACTGTGAGTAGCTCCACTGAAGTCAGTGGGAATACTTGTGCAGTATAGCATTAGCCACTATGAATAAGGGTATCTAATCTGTCCTTTAATTTTAAATGAAGCTTCTTAAACATTTTTAAAACCTTATTTACTTCACATACAACAATAGTTTAGTTTCTATATTATAGACTTATAGAAAGAGACCTTCTAAAAACATTAAAATGTGTTACTGGCACACAAAACCGTAAATGAGAGTGAATACTTGGCACACCACCTCTGAAAGGTTGTCAACCCCTTTTTCTCCTGCCTGAAGAGATGTGGTGATGTGGGCTCAGAACTAAAAGCTGCTTTTTGCCAAAATGGTCAACCAGCAAAGCCACTGAATTCTGGAAAGGCAGCTGTGTCTGCAAAGCAACTCCTACAAGAACTTGCAGGTGACTGCAATATTTCATGGCTGGCCAAAAAAAACACCTCCCTCTTCCCCACCCACTCACCCCTCAAAAAACCTGTTTATAAACCAGTGTCTAAGTCCATAATGGCTCTGCTTCTGATATTTACAAGGAATCAGGGTGAGAACTAGAACACTCTAATACTACATTACTAGCCACTATAATTGCACCATAGGACAAAAACTTTAATCCTCTCATTATCCAGTCATAATGCAGATTATATCCCCTTGGTTCCACCTGAGAAAAATGTAACACATCCGCTGTGCTGTCTCTCCACTTCAGGAAATCGTGATCTAAAGTTTATTCTATTTAGTTTCCTTGGAAACCAAGACAGTATCAGATAATAACCATAAACCCACAGATTTTTACCATCCGGATACAAGGTAGATTTAGATTTTTTGCTTGCCCTTTAGAAGCTCCCTGGGAAAAGAAATGACCAATCTGCATGTTTTAAAAGTAACAAAATAAAATAAAAGGAGGATTTGGTGAGGAAGAAAGGAGAGAAGAAAAGAAAAAGATAATGTTGACCTGTGAGTTCAGGTTATCTCAATGTTTCCACTGGATGCACAAGGCCCATATCTTCCACTGATGTACACAGGCATAGCTATAAAGATTCAATGGAGTTAAATCAGCTTATATTAGGTAAGGATCTGGAGTGAAATACTCTACCATTGAGGTCAATGGGAGTTTTGCCATTGATTTCAATGAGGCAGGATTTCACCCCTTGCCTATGCCTTTTTCAGTAGGTTCTAAGCATTAAAAAAAATCACTTTGGCTTAAAAAATGTCATCCTGGTGATTACATCATCCCAAATATTCAAGGGGCTTTACACACAGGGTGCTCAAGGGAATTTAAAGGAGATCTGCACGCAGAGAAAGTCAGGACCAGGGTATTGTGTAGAATGGGGCATATTCAGTGCTACAGTGAAGTCTTGTAAAAGTAAAGAAATTTACAAGGAAATTAAAAGCCAAATACTGTACTTATTTTGGTCAAATACATGTGAGCCAAAGCTTTGAGTCTTCGGTTTTTATTCAGTTTTCACTCAGTTAAAACTTCCACTTGTTTCCAGTGAGTTTTGGCTCAGTAAGAACTTGAGGGCTTTGCCCTATATACTTTAATCTGAAAGGAACAGAAAAGAATAAAGCAATTGTTCACTACATTCTTGTTTAGCAACAGGTTGGGAAATGATTGGTGCTCATATGTCAGAGAGAACAGCTTTGTTTTGAAAAACCTAACTTTACAGATAGTTAACCCAGAAAGCGGAATTAGCCAATTTAACAAACAAAAAAGCTCTTAAAAAGTTAACATGGGCTGAGACTGGGTGGCCAAATCTCCTTTGAAAATCTCTGTCAAATGTTTATAGACTATGGCGACTTTAGTCATTTTGTTTCAAAAAGGGATTAAGATTGAGGTCGTCATGTTGAAGTTTGATATAGTTTGCTAAAAGGAATATCATCCAAAATATCTGAATCAAGGCCAAAAAATCCATGGCAATCTATGTGCTTTAATAAAATTAAAAAATGTCATTGTTTCCAAAAGTGACTGATGTTCACATCTCCAGGACAGATCTTAGGCTTCAAAGATCTACCAATTATGCTTTGGTCCTTTTTTTTCAGTACAAAAGCCCTGATTCTCCTCTGTTACACTAGATTAATTCTAGTGACTTCACAGGAGTTACTCCTGTGGGTACAAGAGGAGAATCAGGCCTGAATTGTTACTAGTTTTGGCAGGGTTAAATGAAAGGTTTTCACCTTGTTTGAAAACAATTCTGGATTAAAAACAGTGCTTCACCCTATTCACCTGCTAACTATTTACACAATGTTAAAATATTATGAAACACAAATGAAGAACCTGGTGGAATTTTATAAATACTAAGGGACTGCTGGAAGTTCAGATATCTTATCAGTTAACATCTGAGCCTCATGGTTGTGTATTCCTTTGTATATCTAAATCTCTCACTCAAGATCTGCTGCAGTGGCCCAAAGCACAGCCTTCATATACCATGCAACTCCCACTTTATTACTTTAATAACATCACCAAGAGGCTCCAATCAAGATTGGGGTCCCAAAGTGCTAGGCTCTGTACAGACACCTAGTGAGAGACTCTTCCTTTTCCAAAGAGCTAAACAGAAAAAGACAAAGGTTGTGAGGTTTCAAATGACTTAGAGTGTGGTCAGTGGGTTATAGGAGGGAACTAAGCATCAGGGACCCTGGGTTCTATTCCTGAGTCTGTCACTGACTTGCTGTATGACTTTAGGCAAGATGCTTCCTGTCTCAGTGTCCATGTCTGTAAAATGGGAATGATCCTCATTCAGACATATCTCTCTAAGCTATGTGAGCATGAATTATTAACGCTTGCAAAGTGATTTGAGATCCTTGGTTGAAACATGATATGGAAGGAAAACGTCATCGTCATTATTATTAATTAACTGCTTGGAATTCTTGCTTCTGAGCAGTGTGAATTGTTAGGAAACCTACTCACACCCCCACACTTAGCCAGAGTCATGCAGCATAAGCCCCTCTGTGTGAGTGAGAAAGAGGCAGAGGGAACTGGAAAGGTCTGTGCCTTGAGCCAAGCGGCATTTGATAAATCAGACCATTCCAGTGACCAAGGTGCTTCTGTTCAGGCCGCTTGACTGCAGAGACATTCAGGTAACTGGGGGACAGGGACTGGACTTCCCTTCATGGTGTCCTTTGAGACCAAAAAAATGCATGTAAATGGCTGATGCAATGGAGTGAATTCCAACAAGGTGAAGGTGAAGGCTTTTGTCGGGGAGGAAGGAAGTGTCTTATCTTCCCCTCTGTTGACGCTCCCGACCCATGGGATGCCCAGTCTCTGGAACTGCAATGAGGGGCCTTGAAAGGTTCTCTAGGAGGGGGACTCTTAGCAGGTTCCTTTGTGGGTTCTAAAAACACAGACCCAAGTAAATAAGGAATAAAAGAGCAAGTGTAAAAGCGGAGTACAGCGTTCAAGGTTTAACCCCAAAGAGTTTTTTTTTTTTCCCCCAAGTAAATTCTAGATTCCACTGGGACTTGCACCCAGGCATGGTCAGCTTCAAGCCCAGATCCTCGGCTATGTGCAGCTCGGGGACTGCTCTAATCTATGCCAGCTGGCCATGACTTCCAAAGGACTCCCCACCATCCGGAGCCTGCCATAGCGCAGTGTACTCTGGCCACTCCTCTTGAGTCAGGATGGGGTGTTGTGCTGGCGAGGTCTACACTGGCTCTGCAGAACTCCCCTGCAGCAGAATGGGAATGAGCAGAGGGGATCTGGCTGCTTTCTGCTCCCTTCACCCATAAGAGCAGCACAAAGGGGGCTGGTTCTAGAACTCCGCAAAGTCAGTGGGAGACTTTTCACTGACTCCACGGGGTTGCGATCAGGCCCAAGTTGAGGAGCGGATCTCAGGATGGAGCCTTCAGCTTCCCAGTTGCTCTTAACTTCCAAGGGGAGAGGCAGGGACCATGATGATTGAGGTGGTGATGATTTTAAATCAAAATCGTGGCTGGCTTAAACATTCAGCCCCTGGAATCCGTGGCCATCAAATCCACCCAATTATGGGGTGGGGAGAAAGACTATACTCTGATCATAGCTCCCTGGGGAAAGGCAGGAATGAGATCTAAGGGGTAAAATGCCTTTTATGATGCATTCCCCACAGGCCACCCAGCCTACTGGCTCTTACAGTAAAAGGCCTGAATACTTTCTTTTGCAGTATTTTGCAGCCTTTCTGCTGCAGAGCTCAAATATCTGCCACCCAACATATTTTAAGCAGAACTGTGTTCCACATCTGCTCTGCTTCTTGCCAGGACTTTTTCTTTGTCCTGGGAAGCTTGTTCATCCCAAAAGAACTGGATTAATACTTGTAAAAGAATCTGCCATGTGTTTGCAGTGAGGGGGACCAGAGAAGTAAGGCGACTGGCGAGAACAGAAGGGAGCCTTTTGTTTCCAGGTTGCCAGCAGAAATCCAGCTCAGGCCACTGGTGACCCAATGTTAACATCTGATCAGTATCCTCTAAGATTATTTGGAAGGGTGGGTCTCAGTCCACAGCACAAAGCCACCGTAGTTAGCAGTCTCCGTACAGGAGCCAAGAGATAAATAAGCTATTGAGCTTGATCTCTTCTCCATCCCTTCCTCCCTAGGGGGTCTTCCCACCCACTTCAGCCTCTGCTGTTTCCCTGGTCCCTCTCCTAGGTTTCCTTCACTCCTCACATTTTTCTGCCTTCCCCTACAGCATGGACACCATTCACTGCAGGCACAATCAGAACAGCTGAGCAGTTGGATCAAGTATGCATGAAGCTGCTCAAATCGCCATGTGAGCAGAAGACCAAGTGTCCGTTAAAGGAGTCAGCCAGCAACAGCTACTTTGGAAGTGCTCAGGGTGAGTGAGGCTACACACCAGGAAACATGTTTCTAAAACATACCACTGGGGACTCTGGTCATCTATCTTACACAGCTCTGAACAGCTTCATTGGTTGCTGTTTATAGGGCATCAGTGACAGGTGCACATCATTTCAGTAACTCCTAAAGCACAACAGCAGCTGAAAAGAGCCAATAACAAACCGTCTCTGGCATTCTTTGCCTCAGTTTCCCCATTTGCAGCTAATCCCACATGCCTTTGTAAAACACCTTGAAATCTATCAGTGAAAAGCACTACATTAAGTATTACAATAATAAATGCATTAATTCTTAACTAGGGAGGAGAGCATTTTAGATGTAGTGAAATGGCCATGCATGGAGATTTTGAAATGCAGTTAGTCAGAATATTAGCCTCTGCAGAAATAGTCAGATTTCCTATTTATCCCCCTTTTTCAATGACTACTGATCAGTATTGCTCATGTTTCAAATCAAAGGGGGATTTGGCTAAATGTCAGTGCTGTAAACTTTTCCTAGGATCTCCAGCAGTGCCTTTCTGCCTCTTGCATCACTGCCAGTGACAAATCGGAACTGATTAGCCAGCAGCTCCAATGGTGATGTGCAAAGCAAAACAGAAACCAGCTCTCTCTCCACAGCTGTGTACCAGCTCTGCAGTGCTAGTAAAAACCTACTGTCAGTATGTAAGTATGACCTGAAGACCCCCCTACGGAGCGAGAAGGGGACATTTTTTACCTAGTCACTGTTCTAACTGCAGCTGCAGTTCACTCAAAGCAGACAAGATGTTTGTTCTCCAGTTTAGCTCCGCAGTACCTGCTGCTGTGGATTTTATTTAATGTGATCTGCTGAATTCTTCTGCAGGACACCGGACCTACTACATTTCCCCATCCTTCAAGAAAGGCCCACCTAAGCCACAGCTTCTGATCATGTTCAGCGCACAGCCAGATTCTGATCTCCATGACATGAGTATAACCCCATTTAAATCAGAGGTGTTTCTCTGAATTTATACCAGGGTAAATATGAGCAGAAGCTGGTGTATGATTGTTCTTCAGCACTGGCTCTCTTAAAGACTAACCTCAATTTATAAACTCTCAACTCTTATCCCTTTGCTCTCCATATCCCATAAACCACAGGCTTACCATCACTTGTAGCACCCACAATCAAAATCAAGGCCCCCTTATCCCAAGACAATTGCATATTAGAGCTAGTTCCTGGCTTAAATAACTTATCCTCTAATAACAATACCTAATTCTTATTATAGGCACTTACCATCTGTAGATTGCAAAGTGCTTTACAGAAGAGGCAACTCTCAATCCCCCTCATTTTACAGAAGGGAAAACAGAGGCACAGAACAGCCAAGTGATGGGCCCAGGGTCACCCAGCACACCAGCAACCCCAATTGTCTTCCTGGCTCTGCCACTGAAGTCCTAGCCCAGTGCTCTATCCACTGCACCATCCTGTCTCTTGCAAGCACTATCCAGTCTGTGGCAAACTCTTCCAGGGAATTTTGGCTGAGCAATGGTACAGGATAAATCACATAATCTCCACAAAAAACAAACCCAATCCCAAGCTCCCCTTTTAGTTTTATAATAACCAGCGTTTTGGTGAACAGGCTTATAACCACACAAACTATTGATACACATCTGTGGGTACAATCCGGGAGACCTGAAAGAAAATATTAACATCATGTCATGTAAATCATAACTATTAAAGTAGAAAGTCAAGTCCCCATGGATGGAACTCTGGTTCCAGCTGCAAAGGAACAACCCTTTGTAATACCAGTTGAGGAGGCTTACCTTTAAATCCGGAGGTTTGCTCCGGGGAACAGGATGGGGAGCAGGGTTTGGATTAGCAGCAGTGCCCGAATCCAACAGAGCAGAAGCGCAATCCCCAGGTTTAGCATCCATGGCAGCCAGGTTGGGGACATCTTCAGCCCCAACACAGTCCTCCTCAGGCTGCTGCAGCTCATCTGATGTGCACCTCTTCATGCTGACGAGATGGGGTGGGAGGGCGATTTTGCACTTCCACTTCTTGAAAGCAGGGCAGAGAAATGTAAAGGAAAAGCAGGAAAGGGGAGGGGAGCGAAGGAGCCTTGGTCATGGCCCAGACAAGTTCACTTCACCTAGGAGAGGAAGGCAGGCCACAGATAGGGGCTGGGGAGGAGAATCCCCTAGCCAAACTCATTGAATGGGATGGAGGGGAAGGAGAGAGTCTCTGACCCTCACCCCCGAACTTTCTCCTCTAATTCAGCTGCATGGGGCGCAGTGTCTGTATTTTTTGATCTTGGAGGGTGCAGGTTTCATGCAATTAATCATCCCCCCCCCCTCCAATTTTGTTACTCACTGTTCAGGAGAGAAAACGAGGGAGGCGAAATACTGGCGCCTTGCATGGCTGCAGATCCTCGTGCCTTGGGTGCATCTCGCCCCCGCCCCGCCTTGACATCTGCTGCTTCTCTCCCCCCTACCAAGGAGCCGCTTCCCACCGCAAAGCTGCTGCTGCCGCGGCTCCTGGTCGGGAGGAGCAAAAGGCTCAGCCTACCCCATCCACCTCGCCGGCTGGGGAGCCTGACGGGCAGCCGCCGGGGCCCAATCAGAGCTGCCGGATGGAGTGGGGCGCCTGGAGGGGGCGGGCCGCTGAGCCCGTTTCAGGCTCGGTTGGCCGGCAGCTCTGCCTCTCCCCACCCGCGTCCCCGGGAGCTGTCAGTGGGAATGGTGCTGCACCGGGCTGCGGCTTTGCAATGCGGGCGGCGGCGGGCAGGGCGCCGCAGGGGCGGGAGGGGGAAGCCAGGGCGCGCTCCCTGCGTGTGGACCCTACAAAGGAGCCCACCTGGCCCTACTTCTGCGCGGGGTGGATGCGAGGCAGATGCACCGGGAGTGGAGCAGTCACCTCTTCATTGCCATGGAAACTCCTCCCACTAGCATGCTATTCTCTGACTGCTGGCCAGAGCGTCTCCTTTTATTTATTTATTTCACCTCTGAGTGTTGCAACTTAGTAAACTTAAATTTCCCTTACAAGAAAGAGGGGTTGGGTTTTTTTGGGGTGCCTTTTAAAATATATGTACCTGGCACAGTCAAAGCTTGTAAAGATTCTACGTTCCTTGCACTGACAGAGGGAAAAATCAAGAAGACCGTTAGCACTCCGGCAGTTTTCAGGAGACGCCTGAAATTCTTAATTTTTCTTGCATGGAATTTCTTGTGCCCGTTTGCTGCCATCTTACTACACACGCAGACCCTGAAAAATACAAAATTCAGCATGAGTCTAACTTTGAATGAAATGCCTTTTTTGTACCCAAACCACACAAACTTGCCCTTTTTACCTGGTGTTTTATGAGAGCGCCTACACACACACACACACACACACACGATTTGTTTGCTTTTCTTCAAAAATTGGCTTATTTTTTTTGTGGAACATGAGGCCATTTTTAAACACAACTGTGTGAATAAAGCAAAATTTTCTGGCCAAGATGGGCCGATTTTTAATCTTGAAAGGAAATTGGGAGAAACTCTTGAACTGTTCAGTTTTATTTCAAATGTTTTACTGCATTTTATCACCACTTGTTGTCTGAATGTGGATGATTTTAACTAGGAAAGTCCTAGGCCCAGGAGAAAGGCCGGATGAATGAGGAAGGGGTAAACAGAAGGGGAGAGTGATAGAAGAGGACAGAGTAGCACCAAATATCCATACATTCTGATGTAACTATAACCATGTTCAATCATAATTATTCTGGGTTTAAGCCAAACTATCTACTGAAGAACAGCATGAGACCTATATAGGAAAAGCGTGTCCCACATTTACCAACTGGAGGTGGTTAGTGTTTGTAGAACACTTAAATATCTTTGGATGACAGAAGCTATTCAGTGTTCGTAATGGTCACATTCAGTAGTAGTATTGATTCCATGTATCCATGGATAAATGAAGATGTTGTAACCAATGGGCCAAACCCTGAAGTCCTTAGTTATATTTTCCTCAGCCTTTATTCAGTCACAACTCCTGTACAATGGCTAAAAATGACTTCATTATGTTTTAGCTATTGAAGAGCCTCAGAACAGAGCCTCTAATGATATCTTATTTGGATTCTTACAGGTAATTTGATTTACCCCAATGAAACAAAGATTTGGGTCGCTCACAGATGTCCTGTTATATCAAGAAGGAAAAGCTCAGATGAAAATGGATCATGATAGGTATGAAAGCTTCTCCTCTTGTCTGCAGTATTTTTCTTATCTTCTGTTTTTGACTGATGCATGTTATTTCAGCATGGAGCAGATGTGATCCAGTAGGTGGTCTTATTGCTTGGACTATTTCTGCAAGGAGTTATTTTTACTCTGTCCTGATATAGCTCCGTAAGCACATTAGTTCATCTGTGTGAGGTTTAGCATGCCTGTGTTTTTTGTCAAACACAAAACCTTAAAGAACAAAGGTGCCCTTTTATTGATGTGGGTATGGAATAGATTTTTTTTGGGTGTAAAGGCTAATCTCTCATGAGTGGTAATAAGTTTTGATTGATAAAGTCAAACACAGAATTTTCTTAAATTTTAAGGTATAAAATGTAAGCAAACTATAATACATTGTTCTCCTACAGACCCTTCATTTGAAGATCTGAAAGGAATCTACTAGGGTGACCAGACAGCACATGTGAGAAATTGGGATGGGTGGGGGGTAATAGGAGTCTATATAAGAGAGACTCAAAGATCTGGACTGTGCCTATGAAATCAGGACACCTAGTCACCCTAGAGCCCACAAACATTAACCAGCTGAGTTTCCCAACACCTGTGGGCTACATATTGTTCTATTTATTTTACAGGTAACTTCACTAAGGTACAGGACAGGGAAGTAATTTTGTGTGCAGTTACTCAGACCCAGAATCTACAAATCTTTATTCCCTGGCACCTGCTCTAACCACTAAACAGCACAATATTATCAAACAATAACCCAAATCCTGAGAAGTGCTGAAAACCTGCTGCCTCAATTGTCCATCATTCCACCTCTCACAATCAGGCCCAACAGCTACATGATCTGGACTAAACACTGAAGATACAATATATTGGTGCAGTTCTGTGTGCAGAAGGCCAGCAAAAAGCATTCGTACCACTTAGGTGACATCGGAACTCTCAAAATATGACTTAAATGGGATTCAGTGGTGGAGAGGCCTCACGCCATCACTCTGCAAAGGGGGAGAATGTCACCCTTTGTGACCTATTCCAGCCTCCATAAACAATTTACGTCGCCAAACAACATTGTACTGTTTTCATAAAAATCCTAGCAACTGAGGATATCTTGTTAAAATAAACACATGGGAAAATAAAGGATTGTTTGTATGAAGGAGAAGTTACTATTTATTAGACACATTTTCCATCTGATGGGGAAACAATGGCTGTGGGAGCTGTGCAATTAGCTCTGTCTGGCACTCTTGAGATCAAGAGAGATCAGGACATGCCATTTGCAATGGGAGATCAATATTTCTTCTCTGCTTTCATCCACTGAAAGATGCCAAGCTCCCTTTGTTGTGTGAAATACCGTAGATAAAGTCGAACAGACAGACTGACTTGTATCTGATCATAAAGAGCTGGATGTATAGTACATCTCATTGGTTTGTGGCACCGCAATGGGATTTTTGCTTTGGGGAGCCATGATCAGTTTCTGCAGTCTTGGAAAGGGATCACCACCCTCAAACAACTGCTAAGTGTTTGCTAAGGGGTATTGTGGCCTCAGCAGCTCATATGCCAGGAATGTATAGAGCATGGAATATATAGATGTGATTGAAATGCGCGCTCTCTCTCTCTTTGCCCGTCACCCCCCAGCCAGGGTATGGGCCACCAACTGGTGTTGGTGTTTCATTGAAATGCTAGCATCTATATATTATGGTGATGTGAAGATAGATAGATAGAATATGCTGGCTTTGTTTTTATCAACCATAAGGCAACAAACTATTTGATTTCAAAAGAACAGTCAATTACAAGGAAGATATTTCCCACCATTCGTTTCTCAAGGGAAAAAAAAGCAAGTTAGTTTATTCAGTCTCTCTCTGAAGTCTGACCTTACTACAGCACCAACATAGAACAGCAAATTAATCTGCCCCTTCAACCGTAAGCCCTTTTAACATGCACAGCAAAGAGGGCCATGCCCCTTTCTGGGATACAGCCTTCCAAAATTCTGTTCATGGACGGTGCCAACTGTTCGGCTCAATATCTTGGGAAAGAAAAGGAATCAGGGACAGGAAAGTGACTGTGGCAGTTGAAAAGTGCAGCTTAAGCTGATCTTATGACTGAAAAGTTAGGAGTAGGGAGGAGAGCACATTTTAAATAGCATTTTATCAGCAGGAAATGATATATCAAAAGGGGAACCACATTCTCTCACACACACAAATCAAATGTAATGCTATGGATAATTTGTGCATAAATCTCTTATTTCAGCTCAACAGAGACCACAAGGGCATAGAAAGCGATCAAGAAAATGTGGAGAAGGCATAAAGAAGAGGTTTTCTTTTCTTTTTTTCAGATGAGAAATGGGCCATTCTGCTCTGTTACATAAGTGTAAATCTGGAGTAACACCTTTGAAATTTTTGGAGTTATTTTGGATATACACCAGGTAACAGAGATCAGAATCTGGCCTTAAATACTGAGAACAGCCTTGGTGGACAACGTTGCCACAGCAAATTCAGTGGTGTTTTTGAAGATGTTGTTATACGATGTCCTTAGGACAATGATGTGCTCTGTGAAAAAGCACATGTCTGGGTGCATGGAATAGCCTTGGTACATTTTGTTTTTATTACGGGAAAAGGTCCTGTAAGGAGTCCAGAGAAAACAAAATTCTGGTCTAAAAAGTAGTATGCAGTTTGTTTTTTGCATGTCACTGAAAACAAAGAAGGTCAGACTGGGAGGGTTTTGTTTTTGTTTTGGAGGAAATAGAATTTATTCCACTTCAGAGTCTATTCCCCATCCCTTGAAAGGCCCAGACATTGGACTATTGGTTGGAGAGGAGAAGCAGAATAACACAAAGTGCTGCCAATTCTTGTCCGACTCCCCTCAATAACCACTATCATCAGTGCTGTCAACTCTCATGATTTTATTGCAAGTCTCACAGGATGTTATTTGTGCTGGACACAAACAATTATGTGAGAATCTCAACTTTGATTTAAAAAGGACATTTCTGGCCCTTGGGTTGCAGAGAAAAGCAACAAGAAGACAAAGAACCCTGAAGTTTTGTTTTAGAAATTATGACATTAAAAAAAAAATCTAATTAATCTGGGAAGCATTGAGAGCTGAGTCATGATGTTTGAGCATTTGGGGTTTGCAACACTGTATCATGCTCCAAAAGGGTTTTGAGACACACCTTTCCTAAGTTAGCATCATCAGTGCAGCTCTTTCAATTCTTCATTTTCATTAATATTAGCTGCAAATCTAGTTCTTTGTTTTGCTTGTGAATCATTCATGAATTGGTCTCCGATACAGTGAACAAGTTAGTTAATGATAAGTAATGACTGAAGAGTTTGGATGGACAATTTTTAGCCTTTGAATTGTCTGGCAATGATTCACTGCAGCTATTCATTCTTGGTTATATGTGTAATTGATTGTCTAAGTCACATGATACTGTTCTCCTGTTTGATTAAATAAACTGTTTAAACTGAACAATGATGAAAAATAAATACACTTTCCTGTAGTCATTTGTTAACATCCATGAAACTTCATTAGTCCAAGTACTTATGAATCCACAAATATAAGAGTAAAACCAGTTTGTTGATTAATATATGGACAAGTTACTAAGATGGCTCTAACCATATGGCAGAAGGAGCAAAGAGAGAAGGTACCCCCATGGAGCTGGGTTTATAAGGAAGGTTGGATCAGATTCTTATTGACAGAAATATTAAAAAGCAGAATGCTAAAGCAGAAAGATCAAAGGAAAAATTAATTACATGGGTATTACCAATATGTCAGAGCAGCAATGGAATACTGTAAAAGAAACAAATTATTCTTTACAAAGTAGGAAAGCTGTGGAAATTGCTTTATGCCTGTTCAGGTCTGTGACACATAACTAGCTGGGTTTGTCCATAAATAATTTGAATTCTAAATTTTTTTTAAAAGGGTCATCATCATGCTTAGACCTTCTTTGTCATTCTTGATGTCATTCTCTTTCTAATAATTATTTTTATCTTTAAATTCTGAGTGAATTTGGTGCCTTGAAAGCAAGTAAATAAATGACAGATCTGGCCAGAAGCCAGGCAGAACGACAGCCACTACTGTGAAACCTTCCCCTTTCAGACCTATGCTAGTATTAACTCTGAAATGAACTACAAGACCTTAGGTTGTCAAACTTAGGCCATTTGAGTGAGTGACAATTAAAAACAAAAATGAGCGAGTTCTTAAGTGATTCATTTTTTATCATCATTACATGAGATCCAATTAACATTTCTTAATTTATCACTGGTCCAAAACCAGTGCTGAAAAAAGTTTATAGGTACTGAAAATATTTGGGTAGTTATAGCAAAATATTGTTAATAGGCTGTGAGGTTTCAGGCTTTTAAATCATGTCATTCCGATTACCACTTCTGACGATTGACTCTGAGTTTTCAGCAGAAACATAGGAATTCTCATAGTGCATTACATGCTGTGTCTCACAATCTCTCTGGTCCCTTATCAATCAAATATTTATGCATGTGATTCAGTCTATCCCTGTTCAGCAAAACAATTAAGTACATGCTTAGTTTAAAACAATGGGACTTAAGCATGTGCTTAAAGTTAAACTGTTTACTTATAGAGGGAAGGACTGCTGCATCAGGACCTCTCTGCCTCAGGTTTCTCAACAACAGAATGGGGATAATATTGTTTATCTGCTTCACCGGAACTGTAGTAGGATTTAGGCCCTGATCTCGCAAAAGCAAATTAGGGGCAGATCTCTATACCTACAATGTCCATGGGGTTCCATGCAGAAACAAGGTTCTGCCCACTGAGAATCAGCTGGGACTTTACATAGTGTTCATAAAGTAATTTGATGAAAGGTGCGAGAAGAGGACAAAATATTATTAAACATCCTAGGTGGCAACATAAAACAACAACAAAAGCCCTATCTAAACAAAACACTGCAATGCACACACACAATTTTCCTTCTCGGAAGAGGATGAGAGAGAGAACAAACCACACGTGACAAAATGTTAGTCATGTTACGGATTGCCTTACTGGAAGGCGCTCGGATACTATGGGGATAAGCAGGCTATATAGAGCGGAACAGAAAAGTATTTTTTTCTTATCCTGAAACTGAAGGCTCTTTGTGCTCTGCTTGTGTGCGAAAAGTTCTCGTCACCATTTTTGTAAGTATACGGCTCATCTTTGCCCTCGTGTCCTCGCCAAGACTTCCCATCCCTTTTCCCCACTGTTGAGCTGCAGTTTAACATAGAAAGTGAGAGACTGGCTAATCCAGTATCCCATCTTTGACATGGCCAATACCAGCTCCTCCAGAGGAAGAAGCCCTGTAGTAGACAGCTGTGGGGTAACCTGCCTTTATGGAGTGTGTCCTTCTACCCCCCTGCCCCAATATAGAGAGGTTATAAAGGTCCCCCTAGAAAGGGGATCTACCCTTTCTCCCCATAGAAAGGGGATGTGCCCCCCTATCAGGAAGTGTCTTCCCAGAGCAAGGGGCTCTACCCTCTCTCCCCATAGAAAGGGGATGATGTGCCCCCCATAGGGCTCTCTCCCCACACAAAGGGGCTGGCCCTGCACCAGGAGGAAAAGCCTCTCCCAAAGGGGCGTGGCTATTGCAAAGGGCTACACATCCCTTGGGCCACTAGAGGACTACAGTTCCCATAATACCCTGCGTCAGACGCGCGGGCGCACACACGCCTAGGCAGAGGACTACGATCCCCATGGTGCACTGCGGCTCGGGGGTCCTCCCCCCCGCCGCCTCCCCCTTTCCCCCGCGGCGCCCGGATAAAGGTTCCGCTCCCTGCGCAGTGCGGTTCGGCGCAGCGCTGCCAGGGAAGAAGGCGGCGGGGCCCGGCCGCGGGCCGCTGTTCCCTCGCGGAGAAGGCGGCCGAGGCTGCAGCCTGGCAGCGGCGGAGTCTCCGCCGGGGTGGGGCTGGGGGAGCGGGACGGACCTGGAGGACATGGACCGCGGAGGCGCCCCCTCGCCCAGGGGCAGCGGAGGCGGAGTGATCCGCGAGCTGTGCCGCGCCTTCGGCCACTACAACCGGCACCTGGCGCGGCTGCAGCACAACCTGCGCGAGACCAAGAAGTTCTTCCGCGACATCAAGTACTCCCAGGGGCAGCCCTTCCCCAGCGTGGCCGCCCCCCCCGGTCCCGGGGAGCCGCCGCCGCCGGCCGCCCTCCCCACACCCGGCTCTCGGGACAGCGCCCCCAGCGGCAGCCTGCTGCAGGCCGGTAAGCGGGGAGAGCGGAGCCGCCCCTGGCGGGCAGGGACATGAGCCCCCCCCGACTGGGCTAATGGGGGCGCGTCTGTGGGGTGGGGTTCGGAGGGGGGTGATGTATTGGGAGGGGGAAGCTGGGCGGGGGGCATGTCCAGGGTGGGCAGTGTATCTGGGGTGGGTGGGAACTGGGCAGGGGATGAGGAAGGGGGTAGTGTATGGGAGGGGGGAGTGTATGGGAGGGGGAAGCTAGGGGGGAGTGTATGGGAGGGGGAAGCTAGGGGGGAGTGTATGGGAGGGGGAAGCTAGGGGGGAGTGTATGGGAGGGGGGAAGCTGGGGGGCGGTGTATTGCGGGGAGTTGAGTGGGGGACATGGTCCGCTCGGGTGGTGTATCTATAGGCTTGCATCCGACCAAGTGGATATTAGCCCACGAAAGCTTATTCTTCAATACTTTTGTTAGTCTTTAAGGTGCCACAGGACTCTTTGTTGCGTCTACATAAGAGAAAGACCCCAAAATGGGGGCTGTCCCTATCACATCGGGACATCTAGTCACCCTAAGCGTGCTGAGGTTCAGTGGCGCACTGGGGAGGAGGGGGGAAAAGTGTGAGACAAGGGGGCATAGATAGAAAAGCTGAGATGTCCTGGTAAATTAAAGGAGGTGAGGTTTTTTGTTAGGAGCGTATGGATGCTGGTAGGTGACGGTTTTGCAATTACTGTAAAATTGAATGGTTTAGGTGCAGTGCAGTTTGCTTCAGTAAGAGCTCTTGGAAGTAACCATATTTCACTTTTTTTATAACCTCTGAGCAATTGTAAACAGGCATGATACAAACATCTTTATGATATGTATAGGTTTCAGAGTGTTAGTGTGTATCAGCAAAACCAAAACCAATGAGGAGTCCTTGTGGCACCAGAGACGTACAAATCCCACAAAAGCTTATGCCCATATAAATTTGTTTGTCTCTAAGGTGCCACAAGGACTCTTCATTATTTTTTATGATCTGTAGAAATTCAGCATCCAGGGAGTATCTTTATGAGAAGGACCTACTGCAATTAATGGCTTTATAAACCTTTCCGTGCACTCAGAATTCATTCCTGAAGTGTAGATGAAGTTTCTTTATTAGGTTTTTACTCAATCGGCCTTATGCACCAACTATTAAACATGCTGATATAAAAATCAGTTGTTATTGTGAAACTTAAAATCTATCACACTCAAATAAAAAGTGTTCTATATAGAACACTTTTTGAGACTGAAAGGGGTACTCTAAATGCCTAACCTAATGCTTGTCACTGATGCTTTTTATTTACATTCTATTTTTTGTGGCTTTTGTTTTTAGTTCCCCAGGCAATAGGAAACAAACCAATCAGTTTCACTTCTGGTTTTAGCCAGCTTTGATGTGATTTCTGCAGTGTCACAATACTGAAAGCATTTTGTTTGCAAACATTCTGGGAGAAATGTTTAAATACAAATAAAACTGTCTTGAGTGGTATTTTTGACTTGTATAAAGTAAGCTTTTTCCTATTGGATGTTATGACGTTTAAAAACCTCTCAGTTTGGGGAATAAACTGTACCTGTCTTCACCCCATTAAACTGTTTGAAAAACTAAAATAATGTACAATTTCAAATAACCCGTGTTGTTCCAACACGAGCTCTTGCATGACTCCGTAGTTTCACTTGGCCTTTAGATATCAAGGCTGCAAAGAAAGCCTGAGCAGACTGCTAAGCAGTCACTGGGCTGGTTATTGTGGCCATATATATAGGGTAAATGACTAGTCCAGAACTGCAGTTTCAGTGTAACATCCTGCAGTTGCAGATATAAGAATGTCTTAAGTTAGAACAAGGCTTGAGCACCTGCTGCATGCATGTTAAGGTCATGGTCCTGCATGTTACCTCAGCATGTGAGGAATTAATTTTGTTGACTGAAACGACTTGCTTGAATAATGTTGTTTCATGGGCTTACGTGTTACTAGGATGGGTGTCTAAAGCTGATATAATTGTGTGCGATTTGAAGTTTGGGGGCTGCTTTCTTCTAGTTAACATTTAAAAGAAAAAAAATGTTTTAGTGCCCAAATTCATATTTTGTAAACACGAACTGTAACGGGGAGAAACTTTAAGAGTGCCTTAGGAATCAAGGAGCACAGCTCCTATTGATTTTTCAAGAAAGCGCTTGACTTGCAGAGTTTGTCTTAGGGCTGGTCTCCACTGGGGGGGGGGGGGGGGAAATCAACTGTAGATATGCAATTTCAGCTACGCTAATAACGTAGCTGAAATCGACTTACCTCCCATCCTCACAGCGGTGGCGGTTGGCGGCGCAGTCCCCCGTCAACTCCAGCTTGCGCCTCTTCACGAGCTGGACTTCTGGAGTCGACGGGGGGGGGGGGGGGCGAGCTGCTGGTGGTCGATTTATCGCGTCTTAACTAGACGCGATAAATGGATCACCAAAAGATCGATCCCTGCCGGCTCAAGTGAAGACAAGCCCGTAAATGCTGTAGCATTCTGTACAGGGCATGGGAATCAGAAAGTAAAACCTACTAGTGTCTCTATTGTCCAGGGTTGAAATAGAAGTGTAGCATTTCAGAAAGTAAATTAGACTTCCTAAGTTCATAAGGTGATAATATCCAAAGAGGTATTTTAAAATAATAAATCAACCAACCTATTCCTGGCTTGTTTGGCTGCCATGATGATGTTCTCCAAATGTTATAAAATAACATTATAGAAATTCCTGGCCCCAAATAAGCCACTGGGAAGCAAGCGATCTGAAAGTTAGGTTGCCTTCGCCTTGTTCTCTAACAATATCAAATGTATGTGTTTAGCTGGTTTATTTGATGTCTGTTTTCTAGTTTTATTTGGAAAAGGAGGTTAAAATAATTGGCTGGTTGTAGGACCTGAGAGCCCAGTCTTTCATGTTCTATTTGAAAGACCAACCTTAAAACATCAGGGGATTAGGAGGGTGACCACTAAAAGCTGTCTGTAATGGACAAATGATTGATCACAGATTGAAAGGATGTTTCCTCTACCCAGTGTGCATCGAGCACGAAGACAACAAATTTCTTTGCTAGCAGTACAAGCAAAATTAACTTCAGAGGGTGAAAGGTTGGATTATGCTAGTTAAAGGGAGAACACCTTTTTTTGTAGCATCACAGTTTGTGTGTCTTGGGTTTAACACAACAGATATACATGTATCAAGAAATTTCTACTGTGGTTTTATGACCAAAAATATTTCTAAAGAGAGGCTTCAATGTTCAACAATGTCAATGTTAAAGCTGCTTCTTGTACAAAACACTGGCTGTTCCTCTTTCTGACTTCACTACCCATCATGTTTCATATTGAGTCTTCACATAATGGAATCTCCCTGGGGTTCTGATCAGGGGTTTATCGATGCTACCAGGTTCTATTCTTGTATGTAAAGACATGGGAAAAATAAAACTCACCAGACAGCTGAGTAAGGGTTGTTTAGGGTTACCATAACTCTAATTGAAAATGGGTCCTCTTTGGCAGTGGTGATGGGGCAAGCCATTTGCTCCATCTCTAATAAGAGATCAATTAAGATTTCTCCTATCTAATGTGCACCTTATGAAACTGAACCCTGTGTCTACCGCACTGAACAGTGCTTAACAAATTGAAAAATATGCATGGAAACTAAAAAGAAGAGAAGATGCCTTATGTAATTCAGTGTTAAAAATTGGTACCGAAGTGAAACCATGCAGTAACCAGGAATTGAGTGCTGTGGTACCAGTAGTGTTTAGAGGATCTACAAAGATGAAAAGGTGAAACCTGCAGGTGCTGCATGGAATGGAATGTGATCTGATTGAATTGTGGGATGAAGGACTAATATGAATTGATGTTGCTGTGAAGGTGAATAAATGGAAGTGAGTATACACGGCTCTTAAATAAGGAATGCCGTGTTCTTGAACATAGCATGGTGGGCATATGTGATAGGATAGCAGCAATAGTTAACCTGATTTTATTTTGTATCTCCGCAGTAATTGAACAAAATAAATAGCGAAGAAAACCACATACCTTCCAAAAAGATGTATTCATGGGTGTTGTACTTGATTGCATACTTTGCCTAATTAAAGAAAGTAATCAGGTTGCACTTGTAAATAGGTACTAAAAGCCCCTTTTACTGTTTGAGGAATTGTTTCCAATACTCTAGACCTAGCATCCTTGTGAATCTTTTGAAACAAGACCCTACCATACCATGAGGACTGGGGAAAAGTTTGAGCTGGGACTGGTGTGGAAAGGAAGGGAAATCCTAGGACACTGTTCTGGAGAACAAACGTTGAAACTGCCATGCTGCCCAATGTCCCTATCCTTACCTTGAGGTGATCAGCTCACCCTCCTGTTCTTTTATATCTGGTCCTCCAATAAACAGTGTTTGTTCTCTTCAATCTCTTTTTAAAAGTATATCATTCTGAAACCCAAAACACTTTAGCCTGGGTTTCTTAATGTTTTAGTTGTCTTAGCTGAACTTCAGAGGGTCCAAAGTATTTCCTTTTTTTTTTTTTTTATAGGTATCTAGATGAACCCAAAGGTTGGTTTGATCAGCTGTAGCAGTGCTTCAGAACTGACAAGTGTAAAACTGCTATGCTTGATATTTTGTTGACTTTGTACAATGCTGTATATACAACTATTGATCTTCACTCTTTCAAAAGAGTAATTAAATGGCTACCACAGAACGCTTGTCATATGGCTTATTTATGACCTGTTTTTGCTTCCTGTTCATCTAACAAGGCTACACATCATGCTTATAATAACCGCTTGCTTTATTTGTGTTGCAGCAATCCCCAAAGGATTGAGGACCCCACTGTGGTAAGAGATGGCAGAGATATGAAAACATCTGCAATATTCTGGATTTGGTTCACTAGTTTTGTACTAAATAGCTTTAGAAATTATCTGACGTACCAGTGACTTATTACAATAATTGAGGCTTCAGATTTTCCCCCATCATCCTGAATCCTTTCTATGCAGACCAACTGCATCTGTGTCCTCTGAATGTTGTGTGAACCTTCTCTTTGATTTCTTTGCCCCAAGTGTCTTTGTCTCTTGATATGGCAAAAATAGTACTGTCTGGTGCAGTTTATAGTTCAGCTTGGTAGAATGCTGTTTTTTATTTTTTATAATTTTGACCATTACTATTGATGGGGTTTAAGCATTTTATTTTTATCAATTACATTTTTACAGTTTAAAATTAATAATTTTGTTTCCTTATTTTTGATGTAAAATTTCACATTTGGGGGAAATTGTGACCATGATTGTAGACATGGAGATTTAAAAAGTCAACGTTGCATGTCAGAATATATAAAGTACATTTCCTTTAAGTTTTCAAGCAGGCTTTTTTCTTTACCTGTTTGTAAATTTCAGTTATTGATAGAAATATTTTTTAATCTGTGTACAGTGAAATCAACGTTTATCAACAATTACTGATGATCTAATCTTTCCAAGCCTTTTTATATTTATAGACAGACTGTCCTTTAATGAGTTTACTGTTAGAGGGTTGTTTTAATTTGAGTTTTTTGCCATCTTAGTCCAGTGTAGACACAGCACAGGAACCACCCTCATAATTAAGTCCCTGGTGGTAGACTGGTATCACATGTGCTATGGATGTCTTTTGTTTATGGTTTAGGTTGTAGATTTCAAGTCTGCATTGAGCATGCATACTCTAGTGAAGAGTTGACACTGTATTTTGGTAGTTGATTTAATTCACTGGCTCTATCACTCACACTGACTGTAACAAATTAACTTGTTGAATGAATGCTGGTCATTGATAAATGTTCTGTGCAGGAAGAAGGATGAGACTACACATGCTTGTAGCACTGGGCATGTTCTGATCCACTCAGTAATTTAATCTTCATTAGGCTGCTGTATTCTAACCTTATTGATGTCTTGGGGGGGGGGGTCGTATGAGCATGTGACAGCACACATATACTTGTGATAGCTTTCTGCACTAGTCGAGGAAGGTCTGAAAGAATCCTTACAAACTGTTTGAACAGGTCTTCACAAAGTCCTGCCGTACTGAGTGTGGCAGCTGCAATGGTGACTTTGTGTGCAGTGTCTGAGTTTAATATGTTCATGCTAGGCCTTGGTAGAACAAGCTTGCATTCCAATCTAAGGCGCAGTAGGTCTGTAACTATGCTAAGACATGCTTACTTTGTCTCAGAACTTTCAAACCCAATGTCTTGCAGGCTACTACCCAGAGTTGGCTAAAATTTTCAATGCAGTTAGAGCTGAGGCTAGTTGGTTGTAGGTATGAATTCTGGAAAGGCATAAAAAACACAAAATTAGCCTTTTTTGGTCTTCAAGATGCAGCTTCAAGTTTTTCAATTGATGAAATTATTCATTTCTCAATTTCTGAGGGTTTTATACTGCTACCCATCATTGAGGGCCATCTGTGTAAAATCCGTGCCAATACTAAGTCCTTAAGGTGTCTTTACGGCTAATCCACCCTGAACACGCCCAATCCTGTCTGATCTCAGAAGCTAAGCAGGGTTGGGCCTGGCTAGTATTTGGATGGGAGACCTCCTGGGAATACCAGGTGCTGTAGGCTTAACATGGGCGTGGGGCTAGCAACTCCACCCCGTAGGGAACCAACTTGCTACTGAAATGCAACAACAGAGATGGAGTGCTCTGTGGTTGGTGGCCCATACCCCTCCTGGGGGGTGACGGGCAGAGAGAGAACGTGGTCTTTGGAGTTTTGAGCACTCTTCCATTTTCAGGGTCAAATCTTTGGGGAGATTTAGGGATGCCTCCTAGGTGGTGGTGGTGGGGGGGTCCATCTTGTGAGCCTCACTTTTATGGTGGAAAGTTTTTTTTCTTAATAAAAGTAAGACTTCTAGAGCATTGCTATTGTACACTTGATGATCTGAATTATGGACAGGTAAACCTGACATCTTTGTTTTGCTTAGCCACTTAATACCTAAATAACAAATTGTGCTGCCCCTAATCTGAATGATGTTAGTAAAATTAGATTAATGGAAAGCTATTGTAATGTAGGCTAAAGTAATAGCCCTCTTCGTTAAATGTTAATAGACTTAAGTTAGTAGTATTGGGAAATATTTGCCAATATCAGAGGACTCATTGTTTCCTCAGGATTTGAGGTGCTGAACACAATAGCTGTTGGTTTAAGCAGGTTCCCTCATAGCAAACCTGTAACAAAACCACATACTAACTGGCCATCGGGTCTATGGTGACCTTTTAGAGATTCTACTGAAGACCTTTTATATGGTCTTGATAAGATTTCTGTGGAAAAAATTGTATTAATTGCTGTGTATGCATAGAAAAGCATAAAGGAGCTAGGAACAAGTGTGTTTGTATTTGTTGTCCAGGAATGGTAGTGCAGTATTGGAGCTGCTTAACTCTTAAAGGACTAAATTTTGCCTGGGAATGCATATATGTAGGTACTGTTTGAAGTCCAAGGGAATGTTGTACTTGTATCTAGGGCAATGATGGTCCAGACTGTGTATATAGAAAGGGGCATTCATATAAATAGTTTGAAATAGTCAGAATCCCACATAATGGATTTTCTTCCTATACTTTCAGTGAGGCAATGTACTTTCTTGAAAGTGCAGTCTGTGAAACATGTAGTGTAAAGCCATGTTTATGCTTACTGGAGATCAAAGCTTGATTTAGCGAAGACTCGCTAAATAGGGAGCACTCTGCAGTCAGGTTGACTCACCTTACTCCTCTTGTTCTGATGTGGAGTACTGAAGTCAACGGGAGAGTTTCTCCTGTCAACACACCATGCAGTAAATCAATCTAAGCTATGTCAAGTCCAGCTACTTTATGCTACTCGAGCTACATTGTTAATTTAGGTTGATTTACCCCAGCAGTGTAAATAAGGCGTAAGACTCTTATATTCATGTCTGCTTCAATTTGATGTATGGAAAACTTCCTTAGGTCGTCTTATCAAAACTTCTAGTGTGTTCAAAGCCGGCTCTTTTTGTTTTGTTTTTGTTTTTAAGCTAGTCTTACTTCATATGTCCACTGGATGTATAATCAAGGCTCTTTCATTTATGAAATGAACTTTCTGTTCAGGTATTGGCATGTGGTATTCATGGTGGTGGTGTGCTGCTGATCTGATTGTCAATTGAAGGATGAATAATAAAAATTCTTGATCATTGGCACCATGTCATTTCTCAGTTCTCTCTCAAAGTATTGAGGTTTGCTTACTGGCACATGCATGCAAGTGTACTTAATCTCTTGTAGGGGAAAGTATAACAAAACACAAGTCTTGTGAGAAGTGTGTCTCTAATCCCTGAGCCTTATCAATGCACATATTACCCAGTGTCCTTAATGCTGCATAACTTTTGTATGTGATACCTACTGGTTCTAAGCGGACGCTGCCATAGTGCGGGAATAACGCTAAGAAAAACACACACCTACAGGAATCCCTTGACCGGACACTGAAGTGCAGACCCTTGGGGATACAACAGCTGTTTAAACACTACCACTCTATAGTAAATTAGGGCAGGAGGTAGAAGAAATCCATATCCAGTGGAAACTCAAAAGGGAATTATTAGGTGAGCAAACTACTCAGGCTAGAGTTGGACATAATCTTGCAAAAAGTGGGTTCTGTAGCTTTTCAGTGGTCAGGACCTACAAGTTAAGTCCACGATGCTCTGTCTGGCTGTACAACAACCTTGGCATAGGGTACCAGTTCATTATGAACAGGGTGTTGGAGACAAAATAGATGACAAGATAAAATGCTGCAGAAATGATGCCCTTTGATGTTTACCAACCAGGTACTGACAAGCTATTGCTACTAGACTTATGAGCGCTTATCTGATGAGATGGAGGTGTGTTTTATGGACTGCTTCTGTGAGCTATTGTCAAATTAACTTGGGTTTTGCAGTTAAGATTCCATCCAGCACACCTAAACTACAAATCAGGCAATTAAGAATCACTTGTTATCCATAAGTATGGCACCATATTTTCCCTAAAGAATTGCGTTTTGGAACCTACTCTGGCTTGTTCTCCATGTTTTTTCTATGAGCAGCAATTGTACAATGTTCCTACAGTAAAATGCAGCATTGATGAAAGAGAAGCCTTGAGAGAGGTCTTTATTTTTGTACATGAATATATAATTGATAAACAGTCCTTGTTCTGTGATCTTTTATGTAGATGAACTGGATATTCCAGCTCTGCGTTTCTCTTAAATGCCCTCTTCAGACTGATTTATTGTGGCAGAGGTTTTAACCACAGATACCAGGCAGCTATTAAACTTCCTGCTTCTAGGTTGTCTTGTATCAGGACGCACACCACAAATGACAGATTGGAAACAAAGGTAATTTTAGGGTGGAATATCTGATGTCCAGAATGCAAACATCTCTTCTGTACCGATCTTGTGCTGCAAACTGTCTTCCACCACGGCCCCCTTCTGACAATAAAAATTACTACACAACCCCAGGAGGAGGGACCGAAGCTCAAGCCCACCCAAGCCCACTGACTGGGGGGGTGGGACAAAGCTCAAGTCCAAGGGCTTCAGCCCCATGCACAAAGGCCTGTAACATGAGTCCCAGCACGCAGGCCTGAAACCCTTAGGCTTCCACCTTGGGTGATGGGCTCGGGACTTGGGCCCTGCAAGTCTAAGCCAGCCCCGGTGATCACATTAAAAAGAGTTTTTGTGACCCACTTTGGGGTCCCGACCCACAGTTTGAGAACTGCTGTTTTTCCTATAATGTGTAAAATAACAGCAGTTTGATGCTTGTAAAGTGGTGGTGGGTGGTGGCCTCAGACTTGCAGACTGAAAAATAGCAGACGTTAAGTGAACAAGCTTTTTCTCCTCGCTGGCAATGTTGGGTCACTTCTGTGGCTGCTCCTCACCATTATAGGTCCCTCTCTAAATGTATATTAGATGGTATGCAAATAAGATTCTTTGCTGGGTGCCAGAGCAAAATTTTAATTGCAAGGCTGCCTACTTCTTAGGGCTGGATAAATTACAATTGGATAAGGGGCCAGAGAGCATCTGCCTGCTCATATGGAAAACTACTTGGACTCTAACAAAGCTTTTGCAACACTAATGTAAACACTTTAAAAAAAATCTGTCCACTGTTAAGTTTAAAATTGCACAAAGCTTATCTAGAGTAACAAATGCCTCCGAAGATAACCTGATCAGTTCATGTGTAGCATTGGCATTTCACTTGTTCAGGAACACGTCCTCTTGCAGCTTGTCAACATCATGCATTTTGCTACCATCACGTAAGCAAGTTTATTTTGCTTCTCAATATTTCGCTGCTGCCATCTGCTAATAAAATCTAGATTCAGGTAAGGGAATTGATTAACTGAAAAAAATGGTATGTGGAAGCCTTTTCTGTTGGGCCTGTGTTGTAGAAATGATATTTTATCCAAACAAAGCAGTCTAAACTAAAATTTTAAATTGAACATTAGCCTTGAATTTTAGCTTCTCTATATCTGCCGGAATGCAAATTATGTGAGCTGACCAACAAGGAAAAATTGGATAGCTTTGCTGTACTGTTTCCTGAAATTCACCTCTCCTGGTTGTGATGTCTTCCTTAATCCAGTGTCGATAGGTCAGATTAAGGCCCCCAGATTCTGTATGTGCACATTAAGTTCTATGTTCTAGTAGGAAACTGCTAGCAAGGCATGAATTCAACTTGACCTTTCTGTGCACGTCTTTCACACACTTACCACGGGTGTAAGGCTTTTGTCCTGAACTTTTATGATGTCCATTTTGTTCGTGGACAGTGGGGTTGTCCGTGCTTCTCTCAGCGCTAGAGAACTTTCTTTCCTGTTCCTACGACCCATTACAAACACTGCATTGTAGCATTTCTCCCTTCTAGCCTACGGCGCTCTCCATCACTCCTTTGTTGGGGACAGTTGCTAGAGAATTATGAGCGGGAACTGATCATGCTATCTTTGTATTAAGCTGTCACTGGGAGGTCAAGGTAGTTCTAGCACAAGAAATTACTTTTTTTTCCCCCTTTCTTTTCAATTCCATCATGTAATAACTATTTCCAATTACAAATACTTGATGGGACAAAGAGGACAAGTTTATGCTGGGTGCCATAGAGCAGCAGGTTTGGAATCTGCGCTCTTGAGTTTTTATTTCTGTCGTTGAGGGTTTAGCCCAAAGTTACAGACTAGCCACTTGTATGTCAGTGATACTTGATGTAAATGACAAGGTGGTTGTGTGGCTTAATAGTTTTGCATGGTGATTGAGACTTTATGCTTTTTAAGGTTCTAGATCTAAGAGTTTAAAGTCTCAGGTGCAAATAAAAAATATTGTGTAAAGAGCTACATGAAAAGGTAGTTTTATGCCTTCTACTTCTCTAACTCTCCAGCACCAAGGAAGTCTTTTGGAGAAGAATCTTGGCTAAGGTGCTGAGAGAGAGAGTGATAGGTGGAGTTCTCCCTTCCCCCATCTTTAATCCAGCAGCATACAGGGGATGTTACACTCCTCTTGCCATAGTAAATGCAAACTCCATTAGCATTTCCTAACACTTGCAAAACATGGATGGTTTATAGTAGTCAGCCTATGTGACTATTGCAGATTGGTTTGTTTTTGTTTTTAAACTGACTTTGGTAACAAGTCTGAGAGAAACTTGACCAAAATAGGTAGTGATTGTCTCCAAATTTTTTCTTGTTTGTAGGGCTTTTATTCAATATAGAGCATCATCCTGTATGGAGTGTTGTAGAAAGGGTATCCCAGAATACTTTACAGTTGAACAGGAGAGAAATGGAAACGCTGAAGAGGAAAATATCTGGTACGTGTGGAGAAATATGGTTCAGGACTGTCCTGCTCTAGGAACTCTTGGTGGGGCTTTGTTCTACGCTCTGTGTGTGGTAAAGTATCCTGTTAGTCTCATTGTGGGGTTACCAATATGTAGTGCTCCCGGGGAGGGCACATTACCACTACTCCATCAGGTGAGGTTGTGGGTACGTCCACATCACAAAATAAAGGATCGTGGGTCAGCGGACTCTGCTCATGCTATGGGGCTTAAAAAAAGCAGTGTAAGTTTGGGTTTTGACTAGAGAGTGGACAAAGACTTGCCCAGGTTTCAGAGCCCAAGCTCCAGCCTAAGCCCAAACATGTCTACACTACTATTTTTAGCCCTGTGATGTGAATCTGAGTCCGTTGACCTGCACTCAGAGACTCACTGCCACAAGCTTTTGCTGTGTAGATGTACGTTGTGGCAGGAGAAGAGTGTGGTGAGCCTGGCCAGTCCCTCCTGGCTGCTGGCTTAAGTGTTGTTCCATCCCTACCTTTTAGGGGTCAAGGACTCTTGTTGGCAGCGCTTTCCTCCCTTGCTCCCACTGTCATGCTGCTGCCCCTACCTCTTGGGTGAGGGTGGACATGGCAGGGACTCTATCACTGCTACTCCAGGGCAAGTCTTGTAGCATGGTGGTGGGACCCCATTTTGTGCTGTATCTTGGGTCCAGGTTATCGTAATCTAATAGCTGACAAGGGTTGGATTAAGACAAAAACGTACATACTACTTCAAGTTATAGTCAAGCAAATAATCTAGACTCCATAAACTTCTGGAAGAATCAGCAGTGGTTTTTTTCCTCCCCAAGTTTCAGCACTCTTGTGAAATGTTGAATAACTGCCATAAGACGTAAGAGGTTCTGTTTGTAAAAGGGTTTTCAGTCCTTTTGTTAATAAAGTAGCATATGAGAGTTGGTCCATAAAACTTCTACAATAACATGTTCACTTGACCTAGATGTTTTTTAGTAACTCGCAAGCTACGTCTGAAATCTAGTGTAGCTCAAAATGTTGAGCAACATATTATCTATATAATACAACAAGATCTTAGAATGGAAGCAGATTCAATTGGGTGCTCTTCCTGGATGAAAAGGCTGAAATTATGATATTAAAATAAAAAAAAAAGGCCCTGCACTTGGAAACAGAAGTTCAGTAGCTTTAGAACATATATTCCTAAGCAAGATTCTAGGAGGAATATATTTCACACAACTGTTTTTGAGCAGAATAGTATGATAAATGTGGGTTTTTTTTTTCTTTTTCTATTGTTTTTACCACCTCCTCGTCTCAAGTCTGGCCTTGTTAGGTCTTGCTGGCTGGACAGTTAGATCTGTCTGTAACACTGGACTTGTTTCAATTTAGTTTAAGGACTTTATCCTAGAGTAGATTGAATAGGGAAGAAGTCAAAAAGGTCAAACAAAGTACCAATACCAAGTCTGTATTTCGTTTGACTAGTGTGGTCATGTTGACCACATTGGCCACAAGCCAGGATTCAGATTCCTGCCTTAGCAGTTGACATGCTCTGTAGCTTTGGGGAAGTCACCTGAACTTTCTATATCTGTTTCCTAATGGGGATGGTTATCCTATCCATCAGACAAGGATGGATTGTGTAGTATTGAGAAACTGCTATATAAAATTGCTTATGGTGCCTATCGTTATAGTAGTTAGACTACACTAAAGAAACTTTAGGACATGAATCAAGCTCCGGTCAATGCTTCAATTGAAGATGGCTGCTATAATGATCTATGGCTGTTCCTCCCGCTCACTACTTCAAGTAATCTTGCAATGTGACCTGAAGCTGTAGGAATTGGACTGTGCCTGACTCTGCACCACAGTATTCTACTGCTCAAGATTCTTCACAGGGAATTCCCTGCCTGACTGTTCTTGCTTTGTTACCTCTGCTCTTGAGTAGGCAGGCTTTCTGCATGTTGAACCACTTGTAGCTTCCCAAAGACCACATGGATCAAAATAAGGAAGAGTGCATTGTAATTTGGCTTTGCCCTTGGTCCACAAGTAGAAGGTGAAGACACTAGCTTTACTGGTGCTCAAAGATTGTAAAACATTCCTGGGCAGTGCTGCAAAGGATAAATAAATACTAAGATGAATGGATGAATTTTCTCTGTTGCTATATAGAAATCAACAGCTCTCTAGCCTTCACTGTAAGCTAGTGCAGTGTCATGCTTTTGAAATGACTAATGACCGATATTGTAAAATTATTGTAGCTTGTATGGTCTTTGTTATTGGGCTATCAGACATATTGTATAACCTGCATAGAAATTGTTGCATTCCCTTTGATAGTTTTGGCTGTCCCAAAAGGGAGTGTCTTTCCCCCCCCCCCCCCCAGGTGACTAGACTATCATAAACTGTGACTAAATTAAAGCAAAGTGCTCATTGATACATTAGATTCTAGTATTGCATCAGTGAAAGCCAGTCTGTGCTGAGTTTGTTTCTAGATGATTAAATCGGTCTAACAACTTTGGGGCGTATGCAGTGTGATCCTACATGGGCCACTAATAAATCCACAGGGCACTTTATAAAAGCTGTCTCCAGTATTAAGATTTAACAACGTACATTTGACTTTTTATGCCACAGTTGTGCTTCATTAGTAAGCTGCTACCGTATTGTGAGCCTACAAACTTGCATTTTCAGTGGAAAGATGAAAATTATAAGGCCATTGGGGAATTAACTGTGAAGCTCAAATCAGGATGGCTGGCAAGATAACAGCATGAGCATTCAGTTTCTGAATCTGCTCAGGTTTCTAGAAACAAGTGATCAAGTTACTTTGTAATTTGATGACTATCCTTCCATTGTTCATAAAAAGAAAGCTCACTAGTACCGTTATGGGTGCATAAAATGAATATATTGATACATGAACAAACCCAGAATAACTTGGAGATTCTTTAATCCTAAGAAGTTGTTTCAGCTTTGCAAGGTTTCGTCTTTGCCCTTCCTTCCGCAAATTCACTTATGTTCTAAATCAATTTGATGTTTTCAATGCCTGAGCTTGATGCATTTTGACATATGACATTACTTATCAGGGAGAAGTTCCTCCTCCTCCACCCCAACAAGTCTCTTGTGTGTTCCACGAATTTCCATTTTAAGGCTAACTCTAGATTGAATTGGATCACAGTCCTTTTTACAGATATCAGTAGTTTTTGTTCTGTTTTGATGCATTCATGGGATGGGGTGGAGTAGAAGAAACTCTGTTCTGCTGACATAATTGTCTTGGCTCCACGCCGGAGTCTGAGGCGTAAACTCTGTAGTTACTGTCCATGCAATATGCTGTGCAGACATGACCATAGTAAAGGGGCAGTGAGAATTTTATTAAAGAATCTCATGCCTCTTACTTCTGCTATCCCTAACTTGTGCTTTCTTTTGCAGTATGAAAAAGTACATCCCTGTGAAGTGTCTTCCCCTTTAATTGCAGAATCCAACTTGTTTGCCTCTGTTTTGAAAACTCATTGCATGGATATCCCAATCTCGTGGATCTTGTCTCTTTGCTATTGACTGCCAGTCTAGCACTCATCTCTTCCCTGTTTCTGTGTGTGCTGTTGGTGCAAGAATTTAAACTACGAATATCCCACTACCTAGAAGAGTCTTTCTATATATCAATCTTTTTCAAATCTCATCCAAAATGTGAGCCAGATTCTGTGCTGGTTTAAATCACTATAGTTCTTTTGAACACAATGGAACTATGCTGCCTTACCCAGATGAGAACCTGACCCCATATCAGTTTTTTTTCAATTTCTTATACCATCTAGAATCTCTGGAGTCTGCCATATCTCGTACTAACCAGGAATTCAAAAGGGCCAAAACCAGTTACGCTGAGCATCTCATATTGACCTTTATTGTGTAAGTGGGGCAGCAGACAAAGTATAGGTTAATGGATCAAGTATTCAAGTAATTCAGACTTCTCAAGATGGTGAGGGAAGGTGTGGCAGCAAGAAATGTCATAGCTGCTGTGTGGGAGATGACAGATATTTAATAGTCTGTATAATTTTAATTATAAAGCAGTTTAAAGTTCAAGTTAAATCCTCTGTAGTGTTTAAAATCCATATTCTTTGGTAAGAGATGAACTAGTTTTGCGTTGTGGGGCACTATTCTCCTCACTCCACTCAACGTTCAGGATTGAAAGAAAAGGCGCATGTAAGAGGAGTGAAGAAATAAGGATCCGTATTTGGCTACTTGCAACTACGTGGACCTTCTTCCCACTCCCCTACTCAACTATTTTGTGACTTTTGTTTGTTCAGCCTGACCTTTGACCTTCTCATCTACCCCCCCCCAACACTTTAATTTCACTAAGGAAAGCCAGGAATACTTGTAGCACCTTAGAGACTAACTAGTTTATTTCAACATAAGCTTTCATGAGCTATAGCTCACTTCATCGGATGCATAGAATTTCACTGATTCACTTTTTCCTAATAAATTAAAAGTAGGCCCTAATTGTTACAGACCATCTCAGTGCAGCTCACTCACCAACAACAATGCCATGTTTACCTTTGGCAGCCAGTGAACAGGGTCTCATTTACATCTTATCCAGATGTGAAAGCATTTAATTTCCTTTGTACGTTTTTTGTCATTTATCAATATCTAGCCATGAGGGAGGCTTTACAGTGGCATTGCTGTAACTTCTTTGATGTTACAGCCAGATTCTTCAGACACTGTCACTTCTCATGTCTTTGAGCCTAGGCTTTGAAGGTGAGCAAGCCTGTCTTTCTTGTAACCCTCTTGGATGTGTTACACTCTGTCAGGTTATTCTAGTTTATCTGGGGTTGGGGGAACTTCAACCAATTCATTGCTTGTTGGATTTTTTTTTTCTTTTCTTTTCTGGTGTGTGACTCAGCATTCTGTTCAAACGACATCACAGCTTGGGAAGCATTTGCAAAATGCTTAATAGCATTCTTAACTGTATCACTCCATCTTGTTTTGAAGCTCCAAGATAAAGCACTATTCTAGCACACCTCAGTATTGTAGACTACCACCAGTGAATGTAGGTGCCTCTGAATCATTTCAACCTACCCAGTTTCTTCATCTCTCCTAACAGGAAGAGCCAGGGGTGGCTTTTAACTTGCTGCGGAAAGACTATTAAAAACTGATTTTCATATGAAGGCTGTTGGGGGAGGGGGGGCGGGTTTCTTCAAGTACTCACTGTAATAAGCGGTCAGTTGCTTTGTTCTGAACTCTTCTTTGGAGGTTTATAACAAATCTTGGGGGATACTATAAAATAAGCTGACCTGTGACTCTCACATGCTGGGTTAAGGTGAGGGAATATATTGTAAGCAGGTGAAGATAGAAAGAATTTTAAAAGTCTGGAGGTGGTGGTGTAGCAGTTAAAATAGGGGACCAAATGCCAGTGCTCGTGGGATGATCTGGTCAAGTGACTTCCCTTTTAGGGCCATTGTCCAACCTATGAAATTGGGATGGCTAGCCCAGGGATGTTCAGATTTGGTTAGTTTCTCTCGAGACTCTGTAGAAGTACAAAATTACAATTACAAAAATCATGTCACATTTCTAATCGTTTTAGCTATTCATTCAACCACCTCCCCGGGCTTGCCTGGATCTGGTCTAAGTGCTATCTCTTAATTCCATCTTCACTTTCTATTCAGTTGATTTAGAAAATACAAAAACAGTCATGAGAGCCTGTCATAAGTGTAAAGTGCTGGAAAGTGTTATTCTGCCTGTATAAGGTTAATGTTACCTGAGAGGGAGTGACGTAAGAGCTTCCATGCCACGAGGGAGGGAGGGAGTTTTAAGTTCAGTTTCCTGCCGTTCCAGCGTTGGCAAGAGACCCAGTTTTTCGCCTCTAGCTGTGGAGGATGAAAACTTCTACTTTCCTTCCTATATTCATAATTAGCTGTGCTGTGAGTATAATATGTTGATTTCCATAAGTTTTTGTACCTATTTAGCGTGTCGCTAACCTTTTCAGAGGGGAAGTTAGAGAACTCTAGATTGTGAAGCTGTATTGTAAGTGTATGCTTTATTCTCTTTTCTTTTAGTAAATCTTTTTAGTTATAAAGAGCGTTTGGTTTATTTCCCTTAAGGTTCTCTCTGATTTCAGGCTGGAAAGAAGAGGGGGGAAGGGGAGGAGGTCTAAAGGACAAGCTCAGTGTATGAGCTGGAGTGCAGAGTCTGTCTCTCTCTACCTTCAGGCTAGAAGGGGGCGGGGGAGCAGTCTGGCTCCCGATCTCTCAGGGAGAGAGAAAGGGGGAGTTGGGGTGTCAAGGTACCCCACCCCATGGTCTTGGGGTGATTACTGAGTGGTGGCAGCATGGTCCCCAGTTCCCCACGGGTAAAGTGTGGGGTTTGGGGGTGTGAAGACTTAACTTAGGCTGGGAAGCAGCTTGTAGTTATTTGGTCTGGCATAGAAGAGACCCCTCTCTGTACCCCAGGTTAAGAGAGAGGGAAGACACTCTTACAGAGCCTTCCTAGCTAGACCCTAAATTTCACAAAAATGAAGTGCAATGAACTTCTACTGTTGGTATTAATTCAGTACAAGCCCTGAATGGGTGAAATTTTGTTTGAAGGTGCAAAACAAGTAAATACTGTGTGTTATTAAAAATGATTGGCTGGGTTTCTGCTTTGCTCCTTATAGGGCATGCATCTTTCTGAAGATAATGCTGTGCTGACTATAGATTCAGAACTGTGTGGCACGCATTCATAGGGTTGTCTATTGCATACGTTAATCAGCATTCCTAATGCAATCTGTTTGTTTGAATTCTAGGACAACTGATTTCCTTATCCTTCCCCCGCCATGAAGAGGAGTACCTCCACCTGACGGTGAACTGGCACCCATGCCTTCTAATCCTTGGTCAGAACTGCAATGCTAAATGCCAATTACTAAACATGCTTTTGGGTGAGAAGCTGCTACCCACCACCAAAGTAAGCAGCGAGGAGAACTGTAAGAGGCGGAGGATCCGTTTCACACATGGGACACAAACACGGATTAGTCTGGCGCTGCCCGGGCAGTATGAACTGGTGCATATGTTGGCAGCCCATCAAGGGCAATGGGACACCATTCCAGAAGAGGACTTGGAAATCCATGGGGACAATGAGGATCCAGCACACCAGATAGCAGAGCTGGAGGTGACGCTGCCTTACTTGCTGCTAAAGGTACCGATTAGAGGCACATGTGGTGTTGACACTTGTACTTGTCATATTTAGGCTTATAAGAAGAAACTTTATTGCACATGAAAATGTTAAGATGTAAAACAATGTGAAGGAAGCTGGCAGAGGCAATATCTTCCCCAGAGAAGCCTGGAAGTGTGGTGGTGATGAAGCGGATAGGGGGTGCATGTGCATAATGTTTGTTGCCCTAGTCGCAAATAGATCACTTTTTTAAAGACTAATTTAAACAGATGCACCTTAAGCATCTCTTAAACCTGAAGGACTGCAGGCCCAAATACCTTCAGAATTTGCCTCCTGTCCAGAATGACTGAGAGCAGATCTCTCCTTCAAGTATGTCTTGTTGCACACTACTCGTGTGTCAGCCCCGTGGGCACAGCCTATGTATTCCACATCCCAGTTCTGTGATGGGACAGAATGACTTGGTGTTCGGTAAGGACTGAGTACCTTCTGCTCCCAGACAGCAATGTGAATTGAGAACTATTGGCGCTTCCTAGGTCCAGGTTTTATAACAGAGTGCCAAACCACTGAAGACTTTTTTTAGGTGGTCACAACCACAGGTGGGTGTGCGTGGGTGTTGGGTTTTTTCCCTGTTCGGTAAGAGCAGGGAACGCAGTCTATTCCTAGTTTTGTCACAGCCATGCTGTGATCTTGGGCGAGTCACTTATCCTGTCAAAATAGCCTCATCCATAAGATAAAAATAATTCAGTCTTGCATTTGGAGTGTTGAGATGCCACAAATATTTAATAAATGCCTTTAAAGATGAAACTCGCTGTGGCTTATGTTCAAAAGCATTTACCATATTACAGTATATTCTTATTCCTAGAAAATAAGGTGGTGACTGGCAAATATCTGCATTAGGAGATACAGTAGTTTATATCTACTCAGTATATGATCCGTTTCTCAGATGAGTAAGATTATCAATGTACATCTACAGAACAATAAAGTAAGTCAGCTAGGACAATGTTTTCTGTCAATGAGCTATTGATAACTTCTAAACAAGTCTGGTGGGGAGCTGCCTTTGCTCACTTCCAAGTCACTACATATATTGTATAAACCAGCCTACAGCTAAAGACAAAATCAGCCCATAAACATTGTGTGGTTTTCTTTGTGACTTTTCCCAATAGCCATGAGTATTCATGTTGGGAAAAGGTCGTCTTTATACTGAATCTCTTGGGCATGTGACCATGTGATATCCATGGAGTTTAGCTTGAAAATGTTGTCTAGTTTAAAATTCAAATATTTTACTTATTTGTTTACATTTTAATATAGGTCATCTCCGCGCTGTGCAGCTCATGTCCTCTTGCAAATTCCTCATGCAAGTGACAAAGATCTTTGTTTGGCTCTGATTATATTTAGGATAAGTTAGATAAAAATAGCCACTCGGATTAACTTGAAAAGGGATGGCGAAGTAAGGAGGCCTCTTGGGGGGGGGCGGGGGGGGGGCGAGTGAGAGAGGAGGGGACTTGGACTGAAGGCTTTCTTAAAAGATGTAATTTCATGAGACTAAAAGCAGGGAAGATCAAACGTCTTAAGTATTTATTTGTTTAATACATTGCAACAGTTGGAGGCTTTGTTAATGTACATAGGGATCAGTTGACTAGGGATAGCTTTCTGTCAGTGTCAAATCATCTGGGCCTGGTCTGGGCCGGCCTTAGGGAAAATGGCATCCTGGCCCCACTGCCTTCAGCCAGTGCTTAATTTTGCCTGGAAAGAGATGCAGAGGCTTAGCCCCAGCACAAATTAGGCACTGGCTGGGCACTCTCCAGCCCCCCAGCTCTTAAGATGGCCTACCAGAGAACTGCCAAATGACAAGAAACGTATCATACTGTCACGTTGTGATTTGGGTAAAAAAAAATTCAAAACACTACACCGATCTTCCTGTACATTGTAAAAGATGCCACTTTGTAGAGTTTCTTATCTGCTCTATGGGGTTTGTTTAATACAATGCTATAAGAAAGCATCATTTATAGATCAGCTTTCCCTCTTGCTGGTCTGTTACATATTTAGTAATTAAAAAAAATACCAAAAGACTTTATTTTATCTGTATTATTTTTGTATTTGTAATTTTAAGTGATCTAAAGGAGAAGTACCCTGTTTCCCCGAAAATAAGACGTACTTCAAGTTTTGCCTCTCGCTGTAATATAATGTAATGTAATTTTGGGAGCAAAAATTAATATAAGACACTGTCTTATTTTCGGGGAAACACGGTTATATTCTTCCAGTAAAATGGGATGGACGCTGCATCATCAACTACAGGAATTTTCCACTGTCCATAGCGGTGGAATTGGAGTCTCAAGAGATTAAGGCTTAAACATATTCAAACAATACAGAACATACAGTGTTTGCTTCACCAGGGTTCTGTTCTTATAATTGTATAATTTAGCAACTTTCCTTGTTACCTAAAATTTAAGTGCAGAAACCATGGCATAAAGGATATAAATTTTGGACTTCAATAGCGGTCAATGCAAGTCCATCTTTACCAAAAAATAATTTGATTAGGCTAATAAATATTGTGAAAGTTGATTCCAGTGCTTATTCAGAAGAAATTACCTTTTATTAGGAATTAATTTGTAGGGAAATTCCTCCTGTGCAAACCCATGCATTGTAGCTTTAATGACATTTTACATCTGCAGTGTCAATCTCGGTATCAGCAAGAAAAACATGCTTTATCTCTCACGACACATGCTGTGTCTGTATAGCCAACAGGACTCTGCCATATGTAATTTTACTTCAGGATACAAAGACTGTATGATAGAACGTACAATTGTCCTTTATTCCTCACGACAGCAGCAAAGTTTAAACGTTTGCAGACAAAGCAACGCAAATATAGTGCTGCTCCAAAACTCTGAACTGCCGAGTAAAGACTCTGCAGATTAAAGGTTTCAGAATCAAATCTTTGGCTCTCACTGATCGGTTTTTACATGCCCCCAATAAAAAAGTAAAAGGAGAGAATCCAGGCAGACGGGGAGAGGGTGCCATCTTATGCTAGTGTAGAGACGCTGAGAAATGGTAGTCACTGCCAAAAAAAAATTGTGAGATTTCTGGCATCTAATCTGAGAGGTATATTTTAAATTCATAAAGTACGCTAACAATATAAAGAATAACCCCTTGTTCCCTAACCAGTTCTGTGCCTACATAGAATCATCTCCTCAGTCAGCTCCTGGAGTATTCTAGGATATAGTTCATCAGGCCCTAGTGATTTAACAACATCTAATTTGTCTAAGTAATTTTTAACTTGTTCTTCCCCATTTTAGCCTCTCCTACTTCATTTTCACTGGAATTGACTATATTAGACATTCAGTCACCACCAATCTTCTTGGTGAAAACCAAAACAAATAAATCATTAAGCAACTTTGCCATTTCCACATTTTCTGTTATCCCCCCGACCCCTCATTGAGCTGTTTGATCTCATTTTGTGCCTTGGCCTTTCTAATTTTTTTTCTACGTATTTGTTTAGGTCAAATTATAAAGTATGAATATAGTTTCCACTTTTTGTAGGACTATTCCTTGACTTTTAGATCATTGAAGATCTCCTGGGTAAGCCAGGGTGGTCTCCTGCCATATTTCCTATCTTTCCTACACAGTGGGATAGTTTTGCTCTTATGCCCTTAATAACGTCTCTTGGCAGTTTTTCAAACTCTCTCTTGAGTTGTTTTTATTCCCCTTAGACTTGCTTCCCATGGGATCTGCCAACTCCCTGGGTTTGCTAAAGTCAGTCTTCTTGAAATCCATTGTTTTTATTTAGCTGTTGTCCCTTCTACCATTCCTTAGAATCATTAACTCAATCAGTTCATAATCACTTTCACCCAAGCTGACTTTCCCTTTCAAAATTCTGCTCTGGGCCCTCCCCTGCCCACCGCCAGTGTGCCTCTCTGCATTGCTCCTGGTGCCCCCTGATCACCGTGTCCTGGTGGTAGCCCATGTCGCTGGCTCTACCTAGAGTACATTGAGGGCTTTCTGAAATTCTTCCACCATTTCTCTAGCTTTGGTGGGCATGTTGAGCAGACTAGACCCACACTGAGTAGAGGTAAGTAACAGTGGTAAAATGCCTGCTGGTGATACAGTAGTGCTGGCACATTATTAGCGCAATAAGAGGATTTGCAAGAACACTTAAAATAAACATAATCCCTAATCTGCACCTCTGTAGCACAGCTCTTGCCAAGAAGTTCCTGTTTGCTTTGACTAGAGAAACAAAGCTAGGGAGCTGCTAGTAACAGTTGCACGCTGGAAGAAATCATGACCTTAGAGTATGTGTCCATACTATGGTTACTTTTTACCAGAGGTACTGAGCATCCCAGTTCCTGTTGACACCCACTGAGCTGAAGGAGCCCAACACTTCTGAAAAATGAAGCTGCAAATGTACCCTCGCTCTAGATGCCGCCTAAACTATTCTTGATGATCTCATCTTTTTTTTAACTCCCCTCCCCCCCCCCCCCCACCAACAGGATATTTATCTAGATTGGTACCTACAGATCTTTGTGGCAAGTATTTTGTTAGTGACCCCATCTTCCTCCTTACTAGAGTTACTGAAGAAACATATTGTGCTACTGTTCTGTTAAAAATTAGGATGGGCTTGACTGTGGCATTGCCTTGTGGATTCTGAATGCTTACTTATTAGACCCACATTTGAATTCAGTAGAACTCGTTCTGCCTCTGATTTTAGATATTTCTCGTAATGGTCATAATCGCTAATTCTGTCTCTCTTAAAAAGTTTACCAATAAAAATTCAGTCTTGATCCTAGAAATGCTGATACGTCCATTGCTCATAATGGATGGTGTGTGAGTTTAAAAACATCTGGACAAGATGCTTGCTTAATAGGCAGGTTTGGATTGGGCACTTAGACCATATCTGTCTCTTTTCTATAAAGAACAAAGTGGACCTTAGCCAGTACATTATAATGTACTGTATAGAAGGTTCTGTAAAGCTCTGTAGGAACACAGCAGATCTGGAGCATTGGGCAGTCAACACATGCTAAGCAGTCTTAACATGTTAACCTTTAGCTTGAAAATCTTTGGTGTTTAGGATAGGATTTGCTACCTTTTTCTGGGTTACTAAAGGATATCCTAGCTGAAGTAAACTTGCTTCAGGGCTATTTCTAGGCTTGTACCAAAGCCCAAGTCAGTTGACCTGGGTTTGGAGTCCTGTTGCCACATTACCTTTTGCAGTGTAGATGTGCTCTATGTGGCTGGATTCTGACTGAGCCTTTCCTCCAAACCCAAATATAGCACCATGGCAATTAAGTTGGACTGAGGTGCTTTTGCTGAGCACCAGAATTAAACGTCTGAGAGCTGTTTTGTTTAGGTCTTGCACTGGTTCTGTCAACTTGGGTTCAGTGCTAGAGGAAGGGCATTCTCAGAAGTGTAATCACTGTGAAATTCATATTTTCTTCCACCCATATCCAATTAGAACGAGAGTCTGGGTCTTTAAGCCAGCGAAAACGGAGTGATTTCTCTCTCTCTGGGGCAGGTTCTGTGGCTTCAGAAACCATTCACAGTGTTTCCTATGTGTTGTGTGTTATCTGTAGACTTGTTTAATTGGCCCTTTTATTGATGGAAGAACACACAAATCCATAGTGGATCAGGATTCCTATTTGACAGTCAGTCTTTATTCAAAGTAGCACAAACAACTTTTTTGTTTGCAAAGGGCGCTGACAGAGTTACTGTCAGTTTTAGAGTGCTGGCCTGGGACTCAAAGTTCTGGGTTCAGTTCCCTAGCCTGCCGTACACTTTGTGTTACCTTGAGCAAATCGTTGAATTTCTTGATGCCTCAAGTCTCTGAGTCAAATGGGAATAATTAGTACTTCCATACCTCACAGGGACATTGAGGATAAATATATCCAAGATTGTGAGGTGCTTTGATACTTTGGTAATTGAGCCATACAAGTACCGTAGATATATATTGCAATTGTATAGCTTGCCCCTAGCAGCATCTGATTTTAGTTATTGCATTGATTATGCACAGTGGTAGATCCATTCTTGGAATCCGAGTACTGGAATTGGTTTAGGGTTTGAGTGAAATAACTAAGTTGAGACTTGGAGCGGATTACACTTAGTGAAACTCAACACCCAAAGCTCGCTTAACAAAGCGCCTCTAACTACAAAAATCTTTCCTCAATAAATGCAAAAGGGAACTGTCCCAGGTCTAATCTGTGGTAGGGTCATTTTGGAAGCAGCAAAGGAATCTCATTGTTGGATGAATAGGAGGCAGGTATATGAAAATATGGCAATCCTCTGCCAATTTTTATGCTAAAGTACAAGGCAACTGGCACGGTCCCTAAATAACTTATTGCGCTGAGTTACAGATCTTCAACTGTTGGTCTCCTTCATTATGTATTGTCTATAGTCTTTCCTTTTACCTGTATTTATTATTTATTTAGTACTGGGACTAACTTCTGCCTTTTAAATGGAGACGTACGGATTTTAGTCCATAGAAATATGCATAGGCTGTAAGAGAGAGGAGAATGGAATGTTTTTTCCCCTAACTGGCTACTTTGCAGTATGTTCTTAATGTGTGGTTGCTGTCAACACATGTTGGGCAATATTCTCTCAAGAAGCAGAAGTGTAAACCAGATAGTCGTGTATTTGGTGTTTAGGTCTCCAAGTATTCAACAAGTCTTGGACTTTTTTAAAATTATTTTTAGACCAGGTTTTAACTTCGGGAAAACATGGGACATAATTATTTGACGGTAATGTATTTGAAGCTTTTGCCAAATACAGCAAAGCATACTTACTGAGAGCTCTAATTTAGTGAGAATAGATTTAAGGTTCCAAGCTATTTCCATGAATCACCGTGTGACTATAGCAATTCTAGTTAACAGTCCTCTCGGTGAAACTGCCCTGTGAGGTGTGTATGCTGCTGGGCACACACAGACTAGACGTGGGCCTTGAAGTGTTTGTAATCCAAGTTTAAGAACCTACAACTGAATAGCACATGGAAATATTCAGAGAAGCATCATAAATTGGGGTAAATTACCTCATAGAAGTAAAAGCAAACAAATGATGCTAGTGTTGCCGGAAAACCCTACAAGGTCTCTGCTAAAACAAGGACCACTTAGTTGCTCATGTTGCATTTTGTGTTGGGTTTTTTTTAGCCTGTCTCCTAGAGACGGTACTGGCTTCCTCCTTTGTTTATAGTCATCCGTGTGAGTCATCTTTCAATGTGAATATTGCAGAATTGCCTATCGAGTTTTTCTTTAACTTGTACTCTTGTTAAACTATGAGCTTGGGAGTCCCATGACAGTAATAGCAGGCAAATCGCTGGCAAGACTTTTTTAGGGTGGAAAATGGGAGACCACTCAAGTTTTTTCATTTGACTAAAAATTCTTATTCACGTTTTTTCTCCAGAGCTCGGAGTGGTTCCCTCTGGTGCGTGGGGAAAATCTCACTTACACCTTCATTTCTGGATTATTTGGGAGAATTTTTGAACTCTTAATAAAGTAGCACCCAGAAATGTAATCTTTTCAGCCACACCCAAAGGGGAGTATTTAAACTCTTTTATCAAATGAAAAGGAAATTTGTTTTTCATAGCTGGCTCTTCATTGTAAGTTTTTAGTATTGGCATTTCCAAATTGTGATGTCAGCCAGTGGGGAGCAATCAGGGTGCAGGAGCAATCCAATTTAAAACACTGAACAGCCACACGCTGGTTAAATGAAAGCTCTAAAAATGCACACGTCGTGGTTGGCTAGTTAAAATTGAGCTATAACTTGTTCTCCATCTAGCTTTTTTGTTAGCAGAATTATTTGTGCCCCCTTAAATGGGAAACTGCTACTATTGGAAACAAATACAGAAAGAACTGACTAGGTGAATGTTTGCTCAAAGGGCTACGGATATGGTAAAAGTCATGCTTAAATTAAATGTGAGGCTGAAACCACGCCCAGTGGACAAAGGCAAGGTATCCTACCTTGGGCTTCTTAACTACCCCAAACGGTGGCCGTATTTCTGCTGCCTTGCACCTCTTCATCAAAGAATCTGAAAGCACCTCACAGATTTCCCAAGTGTCTGATTAAGTCTCTACATGTGAGTAAATTGCATCCATTATATAGAGATTTGGTTTCAGTACAGAAGTGGAAAATGAGCTTTACCGACAATCTCTCTTCTCCTCCTGCACTTCGACTCCTGTGTAAATAAATAATCTAATTGCCCAAATGAAGGTCTAGACTGAACAAGTGAAAGTGAATCCTAAACTGTAAAATGGAATAAAACTGCTCAGTTCTACCCCTTCCCCTTTCCCGAGTCCTCTCACAGCCCGGGGGGGTGTCTGCCGAAATGCCGCCGAATACAAAGCTGCTGCTTTCTGCGGCATTTCGGCGGGACACAAATAGAATCCTTCCGATTTTGGCGGCATCCCGGGGCCGATCCCGCGGCAGCACTGGGACACCGCGGACCACGGTGGGTTGTCTTGTGCACCCCCTGTGGTGCGTGCCACCCCACTTTGAAGTCAGATGGCTATTGCTGCAGTCGTTTGGGCAATTACTCCACAGGGCAGGCATTCTCCTGGAGTCTTTCCCTCTGTGAACAGTGTGGGAACACCATTTGTAGCCAAAAATATATGGTACAACTTCAGAGTTAAACTACGTATGAATTTTACCTGTAGCTGCTAATGCAGCCTCCTAGCAATATTTAAGTCCTATTCAAGTTGCAGAGTCCCAGAGCTACACCGACAACTGAACTCTTACCTTGACAGCTGAAATGTTCAATGCTTGAAGCACTCATTAGAAATGTGGGCTATGACTGGCAACTTGGGTGGGCCAGTCTGAACTTGGGGTATCTCTTTTAGCAGCGGCCAGTGTCTCTTTCACCATAGGCAGGTGAAAAGCCTACAAATCAGTATATTGTAGGAAGGATGAGTGACAAGTTCACCACTGCAAGTGCCAGGAAGTTAACTTGTACTTGATTATTCTTCTTGGCTTGTATATTTACAAACTTCATAGTTTGTATTCTCATTGTACTTAACCCCACTGTAATAATGGTCACTTAACAATTTTCATTTATGCAACAGGTTGTAGTCACAGTGGATAGGAATCTATTCAGGGTAGTAACTGTGTGCTTGGAACACATGCTTGATCCTGGATTTTTCATGACTTGTGTCTGAGTCATACAGGATCAACTTGCAGTTGGTCTAAAGAGGACAAGTACAAATACAGTAGACTCTATTATCCAGGATGATAGAGAAAAAATAATTCTGGTTAATAAAATCCCGGATAATCACCATCCATAGGAAATATGGGGAGTGAGGGTTGGTTCACCAGCCACCCTACGCCGGAGAAAGGGGCTGTTGGTTCACTGGCTACCCTGCACCCTGGTAGGGGTTTTTTGTGTGTGTGCTTGGGGCGGCAGCAAAGCCAGAGCCGGCCCTGTGAGTTGCACGTATTATTATTATTATTATTATTATTATTATTTTTATTATTTTTTTGACATCCTGGTTAATCCACATCCTGGTTAATCCAATCCTGGATAATTAAGAGCCTCCTGTAAGTACAAATGGGAAATGAAACTACTAGCCAGAAAATGTAAAAGCTCTCCTGTCTGTCCCCACACAACCTAAAATTTACCCGACTTTCTGTTTGCATGTGTGGTGGTGTTTGGGTATATTTGTTTTTGCACCTGGGAGAGGGGCTAGCTATCGTTTGTTCTGTGGTAAACTAATCGTAACTGAAAAATCAGGTTCAAGATCAATGAAAAAGTGAGTACCTTTTGCCAAAGGTACAAATACAGAAGGCATCAGCTCTTAACACTAACTCAATCATTGATCAGACTCTTTGAGCCTTTAAACTGTTTTATAATTACCTGGTGGCCAAATACAGTAAACAAATATGTCTGGAACATAGTCTTAAAGGAAAAGCAGACTTTGCTAGTAAGTGGTGTGTCTTATTTTTAAAATTAGAGTGAGGATGTTGACATCTTGGACAAGCTTGAGAGGTAGTGTGGAGGCGTGAATGGTGGTGACGGTGGAAATGGTTGTAGGATGGCCTTTTCTCTAGGTCAGTGGTTCTCAAACTGTGGCTTGGGATCCCAAAGTAGGTCACAGCCCTGTTTTAATAGGGTTGCCAGGGCTGTTGTTAGACTTGCCAGGGTCAAAGCCTGAGCCCCACCACTTGGGGCCAATGCCAAAGTCTGAGGGCTTTAGCCCTGGGTGGCAAGGCTCAGGTTACAGGCCCCCCACCTGGATCTAAAGCCCTTGAGCTTCAGTTTTGACCCCAACTCACTCATCCTTCCTGGGGTGGCAGGACTCTAGTGGGCTCAAGCTGGGGTCCCTGCTTCTGGAGGTTATGATGTAGTATTTCTTGTCAGAAGGGGGTCGTGGTTCAATGAAGTTTGAGAACTTCTGCTCTAGTAACTAGTTCAGATCCAGCTCTGTGCAGTAATGAATGCAAGCTTTCTCGTATGGTAATTTTGCATTAGCGTATGTATAATGAGTGGGTTGTTGCAATTGAACTTCTAGTGGCCAGAAATATCTGTACACTAACTGTCCTTTGTTGGCAGTCTGGAAATGGACTGAGAACTGAAAAGGCCAGGGAGGCTGAACTCCCTTCTTTTTTCAAGACCGGCTTGAGTCATGCCAGCCAAAAGCAGAGAGAACAGGACAAGCTTCCCTGAGCTATTCTTGTGTTGCAGATCTACTGATTTCATTCTCCAAGCTGGCAGTGTGCTCACTAATTCATGTACTAAACATCATCTTAGTATTTATTTTAGAAAACCTTTTAATACTGAATCACAAAAACGGATCTTTTGTCAGTGACTTCAATAGCTTTTAGCTGATTTGAAGCATTCTCGCCATATCTCAGCAAGACACAAGGAGTACAAATTCTAAATGAAGTGATTCAAGTGAAAAGTCTGAAATATTGAAGTGAGGTAGGATATATTCTCAGTTCTCAATCTTTCACAATGAAAGTGAAATAAGTCAGCTCTTGCAAGACAGAGAAGAGGCTTGAGGTTTAAAACAGGACCATGGCTCCTATACTGCCACATGAAACTGTTTGGATTTGAATGAGCCCTGTTTGCTGATTCCAAGGCTTCATTGTCTAGTATTCCTGTAGACACCCAAAAGGATGAGAAATGAGCCTTGGATAACTACTTGTATAGGCTAATACAAGGATCTGGGAGGAGCTCCAATCAGGACTCATGGGAATTGCATGTTTAGACCATGACATAGGTCCTACCACAGGGATGAATTTTTAGTGGGGAGAGGGAAGTTGGGAGAATTACTAGCAGGGTTAATTGCTAAAACTTCAGTGTGGTGATGTTTATTTTATTACCCTTTCAGGAGGTGGACATTGTGGTAGCCCCATGTCGGGGATTCCAGTCTGCTGAGGTCACCTTGGGAGAGTATGTAAACCATGTCTTGCCTGTCATCACCTTTGCTATCAGTGAGACTAAACTCTCGGCATCTGATGAAAACGAATTGCGGGAAATCCAAGAGAAATTCTCTTTGCCTGTTTTCTTTTGCAAAGTGCCGGAGTCAGAGACTGACTTGATCTCTCCCAAAAAGGCTGAGAATGAGAAGTCCTCCCTCTACTGTCAGCTGATGGACCTAGACTACCTGAGTACCAACCACTGCAGCTGTGGGGCCCCTAGTTCTGATGCCAAAGCCCAGAGCATGCTGGTGGAGCAACTTGAGAAATTCCGCCTTCTGAACACTTTCTCCAGGCAGGTGTTGCAGAAGCACCTGGTGGATGTAGCCACCATCCTGAACCTAGTGCACTGCCGCTGCATGGACATCTTCATCAACCAGGCTTTTGACATGCAACGAGACTTGCAGATCACCCCAAAACGGCTGGAGTACACGCGCAAGAAGGAGAATGAGCTCTACGAGTCTCTGATGGGTATTGCCAATCGCAAGCAGGAGGAGATGAAGGACATGATCATCGAGACTCTCAACAATATGAAAGAGGAGCTACTGGAAGATGCTGCTAACATGGAATTCAAAGGTAATCCCTGGTAAGAGGAGAGAGATGGGCAGATATCTGAGGATGACTGAATTTATAAGCCCTTCCACAAACTTTGCTTCCTGGGTCAATGTAAATGAGGATCAGAAGAGGTATGCATTCCTGTGTGACTTCTTCTGCATCCTCTAGTCTGTAAAGCAGTCAACTGGTAGAATCTGCTACCTTGGACTATTTTCTCTAAGCACATCACTCAAGTAGGTCTGAGCACACAACTAGACCAGGAACGCCTGACTTCTAATTAAGTCTGATTCATGCTGCATAGACCAGAACAGGCTACTTAGGCATGACCTACTCTAAAAAGTTAGGTCAACCCAGCAACATCATTGAGGGGTGTGAAAATCCACGCCTGTGAGCAATGTAGTTAAGCAGATCTAACCCAGGGTGTAGACCGCGCTAGGTTGATGGAAGAATTCTTCCCGTACTATCTACTCCTTCTCAGGGAGGTGGATTATCTATGCTGACACGAGGTCCCCTCCTGTCTGTTTAGGCGGTGGCTACACTACAGTAGGAAGTGAGGAATACTTGTAGCACCTTAGAGACTAACTAGTTTATTGCAGCACAAGCTTTCGTGAGTTATAGCTCACTTCATCGGATGTGTAGAATGGAACAGAAGTAAAATGCATTTATACACACATAAAGAAAAAAAATGGTACATTAGCATACCAATACAGTAGGAGCTGCACTGCTGTTGTTTCAAGTGTACACAAGCCCTTGGCCTCTTTGCCTTAATGTCCTATCTTACAATGGGAGTTTATATTAGTGGTGGGAAAAGGATTGAGAGCAGTCAGGACTGGATAATAAAAATCCCACTTCTTTTCAGCAAAAAATGCAGGCTTTTTCTACACCAAAATGTTTTTCAAATTCATGTTGACTTTGTCAGATTGTTGGTCAGTGTGTCAATATTTTTTTTAGAAAGCTTCTCACTTTGACATCTTTGAATCCACTTCTCCAGAATCTTCCTTTAATGTTATAAAAATAACTGTAAATAAGAGCATTGACCCCAAAATATTTTTACTTTTCAACTTGCCAAAATATTAAACAACAACCCTTTGTTTTGGTTCAGCTAAACCAATCTTTTTAACGGTCAGTGAATTGAAATATTGCTAGCTTGCCTAACTGTGGTTGTTAGGACTGATAGTAAATTTCTTAAAAAGAAACTGGAATGCAAGCCTCTATCCTGCACACCTAGAATTTAAAGTCCCTTTTTCTCTTTCACAGGTGAGAACTGTTGTCTTAAACAGCTTTGCAGTATTGAACCTTCTAAAATAAAACACTTCTGTATAGATTCCTAGTTACTCTAATACTATCTTTGTTTCCTGCTGACCTCTGGGCAGACACCTGGTGGTGCATGAGAAAGCATGGGTTCTTGCCTAAAAGTCTAATTTGGCATGCTCAACATATGGAAGAATGCATGGACGTGTGGTGTGGGTTTTAACTAGGCTGCGATTTTATTAGTCAAATTACCCCTGGATGAAATTCTGGATGTCAGTTCAGTGTAGTCACCTGCATCACATTGACCCTTTTGGCTCCCTTGCAGTGGGAGCATCCCAAGAAGTGACCATTCTCACACTAGAAGGCTCTTGTGGGCAGCTGGAGGCACCCCATCCCTCCATTTTGAGGGGTTGAGGTGACAAGGGACTGCGACAGCCAGGCAGCACTGCCATGAATTGCAGTGGTGAGGCAGTTGCCCCATGGTCATATCCCACCCCTTGGTTTGCATTTGACCTGGGTTGGGAGTGAAGAGATAGATATATTGCACCATCTCCTAGTGGGCATCTGAAGGGTATCTCCTTATGTTGCTGCTTTGGATTGGAAGCCTAATTCAGAGTTTCTGCCACTGGGCACCTTCCAAAATTTGCAACCGTGAAACCATTTTCACATAGGTTCTCATGGTGACCTCCAGGAGCAGGAGAAATCCCAGCCCTTCTGTTGCCCAAAACTCAACCTCTGGGTTGCTCTGTGAAGGTGAAAAACCCAACCAATCTCAGTCACTCTGGTGGAATGGGGAAAAAATTTTTCCCAGCCTTAAACTGGCGACTAGCATAGCCCACAGTGACCTAACTAAGGAAGGGTTTGGGTGAGCCGATTTTGGGGAATTAGTAAACAGGCAGTGGCCCTGAGAACAGGTCTCCAAATGCCATACCAAATCCTGCACAACATCCACCCCACCCTGGAAGTTGTATGTGTGCAGGAAAACTCATTGTCCTTTTTTTCCCTCTCCCATGGTGAAAATCGCCAAGCTCAACCCTGGCTAGGCTTGGGGCCTCTTTTGGGAAGAGTCAGCAAAACCTGCTCTGTTCTTACAAGCTGAATGCCATGGGTGGTCTCTTTGTTTTTGAAGGTGCATGGCTTCCCAATGCACTTCCTAGTGAGGTGTAACTTCTGTTGGTATCTTTTGAGCACCAGGAGAGAGGGGGTTTATTAACTTGTGAATGGTTAAATGTTAAGTAACTTCTGAGTCTTTTGGTCTGGGGTATTAGTGTCCCATGATTAGCTACAAATGAGTACTTTGATGTGGCAGGTTTTATAAAACTTTCTCTTGCTTATGAGGCAATGGTTTGAGATAACTTCTCAGTTCTTCTGGAAGGAACATAGAAATGGGAATGCACTTTGAAGTGACATGAAGGGGTTTTCTGCTCGAAATGAAATTGAAAATAGCTTTAGGCTATAAGATTGGAGGAAGTGGTTTGCTTTTCGTTACATTCAAAAGGCACTGAGTGCTGTAAGGAGGTTTCTAAAATCTAGACTTGCACTTAAATTTTAAAACTGGAGAACAAATGCACACAGTTCTCCAGGAGAGATGGAGGGTGTGGAATAGAGCACTTGCTATAAGGTAGAGAATGAACATGTGGAATACCATGTATTCAGAATTGTTAGTTGAATGGTGAGCAAAATATTTAGTCACATCAAGAGCAGGAATGTATGAAACCTTAGAATCTTAGAATAGCAGAGTTGGAAGGGACTTCCAGAGGCCAATCCCCTGTTCAAAGCAGGATCAATCCCCAATATTTTAAATCGCCCAACAGATTTTTGCCCCATATCCCTAAATGGCCTCCTCAAGGATTGAAATCACAACCCTGGGTTTAGCAGGCCAATGCTCAGCTATCTGTCCCCCCAGCCTTCCTAATATTTCTCTTACTGAGAGGTGAACAAAGACAAGAACACAACTAACTTTGTTTAAAAGTGAAAACAGTTGTGTGATCGAGGGGTCAAATGGTGAATGAGTTAGCCTTTCACCTGTGTCTTGGGTCCTAGATTTAGAATATGGACCTCGGGGTGCAGTGAGATGCATGCTTGTAGAACAAGCTTGCACAGCTTCTGCCTGCTTTTAAGCCCAGTTTGTTGTAAAACACTTGACCTGTACATAGGGTAAAACTCCTGCTCCCTATAAACCATTAAACAATCTGGTCTTTCGAGGAATTTAATCTTTTTATGAAGACTGCAGAAATCATGACTATCCCAACCAAGTTATGGCTGAAACTATGGTAACTGTTTAACATGGTGGCTGCTAACAGGGCCCTTTTGTGACCAGTGATTTTGAAAGAAGAGTGCTAATCCTTTACTTAAGAATCTCTTCTTTCCGCTCTGCACCCCCAGAAATAAAACAAACCCAAAGCCCTCCCCACAGTCTGTCATGGTCTTTTCATCTTACTAGAACACTCCCTTGTGAGCAGTGGAGGGGCCTCTGTCCACGTTGTTTCAACTACCTTTCTTTCACAAACCATTTAGTAGCAGTTTGTCCAATAGCAGGGACAGGACCTAGGGGTCAAAACTCAAGATAATTGAATAGTGTTACAAGGGGTGGAGGGTGAGCAGAAACTGTCCAGACAAGTGCTATAATATGTTTCTGCTGTAGCTGCTTTGCAAAACACACAATGCAGCAACTTGTCATGTTTGACAGATAATAGTACAATTGTGATGCTTTTGTGTCTTGGCTGTACAAATCTTTCCTTTCTTCCTGCAGACATCATAATTCCTGAGAATGGGGAGCCTGTGAGTTCCAAGGACATCAAATGTTGCATTAAGCAAATCCAGGAACTGATCATTTCTCGGTTAAACCAAGCAGTCGCCAACAAATTGATAAGCTCCGTAGACTACCTGCGTGAAAGCTTTGTGGGGACCCTGGAGAGATGCCTGAGGAGTCTGGAGAAGTCTCAGGATGTTTCAGCACATATCACAAGCAATTATCTCAAACAGGTATGGTAGTTCAAACAGTTGCTTAGAATATTTGTAGAGTTTTCTTTTCCTTGTGTAAAAATAAATAAATAAATAAAAATTGTTGGACTGTCACAGCAAGACTTGATCTTTTCCTGATAGAATAAGAGAGCAGCACTAAAAAACAAGGAAGAGTTGAGCAAGGCTATACTGTAAAAGTCCTACTAAAATCAATAGAAGGAAGCAGAAACTTTTGAGGAACTGATGTAGTGGCTAGAGAAGAGGGGGTAGAATTAGGAAATCATTGGTTATAGTTTAATCTCTTCTCAGGCTTGCTGTGTCATCTCTGCCAAGTGGCTTGGTTTCCCACTCTGTGAAAAGATGATAATTACCTGTCTGTGGTAAGGATTAAATACATGTGGTAGACTGAGACATCTGCAAAATCAAGTATAGACCATTGCCAGAGGCAAGATACAAGATTTTGCAGGACCAGTGCTCTTATTTGGTCTAGGTCAGTTTTCCAGACTGAATCAAAATTAAGCAAGTCATGGTTCCTACTTTTCTATTTTTTTCCTCCCTCTCCTCACTCCAGATACTAAATGCAGCCTATCATGTTGAAGTCACTTTTCACTCAGGCTCCTCAGTAACCAGAATGCTGTGGGAACAGATCAAACAGGTACAAATTTTCTACTTTCCTTTTTGTTTGGACTGTGAAATAGACTCTCATGTACTAGAACTGTACTTGCTCTTCTTTCTGAACCCAGTTCTACCCTCAGATCAACTCAAGATTTCAAAAGTAAAGTAGCATATGAGGCCTGAGAGCAATATTTGGCCCTTCAGTTTAATTGGTTTAATCCTGTTCTGTTAGATAATTCAGCGGATTACATGGGTCAGCCCACCTGCTATCACCATGGAGTGGAAGCGGAAAGTAGCTCAGGATGCTATCGAGAGCCTCAGTGCCTCCAAGCTGGCCAAGAGCATCTGCAGCCAATTCCGGACCAGGCTAAACAGCTCTCATGAGGCTTTTGCAGCTTCTTTGCGACAGGTAGGTGTGGGGCTTTGAGGTGGGCAGTATAAATGCAGAGCACCATGAGGAGAAACAAATTGGGGTTTCTGACCAGTGTCACTCCAGGAAACCGGAACCATCACGAGTGAGGTGGCCAAAGGGTGGGCAGAACAGTCAGCTGTCCTCTTCAATGTGGAAGTATTGCCTACCTAGTGGGAGACTTTCTGGCTTGTGATGCTTAGGCTTCATCAGTATGGCAAGCTAACTTGGAGCCCTCCCTGCAATGAAGTGGGTGCCCTAATGAAATAACCCATCTTGAAAATGGGACCCCATATACTCTAGTGCAGGGGTCTCCAAACTTTTCAGCCCGAGGGCCGCATTAACTATCAAATAGCAGTTCGGGGGCCGACAACACACTCGAGGTCCAAATAAAAAAGAATCAAAACATGCATGTTGTTTTTAATTATTTATTTAATATTATTTTATTCAGTTATTATTTAATAACACATTGATACACTACACATGAACACCTGTTCACTACACCTGTTCACTACACATCAACCCCCCAACTGACCCACCCAGCCAGGTCTCTTTCCCCCCCCCCCCCCCAAACCTCCTTTCCTCCAACCCCCCCCCGACTGACCCACCCAGCCAGGTCTCTCCCCCCCCCAACCTCCTTTCTCCAACCCCCCCCCCCCCCCCGACTGACCCACCCAGCCAGGTCTCTCCCCCCCAAACCTCCTTTCCTCCAACCCCCCCCCCCCCCAACTGACCCACCCAGCCAGGTCTCTCCCCCCCCAAACCTCCTTTCCTCCAACCCCCAACTGACCCACCCAGCCAGGTCTCTCCCCCCCAAACCTCCTTTCCTCCAACCCCCAACTGACCCACCCAGCCAGGTCTCTTCCCCCCCCCCCCCCCCCCCCCAACTGACCCGCTCAACCCGGTCTCTTCCCCCCACCCCCCCCAAACTGACCCGCTCAACCCGGTCTCTTTCCCCCCCCCCCCCCCAACTGACCCGCTCAACCCGGTCTCTTCCCCCCCCCCCCCCCAACTGACCCGCTCAACCCGGTCTCTCCCCCCCCCCCCCCCCCCAACTGACCCGCTCAACCCGGTCTCTCCCCACAGACCGTTTCGCTGCCTGGCAGTGGGTGGCTCCTTGTTTTGCCGCCTGTAACTGGGTGGCGGTGCGGCGCGTCCCGGCCCCAGCTCTGAGCCGTCCCTGGCCGGCGGCGGCAGCGGAGCACGCGGCGTGTCCCGGCCGGCGGCGGCAGCGGAGCACGCGGCGCGTCCCGGCCCCGTGGCTGGTTCCCGACCCCTGCCGCGGGCCGGATGAGAGGGCCTCGCGGGCCGCATCTGGCCCGCGGGCCGTAGTTTGGAGACCCCTGCTCTAGTGTCTTGCCTTGCTTTCACCTTTGGCTTCTATGTGAGGCATGTAACCATGTAGAATGATTCCTCATGTACCATCTCTGGTCTTCTGTCTTGGTAGCTAGAGGCTGGCCATTCAGGCAGGCTGGAAAAAACGGAAGATCTTTGGCTGAAGGTGCGGAAAGACCATGCCCCTCGGCTAGCACGCCTCTCACTGGAGAGCAGGTCTCTGCAGGATGTGTTGTTACATGGTGAGCACCTACGCCCAGTCTTCTTTCTAGAGCCTCTTGGGAGGGTGTCTTGGATTAGTTCTGTCCTGCTTCTGCAGGAGTTTGGGTAGAAAGGGGGACTCCTCATCCAGCTGTAGATTATTCTACCATAAATATTGTGACCTCTACCAGTTCTAATTAGCACTGACCTAACAATTTAAACTACCTGATTTCAAGAAGGACTCCCCTACCTTCCCCCTGAATGTGAAATACTAGTCCAGTTCATGGCATCATCCTAGCCAGATACTTATGCTAGAGTGGGAGAACATGGAAACTTTACCTCTGATCAAACTGACTCATTGCTGTGTGTTTGCAGGTAAACCGAAGCTAGGCCGTGAGCTGGGCCGAGGGCAGTATGGAGTGGTGTACTTATGTGATAGTTGGGGGGGGCATTTCCCATGTGCACTCAAATCAGTCGTCCCTCCAGACGAGAAGCACTGGAATGACCTTGCACTTGAGTTTCACTATATGAGGTGTGTATTGGTAAACTCTTCTCTAACCTGCAAATGCCAGCTGAACCTGGTTAGATTCCAATAGCTACACAGGCTAGCTTACCTGGCATGAGGCAAAGAGACTTTGGTCCAGTGTTAGTTCCTTGTTGCTCCCAGTGACTTGGTCAATGCTGAGGATTGTCACTAAATGCTGCACAACTTTGAGGACTAAATGACTGTCAGTGCTACTTGGAGAATAGATAAGACCATGCAAAGCTTACCTGCTGCCCCGCTTCATCTTTCCCCAGGGCTGATTCTCTTGTGTCTGAAATACTCTAGTCCTCTGCTGCTTCATGCAGCAAAAGTCTAAGTTAGTATTGCATAGTGTTGCACAGTTCTCACTGTCCAGTCCTTGGTACCTAATGTACTGACTCTCCCTTCATCTAATACTGAGCACTCTTTCTGCCCAAAGTGTGCCATTCTGCATTCAATGAATAAAATGACAGTAGGACTACAACGTAGGAAACTTAACCAGCCTCGACTGTATAGCACTGCCTCTGCTGCAGTGCAGACGATCCTGTTACGACACACCAACTCAGTGATCTGTCCTTTGCTGTAGCCATGGTGGTGGCAGTGAGAAGCATTGTCAGTCCTTGTCTTACCCTACTACACTTGGTAAGAGCCCAGATGTTGGGTACCTTATAAGGAGACTAGGCTTGATTGAAGAGGGAAGGAGGGGAACTAGGCAGAATTGTAGTCTATGGGAATATAGTCACGTTGTCTAGCTGGTGTGCTGATTTTGTTTCTCCAGGTCTTTACCAAAGCACGAGCGACTGGTAGATCTCCATGGGTCCGTGATAGATTACGGCTATGGGGGAGGTTCCAGCATTGCTGTCCTACTGATAATGGAACGGTTGCACAGAGATCTCTATACAGGATTAAGGGTAAGAAGGAAAAATGCCTGGAAGCACCAGTTGACCCTCTGAAGTGGTGTAGAAGAAAGCTCTTGGTCTATTTACCACTTTCTGGTGTCATTTCCTTCAATGTATTTGTAACTGACTTTAGTCAGAGCAAGTTTAGCAATACATGGAAGACATGTCATGCATCCATGTACAAGCTCAGCAGCACTCCAAGTGCTTTGAATGGCACATTCTTAACCATGACTGTTGAAATATTTGTATTTGCATGTAAAATTTAATTTAGCTAGTTCTGGTCTGTGATTCAAACAGCCAGGATGCTAAAGTGGACCATAAACTTGATTTGCTAAGTTTGGGCTACAGAGCAACCATAAAAATACATCTGAGCACATCCTTGGAGAACTTTTGACATACCTAGGCCTAGTTTTAACAATGGGTCTATAATGTATTAGGAGCTTCCAATTCTCCTTTACATGAAGGCCCTCTTACGCTGCTGGAGTAGTGCAAAACGACGTTAGTGTAGCTGAGAATTTAGGCCTGCAAACAGCCATTTTAAGCGGAAAAAGCTGTTGGCCTATTTTACACAGTGTATCTGACAGTGCAAGTTCCCTAAAACGGAAGTCACTAGCTTGAAGGCTCAAATGCTAGATGGAATCAGTACTTGAATTTCCCAGGGTATAATTCTCAGCTTGTATGTGAGGTCCTGTTCAGGTGACCATTCAGATTGCTGTTTGCAGCTGTTCTGCAGCACTTCAAAAATCCCTCTCAGCCCAGAGAACTTTTGGGGAATGATTTCACACATGCTGCCAATCTAAAGCACGTCCAGCTGTGGGGTGGGACACAGCAGCTGTCTAGCAGAATGGTGATACTGGACTATCTAGACCAGAAAGTGAAGAACACTCATTTGCTTGACAAAACCCAATTGAACAGTTGGTGCTTCAAATTGTTGTAAATCACACAAAGCCGGGATGCTGTGCCCTGTGTCAGTATAGCAGTAGAGCAGACAAAACTTAATTTGATTTAAACACATGAAAGGCATAAAATATAAGAATGTGTACTATAGAAAGGAAACATGACTTTTTGGGGTAGTGGTCTAAAACCAAGATCTTCCTGAAGATTTCCCCTTCAGGATGGAGTACAGTTACATTACTGTAATAGTTACATAATGCTTTAATGTGGATGAGACTACTGTACTATGTTTGATCTAGCCTGTATTGGTACTGAGAGCAGCTAAAGATCAAGTGATGCAGCATCTGACAACTTGGAATGTTTTGGATACCTTTTTTTCAGAAGTCATGTGGCCTTTTTGCTGTTGGCCCATCCATCCCTTTCATCTTGCTGCCTACAGTCCTGGCTGATTCCATCAAGCTGTCTGTGCCAGTTTGCAGCCACTTCAGGAGTAAATAGCAGGATCATGACCACGTTTCCCTACTGATCAAAAGAACTAAACAGATTTGGATAAACAGATACCATGTTCAGAACCTAGTGAAATTTATATATCAGGATGTTGGCAACAAAAGCAGCTCATGCTAAATCCATTCCATTGCATGGCATTCACCCATGGCTCTGGCAGAAGCTCCTTGCATGTGTTAAAAGTCACTTAGTAGCTAGATCTCCTTTACTGGAAAGGACAAGGAAATCCCACAAATACAAAGTAACTTACATTTGTGGGATTAGTAAACCATCCTGTGTGTTCCTCTTCCTCAGGCTGGGCTGATACTCGAGACACGATTGCAGATTGCCCTGGATGTAGTGGAAGGGATCCGGTTTCTGCACAGTCAAGGGCTTGTTCATCGGGACATCAAACTTAAAAATGTATTGGTAAGAGAAACCTTTTATACTTCATTTTCTTTTGGTTAGTCCCTAAAAGCCTTTTTCTCTCCACTGCCAAAGGGGAACTAATAAATTGTTTTTAGCATTGACAGTAAATGGAAATAATGGTCTTATTCACTTAGATGTTTCCATAAGAAGACTTATGAACAAATGCTATTCACTTTGATAGCACTCTTCATGAACTCTCAAAACACTTACCACAAATATTAGTGTTACAATGGCCCTGTTAGCTGTAGAAGCAGCATTATTATTTTGCAAGTGGGATAGAAGTGAGGTGACTTGAGGGAGGATAGCTTTGTCAGATGGGATTAGATTTAGAAGTTTCTGGTTCCCAGTTCTGTTGACACTGCTAGACCATACTCCTGGTTAATAAACTTGTAAAAACGTATCATGTTACTTAGACTCTCGTCTTACTGTCCCATAGCAGTGAGTAATTACGAGTAATGTACATAGAGCAAACTCCCAACAATTAAAGCACTAATACGTTTTGTAAAGTTTCTTTTAATATTAAAAAGGCAATAATAGGGTTGAAAGCATGATTAACCATCACCTGATGTATGGATGGCTCTACAGCTTGACAAAAAGAATCGAGCCAAAATCACGGACCTGGGATTCTGCAAGCCTGAGGCCATGATGTCTGGCAGTATTGTTGGGACACCCATACATATGGCTCCTGAACTCTTTACAGGTAAGGTGATGAATGGAATCTCCTATTGACTGTTTGCAGCTCCAGTCTTGAAAGCGTAAAACTCTGTACAATGCCTTTTCTCTCTGGAGGGGGAAAACAGTCAAAACTGTGATAGACTTCAGTTGCATGTGGTGTATATTTAACTTCACCTTCCTGTATTTTCAGTCTAAGTGATGATCATCTCCATTCTTTTTTCCTTTGAGAAGAAAGGTTACTATGGGATTCATATGGCCTACTGAAGTCAATAACAAATTAATACACTGGAAGGGCTATTGGAGGTATTTAGTCTCTCTGGTTCAAACCCTTTAAAAAAAGGTCAGCTGTATTTTAGGGTCTGATAAAGGGTTTCATACAAATTGTAGAGTAACTTAATGCAAAAAGTTGGGGAAATTCAGAATTGGGGATGACATCTAGGCTCATTTACCATCCTCAAGATGAAATAAGAACTCAAAATTTGACTCTCAGCATTATGGTTCTAACATGAACTATTTTTCCTTTTTAGCAACCCCCCCCCTTTTCTCTCTCTTTCTCTCTCTCTCTTTCTCTCTCTCATATTTAAGCCTTTTGTACAATAGTTTTTAGGATCGGAAGCCCATTGTGTTAGGTTCAGCACAAACATGTCACCAGGAACCGTATCTTTTAAGATTAGACTGATCACAGCAATCCTGTTCATGTATACTTCAAAGGGTCCCCTGCAGATGTTCCTGATTGAATAACAAAGTGTTCATGGTTAACTTGCTAGGTTTAGATCCTCAAAAGACTTGAGCATCTGCTTACCTTCTCTACACTGTTAGTAGTCCCATGGGCTTTAATAGGATTCATTTGTGTGTAAGTCTTGGAAGGACTGGAGGCCTAGGTGGCTTTCAGCTGTACAATAACACACACCAGTGATGATGTAGACACTCTATTAGTTTTTGTACCTTTTATTTTATATTGGTGGGAAACTCTGGAGACGTTCATTTGTCCTGTTGATCAAACCTGTTTGCTGCTCATTTGCCACAGGGAAATATGATAACTCGGTGGATGTTTATGCATTTGGTATCCTGTTTTGGTACATCTGTTCAGGACACGTGAAGTTACCAGAGGCCTTTGAGAGGTGTGCAAGCAAAGACCACCTTTGGAACAACGTTAGAAGAGGTATGTATTCTGTATGCTGCACTGCTCTTAGCTGATCTAGTACTGCGTAAAACCTCCTGGAAAACAAAATCCTTTTCCCTTAACTAGCAGTCCCAGCCTCCCTATAGATTTAGTGGCCTTTGAGTAAAAGGTGCACTGTAGACTGCCACCCTCTAAGAGTATAAATGGGTATATGGCACCTGACACTTTTTTTTTTTTTTTTCTTCCTTTTTTCTTTTTTCTTTTCTCCTTTCTAAATATTAGATGGTATCTGGGCAGACTTCAGTGGGATATGTTGAAGGCATGTAGGGGGTGGGAGGTAATGGGAGCCTATACAAGAAAAAGACCCCAAAATCAGGATTGTCCCTATAAAATCAGCACAACTGGTCACCCTAAAGGCATGTCACTTAAGGTCTAACTGAAATCTCTCTAGTTACTGGCAGGGTTCTAAAATAGTGTCCGGTAAAACACAACCTGTCCCTGCTGATTACTGTAATGGTGCTAGCACAACATTTTAAATGCTATTCTTGTCTCAAAAGGACAATGTATTACGGTTAGAAGGCAGCGTAAACCATATCCCAGAAACAGCCAAACATGGCATAATCCTTTAAGGACTGCTCAATTTCATGCCATTTCCAGATGCCATCAGAATCCTTCACCCTCAAGTGTTTGACTAGGTGCTAAAACTGTAAATGCTGGAGATGGTTAATGAGGGGAAGGTTGAAAGTCTTTTACAATGGAAGACTGTCTATTATTGTTTCCAATTCTGAGCAATGAACTTAAGCTATTTTCTAACTTGGGAAGCTGAACAGTGCAGTTGCTATCCTGTGGTAGCACATACTTTTTGTGATGAATCTAGTTTAAGAAAGTGTCAGTGCATTACTCTTTTAAAATTCCGGTGTCCACAACTTTTCCACGTATAAGAGAGACTAAATCAAATGGGTGAACCATGCATTTGTTCTGAAGGAAGCAAGATGTGCCTTCGTTCTTGCATTCCCGGCCTGAATCCTGCAATTGTGGGCTAGTGACTGAAAAAGATACATTTCCCCTGTGCTATTTTTAGTCTTTTCCTGTGGCCAACTGCGCCAGTGGAACTGAATCACGCATGTCAGTGCTTGGCTTGGTGCCTCCTGCCATTACCAGCTGTGAGATTTAATGGTATACATTTCTATGGCTCCCAAAACCCCATCTTAAGTGGCTGGGGAAACTGTGTTATGCACTATTGTATTAATTTAGATGGACTAAATGGGCCAAAAGTATTAATGTCATTCGGTATCAGAGAGGTAGCCATGTTAGTCTGTATCTACAAAAGCAACAAGGAGTCCAGTGGCACCTTAAAGACTAATAGATTTGTGTGGGAATAAGCTTTTTATGGGTAAAAACCCCTACTCTTTCAGATGCATGGATGTAACTGTCACTGACCAACAATAAACAGTGTGAAACCAGGTCTGGGGTTTGGTATACAGGGTCGTCCGGTCACCTAGTGTTATGATGCAAGCACCATTTAAAAATCCTTTTAACCTTTATTAAAAGGATACAGAAAAGGACAAACCATTAAAGCATTTGAAATGTAAATATTAAATAGGGCTTTCAATTAATATCCCTTATTCCCTTTCACTGAAGAGAGTTTTAGAAGGACCATCCCTCTGGACAGTTTTAGATGGTAAATAACTGTCCTTTGGGAGAAAGGAGAAGCTAGTTGAGATGGGCTGCTGGTGGTTAAAGTCTGATCCGGTTTCATCCCAGATGGTATTTGGGATTTAGCCTAGAGCCAGTAGAGTTGATTTCATCTGGATTCCCCCTCTCTGGCCTGGTCTAGTCAGGGCATCTCTCAGGATCAGGATGATGAAAGCCAGGGACCCAAGAGAGCATGGGGTGAGGTTGTGGGGTGGCACCCATGATGGTGAAGCTTGCTTCCATAGCCAGTTTTTTTTCCTCCTCCAAAGCCTCTTTTCCCTTATGGACTCCAAAAGGGAGTGATGTGTGTAATGGCTCATCCCCTCATGATTTGGTCCACTAATTAGACCTACTGTCTGACATACCAGTTTTGATTTATTGATTTTTGGTTCTACACTTGTTTACCAGGCACAATCTTAACACAGTCCTGGGGTTATAGTAATAGGGTTGGTTTTTTTGACCAATTAAGTCTGTCGACCTCCCTTTCTTACCTTTTCCCATCAACATTTGTTGTGATAGGTTATTGTGGCATCTTATGATTTTAGGCTTACTTTTACCAAGGAAGCTCCTAATTAGGATAAATTTCTAGACCTAATTATTACAACAGCACCTTCTTTACTAGGAGTGTCTCTTGAACTGCTAACATTTGCTCTTCCCTGGCCACTATAATCTGAGTCCGTGACCAGCAAAGGATCTCCTATGCCTATTTAGTCAAGATTTTTTTCTAGCAGTTAGTCCCTGTTCTTTTTTTCCCCAGGGGTACGCCCAGAGCGCCTCCCTGCATTTGATGAGGAATGCTGGCAGCTGATGGAAGCTTGCTGGGATGGAGACCCTTCCCAGCGTCCCCTCCTGGGCATTGTCCAGCCCATGCTGCAGCGGATCATGGACAGACTCTGCAAGTCAAGTTCTGAACAGTCAATCAAAGGGTTAGATGATTCTACTTGAAGGAAACATTGAAAACTATTCTATTATGGGAGAACTCTGACCCCCCCCCCCCCACTTGCAGATGTCTTCTCGGAAGAAGTAGCTCTTTCGGAGTAACAGGAGTTGCACTGGAGCAAACAAAAGCTGTCTCATCTTTGAGAGCACTATGGAATTCCAACTTGGGTAGCAGCCAGAAAATTCCACTCCAGTGCATAAGTTACCCCGGCCCCCATTTTTATTACAAAGATGAGTGAATAAATAAAAGATGGAGAATCCAGGCCATTTGGACTGCAATGGACCTCTGATAATCCCCTCCAGACTGACCGAAGGAAAAGCATCTGGTGCTTTAGGTAGCAACTGAGTCACTAGGGATTTATTACTGCAGTTCTCACTCAGTGGTAACCATTGAAAGAAAATATTTTCCATCTGCTGCTATCTGTGGTTGACCTTTTAGTATATCCACCAGCTTTCCGTATCCTCAAACTGAGCTTGGATGGTTTTGGGGGGGGACAGGGGGGGGACAAATGACAGTAACTACGTGGGGTGGGGTCCTTTGGCTACAAGAGGTGGGGGGATGAGAGTGTCGTTGTGCATTAGCGTCTTACAACACTCCAGTATGTTTACATTGACAGGAGCAAAGCATCCACACTTTTTACCTAAAGGGGAATTTCCGCATTCCACTGCAGCAGAAATACCCCAAAATCATAAGCTATCTGACTCCTTTTTTCTTCCTCTTTCTTCCTTTTAACCTGAAAGACCACTTTTTGTAAACAAGTTATTGCTTCAGATAACTCTGCTTAATAGTGGTTGTTGGGGTATCTAACCAGGCCTTTCTTTTACAGTCTTTTGGTAAGATGGGAACTTCAAACAAATGGTTCAGAGAAATTGCACATAGTATTATAGAAACACAAAATGTCATTAGCAACTATTGACTGATATCCAAACCCACTGGAAAATTGCCAGTTTGTTTTTTTAACTAAAATTCTTTCCTTGTTTTGAACTGAGTGTAAAGGCAATGACTGTTTTAAATTCTGCTATAGACGTTTTAAATAAGATTTCTTCAGATTTTAAAGTCCTTTGCTGGGTGAAAAAGTACCCAAGGGAAAACAGGTCTGCCATTCTTCAGTGGGGGTTGGGAGGCGGGTTACAGGTGTTGCTGTGTCCACATCTGATCACTTCCTTGGGCTTTGCAGTTTGTATTAAAAATCAGAGGATAATTTGGGGGAGTGGGGGAGGGGGAACAGTCCTGATACCCTTAAATGAAGGGCTCCTGAAAACACACCCTTGCCACAGTCATTCCTCTGCAGTTGGTTGGGCAAGGTTGATACTTAGAAGTGCCTGGGGGTAGAAGAAGGGAATCCTGAATGGAGAACACCTTTTGTATGTGTGAGGAAACTGATTACTTGGCAGTTTGTCCCTAGGTATACAGCACCTCCCTTTCCCACCCCCTTGCAGGAGATGGGGCAGGCAGCAGCTTCATTTTAACAGAAAATCTAGCGTGCCGTGTGCAAAACCATGCAGGCATGTGAAATTATTACACCTTGCTGCTGGAATTTACTGGATGGTACAAAGCAAAATTGCAACCAGTAGCCTTTTGCCTGTTAAACAGCTTCAACAAAGGAGAGGGATAAATAACCCTGCAGTGTTGTTCAACAGTCTAGTTTAACCCATCGTCTGTGTGCAATAAAACTGGAATAATACTTTTTAAAAAGAGTGCTTTTTGCTTAACTACAGACAATAGTATAAAAACTGTAGTCCTAGTTCCATAGACAGCTTGCAACCTCTCCAGTAACTTGAATGGAAATGGGCAGCAGCTATAAATCACGTGCCCAGGAAAACCAATCTTTTCAAAGCAGGACTATTACTAAGAACGTCACTGCCTTTGGTGTATATCTATGCCACCAATGACTTTAACAGTATTAATCAGTTTTATATCCGTTTAATTTGTCCTATGGCGGCTAATAACTATGTTGAGAACTAGAAGAGTCTAGGTCAGTATTTTTGCAGCTATAGACATAGTTTGTGTAACCCCCCGCCCCCCCAAAAAAAATTGAATAAAATTTAAATCTATATATGCAATTCCAGAAATGTCTTGTATAGCTTTCTCCTTTGTGGCACCTTCCTGACTTTTATTCTGTGCCATTTTAATGCTGATTGTAAGTACTTTGAAGTCTTTATTTTTTTTGTGTGTTTGTTTTTTTTAAGTTCCCCTGGAATTGTTTAATGTATCCACAACACAGAGGCGTGCACAAGTTTTCCCACACTTAATACATAGCCACTTTTCTACACAATTTTTTTTTCTTCTTCTGTTTGGCACTTGACCTGTTGCATAGCAGATTTCACATCTCCCCTTATTTTGCTTCAAAAGTAAGAACTCTTCATTAAATCAAAGCAAAAACAAGATGCATAAATGATGATCCCATGAAAAGGCTCTACTAGCTAATGATGTAACCAAAGACAGTTATTGGAGTTTAATTCTAGCAGCCTGAAAGGCAGTAACAAACTTGATATTCATTAATGTAGTGTAATAGACAGCTAGCCTTAAATAGGCTCTGTATTTCTATCCTATGAAGCAGCCTTCATGGCCTGCAGAGGGATAGATGTACTATAAAATACTTAAACACTAGACTGTGAAATGTACCCTTGCTGTTAGGCATATAGAAAGAGCTCCATGTTATTTAACAGGAATTCTGGTGGCTTCTGTTTGTATGTGGACCCAAATCAGTGATGAGTGCCAGTAAAATAGTGTCGTCATTGTCTTATTTTAAACAAGACTCTCTACAAAAGACCGAAATTCTTCAAAAGACTCAGGCTGACTTAATGTGCATTGCAAAATATACAGACTAATCGCACTCTTTACCCCCAAACTCTATTATACCTACCCAGCTTTCACTTCAAGCCTCTCTAAAGATGCAAAGGTGGGGTTTAGACCTAATAGGATTGGAATGAAAGCTTTGTTTACTAAGCTGCATTGTGAGGTTTACGTGCTGCCACTAATTTGGTAGCTGTACCAGGTGCTCCAGTATAAAGCTTATTCTTCAGTCAGTGAGTTGGAAGCATGTAAAAATAGGATAAAACTAGTTTGCCGAGCAAACGTTGTTGCAAGGTTGAGTTAAACTTGAAAGCTGCTAGTCGCTTACTGTGCAAAGATAAGAACCACTCATCCTTGACTGATTTACCAAGGTAGCAACTTTTCAGCTATTGCTCTGTCCAGGGCGGAAGTGGCTCGATTGTTTCATACACTACATATTGTGGAATGAGAAGATGCTTCCTAAATGCAGTGGAAGTCTGGATCATAGCGATGCTGGAGGACTCCAGCCTCAGTGTTCTGATGCTTTGCCACTGCTGTTACTCACTGTATAGCTGTTAAATGTACTGTATATGGCTCTAAGACATTTTCTTTGGCTGGGCAACTGCTGATCAGTGTGTGGGGACATGTATCTAAACCTACTTGAGAGAGATGTTAACTACATTAAGCAAACTCTACAGCTTGCTTGTTCCTTTTTAACTAAAAAGCAAGCTGCTCCAGTTTTACGCTTTGCACATTTTTTTTGAATGGTGATGCTAGCCTCTTTTCTCCTCCAGAGTTTCTCTTTGGAGGGTTAGAGGACATTTACATTTATATTGGTTTACACATGGTGACAAGTTGTGTAGAATTTCAGAATGGGATTGAGTAATCCCTTCGCATCCCTTGCTGAAGGAATATTCCCTGCTCTTCTTTCCTTTTTGTGTTTTGTATTGCATTCTCTGGACCTGCTGGTCCTACTTGAAGATCTAAAAGTGACTTGACTTTTTTTAAAATACTTTACTATTACAAGGTTTTCCTCTCCAGGAGAAAACAGGAGCACATCTGCATTTAAAAACTCCCTCAGGGCTTAAGTAGCACTAATGTTAAAGGTTTTTATTTCATGCCCTTTATTTTGGGAGCCTGTTGAACTTTGGATGACTGAAATTCAGTGGTGAAAACTTACATTTTTGGGGTGAGGGGGAAAAATTAAGAACTGTACAGCTCCATTGTAATGCCTTTAGATTTTGTATGGCTTTTTTATTTTAAACTTTAAAGGACTGATGTATATTACATTGTTAAAGGAAATGGTAACAAATTTACTAAGTGTGTAGGAAGAAGTGCAATAACCAGGAAATGGACATCAAGAACAAACTAAAATTTTTCCCTTGTATTATAACTTTCTTCAATACTAATTTCCTTTCTGTACCAGGTCCATATGTGTATTTTTAAGAGACGCGACTGTGGGTTAAGAAGGCTTCATTAGTGCCATTCTCAACTGTCTGTTTTATAGATATTCTATGTAAGTGTTAGAATGCACAAAACACTGTGCTGTATAATAAAGGTCACATTAACGTTTTATGTGTTTGAATGTCTGGCTTGTTTTCCCCTTTGACTATACCCTCCCACCCAATGTGTCTTCAGATAAAGTCTATAACCTGTAAGTGCCTAGGAGCATTTGCTGAACTACCGTGAAATGTCGCAAGGCTAAAGTTAGCCTTTGGGGTTGGCAGTGGTCTGCCTCTTATGCCAGTGTAAATGAATAACTACATTGATGTCGAAGGAGTTGGACCTGCATAAACCTGGTATGGAATGATTTCCCTCTTTTACTCTGCTAGGGAGGATACTTTAGAATGGATAAGTAGTGCTCTGAGCTGATGCTTTCTGAACAATCCACTTACTTTGATGATACTCTTTCAATCAAATACTGTCTTATCTTGACTCTTTAGTAAGCTTTCCAAATTAAGTATTGCTATTATGGCTGTAGCTTTTATTAAGCAGGGTAACCAGAAGTAGTTTTGTTCTCCTCTGGTATGGAGGAGGGTTGAACTGTCATCTAGCTAAAATGCCTGTAGTTAACCCTATAGTGCTTCTCTGCATCTCCACCTTGTAATGACCAGCCTTGCATAAAGTGAGGGCCCAAGCAGAATGAAATGACTGCTTGGTAACAGGCAATAACTCTGGCTTCCATCTTACAGGTACGTTAATAAAATATACCTCCTGCCTGTGTGATACTAGCACTATCCTTTTCTATTAGTTTTCTCTTTTTCTATGTGTGCAGCATGGCATACTGCCACCCAGTGTGGGGGAGATTTTGCCCCTTGCTTTTACTAGTGCAAGTTCCTTAATTTGCCCCTCCAAAATGGCACACTTCCTCATTTTAAGCACCTAGTCGGCGGGAGAGCAGAATTCTTTGCTGTAGGATTCTGTACTGGAGCAGAGGAGGAGTGATGGGAAAGCCACTTTACACACAGAAGCAGCTTATTTCTGTCTCATGACCTGTGCCCCATATAGGTCCAGCTTCTCTTTCAAAACTGAAGCTAAGGTTATGTCACTTTCTCTAATGTTCTATTACAGACCCCGTTAAGCAGGGGCACAGGGCTAGGCAAGGCCGTGGCAGGCCTTTTCCACCGGTGACAATAGCTATCTACTCAGCTATCTCTGTGCAGGAGAAGAACAGCCTGCTCATTAGATGTGTACAGCCATGGGGCTAGTGTACACACCCTAGCACTGTCCAAATCACAAGTCTGAGCTACAGAGCTGGTGCTGTACACTATCTTAGGAGGCTGCAGGAGAGCCAAGGCTGCAGGAAAGCTCCCCTAGTAGCGAAGAGAGGAAACCCCCTTAGGATAATAGAGCCCTTCCCCCCCCCCCCCCCGACGTTCCCCTCTCCCGCCTCCTATCAGCTGTGCCAGAACCCCTCCCTCGTGCACCCGGAACCTCTCACTCGACTGTCTGCGCCAGGTAGGAACCTTTTCCCCGTGCACCAGTGTGGGGTGGCCGTAGCGGTGCCTGAGGCCCTAGTCCGCGGCCCGGCTCGTGGAGTTGTGCGTCCCTTTCACCCCGCGCTCCAAAGCCGGCCGCTGGAGGAGACGAGGTCGGGGTGGGGATCCGCGCGCCGGCCCGGGGGGGGGGGGGCAGTTTATCAGGCAGCACGCGGGGCAGCCCCATTTAGGGAGGAGGCCCCCGGGGTCTTTGACTGTGAGCGGCGGGGACGGAGCGAGGTAGCGGCCAAGATGAACCTAGAGCTGCTCGGTGAGTGGGCGCTCGCGCTTTGCACCCCCTGGAGCCCCACCTGCTTCCAGGCACCCCAGGGGGCTTCGGAGACGGCGGGAAGGGAGGGGCCACCTCGGTGGGGTCGCCATGGCCGGGTCCCGCCTCCTGAAGGGGGAAGGGTCCCCCAGGGGGCGTGGGGGCTGGGGATAGAGAGCGGGGGCAGGAGGGATCCTGGAGGGAAGGGCCAGCGGGGGGGGGGGGGGTGCGCTGGCCTGGGGAGGGGCTGGGCTGGGGACAGGAGGGGGAGGGGCTGGGGACAGGAGGGGGGGGCTAGCGCGGGCTTGGCAGGGAGGAGGGACCCCCTGAAGGGAAGGGACCTGTGGGGGGCAAAGCCCCTTGTACTGGAGACTACAGGCCCCAGGAGGTTCCTGGGGCGGAAGAGTCTCAGCAGAGGGGCCGGGCTTTATAGTGGGGGCTCAAGTCTGGTCCCCTTGGGTGCCACTTGCTAGTTTGTTAGCGTCATGCCTGGCCTGCGTCGGGCTGCTGCACTTGTCACTCGCTTTTACATCCTTCCCCTCTCCTTGGGAACCCGCAGAAACGGCCTCTTGTCCGGGTCGCACTCAGAGAAGTAGATGGTGCCCTTACAAAGAGCTGTTGAGGCAGGAAGCTGGAGGGTTTTGACAACTGTTTGGGAGCAAGAGTGCTTTTCATTCTCCTCTTTACCCCTTTTGTCTTATCACCTGTCACTTAGCACGGGCTCAAGTGTCAGAGGGGTAGTCGTGTTAGTCTGGATCTGCAAAAGCGACAGAGTCCTGTGATACCTTATAGACTAAAAGACGTATTGGAGCATAAGCTTTCTTGGGTGAATACCCATTTCGTCAGACATTCTGACAAAGTGGGTATTCACCCATGGAAGCTTATGCTCCAATATGTCTGTTAGTCTATAAGATGCCATAGGACTCTTTGTCGCTTTAGCATGGGTTGGAGCAACTCTGAAATGGGCTTACCAAAAACTGGAAAATCTGGTCAAGAGCCTAGATTGACATTAAAAAAAGAGAATCCTAATTTTGCAGTGCAGAAGGACTCTGACTCCTTATGGGGGTGGATGAAGTGTCAGTCTGATGACAGTTCTGATGCAAGCATACTCTCGGTCAGTTTCACCAACCCAGCAGATCATTCATGTAGCCAGAGGCTATGTAGGTTTATGAAACCTTGGGGTGGGGGTAGGGGGAAGAGGAGGGACAATAATCTTATTTGAGAGAACTGACAGAGACAATAGGACAGGCCTTGATAGTTGGGTAAGTCTCATTACATCTGGGGTAAAACTTGAAGACCCACAACGAAATATACATGGTTTATCTAAGTTAGTTTAAGACATGATCTTGCTATATGCAGACTGCCCTTATTTCTCATTGATTGTACTGGGAGTTTAGGTTTACAATTACACTGATGGTCTGATCCTACAAGCACACTAATCTATTAGAATAATGACAGCAGGCTTGTGTCTAAATGGAAACAACTTGGGATCGTTCAGTGTGAAGTATATGATTTTTATAGAATTTCATTAAAGTATTTTCTTTCTGTTTTGTTGCAGAGTCCTTTGGACAAAACTATCCTGAGGTAAATCTCTTTTTGGGAGGTCCTATTTCTTTAGTTTTTGTTGGATTACTGACTTGATTTTATTTGTATTCAGTTTTAATCTTTTGTGCATCATTTAATTGTTATTTTTTAAAAACCAGATGAACAAGGCAGCTGTTACAGGGCTATGCTTAATTGAGGCTTTAAAATAGGAAAGTCGTGCCTTGCAAATATATATCCATCCCAAAGTTAGTTGTGCTAATGGAGCCATTGTGCAGGTCATGTTTGTAAACAGTCAAGTGGAGTAGGGAAGAGATGGCTGTGTGGGTATAAATCTCTACATTGAGTAGTTTGGTCTTCTTTGAGAACCAAAAAACTGTTAGTTCATGAACGTGTTACTTCTATATTATCTTCAAATCTGGCATCAGTCTATTTGACTTTGAAATCTATCAGGTTAACGTTTGTGGCTCCCAGAACTCATGAAAAGTACACTGTTAGCATAAAACTTGGATTAAAAATAAATAGCAGTCTGACAGTCTTACACCAGTGTTGGCTGTTTGTTTTGTTTGCCGTTGGGCTTGGCGAAGGGGAGTTTTACATATGCTCCCTTTTTCTCTTAATATTAAATTGTGAACATATTTCTGTACTTACTGAACTTTAGAAAATGCCCTTTTAAAAGCAATTTCACTCCTAATAGTTGGTTGGGCTTAAACCCGGTTGAGTGTTCCTTCAGGATCTGGCTACTGATCATCCAAACATCTGACTTTTGGTGTTCAACTGAAGTCTGAGGTGGTACATTTTGCACTTAAGGGTTTAAAAGTAGGTAAAGTAAAGTGTGCACAAAGCTTGAAAACAGAAGTTTGGCTTCTCACTGTCTCTTCTGCCATTGTTTATTTCCAGGAGGCCGATGGGACTCTAGACTGTATCAGTATGGCTTTGACGTGTACCTTTAACAGGTGGGGCACTCTGCTTGCGGTGGGCTGTAATGATGGACGCATTGTCATCTGGGACTTCTTGACGAGAGGCATAGCCAAAATCATAAGTGCCCATATCCACCCTGTCTGTTCGTTATGGTAAGGAATTATTTTATAGTGGTTGAATGTGAGTTTAAGTATTATGAAATTTCTGTACTAAACCAGAGTTTATGGGAGGCTCCTAAGGGATTATAGTACTCAGTTAATTAAAGTCTCATTCCCTATTTCCCCTCTGAATTTCCAAAGATTCTCTTTCAAGTTCAGAGATTCTCCATCCCTTTGATGTGGGACGCCACACTTTTCTCTCCTGGTTTCTTTGCCTTATTTTGCCTCTCGTTTCAATATCTCTGAATGCCAGGCCTTTCAAATTTGATGTGTCAGGACTACAGCATCAAGAATGCACTCCTATAATCTAAAAGAGCTCTCTTTCTGTCAAGAGATGTAATTGGTACTTAAAAACAAAGAATTTTAGATGATACTTTTTCATAAAGCAACTTCATTCCAGGGTTTCACTCTATTCACAATTATAATCTATGTATTAGCATAATAGCTGTCATTCTACTTTGCTGTGAATGGAATTTGGTCAAGTCTGTGCTTGCTGTGGGCCAGATACTGTGAAGAGCTGGCCATTCTCAAGTCAACATAAAAAAATCAATTACCATCTAAGCCAGTGTGGCATAGGATCTGATCCTGCAAGTTAATTTTAAAGAAATGATATGCATAGTCAGTCTGTGGAAACACAAAGATAAAAGCAATATGGAGCTGTCTAATAGACAGTTTTATGATAGTAGCTCATAGTTTTTCTAGACTATTTAAACTATTTTTTTTTTGTGAGGCTGTGTGTATTTTTTTCCCTAAAAGGTTAATATGCTTCTCTTCTCTTGCAGTTGGAGTCGAGATGGTCACAAATTGGTGAGTGCATCAACTGATAACATCGTATCACAGTGGGATGTTCTGTCTGGAGACTGTGACCAGAGGTTTCGGTTCCCTTCACCCATCTTGAAAGTTCAGTATCACCCCCGAGACCAGTAAGTTGTATAGAAAAGATCCCTTCTTAGTAGGCTTTTATGAGCTGAATGAATGCTCTCTCCTCTATAGTTGTATAATCATGAAAACTTGTTTATTAGATCTTGTGAAAGGATTTTCTAAAAATCTGAATACTGTCTAGTCCACCAGATGTTCTCTCTTTAATGTGTTAGCAATGTGAACAAAATAAAAATGTTTTTGTTATGACTCTAGCCTGTTGAAAAATAGTTTTGGGAAGTGGAAGAGGGTAAACAAAACGATGCGTGTTAACAATTTAGTTACAGATTTCTTGTTGAGTTGGCAAAATTGATGTATAAACTTGGAAAAACATCCATAAAGAGATGTAAACAAAAAGAAAAAAATAAACACTAGATCATATTTTTTACAATTTTATGCAAGAATCAGTCAGGACAAGAAAACAAAGACATTAGGGTTTTTCAGTTAATATCTATTGCTCATGAATGTGAGAGAGAAGTCAAGGAAACAAAATAACTTATCAGAGTCAGCTACAATACAGCCCTGCTTTTCTCAAATTCCTCCAACTTTTTTCATACTGATAAATGTGAAAATTGGAGACTTTAAGAAAAAAAGACAGGTGGCTAACCCTTCTTTTTTTCCCTCTACAGAAACAGGGTTTTGGTGTGTCCCATGAAATCTGCACCGGTGATGCTAACGCTGTCTGATTCAAAACATGTTGTTCTACCCGTGGATGACGACTCCGATCTGAACGTGGTGGCCTCTTTCGACAGGCGAGGGGAATATATCTATACAGGCAACGCCAAGGGGAAGGTGAGATCACACTGTGCTGATGCTCAGTGACTGAAATAGTTAAAATAATGGAATTCCTGGTCCAGGTTTCTGACTCTTCTAGGGGTGAAGTCCTTTGTTTTTGGTTTGTGAGGCATGTTCCCCGAGAGCTTCTTGAATCATTGCTACTATAATGATGCTGACCTTCCTTGGTAAAGCACTTTGACTCTATCTTTGAAATCTATAGATGAAAAATGCTATTGTATTGCTACTGTTTTTGAGAAGATTATTAGGGGTGGTCTCTTCCTCTAGGGAACATAAACTGCATAATCTATGATGTATAATTCTTATCAGAGGTACTCAGTAACGTACATCTGCTGATTTAAGCCTCTCACTGTGAGATATTCTCCCTATTTTCATGAGACACATAGAATGGTTAAGTTCCTTATTGCTGAAGGACACAAGAATTAGTTGCAGAAACAGGAACTAGAACCCAAGAATCCTGACTTAGTCCCCGGCACTATACCTAGATTATGCAGCCTCACATTGTGAGTGTTAATGAAGATACTGATTGTTTTCTGTTTTTTAATCTTCAGATCTTGGTCTTAAAAACAGATACTCAGGATCTGGTTGCTTCCTTCAGAGTAACAACTGGAACCAGCAACACCACAGCTATTAAATCAATAGAATTTGCCCGGAAAGGAAGGTGAGTAGGAGAAAATTGGAGGTGAATTGAAAAGTTTTAAGGTGGATGAATGGATTATAAAAACCCTAACAGAACATATATTAATCCATATAGACACAGACATGAAATATATTTCCTTACTTATCATCGCTAGAGATTTGTTTACCTTTGCTGCAACAATCAACCCTGGAAGTGCAGCAGTGAATAACACTTAGAAGGGTTCCGTTCTGTTTTATGATTTGTGATCTTTTGGATAAAATATTCTGAGTAAAAGAGTGTGAATACTTGTTGCTAGGGATCCAAAATTGGTTGCTATGTGGGATGTGTCAACTATAAAATTCAGGACCAATCTTAACAGCTATACACTTTTATGTAAAGAGCTGGAAATGTGACAGAACAATGTGTTCTGGCTAGTTTTTAAAGGATAAATTTACTTTTGAATTAAAAGTGGGAGAAATAGAAAGAGATGAGATTAATACATTTCTGGCATGCATTTTGTTTCTGGTTAATGTAGGTACATGTTCTAGGAAATGTTTTGTTAATATGGGTCTCAGATCTGCAAAGTGGTGTGTGCCTTCTACTCATTGACTTCAAGGGGGAGTTCTGAGTGTTCAGCCTCTAATGTTGACTGTATAATGAAAATTATGGTATTTTACATGTTTAGGATTTAAAAAAATACTTTTTAAAATGTTCTTGTTTCAATGTAATGAACTCTCTTCTAACTCTGTTCTCCCTCCCACAGCTGCTTTTTAATAAACACGGCTGACCGAATAATCAGGGTATATGATGGTCGGGAAATACTAACCTGTGGGCGGGATGGAGAGCCTGAGCCAATGCAGAAGCTGCAGGATTTAGTAAACAGGTAGGAAGCAGCAGAGAGATTGGTGACTTGAGATATAAAGCTACATGCTTTCGTGTAGCAGTCACTGCTCGGTGTGTTCAAGCAAAGAATAGATCTCCTTCAGAGTGGCCTTTGCTGTAACAAGGCTTTTAAACAAACTATAAGGCACAGATTTCAAATGACTAAAAGAATTCAATGAACCTCTCACCCAAGAAAACCTAATAACTCTTTCCTGTGAAACCTTTGTTAGAGTCTCCACATTGTACAGTAATGTAATGAGTTGCTTTGTTTTCTGAATGGATCACTTGGATGATTACCCGTTCTGTTCATTCCCTCTGAAGCACCTGGCATTGGCCACGGTTGGAAGACGGGATACTTGGCTGGATGGACCTTTCGTCTGACCCAGTATGGTCGTTCTTATGTTTTTAATTCCCTTGCATGCAGGACACCGTGGAAGAAGTGCTGTTTCTCTGGGGATGGGGAATACATAGTGGCAGGATCAGCGCGGCAGCATGCCCTCTACATCTGGGAGAAGAGCATTGGAAACCTAGTGAAAATCCTCCATGGAACCAGAGGGGAGCTGTTGCTAGATGTAGCAGTGAGTGTCTCCCATAATTTTCCTGTTAGTTATAATTCTAACAAACACACTTTCTTAATCCACTTAAAAATAAACTTTTTCTTTCTCCCCTTTTACCATCTGAATAATTCCAGTGGCATCCTGTCCGACCAATCATTGCTTCCATTTCCAGTGGTGTTGTATCCATATGGGCTCAGAATCAAGTGGTAGGTATTTTACAGATTAATTTCCATAGGGAATAGTAGTCAGTTAATTCTCTCTGAGCAGGTTGTATTTTGGGTATTCTGGCGGGCGATGCTCCACAAAATTTTCTTTCCAATATGTCACTGAATTAGATCTTGATTGGACAGAATCCTTAAATGTGTGCTTAATGTTCACTGCTGTGCTTAAAGTTAAGGGATTACTCACTTTCTTAAAGTTATGCCTGTGCTTAAGCACCTTGCTGATTCTGGGCCTTACTGCAGAGCCTGAATTCTCATGTAATGGGAGCAATGTCCTTCTCAGTTTATTATTCGCAGATAACAGATCTGAGAACATAATCACAAACAAAAATGGTGAAACATAGCATGCATCCTTCTGGCTATCATTATGGGAGTCCTTATCAATGTGCAAAGATACCATAAGATTTCAAGGGATGAAGGAAATAAACACTTTTCCAGTGTTTAGTCTGCCGTGTGTCCATGAAGCTCAACGAGGGGGTGGTCTTGTGACAGTGCTCGTGGTTTGGAGGATTTGGGGGCAGAGCTAGAATATAATTACATAGATGTCTCACTGCAGCTGCTGCTGGTTTGCACAAATTCTCTTTGAATTTACTATTTAGGAAAACTGGAGTGCCTTTGCGCCTGACTTTAAAGAGTTGGATGAAAACGTAGAGTATGAAGAGAGGGAGTCAGAGTTTGACATTGAGGATGAAGATAAGAGTGAGCCAGAGCAGACAGGTAAAATGTAATGCAAGTATGCGTGCAACAGAGATATGGCTGTATGTGCTATTGTTTATTAAATAATTCCTATGTCTGGATACATAGGGAAATAGAAATTAAAGATATGTGATTGAAAGCAGTGGTAGCGAGATGATGGATGATCAAACAAGCTAGGATTATTGTCCATAGGCAAAGCAACATGCTTCTTTTATGCTTTTGTTTCCAAGGTTTATATTTGACATCCAACATTTCATGTAAAAATGACTTCAGCACCTATGATTCATAGGCCATACAAAAGTGAAATACCTCTGCACAAACAAGATATAAGCAGTAAGCGAACATGTAGTAAGCCTGTTGGAGGGGATCACTATTATTAGTGGGAGAGGAAATGTTGCATTTCAAGCAATAGCAACGTAACCTCGCCACTTGGTACCAAAAAAACACCAAACACCCAAGTGAAAGCTATTTAAACCAACAAAAGGTAGGAACTTCCAAATTACTTATAAAATTCTGTCATTGCCAAACACATTTTGTGTATGTTTTGTAGCACATACAGTGTTTAAGATTACTTGATGTCAGGACCTTTCCAAGCATAATCATAGATTTATAGAATTGTAGGACTGGAAAGGACCTTAAGAGGTCATTTAGTCCAATCTCCTGCACTCAAGGCAGGACTAAGTATTAAGACCATTCCTGATGGGTGTTTATGTAACCTACCATTAAAAATCTTCAGTGATGGAGGTTCCACAACCTCCATAGGCAATTTATTCCAGTACTTAACTACCCTGACAGAATTTTTTTCCTAATGTCCAACCTAAACCATTCTTGCAGCAATTTTAGCTAATTGCTTCTTGTCCTATCCTCAAAGGTTGTTAAGAACATTTTTTCTCTCTCCTTCTTGTAAAAACCTTTTATGTACTTAAAAACTGTTATGTCCCGCCCCAGTCATCTTGTCTCCAAACTAAAGAAACCCAGTTTTTTCAATCTTCCCTCATAGGTCATGTTTTGTAGCCCTTTAATCATGTTTGTTGCTCTTCTCTGGACAATTTATCCACTTCTTTCTTGAAATGTGGTGCCCAGAACTGGATAATGTGGGTTTGTTGGAATTGAGAATAGAATCAAATTTATTATGATTTTAAAAAGTTACTTAAGTGGCATCAAAAGGCATTTAATGGTCGTTAAATCGGTCTTTTTTTAATATAAGAATAACTTAATCACCTGCAACCTGTAAAATAATTTTAAAATCATTTTAAAACATGGTATAGGAAATATTTACTCATAGAAACCTGTATTTTTAGCACTCCTTGTAAGATGTAGTTTATGACTAAATAGAACCAGTTGTATTTTTGATACTCTCTCTTTGCCCGTCACCCCCCAGCTGGGGTATGGGCCACCAACTGGTGTTGGTGTTTCAGTAGCAATTGGTTCCCTTACGGGGTGGAGTTGCTAGCCCCACACCCATGTTAAGCCTACAGCACCTGGTATTCCCAGGAGGTCTCCCATCCAAGTACTAGCCAGGCCCGACCCTGCTTAGCTTCCGAGATCAGACGGGATTGGGCGTGTTCAGGGTGGTTTAGCCGTATTTTTGATACACTACCCTGTAATTTAAGATCCACCTACACTAGGAAAATACTCTGCCATTTGCAATGGGCTCCCCTCATTTTTTCCCTCAGAAAAAAGGCCTAAGCCTTTGCAACCATTCCAGAAAGCATGCTAGACCCCTGAACGTGTCTGCTTACATGTTTTCTTACAGATTTCAAATTCAATCAGATTAACAAAATAGAAGTTGCATTTTAAAACATTGTTGCTTCTGGATTACCTAGACGCTTGGGGAAGAGGTAAAAAATCTGATTCTGATGTATGCAAGAGAAATGCCCTAGGCCTTTCTGCCTGAGTTCCATGATTCCAGATCTTGCATGCTAGATGTTCAGGCATCAACGAAGGCTTCCTAAGGAAAGGTCTCTGTTTTCCCTGTTAGGCTACATTGCTCCATTTCTTTGTTTTTCAGGTGCTGATGCTGCAGAGGATGAGGAAGTGGATGTAACCAGTGTAGATCCTATTGCTGCCTTCTGTAGCAGGTAATTTTTTTTAAAAGGTGGAAATCCCAAATATGTGCCCAAGATTCTCTGTGTAATATATAAATTGCACTCATTCTATATGTAACTCGTAACTGTGTTGGGATTTTGTATGTGTTCCCAATAGTGCTGAGAGAAGTTTATGTCTAGAGAATAACTTACTGAGAACAGACTATATCTCGGAGTGTACAAAATGATTGTATTCTGCAGTCTTACCTGCTGCGCAAACAAGGTATAAAACCCTAGCACACCCCACTAAAGCTCAATCTTTAGTTGGCTTTGAGAAACAATAAAGATTATAGTCTTATCCCTTTGCTCTCCCCTGTTTTTCCCCCATATCCCTGACAAAATTCTAAAGTTACTTCTATTTCTACCTTTTAAATTTGCCTAATTTTCAAATCTCACATCAAAACCAGCGCAATTCCCATTCAGGGAGACTTCTGGAAATTCATTAGCACAACTTTGTGTATCGTGAGGAACACTGTCTCTCCTAGGGGCTAAATGCCTTGCCTCCACAATGCTTCTCCTTCTCGTCTCAATCTTCTTTGTTGTTTTTTTTACATATTTTTATTCTCTGGAATATTGTAAATGTATCTGTATTCTAAATGTATCTGTAACTGCGTAGTGTCAGTGTATGGCTGGTTTCTGCAGGAAGCAGCCACACCATCTTACTTTAGGGACCTAGAGAAAAGTATATTAAATGTGCATGGTTTAAAACGAAAATATTTTCTCCTTTACAGTGATGAAGAACTGGAGGACTCCAAAGCGTTGCTTTATTTACCTATTGCTCCTGAAGTGGAAGACCCAGAAGAAAACCCTTATGGACCCCCACCTGATGCTGTCCAGACCTCCCTAACTGATGAGGGAATAGGCTCTGAGAAGAAGCGACAGTCGTCATCTGATGGACCTCAGCCACCAAAGAAGAAACCCAAAATGACCAACATTGAACTGCAAGGAGTGCCTAATGATGGTGAGTGAAAGCTGCTGTCATTTTTAGTGCCCATTCTGCGCTGAAGATGGGTGTTTCATCTTTCCAGCGTTCCCAGCTCCTACCAGTTTCAAGACCAGGTGTTACAAAATTAATCTCTAATCATGCCAATAGTCAAAAACCTTTATGTTGCTTTTGATAGTAGTCATCTTTGGTCATCACCCTGAACCAAGTTCTTTTGCAACTTGTATTCTTTTAGGAATGAGTGAAGTCATTCTAAAACAATGATTTTTAGTGTGCTCTGTACATCATTCATTAATCTGCTCATTTAGCCATAGTAGGAAAAATTGGAAGAGCTTTGCCATTAAATAAGTCACTTCTATTTCTGCTAGAGCCTAGGCCTACACCAAGAGAAATGCAGCATTATATGGCAGTAGGGAAAGGTGTATATTAGAGTTCATAAGTAGGGCCAGGAATAGCAAAATATATTTCTTCTGTGTTTGTGCCACGGTATTTTGCCTCAGGGGGCCAACATCTGTTAAAACTGAATTTGTGTCCTTGATTAAAAAGCTGACCTGCATCCTGTGGGAAAGCGTTCTCTCCAGTTGCAGTGATTTAGCTGTTGGAGACTGTCACACTTAGGCCAATGGTGGCTGCAGTAATCGTTGCCATACTACGAGTCCTTGTTTGCCCTCGCTCCTTTGATTTCATGCAGCCAAAGTGATTGGAGTGTTTATTACTTGGAATGACCATACTGTTTCATATCTTTTTAAAAAAAGTCTTTTCCTTCTTATAAATCCCATCTTGTGACGTCAGAAATGTAAGGGGAGTGGCGGGTCAGGTGACTTCAGTTTACCACTCCAATAGCTATAATGCATATGCAAGTATTTCAAGTGTATCTGTCTCTTTGCAGAAGTCCATCCGCTGCTGGGTGTGAAGGGAGATGGTAAATCCAAGAAGAAGCAAGCAGGCAGGCCTAAAGGATCAAAAGGTAAAGAGAAAGATTCTCCATTTAAACCGAAACTCTACAAAGGGGACAGAGGTGCTTTACCTCTGGAAGGAGCAGCGAAGGGTAAAGTGCAGGCGGAGCTGGGACAGCCTTTGACAGGTAAGGACCCAGCGTGAGCGTCGTTGGCTTGCTTGGTGGCCTTGCTTTGTACAGATCCTGACTTGATATAGTCTTATCACTTTATCTTCCCAAATGGCATTTGCTCACTAAGTGTTTAGCTGCTGTCAAGGATAGGCAAAATTTTCCTTTCTTTAAGTGTAAATAACTTTATATTGATCATAAAACCAAAACAATGTACAAAACGAAAACACACACCCCATTACATATACTGCAACTAAAGAACATTAGGATTTTCTAATACAACATTAATGCAGTGTTTCGTCAACAGCAAGAATGGTGGTGGTTTGATTCTTTAAAAAATGTAGCGTGTGACTATTGCTACATTTTAGAAGCTTCTTGCTGACTAGATTTTCTGTTCCTTATTTTGGCACATTGTACATTTTAGGGATTATCTCTGGTTCTTAATTCATTAGGTAGCTTTCATATAACACTGTTTCCCATACAAGCCTTCCCATTCCATCCACACACACATACCCTATTCTGCAAGGAACTAACCATTTACCATGAAGGAATTGCTCAGTGGATTTCCACAAAGAAGTAATTTTTTGTTGAGGATAAAAGTATTTTCCTGTAATTTTGCTTATGAAATCTTTTTTTCTCCATCTCTAGGCCTCTTCTGAATGAGCAGCAACCTAAACTCATGTTTTCCTTACTGTATCAGAGTACTGTGTCTGTGTTTAAATGGTTTCTGCCAAAATACATACCTGTAACTTTCCATTGGGTAAAAGCTTAATTTCCTATAAAGAAATGTTATGATCCTCCTTTTGGCAGATGTACAACACTCTGATCTGGTAGGGGAAGATGAGCTCTACTTCATCCTTTATTTCTTAAAGGATATTTTAAAAAGGACACTGTCAAGAGAAAATTTTGCTCTTACCCCTGTGTTGGCATTTCATTCAGTTCAGTGGGAATTATATTGCTGTAAGTCAGAGCAGGATTTGCTGACTCCATTTACATATTTTTTTTTTGGTCACTTTCCGCTCTTGTGCACTAACATTAGGTTGTGTTTGGCTTACCTAAATATGGGGGTTTAGCTATTTGTCAGTGCCCTTTTCAGCTGAAATTGACTGAAAGCAAAGGTCCACGTTTCACACATGCTGCGGTAGCAGATTGGGAAGCTGCTCTTCTACCTGCATATTTGTAGAGGCTCAGTTAGGTACAGAAAAGCAAAATATGAATTGGAATTTGCTGTGTTGAGCTCCATTTTCTAGGTGTGTTAAAGTAAGTTAAGAATGATTGATTCATACACAAAATTTTGCATATCCTTGAGCTCAGCAGCTGCTGCTATGGATTTTAGGCTGTCCAGATTTGATTTTTTTTTTCTTTCCTCCCCACACTGCTGGTCCTATGTTACCCACCTTGCTCATTGTCCTTCCTGCTCTGCTCCTGTTATGCTGCTTGTATCGGTATCAATAAGTGCCTGTTCTTTGCATATAAGGGGTTATGATATCAGAAATTTGTCTATCTTCCAGGGCAAAATCTGCCCATTGGGTATGCAGCTTGACTGGTTTTTATTGTTGCTATTTAATATCTTGATGTACTGCCCCCTCCAAAATGCTTGAAATTAAACTGAAGTTGTTAGCCAAAAACAAACTTGGCACTATGCAAAAATTACTCCTGATGATGATGGTGTTGAAGGGCTTCAGATGTCATCCTCATTTTGGCACTTTAATGTGGATTGCCCAAGAAATTAAGCACCATACGCTTTCTTTTAAGGCAAAAGTATAGCGTTACAGAGTATCTGGTTTCTGAGGGTTCTCAATTACCCAGACAGGCTTCCATTGCACTTCCTGACTGCGCCATGTCATGCTGGAGGGACGGAACCTGTTTTTAAAACCAAGCAAATGTGCAGAATACTGTACAGCTCCTATTCTTACATTTTACTTTTACCACACCGCTCACTTGCATAACTATTCAGGCAGATCTAAATGGAAAAGCATTGAACACAGTTCACCGTTCACCACTATTTGCAAACAAAAGAAAAAATCACTGAAATTGTTCAGTTCTTTTAATAAAGGTGTCTAACCTTTGAGCTTATGTGGCGATGTAGTCTACCTGTTCCTAGGCAAATGGCATTATCCTCATTAGCAGGTCTTGCCTTGTATTTTTCAGATACTATGTTTTGCGGTCCTACAGGTGTAGCTTTATGAATGTTTGTTTGATCTGCCTGAGACACTTTTTGTAGGCGGATCACAGCCTACATTTCCTTTGCAGCTTGCTCTCAGTATTACTTCCATCTCCTCTATAATTCCCTTTAAAAGAAATTTCCCCATATGTGTTTTGAATGCAGCAAAAGTTAAAATAGGCTCCTTCTTCCTTGTTCTTGCACATCATTATAAACTCATGGATATCAAAGCTAGATGCAACCATTACGGTGAAGTCTGACACCTGTAGCACCCCGGCTATACAATTTCACCCATTATTGTTATTGATGTTGGGATGTGCGCACCTTTATGGCTTGTGTGAAATGATGGCTACCGGGCCAGTGGAGGCCACATACTTTTTCAGGGAGCTTGAAAAATGGGGCTCCTCTTTCCTAAGGAGTAGTGGATTTAAAAAAAGCCAACAAACCTTTAGCCATTTCCCCACTAGCTTTAGCAATCTTAGTGGATGTTAATGGGCAGTGGAGTCTTTTATTTATTTATTTATTTATTTATTTATTTATTTATTTTACTTTATCAGTAAGGATTTTATTCTTTTCATTAATACTAATTCAAATGTTCTTGAGCTAGCTTGGGCATTAAGCAGTTAATTAGTATGTTTTTTACGCATTCTATTTAGATTCATGAGTGCAGTGTTTCTCAACTACCGTTCCGTGGACCAGCGCAGGTTCCTTAGATCTCCCTGATACAGTTTAGGAAGGCAGCAAGCTGGTCCCTGATATCGAAAAGGTTGAGAGACACTGCATTAGTGCACGTCCCTGTGGAGTCATGTTGACTTAATGGGACTCCTCACAGTTCCATGTTCGTGTATCTTCGTGTAGGATTGAGGTCAATATGAGGAGAACATACTGGTGAATCAAGTTGATGGAGTAGCCAAAGAAACCCTGCCCAGAGGAGCATGCACTCTTTCAGCTCCAAGAGCCCTGTTATTGCTTAAACAGAAATGTTCAGGCCTACCTTCTCTCCTTTCCCTTGTCCACTGTGTATTCATGTGTGCTCCATTAGGTAACCAGTCTTTTCTTGAGGGCATTAGTGTACACCACTTGTGGATAGTCATCTTCAAACTCAGCTGGATTCCTCTCTGCTTTAGGAGTCTTACCTGCTTATGGTCTGACCCACCATGCAGAAGCAGACACTTTGCTAGCAAAGTCTGATTTTTACCATACCCACTGCTTAAAACCACTAATTTCTTAAAGGGTTGCTTTGTGAATATTCAGTCAGTTGCTAAAAGAGCAATGTAACATACATACTTCCTCTGGAAGCTGTTTGAATGCATCATGGCAGTGCAGCAATCTCTGCAAGTCAGGTGCCTGGGATGCTGAGCCCACTGTAGATGAAACTCTGCCATTGTGCTGCCCAGTCCGACTGTAAATGCATTTCTTCAAGTGAAAATGATTCACCGTATAAACAAGCTCAATTAATTGACTGGGCCATTTTATAATTTAAGAATGCAACTGTAAAAAAACAAACCCTATTTAAATCCAAAACCAAGTGTTTGAGTTTGGTTGTGTTTTGATCCAAGTTTGGGGATTCATTAAAGTCCGAAACTTAAACCAGGTAAGTTTGCTTAATTTCCTGCAAAATGAGATCAGAGTTCCTCTAGTCCATATCTGGTATTTCTCTGTGTGTTTAGGATTCTGTGCACAGGCAACTTAAGTGGTGGTATAATCACCAGCAGTGTCTGTCCTGCTTCTGAAAAGTGTTGTGCTATATTGAAAATCTCTCTTAGCCTCCTCTTCTGGCAATGTTAGCATATTTGATGGCCTCCAGTTGTTTGGGTTCCCTGATGATGAAATATTTTTCACCTGTCTTTGATCTCTTTAGCAGGTGGTGCAATCTCAGAACTGTTATGAAGACAATCTGCTTTCTCTTCCTCTGTTTTTTCCTATGTTGGCACCATAATGTGGAATGTGGACAAGGTGCTCAGTCAGATAATGGACTGACTTTAACTTAATACAGCAACCTGATTGCTCATGGATGCAGGGAGTGACTTTTATAAGAAGTGAATTATGGAAGAGAAAATGGCCTTCATTCCTTCTCCTCAACCCCCTCTTCCACAAACAGTGTAAGATATTGACTCTCAGGACAGGAGATTTGCAAAGAAACTGAACGGACTGTCTCCTTAGAGCATTTTGCTAAAGTGAAGCACCCTGCTTTCCTCAAGCTAAGAAAACATTTTCTGTTTGTTTCTTTCAAAGATTTTAGTTCTGAAACTGAAGCATGCCCAGATTTTTGTTCCCAGGGCCATGTATCCTCTGACTGTGTATTCCTAAGAACTTCCTTTAATTAACTCTCATTTCAGTGAATTGTTGTGTTTTATTCTTTCTTCTCTGCCATCTCTACAGTACTTTTCTAAGAGTTAAAAGAAAATCTGTTAAAATCTTCATACACACACCTCTTTTGTACCACTACTGCTGATTGTGTGCAAGGTCTGATGCCCCAGGCCATCGGGCAAGGACTTCAGAGAGATTCTCAGCTTCTCATCTGAAGTATACAAAGAATGGGCACTTTATGTAGTGGTTTGTGGAGGTGAAATATGCCAGCTTCATGACACTGTTTGTTGGTGGAATTGGGGAGGGAGAAGACAGAAGTGAGTCTAGAAAAAAAACCCAAGAATTGGACTTTATTGCCTTTGTTGAGGTATAAAAGATTGCATTTTGCCACTTTATCTCTTTGCCTGCAGTGTTGGTTCTTTTTATAATGTCATATCAGGTGCTATTTTGTAGGCAGCTGACTCCCTCTTTTGCTGACCTGTTCTTGCAAGTGGAGAAGAAAGAGAACCCAATCTTTATCTCAAAAGAAACTGTAGCATAAATACTCAAGATTTTTTTCAGTTAAATATTGAAAACCTTGAATAAACCAAGAAAAGCCAATCATGAAACAGTAACACAGGTTTAAGAGCCAAGGATCCTTATATATTGTTTTAAAGTGGCCAGATTTTTTTCCCCTGGTGAAAAAAGGGGAGGAGACACATGAAGGTTTGTGTGTTCTTTCAAAATCTCAACCTTTTTTCTTCCCTTATATGTTTAATTCTCTTATCCCCAAGTGATCTATATATAATGCTGCCACTGTTCTTCTGTGCAAGGAGAACTAGATGGGAAGGTCTCTAAAATCAGTCAACTTTGTTCCTTAACAACTGTCCCTGCTGATGATTAAGGAACATTGTTAATATGTACACAGAATAGTTAAGTTATAGAACATGTACACTGGGCATTGTTGAGGTCAGGCTCAAGCTACCATTTGAACAGTAATGGTCAGGAGAGAACTTCTTGCAGACTAGTAGAGATCGGAAATTAGGCAGAGGATGTCTTGCAAATTATACTCCTGGTTCTTCAGTGTGCTGAGTACCTTCAACTCTTATTGAACTCAGTGGAGTTGAAGGCTCTTAATACTTTTCAGGGAGTGCTCCGGACTGTGTAAGGAAGGACCCTACGTAAACATCCTTTTAGCTTGAGTAGCAAAAATGGACCATTGGACTAGATTTCACACACAGTCTTGCAACAGTGGGCTTTGGGGCTGGTTTCTGCAGCTGTTACTTTAATTTGTACATTGTGTAATATTTTTCATAAGTGCTTACTTGTTTAATACTTTTTAAACCTGTGACAGCATTATGGAATGTCATCTTTCATGGTGATATCATCTAGAATGACAAAAATTGGTAGGTATATTAGAATGATGCTATCTTCTGAATTGCAGCCCCTAAGTTATGTTGCTGCTCATTCTTTCCATTTGAGTTGTAAATGACAAAACATAGGTGACAGATACACACACAAGTTATGGGAAAACTGAAATTTAACAGTACCATCTCCTCCAATAACCTCCTTTATTCTCTGGATTATGTGAACTACACACATCTGAATTTAAGGTGATCCTTATTCCGTCCCTGAGCTGAAGAAAATCTGTTCTGCTTGAGATTTAGCAGATGGATATCACAGATATTCTCTTTCTCCATCCCTGCCTACTTTTCAGGTGACACTAGCATGTTATTGGACATTTTATGTAACAAATTAAAATAGAGCTTTCATTCTTAGTGCTCCTCATTGCTCAGGGAGTGTTACACTTGCTCTTTAACTACTTTCATTTATTTCCTTGGCTTAGTAAATTCAACCTGTTTTCACTGCTTCTTCTAACTTCAAAGCATCCTTCATACAAAAGTATCCACTCGTACCAGAAGCCCAAGAGGTGAGTAGGGCAGGTACCTATGTTAAGTCTAATTTAAGCAAAGCAGCCAGCAGCAGCATTGGAAATAAACAATGGAACGTGAAGGAACACTAAATCAGTAGTTCATAGGAGCAAAACCACCGGCTTTCTTACCTTGCAGTCCAGTGGCTTGCTTCATTTAATGAAACTATTTTTGATTCCACCCTCATATATACTCTAATAAGCTTTCTTTGCCCTTTGAACTCTCTGGACAGCTCATTTCATACCTTAAACTCTTATGATGTGGCTGAATCCATCATAATCCCTAATGCTGCCCAGGTGATAGCTCTGTAGATTATTTTAAGGCATTTGAATTGTCATGGACTCCCACCTTCAGTTGTGTTGAAACTTCTCTGGTTGCACAGTGTATGTCCTTGGTTTATTTTCTTCTGTCTTTTTAATTATTTTGATATCCCTGTGGTTTTTGTACAAAATATGTCAGTTAATGGCCAGTTGGTAGTCATCGCTGCAACAGCAGTGATGTTAGCTTCTGTGTTTTGTAAATAAAGAGGTATGTTTTATTTCTTAAACTTGTGGGTAAGTCTCTGTGTTCCTTTCATTCTATTATTATTATTATTATTTATTGTGTGTATTTTGGTAATTGTGATTGTCCCTGGATCATGACATCATTGTGCTAGGTGCCATAGAAACTTAGAAAACAACCGTCTCTGCTTCAAAGAGTTTACAATCTGGGGATTATTTATTCATTTTGCAACAAGAATTTTCTTGAAAAAACTTCTTTAACAAAAACCAATTCTCAGTCTAATAAAAAAATATTTTCATGTTTGCACTGTTTTTTGTTTGTTTTGTTTGTTTAATAGAATAGATGGTCTTTAAGTATAAGTTTGCAGTTGTGTGCAACAGAAAAGTTCCTGGACAGAGAACCTGAAAATGAAACTGACTATAAGGAAAAGAGAAATTGACTTAATTTAATTTATATTCCAGTACTCTGATGCTATGCTGCTCTTAGTATAAACATTGAGATGGAGAAAGTGAGCAGCATAAATAGAGAACAGTAAACTGGATTTTAAAAATTCTTTCAGCTTTAATAATCTAAGGTGGTGGTGGTAAGAGAGGTGCAGTTGTTTGTTAACTTTGTTCATTTGTAAGGAAAAAGTCATTGTTCCTTCAATCTGATCGTTTTTAATCCTGATCTTTAGTAATATCCAATACAGTACTCAGTTTACTGGTCAGGGACCCCTTTTGTTTACTGAACTATTGTCACAATACCTTGTTGCTCCATCAAAAATAAAGACACAATGTTTACTTCTCATGACACACGATACTTGGCACTTTATTGCACCTGTCCTCAAAGACTTACACAACTCTTTGGTTCCAAAGCAATGGTTCACATTCTCTTCTCTCCCTGCACCCACATCCCTGTGTATCGTAAGTGGCGGTGCCCATTTTGCTAGCGTATGAATTGGAATGTGAAGGCTGTGACTCTCCAACGGTTAGTGAGCCAGTAACTGAGTCCAAAATATAACCTGGGTGTCAAATTCACAGCTAATATAAGTGGTATCTGAAGTCAGTGCAGCTGCAGCCACCTCTGCAGAATCTTGGGCTCCTGACTCCCAGTTTTGGGAACTAATGCTGATATTGTCAGCTGAAATGGGACAGCCTGGCTTTACTAGCTTCAGTATTCTAATGTGCTGTGGTGGTGGTGGAGCTTTCTTCATCAAATAATCCCTTTAAGATGCTTGCCTGGATGTGTGTGATGTTCTTTGTGCCATCATCCTGCCTCGTGGGAGGCTGAAATGGTAGGCAGGAATGTTGTCCCTAGCCTCTGTTTGTTTGCCAGAAGCTGGGAAGCAGCAGCAGGGGATGGATCACGTGATGATTACCTGTTCCCTTCATTCCCTCTGGGGCACCTGGCACTGGCCATTATCGGAAGTCAGGATATTGGGCTAGATGAACCTTTGATCTGACCCAGTAGAGCCATTCTTATGTTCTTGTGCTGGCTTTATGACATCATAATTGTTTCACAGTAGCATGTAGTATGGAAACTTTAGAGACTTAATTGAGCCATGGAGGGAAGTGAAGAACCAGGTCACCTCCCTGCACATACAAAATGTCTGCTGTCCTATTAGAAAGGAAAAAAGCCAAGCATATAAGTGGTGATATTAAAATATCAGTTTGCCTTTAAACTCTTGATGTTCTGATGGCAAATGAAGTCAGAAGATTATCTTTGTGATCTTGGAGATTTGGGGAATGCTTTAAATTTCAGGGTACAGATATGTAAGAGAGTACTCACATACATGGTAAGTACTGTTTTCCCTATTGTTTTGTTGGCATTGTATTGGGGTTTCAAGATTGTATTACGGACTGTGTTTTATAGTTTGGGGTTGGATAAATTCAACTGGAACAACTTCTTTTTGCTGCAGAAGTTTGTTTTTAAAATCATTTTTCGGTTCTCCCTTCTACTCCCTGAGAGTTTAAATGAAAATATTTTGTATCTAAGGCGATTTCCTGTTGTTGGAGCTGAGTAGTTTAAAATGAGCTATTAAACATCTGTTATAGAAATAGGAACCCATGTGACAAACAAGGACTAACGATTAATAGGTTGCATTTTCTTTAGCAGCGTTTCACTTCAAATCCTTGTTCTTGGAGGATTTCATGTATGTGGGGAATTAATTCACGAAGATGCTGCTGCTGGAATTTTGGTAATACGTAGATTGAACACTTATGAAGAATGACTTTCACTTGTTGGACTACTAACTACCCGTGTCTTATAAAATTGACTGTGCAGAGATGAAGACCTTGAAAAATAGCTTTATCTGTGAGACATTAGTTTTTGGTTTCTATCTGCCCTTATTGGCAGCTTCTCTTCAGAGAGTTACCATCCCAGAGCAGCTGAAATCAGCAGTGGCTACGGTTTTAGTCAGCACCTCATCCTGCAGTGTCACCTGTGGCCTGGGCTTCAAGGTGGAAGAGATGTGTGAGGTTGATCCGCAGGGAGAAAGGAGTCATTGTATCCTCCGCAGGTCAGACTGCCTGACAAACTGGATCTGTGGGTTACTCCATTTCACTGTCCCCGTTGGCAAACCATTTGAGCTCAGCTGCCTGACCTCTGAGATGATTGGTGTTGGCAGCCAGGCCTTTATCTACACTTGGAGGCTTGCCAGAGGCATAATCACCACAGATGATCTGCTTTTCAAACCTTTCAAGACCCCAAGCTATGTCATCAAACTTTCCCCTGCCAAAGAATCTGATGCAGGGACTTACAGGTGTGATGTGCAGCTGATGAAGACATTCAAGATGGTCAAGAGGATCTACTTTGGGATTCGAGTGATCCCTAATGACTTAGTGGATCTGAACTTTCAAAAATCCTTGACTCTGGAACAGAAGCTAGCAGCAGATGAAAAGGAAGGAAATCAACAGAATGGCACCAGCGTCATAGTACAATGGCATCAGCAGTCTTGGCAAAGAAGGGCCTTGTTGGTGTTCCTGATAGGAATTGGAAGTGGGGTGGCAGGAGGTGTATTGGTGGGCACAGTTCTCTACTTTTTGCTGGAGGCTCGCAGGAAAAACAGAGCCACAGAGGTGTGAACTGATTTTTAATGGGGTCTCTTCTGACAGAGAGATAGCTTATTGCAATATTGATGCTGTCTTAGTGGCAGTATTTCAAACTTATGTAGGTGTGTGTTTCTGATAAACTGGGAATTAACTATTAAAGCAATAAAACAATCTCTTAAGGTGCTTGCTTTTAGTCTCATAAGTCTGTGGTAAGTCACCTCAGGACTTAGGAACCAGGAACTCCTGAGTCTTAATGATAGCCCTGATGCAGACTTGGGCAAGTTACTTAGAACCTATATTTTTCAAAAGGGTCCATTAATTTTGGGTGTCCAACTGAGCCACCTAAGACTTGAACTTCAAGAGGGTACAGATGATTGTTGTGTAAGGCGGTCGTCTAGCCGCCCATGTCACAAACAGGCAGGAGACTCCTTTTGGCTTCACCAGTGTCCTTTACTCACAGTGCAAACCCCCACCACCTATTTATAGCAATAGAGACAGCTCTGGCTTAGGCCCAGCCCTCAGCTTGGCTGGCCTCAGGAAACAGACAGCTCTTTCAGGCACCTAGCCTGTCTGTCTGTCTGTCTGTCTGTCTCTCTCCTCCCCTCCCCCCCCCAATTTGGCCCTGATTAGCCCAGGGCTGCACTCTGCTAGGCAATCAGCTTCCCTACCTTAGGGAAGCTGCTAGCAGAGGCTTTTCTGCCTTAAAGGGGTAGCAGGGCTGGCTCAGTAGCTCCTGGCCAGCACCCTGCCACAGTTGATAGAGTAAGTAGACTGCTTGTTGCTCGCCAGCCTGCTGCCTTCTGACTAGTTCAGAACAGTGTTTCCCTAACTAGTATTCATTCCACTACTCGCTTTTGTGGGGCTCCCTCTCCCTCTCCCTCTCTTAATTGTACTGTAGTAGTGCATATACGTTCTGCCTGAGATTGGAGCTCCATTGTGCTAGGTGCTGTGCAAACATGTAGTGGGACAATCGTAGGACTGGAAGCGACTTTGAGAGATCTTGTAGTCCAGTTCCCTACGCTCAAGGGAGGACTAAGTTTTATCTAGACCATCCCTCACAGGTGTTCATCCAACCTGCTCTTAAAAATCTCCAATGATGGCGATTCCACAACCTCCCTAGGCAATTTATTTCAGTGCTTAACTGTCCTGACAGGAAATTTTTCCTAATGTCCAACCTAAACTGCCCTTGCTGCAATTTAAGCCTATTGCTTCTTGTCCTATCCTCAGAGGTTAATGAGAACAATTTTTCTCCCTTTTCTTTGTAACAACCTTTTATGTAGTTGAAAATTATCATGTCTCCTTCCCCCCCCCCCCCCCAGAGTCTTCTCTTCTCCAGACGAAAAAATATCCTTTTTCAATCTTCCCTCATAGGTCATGTCTTCTGGAGCTTCAGTTCAATCATTTTTGTGCATTGACTACCTTATCACATTGCCCCAATGATTAATTTCATGATGAACTTTGGTGCTGGGTCTCCACTGCCTTTTCTATGGGTCTGTAAGCGCTCTCTTCCCCACTGGACCTTGGACAGCTCTAAACCCCAGTCATGCAACAGTTTGAAGCCTCTCAAGCTTCCTTTGCAGGCTAGAATGGGGAGTCTGCAAGCATTAGCTGACAGAACCCCACTTTCATCTAAGTTGGAAGAGGTACCGGGATCCAACCATTTTAGAGTATGGATAAGCCCTTCTTCAGCGGTTCAGAGACTGGTTTATTCTTAAGGATTTTTTTTAAAAAAAATCTTATGAATCTACTGATGTCACTTTCCCTTGTGTTGAGAGAATAAATCACGCAGCAATCAAAAATAGGGAGCAGTGCTCCATTGGCAGTGAGATTCACAGTGAGATCTTCTCACTCTAGTCTCTGTCTCTGGTTCACTGTAACAATAGGGTTTACCGGGTCTTTCACGCTCTCTGTAAAACAAATTAGGAAAGCAGAAAATCCTACAGTACATCTAATTTAGGGAAAAATTATGACACGCTTTAGTATTTACATTTGAAATGTATTATGCAAATCCCCACTGTTACTTCTTTACAAAAAACATGATATTTTATGGCAGAAGGGGATGAATACAAAAGTAAACAAGTTCTCTGCAGACCATCTTCTATAAAAGCCAGTATGAAATATGTTTAAATATACAGGGCTAGATCTTCAGCTAGTGGAAACTGGCAGAGTTCCATTGACTGCTGTATCTTAATTGCTAGTCATTGAGAGTGCATGCTGCAACCTCTTTGAAAAGTCAATCCTTTGATTATACAGTTATAATAAATGACTGGCCGCTACTACTTTGCTTCAATTTCCAGAGCAAATTCCTACTTACTCCACAGATGTATTTGCTACAATGATTCTTCAGTTTAAACTTCTCAGAGAAATAGGGCTAGAATCCAAGCTCTGGAAAATAAAAACTGTATCCCCATGCTTGGGGAATAATAGGTGGGAGGTTTCTTTAATGTACTTACAGCATTTCCTCTCTTGTGCTGTCCCTGAAAACTGGCCTTGAGGGACTAGGTCAAGGATTTATCCAAGTCCTCTAGGGTAGTTATGAAAGTAAGACCTGTGAGTTTCTACCATTTGGCTATATAAATGAATGTAAATACAGAAGAAGAAGAATTCAGGATCACCACTGGCAGTAGATATGAGGTGCAAATGAAGGCAAGGAAGACTTAGGCTGAGTACCCGGAAAGCTTTCTTTTCTGTGATGTCCATCTTGTGATCTCCAGGGGGAAGTCTCCAAATCCCCATCACTTCACTGAAAAAGCAGTAGATAAGGTATTGTAGAGAGAAAAGTCCTGCACTGGTAGAAGGGAGAGGGAGACGAGACACCTCTTCTGTATCTGTTTTCTAATAGTCCAGGTATGTGCATGTGTGCCAGTGTTGCTGAGAATACAGTGTACTTTGTTGGCTTTCTGTGGAGGGTCAGGGGCATGTGGAGCTGGCTACAAATCTGTGTTCCACATTTTGCTAAGCCCTGTCAGATGTCCACTCTGGAAAGAGACAATGGAGCTCTACACGGTGGTGACTGACAGCAAAGGGCTATACACTGTCATGCCATCTAGAGATTTGGTCCCATGGGACAGAAGCTCCTGGATGGTGATCCAGTTGTCCAAGACTCTCCTGCTTCTCTTCTTCATCAGCTTCTTCTCTCTCAGCTCAGTAATACTAAGATCTCTTCTGCCCTCCGTCCCTGTTCTGTCATCTTCCTTTAGCTGCTCCATCTGGCTTTGCACCATGAATTCCTTTCTTTGTTTCTGCTGCCTGGACAAGAGAAAGTGTTGCTTCCTCTCAGCCTTGTTCCAGTACTTCCCAGTCTTCAGCTCGCTCAAGGCATCGTCATCTGTTGTCATTCCACTGCGTTCCTCCATGATCCTCAGTGCCCTGTCCTTTAGCACTTGACTTTTGTGCTGTTTATTCAACAGTTGTCTGTTCCTTTTGCATGTCAGGCTCCACTTGTTCCCCTCGTCTAGTTTGTCCTGGATGCCTTTGCTGCATTGATGTGAGAACATTGATGGACTAGGCTGGTCGCTTAAGCACTCTGCAGAGGCGGCTTCCTGCACTAGGTTCATATAGCTCACGTAATGGCGTGCATGATATGGAATCGCAAGTGCTTTTGGCCCAGTAGCAATGTCCACATTTGTAACAGAAACTACTTCTGGTTCCTTCTGCCCTTCTATTGATTGAGCCATATTTGCTTGTTCTCCAACTCCATTCCCTGCATTCTGAGGACAAAGTCCAGCTTTGTGGTTTGTCCCTTTTTCTTTGCTCACTGCGCTGTCTCCAACCAGCTGAGGGCACTCTGCACGAGACTGGCCCAAAGGATACTTAGCAAGCCATTGGTCTTGTGGCATGGATTGCTCAGACCTCTCCTCCTGAGCTTCTGAAGCATGTGGTGTTTCTTGGTCTCTATTAAGAGTCTTAAACAGCTGATATTGATGACATTTTCTTTCCAAGGTTTCTTGAAATCTCCTGTACTCTTCTGGGCTTATACCATAAAAACTGGAATCACTTAACTCATCATAGGTTAAGAACTCATCTGTAGCTAACTCACTACTTACAAGTGTCCCACCAGCATGGTGATCTGCTTTCTCCCTCTTCTTGACATCGGGATATTCAGCATCCATATCAGGTCCTGAATTCTCATCCAGCTGGGTGCTTCCATCAGTACAGCCAACCCCACTGTCCCAGTCGTGGGGGAGCAGAAATGTCTGTCCTCCCTTTTCATCCTCCTCATCTTCATCTTCTGTCTAAAAATGCGCACACACATTATTTTTAGTTTTTCCTAATGCAGTTTTCCTACACAGCTATGCAGGAGTCCCTAAGCCAGCTATCAAGAAATGGAAACACAAGACTCAGTAAGCTACTGCAGATGAATTGCAATGCATTGCAGGCTCCATGGGAGATGGAACGTTTCCCATCTAATGCATTACATTAAAGGCAGATTACAACAACTGGGTGAATAGGGAAATACAGGATTAACAGTCTTGTAGTCAATTATATTTTAATTTGCCTCACTCACTTCCATGTTATCTTCCTTGCTTCTCACTGAGCAGAATATTGTTAAACTCTAGGGAGATGCTCTGAAGCATTTTTACTGAGACTTGCTTTGGATACATTTTTTTTCCCCCTTGACGAAATACATTGCAAAGCAAACATTCAAATCCCAGCCCTCTACACAGCTCTGCCAGTGCCTTTCAGTCCTAACCCACAACACCTTTCTACTTCAGGCACAGATCTCTATGGAGCAGAGCTTAACCAAACCATAAACCACAGCACATTGGACAAATAGGGATCAAATTTCATTCCTGTCTCGACCCAGGTCTTAGCACAGTCCTGCTGAAGTTCAAGCATTGCCCGTCACCCTCTTCAGTCCCCATTTTTGCTGTATAACTAAGTTTGGGCATGTGCTTACCACGCTCAAGCAGATGCTGTAGTTATCTTTAGGGATGGTATAACAGCTGCTGAAGCTCAGCTCCTTCTGACGAACGAAAAGAGAGACAAAATGTTACATGTACCGAGAACGTTAGTTTAGCAGCCCTGACTCAGGATAAGGCTGAGGTGGCTGAATAAGATTTTCAGAACCTGATTGCTCCAGCTCCCTTCCTTCCCAGTCCATGAAAGGAGTCTGATTTGATTATTTAGTATTTATATTAGCATAGTGCCTAGGAACCCTAGTCACATTCCAGGACCCTGTTGTGCCCTCAAGCCCCTCTGTGTACAAAGGCAAATGTGAAGAGGGAGAAATGCTACCTCGTAGTCTAACTCTTCTTCGTTTTCCACGTCATGAGGTGCAGTTGGCAGGTAATTGTCACCATTCTGATCTTGGGGCAGCAAGTAATTGTAGCAGGACCTGCGGGGAGTGGTAAATAAGAGACAGTGATGCCCTGGGAGGATGGGTGTTGGCCCATGAATCGGAAAGCTTCCCTTTTCAATGTCGTACACTGAGGCAGTGGTAGCGGCTTGCTCTTATTACGTGATTGCCCAAAACCAAACGGGAAGGCAAGAGCTGCATTGGGCTATACTCAAGTTACAGGACGTTGCCCATTGGAAACTATCTCAGGTTGACAGGAACCAAAAATGAGTGAGCTGTCTGTGTGGGAAGCTTGCATTGTTGATACCCGTGCGACATGCAAATCTCTCCAGCCGTAGGGCTTTAGTAAGAATGGGCTTTGTGTAAATCAACACAGCATTTACTAAGCATAAAAAGATTCAGATGGGGAAATATTGGTCTTTCAGCTATCGGTAAACTTGTGACTAACTAGTGCTAGGCATTCCCTTTTGATAGTGTTTGCTGCTGGATCTTTAATCACAGGATAGTGCAGTTGTGGACCCAGCGAACTTTGTGGCAAGGCTAGTACAATAGGAAGGCCAAGCAAAGCATGAGCAGCCTTTCCAAAGTCTTCACAAACTTGCTGAGGCCTGGGGAGTCTGAATGAGATTCATATGTCTATTACAAAGCTGTTCAGGGCAGATCTAGATATGAAAGATGGATAATTATCCCATCTTTGCTTCATGGAAGACCCCCAAGCAAAGCCATGCACATACCTGCCAAGGAAGAGATTAAAACCTGATTGGGTGAAATCTTCTCTTTGTGGGCACTGCTTATCCCACCAGCTGGAGTCCGTCTGGGTTGCAGCATCGGATGTTTGGGGCGGTTTGCGGGACAACTTCTCTCTCTGCACCTCCAGGGTGATTTGTTCATCTGTGCTCTGGAGTATTTCTAGTGCTTCCTGCATGGTGGCTCTGGAGATGTCCTTCCCGTTGACCTGGTGGAGGTTTATGAAATGAAATATTCAACTTTTACCTTAGCAAGTAATATTCTGTAAGTGAAACACATTTCAAATCTGTCAGTAACTAAACCTGTCCTCCCTGCCGCTGGCCGTTCCCAGTCTCAAAGCAGTACAGGCAAGTCACATCTTATGCGCATTTAACATGCACGATCGGGGGGAAAAAAAGAAAAAAAGCCATTAAACTCAATGGGTTTTGGCTAAACGCGATTTCCGCTTTACGTGGTAATCGTGGAACCTAACCCTCGCGTAAAACGCGACATGCCTACACTGGGTACTATTTCTGCTATGGCATCACTATTCAGAATGCATCTGTTTCTAGGGAGCACAGAAATCGATCCCATTTTAAGAAGATCACCGAAGGTAAGGTTTTTAACAGCGGCCCCATTCTACTGCAGAAGTAGCAAATAAAGTGATCCCTATGTATCTGTAAAATGCTTTCGGGATCACTGTGAAAATATCATAACAATAAGAATAAGGGTTTGTCTGCACACAGTCTTGCACTGATTTAGTTGAACTGGTGAAAACCCCCCTTTGGACACTGTTCTTTTCAAAGCAGGCTTCTTCTGGTTTAGCTTAAATCTGTTCCTAACTGACTTAAACAAAACTACAATAGGCCTGTTTTAAACTGAGTTAAACATGTCCACACAGCAGCAGCCTTTTGCAGTGATTTAACATGACCTCTCCAATTAAACCAGCACAAGTGGGTGAAGTCCTGGAGGATGCTGGCACTGTCTAATCTTTATCCTTCCCTGCATTTGTTAATCCTCCCTTCCTGTCATGCACGTGTGTCATGCCCATTCGTACAAGCGCTACATGGCTGCACTGCAGGAGAAGAAAAGTTTTCTGCCCCTAACTTAATAGTGCACTAAAAAAAATCCTCTTTCCCATTGTTATCTAAATCCCCCTTCCCCCTGCTGATGACATCTGTCTGTCTGTCTCTCACATGCACAGGCAGAGCTGGGTGAGCTGCTGCTGTCTAAACTCAACTCTTATGTGGACGTTTGGCAGGAGGCCCTTTGGCAGGGACCTGACATTTGTGCTGCAATGGTCCTGATAATTAGGAAACAATTATCTTTGCCCATTCTAAAATCAGCCAGGTTGCATGCAGGAAAGAAGTCAAATTTGCTAATGGCATTACCATGGTGCATAACAGAGTCATGGGGCAGAGGCAGCTGTTTAAATCACTGTTCGCTATTGAAGTTTATCTACATTGAATAATCAGATTGCCTTAACTTCTGGAATTTTGACGGTGGTGAAGAGGAAATTAAACCCCATATGCTCCTTATAGAGCAGAGATGTGGCTGGTTAAGGTCCCTGAGCGCTGAGCTTTCTGGGGTCCCTGCTGATCCTTTTCTGTTTGTCACTCCGGTACTTCACTTCTCTTTGTTCAAAGAGAAGAAAATTCTGTGGCAAGTCTGTGGCCATCTAAGGTTTCATGGATCCCTTTGTCCCTGCACATCAGAGCTGCTCACAACTTCCAGGAGGCAGTGGGGATAAAATTGGCTCTTCCTTCTCCAAAAAAAACACAACCCCTAAGCTTCTACCACTTGAGCCTAAGCAGAATCTCTGTTCGCCGTTTACGGGATTTGTGACATAGATGAGCAGTTATGATTTCATCCAGTAGAGGGCAGTAGATGGCAACATTCTAAATATTGATTTTTGTATTCTAGTTGGTAAAGAGGGTGTTTGATCTCTTGATTTTGGTTCTCCTGAACCACAAACTCTGCTTAACAGAGAAATTGATTGGGTGTTTTTGTGTGCTTGGTATCTACCACGAAAGCCCTTGTGCTTTCACTTGTTCCTGCATTGTGTGTTTTACCTTGAGCGCTTCTCTCAACTGCTGGAATAAATGAAACAGTCCAGCTTGAAGAGTACTGCACTTGTGTGTCGCCTCTCTTCAGACATCTCAAAGCACATTACAAAACGATCATAAATATTGTGAGAGCGGCAACTGTGCGTATGCTACTAGGTACTCAATTGACCGCTATGGGACAGCCTTGAGGATTGATTGTGAATACCCTTAGTTTTCAGGGAGTCCAGGGAGGAGGTTGATGGGGGGAGTGTGACCTATGCTCTTGAGTGCTTAGAAGTACTCATGAATACATAGAATGTGAACTGGCTAAAGTGCTATAAGTGTACCCCTGCCCTTTAGGGGAAAAAGACCTTAGCTGCCCAGTTGTGTCTCAGGCTTTCTCCTGATAATGAAAACTCTGCTTTCACTCAAGTAGTAGGAGCCTGGACTCTTGGAAAAGTGGGGGATAAGTTTAGTCTCTGCTGCCCTTGGTGTCAAATGGCCAAGGTGGGTAGCGAGGAAATTAGTTGGGAGGCTTCGGGGTCTGGTCTGTATGTTGTTTGGGGGGGGGGGGGGGGGGGAGAGAAGGTTGGCTGGTGAGGATGCTCAAATAATTGGAGTTAAGCAAATCGGAACACTGGGGTAGCTATTACAATTGTAGCATTTGCCAGAACTTTCCCCTTATACTTAGAAAAGGAAATAACCACCTGAAATAACTTACTGACTCTTATGGCAACTTCTGTGCTTAATTAACTTCTGAATTTAATTATACCCTTCTAGTAATAACAGTTTATATTGAGGAAGGCTAGTACATAAATAACTGTTGGTGCTAAGAAATATCATTTTACTCCTCCTATCACATTTGTCTTGGACATTCTAAACAGTAATATTTATATGAATGAACGGATTATTCATCTTCGTTATTACAGCAGAAATTGTACAGTTGATATGCCATGACTATACAGCAAATTAAATACCACAAATGTAAATAACACAAATCTATTATTACTGACTCTATTTTTTTTCCATTTAGTTCAGTCAATTTTCAATTTTGCTCCTTTGATTTGATCAAGGTCATGGGAATCAAATCATCAGACACTAAAAAATAACCCAACTTCCACCTTTTAGTTGGATTGCTCTGGGTCTGATTTTGCTCCCATCGATTTCAGTGGGAGTTTTGCGAGTGGTCGCAGGCTCGGGCTCCTACATAGACATTACTGCAGAGCTCAATGGCATCCACAGAAAGCTGCCGCTTGGGGGCAGATTTTCAGAAGAGTTCATCTTCCACTAGACACCAAAATAAATGGCCATATTCTCAAACATTGGGTGCTGAGCTCTTTTGAAAACTTGGCCCTCTGTTGTGGGTACTGGGCCTTTGAAAATCTGGCCCGGAGCGCTCTTGAAAACCTAGCTAAACATGAATAAGGAGGCAAAAACTAGAAGTTAAAAAACATGAAACAAAAAAGCCCTGGAGGAAAAATCTAAAGACCCATGTGATGTTTTTAAAATGAAACGTGTTAATAATATAAGCACTGCCATATGATGTGGATACTGGTGTCCACAGAGATAAAGAGATCAACTGTTAAATGTTTCAGTAGGAATATTGTGGAAAACTTCAATGTCTGATCACTTATTTTCAGCCTCAGTGATAGAAGTGCACTTGGCTGAAATAAGAGGAAGGGTCCCTCGGTGTTGGTGTGAAGCAGCACCAGTGTAGAGAGCAGATTCTACCATCTGTTGCACCTCTTGGCATAAGGATTTACTCACATGGAAGCAAAAGATAATTTCTCTGTACCTTAATTCGGTCCCAAGAGGAGAAGAGAAAGATCATGTTTGAGCTGTCCCTCTTTCTTGGGGCTGTGTTTGTTGTTGTTGGACTTGCAGAATCCGCAAAGCCTTATTCAGTTCTCTCCCTCTGTCTCTGCCCAACTTTTGAGTTCACTCCAATGAGCAATGGTCCCTTTCTTTCTGTGTGTCCCTTACATTTAAAAGGGCTGCACTTGTTTATGTTTCCAATGGGCGAGGAGCCTTTCATTACTGCCCTTTGACCAATCCCAGGGCTAGTTTGTCTAAGCCTGTTGGCTTATTGTGGAGACAGACTGTTTCTCCTTAATGCTTTTTCAGTATGGGGTTTGTTTATTTATTTATTTTGGTCTCTCTGCATCCTGCTGAGGCAGGGGGATGGGTTTGTGATCCCTTTACTTGCCCATTTGGAATTCACAAATTGAAGCAACAGTTGTGTAGGAAGTGATTAACCAAATCTCTTTTGAGAATCTGATCTCTAAGGATCTAGAGGGCAGTGTCCAGTGTTATGTCCGCCGCAAACATTCTAGAATCAAAACAATAATCAAACAGTGCAAAAGCTGGAAACAAGAAATCCTCTAAAATGTTCTTGAAGTGGTGATTTTTTTTTCTCCAGGTGGGATACAAATCATGACTCTTGATTTCATGACTGCTGGGAGTGATGCATCAGTTCAGATCAAGCAAATACTAACCCAAACCTTGAACTGAAACTTTTGTAAGGATGACAAAACTTTGGCTCACTTTTTTTCTCCTTAGTCACTGTAGTTACTGAATCTGAATTGTGCTGTGGCTAGAAATTAGAGCAGGAAATGGTTTTCTCCCTTGCCGAATGCTGGTTGTTCCTGTCGTATTCTCCAGGGCTATGTTTAGAATGTGTATAGACTGACGCTTTAAAAAATTCCCACACCCCAATCTGGATCTATGCTGGATATGTGATATGCATGTGCCTTGTAAACCCTGTACCTGTTACCTACACTCGCCCATAACCCCAGCCGGACTCCAGATGTCCAGTACCTTACCTCTCAATCTGTGTATGTTTTCATGTTTAACATTGCATTCAGACGTTCCGCTGAAGACAACAGGATTATTTACCTGTTACTTTGAGAGGATAAATTTGCTCATGCTGAATTCTGCTTTCCATCCAAAAACATCATGATCCTGGGCATTAATGGTTATTGTTGAAAGCAGAACTGCCTTCTCAGCCTGTGAATGAGGGATTTATGAGTTCTGGCTGATGCCTGCTGATTTTCTTAATACCGCCTTCACCTTTCTCTTTGGAATGTAAATCCTTGATCTTACATCAGACTAGGTAATGGGCCCCACCAATTAATGCCCCAGCCCCTGGATCTCAGCAAACACAACACAAGAAACAATAGGAAAGGGGGTAGTGCCTTCATAATGAGCCCGAGCTTGCATTTGTATGCCTTCTTGGGAGGTCGTTTTAGACTTGCAGAATCTCCTTTTGAAAGTGGCATCTAGGGCTGTCTGGACAGCACCTGGTGGCCTGGATTTTGGAAGCAGGTTGTATAATCACCAACTATACGTTTTCAGGTTAGCCTGTTTTTAACGGCAGTGGCTGTGATGGGAAGAAGGAACAGGTGCTGCCTTCGTGTCCAATCACACAGGCTTTGATGTTGAGCTGGATCGACGCCCTACCCACTTGCAGATGCCCTTTTTACCATCCCTGTGGAAGTACCAGCTGGAGTGAGCACAGTGAACCTCAGTTCATTGGAGAGGTGGTGCCTATGTACATGAATCTAGGCTTGATCTGGCCTGTAGCATTAGTATAAGGTAGCATGGTATAGTAGTTACAGCAAGGGATTCTCTTCCCAACTTTGTTGCTGACTTTATTTGTGTTCTTAGCCTCTCTGTGCCCCAGTTTTCTCATCTGTCATATGAGGATAAAAATACTTCTCCACCTCTGTAAAGTGGTTTGAGATCCCTGTGTGGCAGGTGTGGTGTGCACACCCTATACCCTTACTGATCCAAATGTCATGAGGTCATTGGTTAAGTTAGAATAATGAGAATTATTTACCATGTAGTACTTATTTGTGTCTGCTCATCAGACAGGCAGGAGAGAAATCTTATTACCTCTGTGCAGACCCCCTGAGGAGAGTCACTATGTTGCTAGGCCACACAGCTGGGCACTTGGCTGTATGCTGTAAGAGACTAAGTTCAGTGCACCTGGGAGATGTGGTGAGGCCTGGTTCTGAACTCACCAGCGCCTGGTTCTGAACTCACTTCCTCAGGGCAGCCTTGACTTGCTGTCGGTTTTCTGTTGTAATTTATGTTCTTCCAAGGTGTAATGTAAATAGCACTTCAGTTTTGTCCTTATTCTTCTCCCCCATTTTTTCACATCACACCCACTGACTTTGGGATTTTGCAAACCTTCATGAGCATCCTCATGCAGCACCATTTTTCTACTGTAAGGTGCTCAGGAGGCAGGTTTTTTACTAAGATTCTGAGTTTTTCAGTATGCATGCCACTGTAGCATCTGCCTGTGGATTTGCAAAACATTTTAGGAACTGGATGAAAGGAGATTCATAGACTTTAAGACCAGAGGGGGTCTATTATAATCATTTAGTGTGACCTCGTATGTAACACAGACCAGAGAGTTTCACCGACTGATTCAAATGGAAAGGATTGCCTTCTGTGTAACTGAACATTAAAGAGCCTGATCATTTGTGGTCAAACCAGAACCCATCTGTCAGCAAGGCATCCAATACTGATTTAAAATCTCCAAATTCTGATTAATTTTCCCCATCCCATGGTAAACTGTTCCAATTGTCAGTTACTCTCCCTGTTAATAAGTTCCCTCTTATTTCCAATTTGAATGTTCTCATTTCAACTTCCAGCTGTTGGCACGCTGTAGCCAGGTACATAAACATGACGTGAAATCTCCATTCAGACCACTAACCCCAGCAGTTCCTTCCTTTGAGGGCAATGAGCACAGTTCCAAACAGCCCCTTCTCCACTCACTCATCACCATTGCCTTGGAATGGGATTAGGGCTTCCTCTGTGCTGATTGAATTTCCTTCTGCTGTGGAGTTCAGCGACCCACGGGTAAAGCCCCAAGCTTTCCTCGTTTTGTCAGTGTGTTTAACTGGCAGCCTACAGGAAAAGCATCAATGCTGGTGTGGGGATCCCTGGGGCGGTCAGAGCAAATGTCTGTCTGCAAATCACATTGAATTGTCTTACACCCTTTACAGCTACGGGCACCTTATTCCTCTTCCACTAGAATGGCCAGCAGACAAACAGAGCAGCAAAAGCTTTTAGAAATACCCAGCCTCTGGCTAGGATTTTGATTTGATCTGTGTCCCATAGAGGAGAATACATGACTGAGATGGGAACGTTTTCAACCCCTAAGTCCCCCCAGAGTTTAACAATGTAATGTAAGGACTAGCACAGATTTGTAGATGCCATCTCTGCCTTCATCTTTATATGGTTTCCAAGGGAGAATTCCTTGTGAGCCACAGCTCACGAGGGGTTAACTTATCTCTGTTCACATGGCGTCTTAAACATGCAGTCCATAGAGGACAGGACAGCTGTGGCATGCAGGAGTGAATGGCCAACCAGCTGTGCCTCCCAGCTTGAGAAAAAGGCATAGGGGGTTGCTGGCTACATGGGATTCTTGTTCCTCACTAGTTAGGAAGCGGAAAGGACTCTGTTTGCCATGCTTTAGTCCTCTTAAAGAAAAGTCAGCTGCATTGTGCGGTGTGTTTGTCTAATGATTGCTCCCCTTGGAAGGATCCTGTTTTGAAACAAAGCAAACGTCTTTTCCCGTCCATCAGACATGCTAGCGGATGATCACTTTCCCTTCCACAGAGAAACAAAAATAAGCAGTGGGCTAGTAAAAATACCTCCCTGAGGAACAAAGGGCGCCCCAAACAGCAGATGACAGGGTGTAAATGGTGATGGATTAGGGATAGATGGGGTTTTCCTGTCTTCTCAACTCAGCAGGGCAGCTGCTGCATCATGGGGTGGTGTTTGTGTTTGCTTCACTCTGGGGTGAGGAGCGAGTGACACTAAAACTGTCAAGATTCCCACCTCCTGCTGGAGACTTTATCAGAGAGTCCTTTGACACCATGACTAAATCTGCAGCTGGTGCCCACCAAAGCACTATGTTGCTAATTGACTTTAGTAACTAAGGATAGGGGTGGGCCTGAGCTGAAATGTTTGGGTCCAGATCTAGGGGTGCCCAGATTTGAGGAGCTGAGCTGAGCCTAATTTCTACTGACTGGAAAATACAGATTCCCGCACTGAAGGATACTTCTACTGACTGGAAAATACAATACTTCTACTGACTGGAAAATACAGATTCCCGCACTGAAGGATAGTCTCTTTTTGGGACGTGTTTTCAAATGTGTCCAGATCATGCACTGGGCATGTCAGATGGGCAGGAAGGCACCCAGTTAGGTACCTTAGTTCTGAGCAACTGAAGGTGAGATTTGGGAGGGTTTCACTGAGTTGCTCTCCTTTTTAAAAATGGGGTCCCTATGGTCTTCCTTCATTTTAGCAAATGTATATTTTTTGAGGGTTGCCTGGCAGTATCTTGTGCTTTTATAAGGCCCTTGTTCCAAAGATTCTCAGAATGCTTGACAGACCCTTGACCAAATTCAGACTCCATGTAAGTAACTGCCACAGAAGTCAGTGTTTATGTTCAGGCTGAATTTGGCCCTTGGTATATATTGTGGATTTTGCTGCATCTACCTCAAAAATGCAGGTGCAAGTCTTTGCCACCAATTTTGGAGAAGGATTAGAGGAAGTGTCCCTACATCCAAGGGTAGATAGGAGTAGACTGTTACCTGAGATGGAACTTGGCCAGAACATCAGCACAGTCTCATTATTGGATTGTTTTTTGGGGGGACGGGGAGTGGAAAAACCCACCACTCTCTTTCACAAAGTTATCAGAGAGGCAGCCGTGTTAGTCTGGATCTGCAAAAGTGACAGAGTCCTGTAGCACCTTATAGGCTAACGTATTTTGGAGCATACACTTTTATGGGCGAAGACCACAAAGTTCTTTTGCTAAGTGACAGCTTTTCATTTTGTGTGAGCTTAGTGCTTTCAAATGCTCTTTAATTTAGCCACATAACAGATCCAGTTTACGTTGCAAGCTTTCCGACCCCATTCTCAGCTCTCTAAACAAGCCGTTCTGTAATCCTTAACTGTGTTTTAAAGCTGCATATAAATCGTTTGGACTCAAGCAGGTGTCTAAAGCCTCTGAAAATCTTTATTTACGAACTGCGTGCTACTGTAGCCAATAAATAACTTTAATTACAGTAAATACAGTATGTTTACAATGTTACCTTTTTGTTTTTCTTAAAAAAATAGCGTACAACAAAATTTGAGAAGAAAACTGCCCCTGTTCCTGTATAGTGAAGTCAGATTAAAATATTCACAGCAGAGGGTAAATACAGGTCAGGGAGCCTAGCAGGTTAAGTGCAGATGGGATCTTAAAATTAGTGGAGTGTGATTCAAGTGCCATCCAAATGATTCCCTGGGCAAGGTACAAAACAGTCTCCCAGCCAACACAAAAATGCAGAGGGACCCATTCTTCTCTGTTGCATTGTTGTAAATCTGAAATAGTTCCACTGAAGTATTCCAGATTTACCTCCATGCACTGGTGTGTAGAATTTTGGCCAGAGGACATAACTGAAGCCTAACGCTTGGTGTTGAAAATCGTATAGTATCAGTTGGAAGATTGTCATGTTACCTAATTTAAAATATCAGTAAGTCACTGCTGTGTAAAACCTGTGTCACTTGAGGATATCTGAGAACTTCACACCTGTTACTGAAGCTCACAACTCCCCTGTGAGGTGGGTATTACTATAGATGAGTAAGACTGACTCAGCAAAGTGACTTTTCTCAGAGAGCTAGTGGCAGTGCTGTAACAGAACCCAGGAATCCTGACTCCTAGTCCCCTGCATTAATCCCTAAATCACACATCCATGCTAATTAAATGCAAGGGATTCCTAATGAGGCAGGAAATTGGTTTGCAGCTTAATGCAAGGGTGTGAAGTCAACACATTCATTTAAACTACTTCAAAGCCAGGAGAGAAAAACAACTTGGCTTTAAACATCTCTTCCTTGAACCCCAGCCTGAGGGAGCCTGGTACAGTTTCACACACTCTCCTTTGTTCCTTTCCTCCCTTTTGAGGGCTTTGGCTGAGCCTGTTACACAGGTTCACATAGTTTAGATCCTGTTTGAATATCCGCCAGTGCTGCTTTGGCCTTGTCTTCACTAGAAAAAATGATGTGGGTTTATTATCAGGTGTTAGCTAACTGCTAATAGCTAATATGTGGTGATCTCCTAGTGTAGATGAGGCAGTTGTAATTTTAACACATGGTAACAGGTTTTATAAAGCTAGAACTGCCTTATCCATAATAGGCTTCTGCTATGTGTTGGCCAATTTCAGGCTGAGAGAGTTCGCTATTTCCCCCTAGCTGGATGCAAAAGGGTCATTTTCATTGCCCTGCTCTGCTTCTACCTTCATCCACAATATTTCAATGACATCTTGATGCTCTGTAGCTCTTTAAACCATCTGCTTCCTTTCTCTCTCTGCCGCTTCCCTTCTTTAGAGCAAGAGGGAACAAAACCCCACAAACCAACGGAAAGAAACTGCAGGGGAAGGAGAAAATACTCATTGATTTAAAAATCCATACATAAGATGAGCAGTCACAATGTGTTGTTTTCAGTTTGCAAAATACTTTGCAAATGTACATTAATGAATCACCCGTGCTGTAAGTTTAATTATCCCACAACTGGTGCGCACAGAGGTGAAGTGACTTCCTCAGCGCTACAGATGGACGCAGTGTTGGAAAGAGGATTAGACTTTGGGAGTTCCTTGTTCCAAGTCCTCTGCTCTGGCCCCTGGATCACACATTTCTATTTGTCTACAATACAGTCTTACATATACTTAAGATATTACAAAATGGTGTGTAAAAATCATGCTGAAGAATAATAATTAATATAGAACTTTACATTTTCAAAGCACTGTGCAAACCTTAATGAATTAAAATGGAGGACCGTTGATTTTCATGTGTAAATTTTACCCACTGTATTTTAGATCTAAGAAGTTATTCCCTCTATTTAGAATCTAGAGCCACACTCATGAAAACTGGTCAGTTTGTAACATTTGAAATCCAGATAAAATAGTTTGTGACATGTTGCATAAAATGTGCCTGTGATACAATTTAACAAAAATGTATGGGAAAATGCATTAATCCCCACAGAACATGCTATGAGATGCTACTCTTTAAAATCCATTGGTATCCCCAAGCTATAAATTCTCATACTCCCGATCTTGTCACACTCCGTGTGTTTCTGACCACGCGTATCACGTCCCTTATTTTCCTAAGGCCATAAAATTCACTAAAATTGGCACAGCTGCAGGTACAGACCATGGGGTTTGCAAGCACTTGTTTGGGACCATGTCTAAATACAAGTGCCATGTAAATAAATCTCTATCAGAATGGGACAAAGATGCTGAACCTCAGTTCATTAACTCCCTTGGAGTAACTAGCTTAACACTGTTCACCAGTGAGAGTACCCCTCAGCCTAAAATGTAGTCAATGAAAACACATACACATCCTATAGAGATACCTATTGTCACATGCTTTAGTTTAGCTACAACTAGCCAGGGGGATGCAGACATCTAAGTCCTCTTGGTACCCTTGGAAAACAGGCCACTTTCCTCTTCCCCAGAGGTACAACAGCCAGTTTAAATGCAATGGAAATAGCTCACAGACCAATCCTGCAAGGTGCTGAGAGCCCTCAGCATTGGCCTCTTGAGACATGAGTGCCTAGAACTCCTGAATTCTAATCTCAGCTGACCATTGACTTTTTTTGGCTGGACATTTAACCTCTTTGCCCCAGTCTCTTCATCTGTCAGGTAGGATTAATATTTATGTACTCCACCAGCACGGGTGCAAAGATTGTTGGTTCATATTTGTGCAGTGCTTTGAAGCTACACGATGCCATAGTCGAGCTAAGTATCATGGTTGTTATTACCGTGGCTATGAATAATTCTGTGTTATTTCCACCTGGCCAGGTGGTTGATCAAGCATCAGGACTGATCCAGCTCCAAACCTCTAAGATTTCAAGCAAGGTTTTATTTGTAATTCCCCTTTGCCCTAGTTCCACTGGGACAAAGGATGAAGGCTCAGCAAAACTGTGATATGAGATAACAAAAGTGAGGATTAACAAAAGCAATTTAGAAAACAAAAGCAAAAGAAACACAATAAAATAGGTTCAGATTTTTAAACATAAAATGTACAAAAATATAAATAATTTATTTAGACAACAGCTGTCATTCATAAACACTGTAACAATCCACTAGGGGGAACCAGAAGGTAATTCATTGCTAAATAGATTACGGAGCAGAAATTCAAGCTGCATAATTAAACAGAGGTAGCTATGGGAGAGGATACTGGTTGAAGGCAGTGGCCTTGTTTTCACGGATAGAAAAGGTACATTTATTACTATGAGATAACTGGCACGCATGTTCTATTCTGATTTAAAAGCACTTCAGTTTTACTGTATGGTGAATAGCCCTGTACCCTTTCCAGATGCTGACCCCTCATGTTTACCTCATGGTAATTCTAAATGCCTTGTCTTCACTGTGTTTTTACCTTGGGATATTTCAGGAGTGTTAGTCACCCTATGGTAAAAAAATACACATTTTTTTTAGTGATGTCAAGGCCTAAGATCCGCTCCCTCTACTCTGTATATGTCATTTCTCTTATCTTACTGGTATGACTCACTGCCCTTCATCTGGTTTCACTCAGTGATTTATTTGTAGGGGAAACCAAAAGAGGGAAGTTCTTCATCTCTTGTCTGGTGTCTCATTCTAACAGTTTAGCAGTTTTCCATGCCACTGAATTTTTCTTCTCTCCTCCACCTCTCCATATTTTTCTCTCATTTGCCAAATATATTAACACCTATTCTTTATCTCGGTGCCTGGCTTCTCGTATAGGGATTCCACTGATGTACTTCCCCTCTTGCCAGAAAGCATGTTGTGATAGTGTGTAGGACAGATGCTATGCAATTATATTGGGATCTTGCTAATGTATGCTACTGGGAATAACTCCTTTACATGGGCAGGGATTTATACACCTAAGCTACTAAAGGTGCAATAATACGTAGGAGACACAATAGCTTTAAAAATGATTAGCTAGAGCAAACTATCCCTGACCCCTCTAAGACACAGAGGACTGAACTGTGGTGTGTAGCCACAGCCCACATCACCTCATGGGGAGTACTGGAAACAGAGTAACTCCTGGAGCGCCCTAATTGCACTTGTAGATCAATTTAAGGGCTGCGGCATACTCCCCAGTTGGCCTGCCTACTGTACCACTTTCCATCCCTTCTTGCCCCCTTTTGGGTGAATAGCACATCTGGTCCCTGGGGGGAACAACAACAGTAGCAGCTCTTGTGCTCCCTCTTGCTCAAGGGCTGCAATTCTGGCCAAACCTTGCACAGACTGTGTAAGGAAGGGTGGGGGCTATTTCGTACCTCCTCCCCTTGCCAGCCCCCTTCCATCCTCCCTGCACACTCAAGTGAAGACCAGCCAGAATCTAGCCCCTAGTCTCTGGACACCATCTGCATAGTTTATGAACCAGCTAGCATGGTGGGGGCGGGGAGGAAATCCAGCTAGCAATCTTGAGGAGAGAACCATTTTTTGCTACAAATCCAGAAGGAACTCACCTGAAGTCTTAAAGCATCCCCCGGGCCCTTAGGTTTTCACAATCGCTTTGTGAAACGCTTTAGCAGCAGTTTGATCCTGAGAGTCCAAGGGAAGTGTGGATGCTCAGAATTGGCTTCTAGATGCTGGATAGTCATTTCACTTCCCCAGTCTTAAAGACATGAGCCCAACCCTTCAGTCCTTACTCGTGGACAGAATTCCTTGGTCTGAATAAGAGCTCTGGGTGCAGATCCAGTGGGCTGGATTGGGCCTCAGCTACTGCAAATTAGAAGACCACCTTTGGAGTCCATGGAGTTATGCCAGTTTATACGAGCTCAGGCTTTGGCCCCTATATTTGTGGAAGTTTACTTCATCACTTCAAATCCACACTAAAAACTCCCCTTAACTTCAGTGGCAGATCTGGATACGCCAATCGTGGCAGGATCAGGCTTAGATTTTAAGGGGGAGATGTTCAAAGGCACCAAGGTCTGTTGGGCTCCTAATTCCCATTGTGCCTTTGAAAATCTGCCCATAAACTAGGTGCGTCTTCTGATCTGAATACTTGGGGTATTGACCTGCATAAACCCTTATGCATTGAGAGGATAGTATGTGGTGTGCTCTACCATCTTAAGTCAAGTGTACTATTTGCTCACCGTCGATAATGACTTTCTAGTCTCATGGGATCCTTGCAGTACTAGTGCCTCTCAGAGGAATTTTATGAAAATACGTAGTCTTTTGAGAAGAAGTAGACTTGATGCTGGTAGATGGGATGCCAGAGTCCCTTAATAGCATGTAGTTCGGATCTGAATGCCCTTATATCGTTGGTGGTAGCTATTCCGAAGCCCCTTACGTTCTTGTAAAGTTTTAACAGAATTTTGTCTAAGTTTTGCAAAGAATTTAGCAGGCAAGAGGAAGGAATTGCTTCTAATACTGATATGGTGCTGTTACTCCCCCAGAGAGATCCCAGCACTGAAATCTGCAGGCCCATCATGGATCAGTTCCATATAGTTATTGTAGGAGGGCATGCGTGCATGGCAGTAGGTCATAATAAGATTTCTCAACTAGCCTCGTTGGTTCATTCTCAGTGAAGCTGGAGAGGACAAGGAACTGGGTACCTAGCACAGAAACTGTATTTCAGTCTTCCTCGTTCCCACTGCACAATCCGGCAAACGTAACCTCCTGATTAGGTAATTATGGAATAAGGTTGTTTAGGTAGGCAATACAATTCGTTATGAAGAAAGAAGATATGGGTAAGTACCCTTGAAGACAGCCTGGGAAACACTGGAGAGAGCAGCAAATCAGGTTATGGATTACTCTGGACACACAATCTTTTCACCATCAAACTTCTGCTATTACAAATTTTGCAAAGTAACAAACTTTTCTCAGCTAGACCGGTTGCTGAAACCACTGAGCATCCCATCACATCCGCATCCCTCTGTTAGCTGGCTGAGTGCATCCTGCATGTGAAAAGCGAGACTCACTGGTTAGATCTTGATCCCACAACGGTGGGGCCTGGCTAATGCTTTGGCTAGGTGGGAATAATTTGCACTTGAGAGAAAATCTCTGAGTCCAGATCTCCTCTGCTGCCTCAGCTATCCTTGAGTCACCAATCCTTGGTTGAAGAGTCTGCATTCTTCCCTCTTTAAGACCCCACTCTGTGTGCTGAGGATGAATCCCTCTGACATCGCTTTAATAGGCTGGATCTATCTCCCCAAATTTGAGATTTGAAAAAAGTAAAGAAAAAAAAACAACCAAAACACCCAAAGGGAAAACAACAACAAAACAATCCCAAGATGTGGGTAATACTGAAGGTTACACCTCTTAGCATAACAGCCAGGGTGACCTGTTGTACAGGATTGCACATCATGTCTGGCATTGTCAGTAAGAGGCAATTAAAGCAATTTCAATTTCACCTATCATCTGTTATCTCTTCCTTTTTCACCACCTAAGTACTAAGCTCATCCCTTTCCTTCAGGATAGGGCAGGGCACAGAGATTCCTTTCTCTTGAGGCTTTTTCTCTTTGAGCTGATTGCTGCAAAATAGCTGATTTGGCTCAGCTTCTGGGAAAAGCTCCTCCAATAATATTCTCCTTTACCTTTGAACACCAGAGCTGTCGGTTCAGAGGTGGCTGTAGGGTTAATATGGAGCATGCTGATAATGTTGAATTCCTTCCCCTCAAAATCTAATGTACATATTTTTTTAAAAAAAGTCTAGTTTAGCAGTCTGGTTATTTTCATACATGGCTTTGTAAGGCAATAAACCTACTGCATAAAGTACATAAGACAGCTGGCTCCCAGAATTCACACAAAATTCTTCCTCTTTGTGGATTTTTTTTGTTTAAAAAAATCTTTGATTGGTCAAAGACCCATGTCTTGTATGAAATGTTCTATTTTCTAAAAAAAATGGGTCTTTCTTTTGTTCCCCCCCCCCCATGTTGATTTTGACAAACCCCTTTTCTGTAGCGCTGTTGTGGCACAAACTTGTTGTTGCAATGGCCAAATGTCGAATAGTTCCACGCAGGCTTAGGAGGAATTGTGTCCAGCGATCCTCACTTGGATTGGCCAGTATCAGAGCTCCAAGTAGCCAATCAGAGCCAACATTACTAGAGGATTAGTCATAATAACGACAGCATGCGGTGCTGGATTGGCTGCAGAATTTTCCACCATCATACTTGTGCCTGAAAGAGAGAAAAATAAGAAACAATCGTGATGAATGATTCTCTAGTTGTACTGGTACCACCTGTTTTCTTTGTTCCCCAAGGAGCCAGTGAGGATTTGGTGAAATGTTATTTCTCGCAATGCTGGATGCTGCTGCTTTATTTATTGTTGATGCATCTTCAGGAAATAATGTTGTTTACAAAGAGAATAGAATAATATTTACTATGGGCTAAATCCTGAAGGACTCGGGCAAAACATTGAACTCAATAGGAAACTTGCCTGAGTTTCACCAAAACTAAGGGTGAAATCCTTGCCTCCATTGAAATCCATTGGAACTTTGCCATTGATAGCAGAGGAGTCAGGTTTTCACTGTAGATGAATATAAATTAAGTACATATTTCAACGAGTTTGGCCTACAATGAATAACACCAGCTTCAGTGTATCCACTTGTGGAACATATACAAGGGAATAAGGCAGGGAAGAGAGAAAGAGAAGAGCAGACGCACCGCCATTTCTGAAGATGTGAACCTCTGCCGGGACTCCATCTCCTCCTGGCCCCGTTGCCCTAATCTGCACCAGAGCATGAGTGGAGTCTTCAGGCACTGGGATCTCAATCCGGTTCTTGCTGGCCAGGTACAGCGTGGGAGTGGAGTGGGAGTCCTGCCGATAGAGCATCTGTTGGAAGATAGGTTTGAGTTTAGTGTCGTGGGGTCCTTCTTTGTTTTGTTCAGCACCGTATGTAAGAGAAGAACTTGCTTTGTGCTGCCTGTACCTTGTACCCAGTGACGGTGGATTCATTTGCCTTTGCAACCACGGGGTCCCACTTGACACTGACACTGGAGCCAGAAAATGTCCAGGAGATATTACCAGGTGGCCTCCTTGGGGCTAGGAGATAAAAAGATGATTCAGAGTTCAGTAAGGATGAGAAACAGAAGAAAGCAAAAGGAGGGATGCTCTAGCTGAGACCAATGCTATTAGGTCACCTTCTGAGACCTACTGGCTAACCTGGGGGGTAGGTAGCACTCACATGGCTAGGAATAGCAGGAGAGCATTTCAGCTAGAGTCATCTGAATTAAAAACATGTTTTCCCTTTGCTGGATTTGAAATGTTTCTTTCAGACTGACTCCCAGCACACAGCTGGGAACAGTTCTCAGCCCAAAAGCATTCCTGCTCATTTGTCAAACTGTTTCTAGACCTTGTGTGTTGTGAACTTTCACACCTTACATTCATATCAATCCGATTATCAATAGCTGTTTGTACTATTTCATTGGCAATGTATTAGTAGCTGATGTCTCAAAAGCTGGCGGGTGATGGTGGTGAGTAATTATAGAAGTTAGGAACTCCTGGGCTCTCCTAAGGTATAAAGCACTGGTGTCCAAGGTCAGCAGCAGCTCTCTGGGTAATTGGTGCTAAATTCATTCTAGAATTCAAGTAGAGAGAAAATCCATTGCAATGGTTATTTGAATGATTTGATTTGTGGACCAACATCTCAAAAACTTTCTGAGCTAAAAACAAATGCTTTATACCAGCGGAAAGCTCAGACTGACACTTCTTATTGTATACAACACATTTTTGTCTGAGCAGATTCTAAACTGTCAGTCTGAATCAACCCTGGTCTTTTGCCACTGATCCACCAGGGACAGAATATAGCCATTGTGCTTGGCGCTTACTCACGTGGCTTTGTTGTTGTGATATTGGTGGAGGGACTGGCTGGCCCCGTTCCAGCCCGGTTATAAGCTCTCACTGTCACGTGATACTTTGTGTTGGGGTTCAGGCCTGTAACATGAGCTGAGGTGACAAGACCTGCTGTCCTCACTCTGTCTGCTGCTGCCTCTTTATCGCCATCCTTCCAGTACCGGATCTAAACAGACAAGTACACAAAGGTCTTAGCACCTAAGCCATTGAGCCATTTGCACATGTGGGTACCAGACTCACTCCACCCAACACAGGAGACCTGGGTGCTGGAGCAGTTGCCTCAGGAGTCCCTCTCTCTGGACCGGTGGAACACTAGGCTCATCTGCACCCTGATACGCCTGTCTCTGGGTGGGGAGTAAGTGGGGTTAGAGTATGAAAGTGAATGACTCCCTGTAGGTCAATGCCATGCTGTTGATTTCCACATGATCCAGACCTCCCCCTCCAATTCCCTGTATTTTTTAAAATGGTACCATGATTCATGCATTTTCCAGAGAAGCCCTCAGAAACACAGGTCATAGGTCGACTGTCATTTTCATACAGGGGATTATTAGCCAAACCCTGGGGTTCTTACTCAGTTTTTTACTTGTGCCAGCTCCTACTGGAGTCATAAACACCCTCAGTATTTGGCCCTGTGCATCTTATTCGGCCTGTGACCAGAATCAAAGCCATTGGCTGTGAAATGGCAGGTGGCAGGAATGGGAAATCCCATCATGACAGTTTCTCCAGTGGCACTAGTACTGTCTGCATAGAATCGGCATCGCCTACAGCAGAGTGGATGCTGGAATCCTTCTCCGCCCCATCCCACCCTTGAAAATGGAGGCCCTTCGGCCATGTTATTTGCTTTCACTTCCTGTAGCCTACGGAGATAACTACTCTGCCTCATTGTGTGCTCCAGCCTGAGTCTCAGTCCTTGTTCTAGCCCAGGGATCGGCAGCCTTTCAGAACTGATGTGCCCAGTCTTCATTTATTCACTCTAATTTAAGGTTTCGCGTGCCAGTAATACATTTTAACGTTTTTAGAAGGTCTCTTTCTATACGTCTATAATATACAACTACATTTTGTTGTACGTAAAGTAAATAAGTTTTTAAAATGTTTAAGAAGCTTCATTTAAAATTAAATTAAAATGCAGAACCCCGTAGGCTGGTGGTCAGGCTGATTGCCTACCCCTGTTCTAGCCCTTCCATTCTCTTACCTCGTAGCCCAGAAGGACTCCATTGGTGTCTCCCTGCTCAACGGGCTCCCACGACACGTCCATTTCCGAGGACAAAACGGCCTTGGCTGTAACCCTGGAGGGAGCCACTTTTGGTTCTGGCAAAGGACGGAAGGAAAAACCCAGCAATAGAAGTCTGTTTTATGACAGCAGGGGACAAGGTCACTGCCCCGGAAGGAGTGATTTCACAGCCAGAGGCCAGCTCTATGGCTGTGGGGTAGCAATAGCAGGCATGGCTCACTAGGGAAAACATGGATTGAAGCTGTGAATGTGGGTTTTCTGTAATCAGGAGGGCAGCCTAGCTTGGGATGGTGTGCAACAGGAGCTCGTGGGAGCTGACTGTCTCTTCTTCTGCGCTGGGCGTATGTTTGTAGGTGCACTTCTGCGAACATGTGTGTTTGTATTCCAAGGCACTATGTGAGCACTTCTAGCCTGATCCTCAAACCACCATCAACTGACCTTCTAATAACAGGAAACAATTCCTAACAGTGATCTCTATGAGACTGGAATAGCTTCTCTCGGAAGAAGCAGTAGCAGATATATCCGACTGTCACCTCCGTCCCTCCTTACCTTCCTCCGCAGAATACACAATGGCAGTCAGGCTCTCTGGTCCCTCTCCCTTCCTGTTGTATGCTTTGATTTTCACTTCAAATGGAGTATAGGGCCCAATGCTCTCGTTGCGGTAAACGTAGTGCAGGGATTCTGGGTGGGACACCTGTGTGGTCTTCCACGCCTGGGTGCCTTGCTTGCGGAACGACAGGATGTATCCAAAGCTGTCTCCGTTCTGGTACTCCCGCAGCATTGGCTACGATACGGGGCAAGAAAAACAGACCTGTTGGCCTGGCGCTTGTTTTATACTCATAGTGCATGCAATAGATTTGATCTATACAGTAGACAGCCCTTGGGCATGTGTGTGCAAATCCCACTGAAATGGCTCTGAGGTACAGCATCAATGCCACTGCAATGTTGCTAACTCTTGCAGAGTTACCGCAAGCCTTGTGATGTTTTGTTTCCTTATGGCCTCTGCTCCTGGAGTCTTGTGATAGTCACAAGAAAATAGCCTGCATCCTTTATATAATAGCATAATAATAATAATTGCATAGAGGGGCCCATTCCTGCTCCCTCTAGAGTCTGCCGTGCAATCAGGATCATATCAAAGTGGTAGTCTACATACCCTCTTTTCCTTCCATCTTTGCTTTTTTCTCCTTTTCACTCCCCTTCTCTGTTTTGTCTTCCTATGTAGCTCCTCTGTGCTCCCTTTTCAGAGCCAAGCCTGTCTCCCTTTCCCTTTTTCTGCACTCTTTGTTGGCCTCTGCCTGTTGCCAACTTACCGTCCAGTTGATGATGAGTTCACCGGGAGCTCCTCCTCCTCCACTGAGCCCAGATGGTGCCACAACAGGGGCTGTTGTATTCCCCCCAAAAGAGAAGGAATGGGAGCGTTTAAAACCATGAAAGAAAAGCACCCATGCTTCAAAACCTGGGCGCAACCAACTTCCATCCATTCTCAAACCTTCACTGGCCCCTCTGGTTCTAACCATTAATACTGAAGATATTTGAGGCGTGATTTTCAGAGCTGCTGAGCGCTCCAGGAGTCCCTACTAAGTTCAGCTGGAGATGTGAGTTTTCAGAGCCTGTGAAAACCAAGCCCTCAGAAGCATAGTGTGGGTGAAATTGTGTTTGGTGTGAGCTGCCAGTTCACCACACACAATCAGAGCATAGTCTTGCACTTCAAGCTCCTGAGCTTTTGACTAAGACCAAGAGTAGTATTGACTTACCCGACCCCAGATGTACAGTATCTTCCTTCTTAACTTGTGTATATTATGAATTTAAATATTAACTTAATATAGAGTAAGTTGTCCACAGGGGACTTCATCCTGTCCTCACAGTGGGTTGGATGGGGGTTCTCAACCTTTCCAGACCACTGTACCCCTTTTAAGAGGCTGATTTGGCTTGCATACCCCCAACTTTCACCTCCCTTAAACTACTTGCTTACAAAATCAGACGTAAAAATACAAACGTGACACAGCACACTGTTATTGAAAAATTGGTGGTGGTCTCATTATAAAATAAATTCTGACACCCCCGCCTGATTGAGAAACACTGATATAGTATAAACAAGTCACTGTCTGTATGACGTTTTAGTTTGTACTGACTTTGCTAGTGCTTTTCATGTAGCCTCTTGTAAAACTAGGCAACTATCTAGATGAGTTGCTGTACCGCCGGAAGACCTCCAAGTATTCCTACGGTACACGCATCCCTGGTTGAGAATCATTGGACTAGATCGAATTGCTCTCTTCCATTTCTTACCCCTAGGATCCTATAAAGTTCTCAAAGTGTAAAATGCTCAGGGCTGGGACTGTCTTTATTTTGCATATTGAACAAGACTGCGCTCATTGTCGGTGATTAACATATGGTAAATAACACTCATGAAACAGTCATCCAGCACTGTTGTGCCTTTATCTTTGCCATGTAAATGGGGAAGGAAGGCGGCATATTTTGTGTCATCACCATCTCTAGGAATACTCAGTGAGCTGATGAACTCGTGGCAATGCCTATGAGCATGAAAGCCATCCTGTTCCATTGTCGAGGGGTAGGGATAGATGATCCCTGATGTTGCCTCCTGCCCCCAGCATATATGCACTTACCAGCTGCTTTGGTGCGGATTTTGGGGGAGGGCCCACTAGGTTCCCCAGCTCCAAGGATGTTGCTGGCTAGGACCCGGAATTCGTAGTCCATCCAGGGGATGAGGTTCACCACTTGGGCCGTCTCCGCGTTGCCCTCAATATTTGCAGGATCTATAACCCAATAACATGAGAATACAACAAATAGAGCAAGTGGTAGTCAGAAAGCAAAAAAAATAATTCCATCCCAGAGCAATCTGTGTGGGTGAAGGCGCAGCTGCGGCCGTGAAAACACTTACTGGTGCGCACTTGCTTCCATTTGTTGGAGAGTGGGGTGCGGGCCTCGATGGTGTATTTGGCAATCGGACTGTGATTATCAAAGCCACGGCTCCAGCTCAGTTGGATGGCGGTGTCACTGATGTCCACCACCACCACGCCCCCAGGGGGCCCTGGAGGTCCTACCACAGTGAGAGACGGACGGTCACATTACAATCCCTTAGGGGGGAGTCAGCAGGGCTTGTTCCTCTTCAAGCAATGTCCAAGTGGTAGGACATAATCAGGCCACTGTGCCCCGAAGGGTAGAAAGTGTAGCCTCAAAATTTGTCCTCCCTTAAAACATTTGGGATCTGGTGCGGAACCTCCTCCAGATTCTAATTCCCTTCTCACGGTTTAAATGTGTGTCACAGATCATGAGGAATGTAAATCGCCATTGGTGGAAGGTTTTTGGGTGTGAGAACCTGTTGGTCCCCTAGCAGGGAATCCAGTTTGTTTGGGTTCAGTATACGCTGGGTGCAGGATGTCGGAAGGAATGGCTAAAACATTTACCTCGTACAACCAGCATGGCCGATTCAGATGCGCTGTCCACGACTGTCTGGGCCGTGCATGTGTACCGCCCAGAGTGCCTCAGCTGAGTATTCAGGATGGCGAGGTCCCCAATAGCCTCTTTCTATTCAGGGGAGAGAGAAGACAATGGGGGAAATGTCTGAGTAACGATGGGGTATGAGGTGAAGAAAGAGACGGGCATTAAAGCCAGGGCTCTCCAGCAACGTCAGGGAGATTGGCAAATTGGACACATCCTAGAAGAGCCAAAGGCACAGTGGCAAACCAGACTCAGGATGTTTTGTTTCCCCCTTTACCCCAAGTTTCTGGAGAGGACATCAGCACAGAACCCCTTGATACTCACCCTGCTAGCTCTCATGTAGTGCCCTTCAGACCTGTCAAAGTCAATGGGGAAGTCCTCCAGGGACCAGGTGAAGGTTAGGTCCATAGTTGGGTCATGGGAAGCATGGCACTGCAGGGTAATGTTTTCGCCTAAGTTGATGTCTGCGCTAGATGGTGCCAGGGTGATTTTGGTGGCATCTGCAGAGGAGGTGAGAGGGTTGTTAGCTTCAGATGTAACCTGCATGCACCAGTCATTGATACGGGTTTGACTTTGCAAAACCAAAATCTGATCAGCAAGGATTAGCAAAGCCAAAAGCGCCCTGTTTTTGTCTTTCTCTAACTAGGAACCATCAGTAGTTTTCCAAGGGGCAGAAAAGGATTAAATTGGATGCAAGATAGATATATTTTCTCAGGGCCAATTGGTCATGGTAACCTTCATGGAAGGGTGGTGGGTGGGTGGAACTGAAGGATTGTCCTGACGACTGAAATGAGGTAAAGGTGCGTTTCCTTCTGAGAACTAGATTGTTTTCTGGGAATTGAAGAAGAAAATGTGTCCTCCCCTTGATGTTAGGGTACTCCTAGCACCCTCCTTGCTGCATCAGCCCAAGTACAAACCAACTATCTCTACCTCGAACTGAGAGAGTTCCTGTGCTGTTGGCTTTCCCCATGAAATTCTCAGCAAAGCAGGTGTACTTCCCCTCATCAGATTTGCTGATATTCCGGAGGATCAAGGTGCCATCTGGGGTAATAGTCACCCTGGAGAAGGAAAAGAGCCTTAGCAAGTCATGTTCACTGTGTGCACCCATCCCTATATGGAATTCCCAGATGCTGCTGACTTCTCTAGAGATGCAGGGCATAGAGAGCAGACTGCAAAGGCTAGAAAAGACTTTTTAAAGCAGCAGCAAATGAGTGCAGCAAACGCCAGTAGCTTTTATAAAGAAGGGATCTTTGATGTTCAGTCCCATGTAATGTATCCTCCGTGGAAGCTTGGAAATGCAAGAATGTGAGCAGTCTCTAAAACGGAGCACAGGTAATCAGTGCTCCATGCTGCTCTTCCCCCTTGATTAGTTGCAGGGCTCAGGATTTGTTTCCATTTCACCTGGAACTGTCTTTGGTTTTTACCTTCTTTGGTTCATGGGGAAGCAAACCGACTCCACTTATCTCAGCCTCTGGAGACAGCCAACTTATGTGGGACTTGGTGGAGCGTGATGGGATGTGTTCCGCACACAAGCCCTGCAAGAGCTGAGTTAGACCAGGTGGGCTCAATCAGCTAATTAGGCTGTAAGCAGAGGAGCCTGAGGATATGAGGAGGCCACTGACTAGGAACAAGCTCACTTGTGCAGGAATGGGGGCTGTATAAAGCCAGGTAACGGCTTTATACAGTGAAGTAGGTTGCCTGAGTGGAGGGAATTGGAGACTGGCAAGGAGAGGAGCCAGTGATGTAGGAAGAAGACCAGAAAAACAGCAGCAAGGAGTGGGGCTGTGGCTACTTGTCATAGGATCCCTGGGCTGGAACCCACTGTAGAGGGTGGGCCTGGGTACCCTATCTGCCACTGGGGAGTGGCAAAGGGCATTGGACACACCAGCCAGCCAGAGAGTCTGGAAAGACTGTGAATTCCCTGGAAGGGGGGGACCTTAGTGACCTGGCTGGAGGACCAAGTCATGAAGAGAAGACTGCAATTCCTGGAGTGACAGGGGCCGCATGGCGAGACAGGACGGGGGAAGACACCACTAGAGGGAGAACGCAAGAGTGGCAGAGCTAATTCCCATAACAGCCAGCAGGAGGCGCTGTGAGTGGTGAGTGCACCCCATGACATGGAGGGGCACCTTTTCAGCAGGTTTTGTGCACCCTCCATTTCTTCCCTGCGGTTTGTTCCTTCCCCACAAGGCCCCTCCATCTGGCTGAGGAATGCCTTATGCATGTAGCTTGCTGCAGAGCAATACAAAAGCTTATCACATTCCCAGGGCTTAACAAATTGACCCAGGTCTTGCATGATAGTCAAGGGTGCTAACTAGAGGGCCACCAATTGACAGCTGGATGGTGGTCTTCAAGGAAGATGTATTTTTAGTTACAGCTGTTCCTAGCTAGAAGCAGACTTGGTGCTGGTACCTGCTACTGTTGATCAGGAGTTCAGTTCCTTTGGTCCAGAGCACAATGGACTTTGGTGCTGCTCTTGGCTGACATGAGATGATGACCTCCCCCCCTCGGGCTGCTGGTATCAACCGCTTCACGGGGTTTAGCCGAAAATCTGGTGCTAAGGCTAAGAAGAAAAGAGGATTAAGGGATCTTCTCATATACTGATCTATGAGCATGGTAAAGCTGCAGCGTAACTGGATTCTGGTTTGTCACCAAACTGTATGATGACAGAAGTATAACAATAGCATGTTGGATGAGCAATTCCTTCACTGCTCATTGACTGCTGGATTGTGTTGGCCGTTCCAGGGAGAGGTGCTCCCTGGCTCCAATGTATCACGCTTGGCAATGGGGATATGACTTTAGTGCTTGCAAGGTCTTGGCCGAGACACACAACCAGTCGATTTCAAAGATGTGGATGTTTGCATCAGTGACCTGAGCAAATTCCAATTGGTATAAATACATAATTTCCCTAAAATTTCCTAGGTCAAGGGAAAACTGTGTAGTGGGGAGAAACTAGAGATGCTGCAGTCTGTGCAATACCTGTTCTGAGGCTAACCAGAGGAGTTAATTCTCCAGAACGGTATATCTTTTAGGAGTACGACATTTACACAGAAATGTAATTGATGTAATGGTCGATATGACCTATCCCAGAGGTGCTGCATTTTTGTAGTGGGTAAGTGGTTCTTGTATGCTTGTAAAGAACTGGGATGAAAAATGTAGCATACATATAATATATTAGGACTATATCTACAACACTGCAGTGTCTAGATAGTCCTTGGAAACCCGGGACCTTTGGGAAAATGGTGAAGTTACCTTGCACTGTTAATTCAGCACTTGCATACACAGTGCCATGTTTGTTCTCAGCTACACACTGATACATGCCAGAGTCTTCCAAGGCCAGCTTGGAAAGTCTCAGCTCTCCGCTGCTCACTTCGATGCGGTTCTGTGCAATCAGGAAGATCAGATTAGATGGGAACAAAGAAAATGAGACTCAAGAACCAGATATTCAAAGCAGAGTTTCATTTCCGATCCTATGCCAGCTTGTTCCAAAGTGTGTATTGTTTTTCTGTCTGTCAAATGCCTTTCTAGCCAAGCATTCACAGGGCTCTTACCACTGTGGTAGCTGAGTGCCAGTGCAGTGCGTAGGTATGTAGTGACTGGTATGAGGTAAGCACCATTCTGAGGAGGCTTTCCTGCCCCGAGGTCTGGATGTAGGGTCCCAGGGCTGCTGGTAACAGTGGAGAGTGACTGGAGAATGGCATGATGGGAATAAACATGTGAAATGAGCTTGGCAGTCTCAGCAACTTCCCTTGCTCGGGGGGAGGGGTAAAACTACCCCCCATATCAGTGCAGCTGGCAGTCTGCCGGGCAGAGTCATGGAACCGAAAGAGGAAGGGATGTTATAGGTGAGGACTGAGGTGAACTGGCAGAACCCCATGGGGCTCTAGGACTGGAACAGGAGGGTCTATTGCAGGTCAGGGACATGGGCGCTGGTAGAGGGTCACCCTTCCCTGTTCCAAGCAAGGGCTGTGGTACCTGAGAGGCTAATGGCTGCCCATTCCAGAGCCATCTGATCGTAGGCCTCGGCTTGCCAGCTGCTGCACAGCTCCAGCGTAGGTCAGATCCAATGTCTGCTTCCATGTCTGTGATCACCTTCAGCCACTCCGGCTGAGCTGCAAAGGGGCAAGAGCAATGTAGGAGCCAGGAAGGTCAGGTGGGAGGCTGCTTATGCCAGGCACACAGGGTGGCATTGGCATGGGAGCGGAGTGATTTATCACCACATGTTTCACCATGGCGATAGCCTTGGCCTCCTGTGTGCAGAGACCAGACTGATTCTTCTCCCTGGCTGCATTTGCAGTACGAGCGAGGGCTGCGATTCCCCTACATATGTCCACGCACTCGTACTAGCTCTCGTCGAGCTAAGGCCCATATAAATCGCAGCATCGCCACAGTAGCATGGGTAGCAGGAGTGGAGGCTGTGCCGAGTACAAACCCACCCAAAACTGGTGGGTATATACTTGGCATGGCTCAGCCATGCTTTGGCTGCCACTAGCCATGCTACCGCGGCTACGCTCCCGTGTTGAGCTAGCGTGAGCGTGTGTGCACGAGCAGAGGAATCACGCCCCTAACTCCCAGCGTAGCTGTAGCCTGTGGGTCCCCCAGCCCACAGCCCTACCTCCAAACTCTACCTACCACACTATAGGAAAGTCCAGATATGAGGAAGAACATGGTGACTTCTCTCTCTGAATTTAGGGTTCCATTTCATTTCTAATCAGCACTGAGCTGTGGGGAAGACTGGATCTGGACTGGAGGAGTTGATTATAGCTCTGTCAGACCTGTCTAGTGGATCCAATCTGTGACTCCGGAGACACATGCCCCTGTGCAATGGGGGCGTTTGGACTGAGCGCTGAATCTGACGCTCCCAGCTGGGGTTCTGTCTCTGTCATCTCAACTCTTTGTTAATTGCACAAGAGAGAACTCTTCGGGAGGTTTTCATTCATCCCTGCTCTAGCTCAGCTGTGTTGAAAGAAAGGAAAAAGCAGAAACCTGGGCATGTAGGTTCTATTGAGGATTTGATTAGGGCTGGTTCAGATGCAACCAGTCCCCTCCCAAGGGCTCAGCTCACGGATGGGACTCCTTGTGCTTTGTGATGGGACCTGTTTAAGGGCCTTACCCTGAATAATAATGCGGCCCTGGTAGGTGTCTCTTCCCTTAGCATTTTCAGCCTCACATTCGTAAGTGCCTTCGTCTTCAAAGCCAACGTTCTGGATCTGCAGGAGGGGCTCATTGGAGATCCACTTGGAGGACTGTGAGCTGTCCACCTTTCGCCACTTTATCCGAGGGACGGGGCTATGTAAAAGCAAACGCAGTGAAGCAAAACTGCAGGGCCTAATGCGCAGTGCAACATATAATCCAATCCAGAGCAGCAAAATACAGTGCAGGGCAATTGCCCTCCACAGCACCCTCAGCGTGGCAGATAGGACAGTCTCCACTCTTTGAGATGGTGGCTTGGCCCCTCGCCCTACTCTGCATTGGGAATTAAAGCAGCGAGGCTGTTCTTTCTGCCCATCGGTATGAAAGCGTGACTCTCTTCCAGTGCTGCTACCACCACCAAAGGGTGGAACAAAATGGACCAAGAATACTCACTTTCCAAAGGCAAAACACTCCAGAGTCACCAGCTGCCCAGCCAGGGCGTAGGTGTCGGCAGGAAACTTGGCTTTAATGCTGGGTGCATACTGTCTGGCATCTGCTGGAAGAAAAACATTGGTAAGGTTGTTGCAGGGCTTTTAAAACTGCACGCTTAAAGTATTAAAAGGCAAAGGTCCCTGCAAGGATTCACCTCCTAAAAACACATATTTAAGTCTCAAGGACAGCAGCTGCTGCACCTCTTTCCAGCTATCATCCAGAGCCTGCTCAAGCATTGTCTAGTAGTTAAAGCAGAGCCCTGTGTTCTGTTCTTGGCTTCGCCACAGATTCACTTCATAATGCTGGGCAAGTCACTTAACTTCTCCGTGCCTCAATTTCCCATCTGTGAAACTGGGATAATTGTATTTATTTAGATTTAAAATGATTAGAAGACACCTATCCCAGGCACTAGGTGCCCTGACATGTTCGTTAATGCACAATACAATGGAATCCCAGAAGCATTAAAATAATCATTCCAACGGGAACTCAGTCAGCTGAACACCCCCAGAGACCCCATTTCATCTGCTCCTCATACCCTCAGCCCTCTGCAAAAACCCCTTGCAAATAGATGTCCTTTGCCGCCTGTCCACAAGGTCACCAGATTCAGCTTCTCCTTGAGGGCAGGAGGAGAGATGTTGTCAAGTTCCAGAGTCCCAAAGCCTTCACAGAGAACACCTATCCTGCTCCTTCACCTTGTTTAGCCCTGGCTCCTACTCTGAAACTGCACATAGCCTCACCATGGCTGAGCAGAGGGCCGCCTCCTCTGCAGTTCTTGTCACTGGCACAGCCTCCCTGTATCTCCTCCTCCTCCTCATCGAATCTCCATCTGTTCTCAACCCTCTTGTCTCTCTCATTTATGCTTTTTAATTGGTCTGTCCTCCTGCTACATTGTGGGAGGTTTGTCACATTGCCAGTGTGCTTGGCATAAAACCTTCTGGTGTGGTGCAGCTAATTTCCCCATGTGCAGCTAGCCAGTTCTGCGGGCATGTGTGGAGGGTTTCACCTCTGTGTCACCTCTTTCAGGGCAGTGAGTGGTACCAGAGAGGGAGTTGCCCATGCAGACCAACCCCCATTGCTGACTGGGAGAGTCTTGGTGATATTGGAGGTGAAGGCAGCCAGGGTCAGCTGGAGAGAAGAGTCGCCCGTTCCTACAACTGCAATGAGAGGTTCTCAGGTGCCATGACTGTTCATTCCTTGGCCTCTCTGTTGAGACTGCAAGGTTGTGCCACTGTGGTGGTGCTTTTGTGAGCCAGCAACCAACTTGAGACCCTCTAAATGCATTTCTGAGAGGCCACTGAACGGCAGATTGCAATAGCCATCAGTAACTACCAGGATTTGAACCAAGGACCCAGAGAGAAAAGGCTTGAGCCATCCAGCCCCCTCTTTCCTACTTTATCTTGGAGAGCTGTTCCCTCCCTCTGTAAGAATAAACTTCTAGGGGGCACCACGTTCCCACTCGGTAGCCCTAGAGCACTGACCCTCCGCAATAAGAGTGAGTCTGGCAAACTTGCTGAAGACACTCTTTGTGATGAAGTCGATGTGGCTGGTGGCAAAGCAGGAGTAATTGCCCACGTCCGACGCCTCGGTCTTGGCAATGTAAAGGTTTCCTGTGATCTGGGAGACAAAGCGCCTTCCGTCTGCTGTGATGAAGTTGGGAAACTCATTCAGGAGCCACCGATAGGACAGCCCTGAGTGGGAAAGAGTTGAAGGTGAAGTGTGAGAGAGGCTGGCTCATCTGGACCATCTCCAGAGCAGGCTGAACCAAGAAGATTCCTTCCCAAGCTGATACAAGTCTGACCCTGAGGTGCTCTATGGGTGGTGTTCACTTTCTCCAGCTCACTAGCTCCATCACATGACTCCTTTGAGTCACAGGACTTGACATCAAAAGTAACTCTTGAAAAGTGGCTCTGCTAGAATTCCCAGACACAGGCTCAGCAAGAATGGGCCAAACCTATGGTCCTGTCTTGCTGCCTGAGGCTGTTTTACACATCACCTGTGATCCCTCAAACTGCTGTTACTACTGATATCCCCTTGGCTCTAGTGCATTACCTGGGTAATGTGGAGGGGCGCTGCAGGTGAACATCGACCCCCTGCCCTCTGTAATCTTCACGGGGTCTCGCTCTTCCGTGGAGAATTCCTGCAGAACTAAACATGCACAGTGAAACCAGCAGGCGAACAGCCATAGCAGCTGCCGAGGGGGATACGTTTCAATCCGGGTTTGTCGTGCCCCGGCGGGAGGCATGTTGTGTGGTTCTGGAGTGAGCATTGCTCAGGTCATTTCCAAGGAAATTAAATGGGGAGAACCGCACTGTGGCAGGGCAGTACGGCATGTTGCTCACACAGCGACTATGGCCCACAGGGAGGCAGGGTCTCTAGCTGTCTTTGCAAGAACGCAGCCAGCGCTGCCCCATAGGCTGGTCAGCAGGAGACACTAGAGAATGATGCAGCTCCTCCCTAGCCCCCTCCAGGCCCATGTATTCATCTCTTCAGCAATACACCTGGATTTCCATTGGCTTTGCAGATGGAAGTCCAAAGACCATTCCGACACCCCTTTGCTGGCAGTGCATTGAATTAACTGCACCACCAAGCTTGGCCAGGTCCTTTTCCCATTGCTGGAAGGCTCTATAAGATTTAATCGAGGAGCTGATATTAGGCATAATGTGATTTCCAGCACTGAAAATGCAAAGGTGGTTGTTAATGCATATTTTACTAGTCCCAACAGAGGCATAAATAGCCCTTGTATTGGCCGCCCTCATGGCACTGAATGAATGTGTCTTGAAAAGGTGGTAGAAAGACAGTGGCATAGAAGCCTTCTGCATCCAACCCACTAACACTGCAGGGCTATGGAAACGTCTCCCTTGTCTTCCCTGTGTGAACAGTGGGAGATTTGATTGACCCCCTGTGCTATTGCAGCTGCGTCCCATTTGCACTGTGGAGATGAACCAGTGACTTACAGCCAAAGCGGACGTAGGCTTCTCGGCTCATGACCGTGCCCAGGGGGTTAGATGCCAGGCACTGATAAGACCCAGCATCCTTGGCTTTTACTGGGTTGCTTATCACCAAGTTGCCCCCAACCAGCCTGTATCGGGTATCTGGCTCCATCTTCATTTCTGTGCCATTCATCTTCCACCTGCCAAGAACGCAAATGGGGAGGGAGGATGGTAGGGAGAGAGAGAGGAGGAAACCACAATCACAGCTGCATGTTCACATGGGGCTGATACTAATGCATACAGACCAGCCCCTGGTATGAGGGACACACCACGGTGTACATTGGAAGTTGTTGTATCTAGTGCTAGAATCGATGAAGTCAATATTTACTATGCTAGGGTGGTGCCAATAGAAACAGGGTGGATTCTCTCTCAGCTGCCTCTACTGCTATGCATGGGGAAGGAGAATAGAAGCTCCGGAGTTTTCAGAAAGGTCCACAGTGTCTGCCCTTTGTCCCTGATCCCAAGTGAATTTCCGCTGTAAGTTTTGGTGGGATGATGTATTTCTGTGTCGGAGTGGCGGACTGGGTCGGAGTTGTACTGAGACGAAAACCTAGAAGGGTGATAGGACCCAGGCAGTGGCCCAGTCATCCTTCATGGCTGAGAGAGCTTGACTCTGTATCCCTTTCTACTGAGAGTGCCAGTGAGGGGATTTCTGGGATATGAACAACCAACCATTAGAAAATGCCGCCACTTCATTCTACAAAGAGCTGTCAGGTGGTAACAACTTGGAGTCGTTACCAACCTGGGCTGGATTCGAGCCAGTGACCTAGCAGTGCAAGACTCTGTGTAGTAAAACCAGTCCTGCAGGACTCTTCTTAACTACTCCCCACAGCACAACGAGGCAGCTAGTATTGGTCTAGACATGGGAGGCTCCACTTCTGCTGTCGTTCAAACCCACCGCAGTTGTGTAGGTGTTTCTATAATTGGTCTCCCTAAAGCATTTATAAATGCCCATCGCCACAATAGCTTGGCATTTAGAGATACAGGACGGACAAATGGGAGCAGGTAACCTCACCTGTAAGTTGCTGGAGGGCTGGCTCTTGCTCGACAAGCCAACGTTATCTTCTCTTCTGTTGAGCCTTCAGGAAAGAGGGTGTTGACTGGTTGATCTTCAAAGATTGGCCCATAGTTCCTTATGGTACCCTGCACCGAGCGCTGCCCTGCAAGGGAGCAGCATGAGAGAAATCCTGCTGAGCTTCGCTCCTCCAGGAGGGGTTGCAGAACAAGCTTTTGTCAAACAGTTTTTAAAAGGGAGACAAGTCTGGCTAGGGAGGGGGCCTATACCAGAACCCCACAACCAAACTCCTCTGGACATTGGAGAGTTCAGCTCTGGGTTAAAACTTTGCGTCTCAGGCTCATCTTTAGTCCAGGTGTTGGGCTTTTCCTACAGTGTTAACTTCTGGATTCACATTCTGTCCCGTTAGCAGGGGAGCCATGCAAAATAAAAGCCGTCATAACCTGAAAACCGTACCCACTAGTCAGCGTGGTCCCAACAAATCTAGCCCCGGAGTTGGGATGGTTGTATTTGGACGTGAGTGCACATCTCACACGGTCTCTTCTCTCTCTTTCTCTGCCCCCTCCCGCCATCTGAATGTGATTGGCGGAAGCTCTTGAGGGCTATGTGTTTGAATTAATAACTCTCCTAGGCTATCTCGCCAGCCGTCAGCCTGTCTCCGTCCCTGCGGGATGCAGTGGGGCCACTGTTTCAATGAAGGGCCTCTGATGAGTGTGATGTTTTATGCAAGAGTGAATTCCAGCTGGGAAAGGCCCAGCTGGGACAGGCCCAGCAGGATTCCCGTCTGGGCTTGGACGCCTTTTACCTTTTGGTTCATAAGGTTCTTGTTTGATGTCCTGGCTGCCATGAGCATACAGGGATGGGGGGCTGTAGGGGAGAGGGACTCACTAATTGGCTAAGTCCTCTCTGAACAGCTGGCTGCTTACTGCTGTGTCTGCCGCCTGGTGCCTGAGTATTAACCAATTAGCTGAGTTCCCCCACTGTGCCTCAGTACAGTGCTTGGACGTGCAGCTACAAGTGAGCTGGACTCAAACCGGGCCCTTTGTGGTGCATGGGTATCACACACAAGGACAGGTTGTGTCCTTCAGGTTGATAGCACCCCCACTGGTTTCACAAACTGGCCCATAGATGGTGAAATCAGGGCAGTGGTATTGTGGGGCTTCATAGCCCCTTCCACAAATCTATGTAGATGCCCCCCACTTTGCTGCCGGAATAGACCCTCCCCAAAAGTGAAAGTCTCTCCTCCTGGCCACACCAGTAGCAGACACACTGAGCTGGTCTCCGCTAGAAATCGCTCTGTACTGATCTTAACGCTGCTGGGCAGTGGATAAAATAATCAGGGTTTAATGCAGAATTAAGAAGACTGTTGTGTGTTAATCCATTCCAATAGTAAAAAGCAAATGTACTGAGCCTTAACTACTAAGCTACCAGATTGCCATTTAAGTCATTAGTACATAATAAGTAATGAATAACAAATGATTTCTATTGTATTTATCACCCAAAAGCCATGGTATTAATGTTGAAATGCATTGCTCCATGTGCCCCTGCTACACAAGCCAAGCCTGGCTAATCTTTCCTTCTAATTCCACCCAAGCACTCTTGCTGTCCTCTACTGCCTTTGTCTGCAGTGGTTATGGACTGCAGAGGTCAAACATTGATTTTCTATATGTGAACAGTGCAAGAAGTGTGTGTCCATGATTCCCAGGTGTCTGGGTGAAATGGCCAGATCTCACTTGTTCAGCAGCACAAGCAGATCAAGGTTAAAAAATAAGGCATTGAAATTCCAGGTGGCAGCCCAGGAGAACAGAAAATTCTAAGCCTGCCTGAGCCACGTTGACTCCGTTGTAGGACCCTGGGCACATCACTCCCCCGTACACCTGTCCACTTCCGTCGTCTTTTGGGACAATGTCATCTTGTTGCAACAGCAGGAGGTTGCATTGCTGAGTCATGATGTCCAGCTGCAAATTTTCAAGCCCTGAGGATATTTGGAAACACACTCATGTCCTGCAAGCTTCGTTTTCAGGAAGCAGGATGATCAAAACTGGGAATGTCCCCTGAAAAGAGGGACAGCTGCTACCTTCTTGACCTCTCAACTTGCTTCCCTAGGCCATCGAGCTGGTGCAATGGGGCAGGAAAAGCTGTCTCTCAAATGCTGCATCTGAGCTGAGGAACTCATTTGAGGAAATAAATCAGACGTCAGAATAAATAAAAAAAGATGGAAACTAGAGCACCCAACGAGACTTCAGACGCTGTTTTAGGACTTGTAATATTTCACTCTGAGCCACAGCATACCATGGGCACAGCGACCTCTATCAAGAGCAAGAAAGCGACATCACGTATTATGAAAATAGACAAAACTATAGTCTCGACTCCTTTGCCACTGCAGTGAGCAGGAAAGGGGACTGCACCAACCCCACCCCGTGTTGCCAAGCCAGCTGATTTCTGCCAGTTTGATTTTTATCGTTGTTCCTCAGAATATGCTGAATGCCAAATCTGGAAAGACCAGCTGTCTGGGTGGTTGGATTCTTTGGCCCTGCGCACAGCACAGGGGGGAACAGGAGGAGAGCATCAGTGATGCAGCTGTGCTATCCAGTTCAAAATCACGTCAGCAGCAATTCCATGATAAAGCATAGCTTGTATTCATTGCTTTATGGCATTGCCCCCAGCCTGAAGGCTGGCACGTGAGGGGAAACAAATTGGTTTTATAGCAGATGCGAACAGGCAGACAAGAAACCAAACCCAAAGCAGTTATTTTTAAAGAGATGCTTTCTTGTGGGAACAAATGGACGCAGCTGTGGTTAGCAGCACACTTCAAGTGTTTTCTAAGGCTTGTTCTCGGTGAAGGGAAGCAGAGATATTTTTAGACTCTTAATAATATTTTGCACTCTGGCAACACTGTTCATCAGATAATTTTCTCTGCACATTACAAGCCTTTAATCTTCTCAGTGCTCCTAGGAGGTCATCACTCTCATTTGACCACTATACAGAGAGAAGTGAGTTACCCCAGTCTCAAGGGAATCAGCGACAGAGCTGGGAACGGATCCCCGGAGTTCTCTGTCCACTGCTGGGTCCACTTGGGGTGTTTCACCACACAGTGCTATTCCCCTCTCAAACTTAGTTATTGAGCTCGGTTGCATCATAAGTTATAGGTCACTAGAAAATAGCCCCTCTGAGTTTTTTAGTGGCTCATTCTTTATGGACTCAGCCTGAGTGGAAAGCAAGTCTCATAAACGCAGCTGGTTAACAGTGAGCCCCAGCCCTGTCTTGCTTTGTCCACCATAGCTAGGTCAGACCTATTTCCAAACAGGTTGATTGCCTCCTGATCTAGGCCAGACCATGCCCCCCTTCTCCCTAGGGACCTAGAGAACATTAAAAGGAAATTATATATTTATAAAGGACAGCAGAGCAGCCTCTCCCTGGGAGGATGAATTAGCTCAAAGACATTCTCTAATTTTCAGCTGTCTGAAGGAACGGGCTCCCTGCTGAGAGGACGTCCCTTTAAAGCACATCCTGAAATGACTTGAGACCCAGCAATGGTCTGTTACGATCAGCAAATAGGGGTCTACGCAACAGAAGGGTGGTAGAAAATGTGTCCCTGGAAAAGCAGAGAGAGAAGGTGGCCGGGTCAACAGTGTGATCTGCCGATGAGGTAAAAAAATCCCCTGCAAGGGGCCAAAACAAATCCTAGGCCCCACTTGCTGAAGTGGGACATAAGTAGTGCTGGGGGGGTGAATTTAATTGATAGTGAACTCAGACAGAGGGCAGCCTGTTTGCAATTCCTTCCCTCCCTCTCTCTCTCTGACTGGTGTAATCGGACCTTAGACACTCACATCGTGCGCCTGAGCTGTATGAACTCCCCATGAGAAACATGCACAAGCCATGTTAAAGCCACGTCTCAAACACACAGGATTCATGCTAGGCCAGCCATGTAATAGGTGAATCAGGTGCCCCAAAGAATTCCACGTTTGGCATTTTTGGATGGGGGTCCAAACAATCTTGCTGGTTCCCCAGCCGCTGCGTATCTGCTAGTTAGCCAGTGCTACCGCCCGGCATGCATTCCCAGGCTGAGATGCCCCCTCTTACCCGTGAAGGTGATGATGGCTAATGAGATGAAAACCAGCTCTGCGGGAGCTCCCATTGTGTGCCTCGGGGGTGGGGGGTTATCTTTATCGAGGAATAAGGACAGGGACCCTGCAAGAGAAAGAAGAGATTTATTTGCAGCAGCTGGGCAGTCCAGTTCCAGCTGTTCCAGAGCCTAACTTCCAGTTGGGAAATCCCCACTGGCTCTCTGATGTGGAGCGCTCCCTCCTAAAGGGCGTCCCACTGCGTGATGCAGTACACCCCAAAGAACCATTTCCCCCTCTCTCATGACCCTGGAGTTAGCAGGGGTTGGAGAATCATTCCCCTCCAGAGACACACGTTCTACAAAAACAAAACATTATTTCACTTCATTCAGGTTTTCCTCAAAAGACTGAAAAGCAAAAATGTTCAGGTTTGAGGGTTTTAGACAAAAATTATTGAGTGAAAATTTGTTTTGTAAGAATCCATGTTTTCACTGAAAAAATAGTTTTGATAGAAAACTTCTGACCACCTCTACCTCCAGGCACTGCTGCTAACTTGACATTTTCTGTTCAGATACCCTCTCGATGTGTTTCTCTTCTTCATCTCATGGTCAGTATGTCCCTTGCCCTTCCTTGCCTCTTCGTCCACAGCTCATAAGCCAAAGGAGACCAAAAAAAAAAAAAAAAGGCCCAAGCATTCTCTTTTCCCAATCACATTCTCAACCCACTGTCCCATGGGGTCTTATAACGTACAGAGCCCCATGTGCCAGGGTGAGTGTGTGTAACTCAGCCCAAGAGTTGCCTCCAGTGTCCCTTTGGGCAGGGTGGGATGGCCCTGCTCAGTTATCATAGCGATGGGTGTACTATGAGATGGAGAGGAGCAGCTGTCATGCTCAGTGGTGATATTATGGGGAGTCCTCTCAGAGGCTTCGCTGCAACCTACTTGATCTTTTTGTATTTCTCTGCACCGAAGCCTATGAGTAGTTAAAACGAGACAAGGGAGCACTATGGTAACGCATGTTGTTATTATAACAATAAGTGACTCTCCTGCATCCTGTAGAGTCCTGTTACTCAACTGGTGGGTCTCAAAAGGTAATCGGGGGCCATGAGACATTGTCCAGAGACATGGACATCTTCCCTCTTGGGGTAAAAAGATGCATTTGGTCAGCAGATAAGGCTTGATATGACACATGGAGAGCTCATCCGTCACTTCTCTCATTTTAATTGCACTTTGTTTTTCTGCTTTATAAAATATAGCTGCTGCATTCAAATGAAAGGAAATTTCATTCCGCCTTTCCTGGGTGTGTAGCTTAAACAAACACTAGTTCCAAGTGTATGTGTCTAGACAGGAGCTCTCATCATAGGAGAGGGACTCAGTCTCAATAACCCTCTGTATATTTACTTGTGCCAGCTTCCCCCTAGTGTTATCTTCTCCGTCTCCCAGCAAGGCTGCTATCTCGTCACACATCAGCTGGCTTTAATTATTTATCAAACGGCGCTTAACTGTATGTTGAATCCCAATCCTGCTTGTTTGAATTTATGCTGAGTTTCAGCAGCTAGACCCCCCCACCCCCATGATGCCCTGATTGCTACTGTTTAAATCATCTTCTCTTTTTAACTCCCTTTATCAATGGATGCCTTCCACGCCTCCAAAATCTTTCTCTCTCACACACATAGCGCTTTCCTTTACAAAGTTTTTCATGCAAGAGTCTCTGGCTAAAATTCCAAACTGGGTTATTCCATTCTGCCAAACTAGCAGTTCCCCTTTGTGTATTCAAGTGAATCCAGCCTTCATTAATTTGTTATTGGTGCAGAATATCTGCTGTGTTTCATCTCAGAAGTGGTTGCATTACAGTGGTGGATGAGAAGCCCCTCTGCACCAGACCCCTGTTTATCTGACTAGTAAAGGGAGTGTAGAATTTATTCTGATTTCTAGTGTGAGTGCTGCAGGGTAACAGGTGTTCTCCACTTTCAAATGATGTGTGTTTTGGATAAGAGGAGTTTGGTTAAATCATGTTCTATCGATTATACAGCCTGTAAAGTATTTACGGTTCCTTCAGGAGGAAAGGCACCTTACAAATGAGCTTTGCTATTGTGTATTTACTCTGGAGACTAGCACTGGGAAGGCCAGTTGAGGACACTTAACTGCCTGGAAGACAGGACTTCACAGTTCTGCTGCTGCAAGTGTTGGTGGTGCCCTTGTGTGTTTCAAACTGTAGGTTTCGTTCCTTATGGCCCAGCAGAGATGCTTCGTTGACTGAGCATCCCAAGGAGTCTCATGTGGAAAGGGGAAGTACGTGTCTCAAAACAAGATTCAAGTCATGCGTTACGTGGGAAGTGGGCACTTCTCACATGTTGGGCCTCCTCCAGGGGCCATGTTAACCCCCTTGAAAATGTCGGGCAAAAAAGGGCACATGATCAATAGGAAGAGCTCAAGGTGGGGTCAAGATACGGCCAGCACTTGGAGAGACTGCAGAATGGACAGAGAGATTGCTGCAAAGGGTGACATTTGCATTCCTACAATTAAAGATGGGAATAGATCCTCCCCTCTCCATTCTGGAGTCCATGGTCTCATTCAGCTCGGTGTAGGGCCTGGCTCAAGAAGATCAGAGCTGGACCTGCATTTGAACTTCCCCAAAATTCAGGGCTTTGAATCCACCTTAGAAAGGTGGGTCTGAGCCCTGAATACTACATTTAGAGCTGAACTTCCCCAGAGTTTTGCATCTCTGACAATCTAACCCAGACCTGCCTCTACCTCTAATTAGAAGAGGGGCCTCTGGGACTTGTTTCCCCATTTGTATCTGATGTTTTGACAACCACTCTAGAGCCTTCTGTTGCACTGAAAGGGGATCTGTCAGGTCCACTGATGGATTCCCTCATTAATGGAGGAAGGGTGTGTATGTCTGAAAACACATATGTGTAGCCACTGAAGCATTAAGCTTTTCCTAGGAAACCCCTGGGAGCTGGGAAAGATCCATTATCATGGAAATGACGTTATTGGTGCTACAGTGTAACACTTAGAATTCCCCGGAGCCTCTCTGTCTTCCAAGCCCCACTAAGTACAAGTACTTTCTCTGGGAGCTGCTCCTGTGGATGAAGTCACTCTAAAAGGCACCGAGGTTCCTCGTGGTGAACGAGCACATGCAGATGCCTGTATGTGAACATGTTCACCTGGAATGGCTGCTTCCGTGGGGAAAATGACTGGCGACTCGATAAAGACTGGAGGGTTGGAGGTTAGGATGATGTGATGCCGCGTCTGCAGATGGATTTCGCTCCCATCTGGCCACTTCAGTTTCAAGAACCTGTGAACACTTCCTATTTGGGATCTAAACAATCTGTGCTAAAGTCTGTCCCATCTTGTATGTAGCCGTGATGCTCTGGTTACCGTCTCGAGATCTGAGGAAGAGAGCTGTGTGAAGTGTGAAAGCTTCTCCCGTCCACCAAGAGAAGTGGTCCATTGACAGATATTATCTCTCCCGCCTTGTGTCTCAGAACTGCCAGTATCATATGTGGAATGAATCATCTGGTATGTCTTTAAACCCCTTCACTGGAAGCCCTCATCCACTCTCCGTCACTAGCCATTAACATTCAGCTGATATGAGTGCCCATTATGAAGTGCTTGGGGTATATTAAGCAGTACACCAGGCACTTTAAGCTTGGATACACTGGGGGCAATCAGCCAGCATGGCTGGGGCAGTCTGCATGGTGCATTTAGCAGCACGGCAGTTGTATTCTGTGTGGATGCACCTGGAACTCGCAGCAGAAGTCAGGCAGATTTAAAAAATAAAAATCCAGACTGCCTGTTCGGTCCTTCCCTGCCCTTGCAAAAGACCTCCGATAAAACCTCTCTTCATTCTGCCAGAAAGTAACAGCCACCCTTTCTCCTGACATCTGCTGAGAAAACCAGGACATCTGCACCAAACTATGTCCATTGAGAAGTAAAGCCCACAGCCTCTCCCATCCAGTCTCCCATCTTGCCTCGCATTTCGTGAGCCAGCCTACCCCCACCTTTCACTCCCTGCTCCTAGAGTTTTTAAGGTGGACCCATTTAGAGTTGCTCTGATTTACTCTGACAGGTGTGGGAGCTGCGCTATCCCGTGGCCCCCGAGGGCTGCCCACCGAGGCAGGGCTGTACCTCCTCAGCAGTGCTCACTGCCTCAGTCTGTCAGCTCCCACCCTTTGGCGAGGAGCTGGGCTTTAACAGGAGGAGACTCTGATGCCATCACAGGCGCAGTGCAATCTATTAAATGAGTGTAGCTTAATCCCCCATGGTTTGGTGACAAGATGAGCATTTGGGCATAAACGTAGCCCTTCCTACAGCAGCAGCATCCCATAATAAGGGCAGTCCTGACTGTTGCTATGGCTAGGACAGGGAGCCAGGTGCTCATACAGTGCTGAAAGGGAGGATGGTGACGTCGGGAAAGTCCCAGACGTGATCTTTGTTTGGCTTTGGTTTGCAAACTCCATGCAATATTTTGTGCTTCCCCCTCTCCCCCCCCGCAAAATGCCTCCGTGTTTTGGATTTGAAGTCATTTTATTCTAATGTATTTGTTTGTTCATTCGTCCTAAGAACCAGTCCCAGAACAAGCAGTTGGGTTTTACTCGTTGTTAACCTGAATTGTGTAAATGCTGGAACACCACAGACCCAGCTGCCCCCTCAGAGTCCCTGCCAGACGGCACAGGGTGCCTGCTCTGAGTAGGGCAACTGCCTCTTGGCAACAGCTGCTTTGCTGTGGGGGAGTGAGCCAGGCAGGGAGCCAGGCGATAGTCTCAGTTCTCTTTTGCTGGACAGAGCCCCCTCCTGGCCCCTTGAACAGCTCCTTGTGAACAGAGGGGACATGAGAGGGGCAGGGAGCTGGCAGCCGAGACCCTCCGACTGCTGCAGCAACAGACCTGCAGAGAGTGGAAGGGTCCCTTCCACCTGAGCCCACTGGCTTCCCGTGAGAGTACCGGGTCTCTCTCACCCCCCGCCTCCCGTGAGAGTACCGGGTCTCTCTCACCCCCCCGGCCTCCCGTGAGAGTACCGGGTCTCTCTCACCCCTCCGGCTTCCCGTGAGAGTACCGAGTCTCTCTCACCCCCCCAGCCTCCCGTGAGAGTACTGGGTCTCTCTCACCCTCACTTAATTTCTTTAAAATACAAACTGATAAATTCACAGGAAATTTTAAGCAAAAAACTCCCTGAAAACAAAGTCCCTCTCCATGGCACAGCCATGGTCCTCAGCACCGTCTCTCCATATCATCCTGACCCATGGGGGAAAATCTGAGCTCCCATGGCCCAGGTAGAACAGTAAGGTGGCTTGTTATCCCAGCCGCGAGAGCTTTGCGAGGGGTCTATTCTTCCAACCTGGAATCTGTCAGCCGCAGCTGTGCCCTGAAGTGACACAGAGGAGCCGGAAAATGTGAGTGGGGTGGACAACAGTATTTGGATTACACTTTCTGAGCAGGCTCTCTCCTAGCTGTGTGGTAATTGCACAAGCCCAGTTGAAAATGCTGCCGGATACAGTGTTTTTAAAGGAAGGAGCGTAGCCCCGGGAGGCTCTTTCTCTGTGGGATTACGAGGGGAGCAGATGGTGCTTACAACCCGTATTTCATTCTCGACTGGCCGTCCCTCTGGGGCTGCAGCAACTGCACCCTGGGAGGCCTGGCGCTGGAGTTAGAGGCTGTACTTGCTGGATTGATTTTATTATTCCCTGAACAGTGGCTCAGTGGAAGCGCTAAGAAGGCTGAACCAATATGTTGGGTCTTGCCATACACTCTCAAATCTGCCCGCTTCCCATGGACTCTGAAGTCTTGATTTTAAGGCAAATCTACAAAGGGTTAAATATTTTGGGGTCAGGGGAATGCTTACTTGTGAAGAGGGCTCACTTGGTGCCGGGAGTTAACGTACTGGCCGTTTACCCTTTGGAGACCTGGGTTGGAATATAGTCTCAAATCAGTACTGAAATAAGCTACTTGTTTTCATTCTGCATAGCTTATATTTACTCCATCACAAAACCACGGCACTCTTTGGCCTGATTAGCTCCAGTGCGCGTGGGCAGATCTGGAATAGCAGTAAGAGGCAGAGGGTGGGAAGATTGAGGTGCATTGTCAAAGTGGTGTTGGGAACAATAACTGCTTTCTTTAGCTGTCCAAACAAAGTATGAGGGGCGGGACAGGAACTGCAGTCCGTGAATCAAGGTCTCTTTCAAGCAGTTTGGGCCCAGATTGCTGGTTGATCACTGACAGTGCTGTCTGGTAGCCGAGGTCCAAAGCAACAAATGGGATGAGGTCAGGACTGAGTGGCACTGGCAGAGCTGTACAGGTGGTTTGTATAACATTTTGTTCACACTACACCTGCTGTCGAGGGTTATTTTGTGACCACTACAACATAGGAATCACAACAGCTGTTGAGCATCTGCTCTGTCCCATCTGGGGCCCCTAAGCTGACTGCACATTCAGGGCAAGGGATACTTCACATAGGGCAGCAGCTACCTTCTCCTTCTGTTCAAATACCTCCAGGGGTTCACTCGCATCCAGCATGATGATAGTGCTGTGAAGATCTAGCCACCACTCTGAGGCCTGAGTACTCAAGAATGATGCTCGTGATCTCTGGCAGGATTCCAGTCTGCTCTAACCAGGGACTAGAAAAAGTGACCAATTAGGGTGACCATGAGGAAGTCCCAATATTAGGGGCTTTGTCTTGTATGTGCAACTACACCCCCATCACCCTGCCTTGAAAAAACAAATGTCCTGATTTTGTGCACTTTCTGTCTGGTCATCCTCTGGCCACTGGCTATTGGATTCTCAATGGCGGAAAGCCCCTCTAGCCAGCTATAACTCTGAAAAGCATTGGAAATAAAAGCCCTGATTATGGAATTGGATCTACATAGGCACAACCTTGCACTTGCCTAGAACCACACTGAGGTTAATGCAAAGGTCCCTCTGCCTGGATGTAATTGCCAGATAATGACCAGAAGTTGGTAAATTCCTTTGGCTTTCCAGAGCCTCCAACTGGCTGGGAAGTGGCTAGAAACACTTAACAAAAGAGGCGGCTAATATCAGCCTGGTGTGGGATGGGGAGTGGAGGGGAAGAAATAACCACAGCCAGACTGCTTGGGCACTCCTGCTTTCATTACCAAACATGCCTATTAAATGCCAGTAGTGTGAGTAAAATAAACAGCCTGTGTGTGAAACAGGCCAGAGAACAACCCCCTGCTGGGACTAATGGAGGGGTAATTGCTCACATAGTCCAGTCTAGCTAACTACAGCTTTGCTGGCTACTTGCCTTAATTAGCACTAATTGTGGGTGGGGTTTAGTCTGTAATCAGCCGCTCTCCATTTTGGAGCTCAAACAGCTGGAGGTGCAGAGCAGCAGCTAGGAATAGGTAAGTTGAAATGAATGAAAGAGAAAAGAAATGGGCATTTAAAATACCAAACTGAGAGGGGGTGAGTGGTTAGATTGCCCCCAGGTCTGCTGGGCTCCCTGTTCTCTTGCTGGAAAGGAAAACCAGGGCAGAATGCCCCATAAATGTCCCTCTTTGGGCTTTGCTGGAACAGGGCAGTCATAGCCCCTGGTTCATGCACTGAGTTTGGGGGTTTGGCCTCTGAGCCAGAAAGAATCTGTTGTGGTGCATCTTTCTTTGATAGTTAAACATTTGTCCTTCATCTCTGTGCATTGTTCTGAGTGCCAGCCCCACTCTACCTTTGCTGCATTCCCAGTTTGGGGAACCCCTTGAGGGTCTGTGTTGTGTTACTACTGAGTCACTGGTCTGGACTTATTGCCCTCCTAAAAACAACTGCCAGAATCGGGCTCTCTGTCCTGAATTAGATTGCGCATTTCTAGAGATGAGCTCAAAGCTGCAATGTTTAAAACCCAAGTATTGAGCTTTTGTCGTTTGCTTTGGCTGTGTAGTAAAGAGAGGGGCCAACTGCATAATTTGGATCCAGAGCCCAGTTCAGATTTGGAGGCAGCTCCAAAGTTTGCAGGTTTGGGCCTGAGGTTTTCGGTTGGGCCCAGCTCTGATTTTTTGGGGTTTAAAAAAAAATTATTTTAAGGAGTTATTCTGTAACCTGCCTACCCCAGGTCAGACAGTCTCATCTCAGCAGTATTTACAACTTCATGCAAAACAACTGATTTGGAGTTATTTTGAGCATACAGAGTGGCTATCTATATCAAGGGAAATTATCCTACCTTTGAGGCAGGCATCCCCAGAGACCAATGTCCATTTCTGCCACTTTCCTTGCAGAGCTGGTCTTTTAGGGCCAGATCTTGAATCAGTGGGTTCTGTGCAAAGGTCTAGTCCAAGTGCATCAGATTGCAGGATCTGGCCCTTACAAAGGACATAATGCAAAGGGGGTAGGGTTTTGCCAATAACCATGGCTTACTGGCTGTGAGACCCTTAGTGTAGGTGAGTCTGTTGGTTAACACACAGGCCTGCATTTGTTAATTGCCAGAAATGATCTACATGAATGAATTCAGCACAGAGCCCTGTGGCCTGAACCCAAGGAAACTCCAGTGCTGCTGGATTTATTTCCGTGCCCTGAGTGACTTGCCTTGTGGTGGGGTGTGTGCTGCCTGGATTGAAGCAGAGGCTTTGGGAGTCTTTATTTTGTAAGTTGGTAATGCAGCTGCACAAGTGAGTGGAGATGAGGCTCCAGTGCTTATTGCTTAGCTGATGCCTGGCTGGCCATGGTTTCCCCTGCAGGATCCTGCAGCTGCTTTGCCTGCAGTTGGCAGCTCCACGCTGGAAAGCTGGTTCTGTCAAGGTCAGGCTGTGTCCTCTTTCTCCTTTGCGGGAATGTCAAAGCCCAGAGCTCATGGGCAGGCTGCTGGCGCTCGGGTGCTTGTGGCTGTTTTTAGCTGCAAGACACACCAGTTACTTTTTCTTGGCTGCACTGGGGTGTCCTATCAGTCATTGTTTATTTTATTCCTTAATGGAAACTGACTTTTGATCAGAATCAATTACAGATCAATATCTCCTGACTCCCAAAGTGCTGCTAAAGTGTCAGCTACCTTGGGGAATGAAAAGGAAGTATTTAGTGTGGCAAACGGGGGAGGACGGGGTGTATAACTAGGTGTAATGGGATGAACTTGAGAAAAGGGGAGAATTTAAGCTGTTTTTTTTTAAAAAAACTTCCTGACAGTGAAATATACTGAGCAATAGATAAGTCTTCCCGAAGGCAAGTGGCAAAAGCCCCATCACTTAGGACATGTGAAACTGGACTGGGTCAACAGAGCATGAACACACATGTGGTAGGGAACGATCTTTCATGGGTAGATGAAAGAGGAGATGGATGGGGTCTATAGATCTATGATTTTAAATCTTGTGTGGGCCAGATTCTGAGAAGAGCTCTCGGCACACTGGGAATCTGCCTTTTATTTAGGTGCTTTAAATGGGAGCTGAGCTCTTTGGAAAGTCTGGTGTAACAGGTGGATTTTGAAATCTCCAGATTGGTATTTCATAGGAGTGGATTGTTCTGTGCATTGTGAAAACAGGTGCCCTGCATCCCACAGGTTCTGCTCTTAATGGACTTATATACTTCCCCTTAATGTCAATGAGATTTTTATTTCCACCCCGGGACAAAATATATCCATCTTATTTCTCTCAAGAAGTAGCAGGCAGAGCTTTCTGATGTGCTCTGAGCAGGACATTAGTAAGGCTATCAGGCTTAAGGCAAAGTCTTCTAAAATCTCTCCTTTTTTTTTCTGCTTCTTTTAATTGCTTTTAATTAGTCAGTGGGGAGCACACTTGTGTAAGTCAAAGGTCCCAAGGCTGCATTGTCTCAGTGCGAAACCTCTGTACTTCTCAATCTTTCTGCCTGCTTAGGCTCTTCTCCTGCAAGTTGTTCAATACAAGCAAATTCCTGTGTGCCCCTGCACAGCTACATGGACTCCAGTTATTGGTTGAGACAGGATGTGTCCACATACAGCAGCTTGCAGGATCAAGGCCTTGAATGTAGGGACTTGGGTGCAAGGACTGTGTCTTTGTACATGTTCGGACAGCACTTGGCATAATGTATCCCTGTTCCTGATTGACACCTCTGGTGGCTAATCTCATAGACCAATTTAATAAGAGTTCAAAATACCCAATATTAGATGGACCTTGAACCAACACCTCAATATTTGGGGCTATTTGGAATCTAGTTCTGAGTTTTGCAAAAGGACTGTTTCTTTGTAACTGTGGAAGCAGTGTGGCCTAATGGATAGAGCACTGGGTTCAAAAAGTCCTGGGTTGGAATCATGACTCTGCCGTTAGCATGGTGGGTGACTTTGGGCAATTCACTCCCTCTCCCTGTGCCTCAGTTTCCCCATCGGATCATGACCTCCTTTGAAAAATGCTTTGACAGATGTTGATGGGAAAAGCTACATAACTGGCCAAACCAAATTCCTGCCTCCCATCCTGGGACTGTCGGGTGTTCGAAATCCGAATATGGTTTCTTGAGCCTGTCTCCATTTACTATTTCTGGGCTTGGAAGGATTAGGTTTTTATCCCTAAATGTCTGCAAATGTTGATTTCACTGTGTACACACAAATGATGAAAAAATATTTCCAGAGATGATGATCTAAATGTACAGCTAGGCAAAGTAAGAAAACCGCTGCCTGAGACCGTAGTCTGATTTAAAGATATTTACTTGGTCTCTTTTGACATATCACGTCGACAGGTTTTCTTTAAATGGTTTTGAAGCTATAACTTTTTGAATCTCAGTGTCTACTGTTCAATAATTTCTTCTCCCCATCCCCGCCAAATAACTTTCCTCAGTGGTGAAAGTTTAAGTTGATTAAAAATAGGAAAAAGTGCTTAAAATTAAGCATTGATCTTATCCAATGAAATTATTTTGTGTGTGTGAAATATAAATTAGAATGGAATCCTGCCAAGCATAAATTTCAATGAGTTGTTCCTAATGGGCATTAGGTGAGTCCCAAAAGCTTCAGAGTTTGAGATGAACACTGAAAGTTCAGATGCATCTCCGGGTGTACATCATTGAACTACAAACCTCCTCAAACCAGTCCTGTGGTAAACTCCCCTGTGCTTCCTGCCCTAGCTGGACCTGTCTCTCTCATGTTAGCTCAGTCTTTTGGTTGCTGGTCAGATCCAGGAAGAGACGTGCACCTGTGCTGAAAAACAATGGGGTGCAAACGGTAGTGACCTTTCCCGCACTGCCACAGAAATGGTCTGGATTGGTTTGGGAAGAGGGATTTGGGTGCCTTGGACCAAGTAAATATCTTTAAATCAGAATTCTCCTTGTCATTGTTCGTTCTCCCTTGAAATCTTAAGTGTGGGTACAAGTGTTTGAATGCGGTGCCTTCATAGATATGCCCGAACTTACCCTTTATGGCTTGATTCTAGGGATGCTGAGCTCCCATGGCTCCTCTCAGTCAGTGGGTCCTGTGGGACTGCTCAGCACCTCAGCAAATCAAGCCACAAGGGACTCTAATTCATCATATATGAGACCATTTATACTGATTTTTGGCTCCTGATAATACAGTGGAACCTCGCAATGGTGCGCCCCGCTATAGCGCGAATCCACTTATAACGCGGGGTGCGCGGGGCTCCTGATAGCGGCGGCGTGTGGCACTTTGATGTTGCGTGACCCTGCAATACCGCGACCCCATGTTTACCGCGATCGGGTATTTTTGGATCCCAATCGTCGTGGTATTGCGGGGTCCGACTGTAGGTGCTGAAATTTAAAACATTGGGTCCCCCTATCAGGATCCCACTATGCCAACAGACTGTGTTTCAAGGTCCTATAGAAACATGATTGAATTTAACCTCACAACCTTCTCCTCATGCAGAGGGTATTGACTATTAACTCCATTTTGCAGATAGAAAAGCTGAGGCCCAGAAAGGCTAAGTGAGGTGCCCAAGGTCACATGGTTGAGTCCATAGCAGAGATGGGAATAGAATCCCTGTGTCCTGGTTATGTCCCATACTCTTTCCATTAGATTGCCAGAAAAATAAAATAGTCTCCAAAACAAGGGAAAGGCTTTTGGAAAATGGTTTTAATAAAATCTCTTGTTCTTAAAATCTTGCATCATCTATCATATGTGCACCGCTCAGCAAAGGGAAATTCTCACTAAAGCTTAGGGCATCCACCACACTGACAACTCCCCAAACTACCTGCTCTTCACTGTCATCGTTACCATGGTGTTGTCAGCAGAAACCCTTTGATGTGTGGGTAAAAGCAGCCCTGAGGTAGTCTGTCTCTGTGCTCTCCCAACTGCTGGAGGATGCATTGATTGGCAAGCGCCAAAACCAGAGGAAAGACTGTAATGATGAAGGACCCCACCCACGCCCCTTGGAAAGTCTCAGTGAGGTCAAAGGGCTCCAGCGTGTCTCAAACACAGTCACTAAGCTGCTTCTAAATGCATCACGTGGGCCCTGTCAGTGCATCAGCACTCGCAGCTCACTGCAGCAGCCGGGGCATCAGCATCCCTAGCTCTGCCAGCACCTCCCTGCAGCACCATCAACCCGCTGCCTTGGCCTGGGGGGGAGCTGGCCATGCTTGCCACGTTGGCGCTGCTGCAGTGCCTAATGCCAAACCTGGCAGCACTCAGGAGAATGGGAAGTGGTGACCACTCAGCCCCCTCACGAATGCACAAGTAGGATAAAGTGTTCATCCCTTCCAGCCCAAGTGAGACTCAAGTAAAACAATACTTAATGTCCTACTTTTATTGATATTCCATTGGGCATCGTTGTACCCACATGATAAATTCCACAGCCCTTTGATCTCCTCACTCTACTTTCTGATCCCTACTCCATGATGGGCTGGGGCTATTTTTAACATCCAGAAGTGTCAAATAGCCCCTCCATAAAATAAAAAGAGCCACCACGTTTATCCCTTTCCCCTCCCACATTATGGATTCACCAGCAGATTACACAGCTCTATGAAGTAAGACCGCTAGCTTTATAAATTGTACCATAAATAACCAAAGTAAATAATTCAAGTCTTGAATCAGGGTCAGGAATCAGGATTGATATCTTACAATCCTTCCAGGATGGAAACACCTGCCATATCTCATTGGAGAGCACAGGAATTCTCCCTTTACCACAGCATTAAACATCCTGCCAGGTTGTAAGATACTAGAGTGTACAACTGCTGTCAAAATGTATGAATCATAGGCCTGTTGTAAACAGGGCACCCTTGTAAAGAAAACAGCTACAAAAACAAGCAAACGGGCTTCCACATAACTTGTGTTCCAGCTTTGGGTTATTTTGTTTAGCAGGGGCCATGCTCTGCCTGGACCTCTATACCGCACACACATGCACATGGTGGCTGAAAAACTTTGCAGATAAGCACATTAAATCTGAAAGTACATCTACACTGTAGGGAAACCCCCTCTCCAAAAACTCCAGGGCAGCGGGTCTCAGACTCGGGCTTGTGCTATGGGGTTAAAAAGAGCAGTGTAGACATTCCCGTTGGGGCTAGAGCCCAGGCTCTGGAACCTGGTGAGAGGGGGGAGTCTCGGAGTCCGAGATCCAGCCTCAGCAGGAAGGTTTGTGTTGCTACTTTTAGCCCGTACTGCAAATATAAGCCCAAATCAGTTGACTTGAGTTCTGACTGGCTGCTGTGGGGTTTTTTTGCAGCGTAGACATGCCATGTGATGCCCTGATTTATAGAAAGACGGATGGAGATAATTTTTAGAATTTTGAGTTTGCCTCGTATGATTTCTCTGTGGTACTTTTCTATTACTTTCTGAACTTCTGCTCTTAACCTGTTTCTAAAACCATCCTTGAAATTATTATTGAGTCTTTAGTGTGTATGTTTGACATTGTATGGTGGTTTTCTTGTTTGAGAGAATCTGCTTGTGCATTGGAGGACTGGTGGATGGTTACATGTCTGGCCATGTGCTTTCATTCCTGTAGTTGCCATCAGGTTCCAAGTGGCTGTGAGGTGCAGCATGCGACAGTGGTGGTGTTCAAGTGGCTGGGTGGATTAGCTACTTTTTGAACAACAATTTCAAAGCATTTTACAGAGAGAGGGCAGCCTTTTGCCATAGTCTCTAAAGGCCAGGCAAAATTGTGGTAGAAACCATGGGACTGGTTTAAAGTGGCTGCTTAGGGCAGGGAGTTGCCTATTGGGAATGAGTCCTTGGTGCAAGATTTTAATGAACATAGCACTTAAAAATGTATTAAGATGTTATTAAAACAAGCTGGGGCTTGTGTATGTTTTCCCCCAAAGAGTAAGCTTCAGATATGTAATAAAATAAGAAAACCTGAAAAACTGACCTTACTTTGACTTCTCTAAGGTCAGTTTTCACATGGGTGCCCATGTTTGCACGGGTACGAACGGTGTACTCTGTTATGTATAGAATCTGCACTGTGTTCGGCTGTGTATGTACACATGCACAGGTGTAGGAAATGGTCTCCGTAGCTGTGGAGTAATTGAATGCTCTATGTTCTATAGATCACCTGCTGTAATTGGAGGAGGAAATAATAATACACCTCATTAAATTGTCTGCAAATTCACTCAAGTGACAAAGTTCACCGTGGCTTCATTCCTGTCACACTAATTGACATGATAGAGAATAGCATTAAGATGCCCTAGTCTGTCTACTCTTGATAGATTGTTCTACTTGATTGAACCCTTTTCTCTTCCTATAAATCCTGGGAAAATTCCTTGATCTTTACTCCTAGGTCATTACTATCTACTTACCTTCTCCCCACAGTGGGATATTGTTAATGCTACCAGTTCTAAACAGAAAGATACCTCCAGTGGTTCATCAGGGCGCAACAGTTGCCTTGGAAACAGCAGATCTTGTAGCCGAGCTCCCCTGGCAGGGTTAAGCTGCCAGCCAGGATACAGAAAGGTGGGAGCTAGCTAAGGCTGCCCCTTCAAGAGTCTAATCCTCAAAATTTTCAGGTAAAAGAAAGAGAGAGCAGTGAATGAAGCCGTCTCAGATCTTCTCTTCCTGATTAGATTGGCACAGCAGTGTCCTGAACACGTGCTTTCCACTGGCATGTACTCACTAGAACCAGCTCAGATAAAATAACCTCTGCCCTGAATCTTCTCCCACGTCTGGATCTTAAACAATTCCCGCCCTTCCACTAATGCCACATTCTGGAACTCATTACCTCTCCCCATGTTGCCTAGTTCCAGAAGAGGTGATGACCCTCAAGCCCGTGGCTGCTTCTAGAACTGATCATGAGCCCTGAGATGTTAAGATGTGGGTGTCTCCCCCCTTCTGATTCCTATCTCTGGCTGGAAGTTCTGAAATACTACGAGAGAGGCTGTTTACAGTATTTTTACCCATATCTGGAGATAGAATGGCCAGAAACCTTATGTAAGCCTTTGCTCTTGCGTGATTTCTAGCCCAAATTTGCAGACTCGGACATTCATAGTGCTTGAATTAGCAACCAAACCTTCTCTCCAGACTTGATGTCTGAATCTCGTAGGCTGAGGGTTTCTAATACCACACCCCTGGTGGGTTGTTGTCCGTGGGAATTGAGCGCAGGGCTGCTTAGCTTCAATTACCTGAGCTAAAAAGTACAGTATTTGCTAGCCAAAGCTCATCAACATCTGTCTGTGGCCCAGATGCTGCTAGAGGGAGACCGAGTGCTACACTGAGTGTAGGGTTGCCAACTTTCCAATTTCTCAAAACCAGACGCTACGGCTATGGTCAAAATTTTCTGTACCAAATACTTAGCCACATGTGCACTGTCCAACAGGGCCAGCGCTCAGAAGTCAAAGGGGCCTTGGGCTGGTTGGGGAGGCGATAGTAGAATTGTGGTAACCGGACTTTGAGTCTCCAGTCAATACTTCTGACTGGAGACTGTGCAGCTCCCCCGAAACCTGGACTTTCCAGTCAAAAACTGGATGCCTGGCAACCCTGAGTGGCATGTTGCTTACAAGCTCTAACTGGGGCACTAGCTGCAGCAGCAATATATAAATTATAAAAAGCTAGAGACTGAAACACAGCTGTGTCTTGTGTTTGAAAGCTAAAGAAGAACCGTTCTTGCCACTGAAGTGACCCTCTTTGCAACATGCAGGGCACCTTGGGGGAAAATATTTTTCATAAGTGCTTCAGGTATTTAGGAGCACAATGAAAGTCAATGGGACTTGTGTGCCTGAATTCCTTGAACGTCTCTTAAAAACCTCCTCCTGAAGTACGCATGACCCGAAACACATCAACTTACAGTGCTGGAAGCCTAGGGGTTAGAATGAACATATTGTGTGGGTCAGGGATGCAGGCTCTTTGGAAGAGGAGGAGATGGTGCCAACCCACAGTTTGACTATCGCAGTCCTCAGCTGACAAGTCAAGATTTGCCAGTTTTTGAACCAAACCCCTCTCTGAATTAGAGTAGCAGGGAAACCATCTAGATGGACTCTTCTCTTGCTCTGCCTTGTTGCCTGAAGAGGACTCAACAATGAGACTTCCTCTGAAGTTTAATATTATCTTACCCCAAGTGCACTTTTCACCCATGTTCTACTGCTTCACTAACCCCACTCTCAACGTCTGCTCCGTTGGCTCTTAGAAGCTGATTAACAGGACACCTCTGTTTAGACAGGAAGTGAAGAATAATCCAACTGAAACAAAAGGATGCATTGGGAGAGCATGTGTGCGCGCTCTCAGACGCCAATGCTCTTAGTGTCACTAAATGATTAGTGGGCTTTATTGGATTTAGGAAAGATTCATTTCCAAATGGGTGTCTTCTGGGTAGCACTGGCTGATGCTTGCTCGTTGCATCAGAAAGTGAGGTTCTCTGCCCAAAGTTGCACTAGAGCAAGGCTGGTGAGGGAGGGGAAGTGCCCAGGACCCGGCTGGGAAGGGTTTTAGTTCCTGTCCAAGGGAACAACTAGTCTTCCTTTCTTTAAAGAAAAATAAGCTAATTTTAAATGACCTTCATCCCCCCCCGACCCTTCTCCCCCCTCGCCCTCCCCGATGACAGAAATGTGTGATTATGAAGTCCCAGAGAACCTTTTAAGCTGCAGGGAAGTCAAGGGAACAGGAATGGATGGGATAATGGGGGAAGGGGTGGGACCCACATTTTAAAACACAAGCTGCAGAAAATATCCTCAGCCACTATCACGTTCACTGACCCGATCGGCAGTCTGAATGCCTGGGTGTGAAAGAGACCGAGAAGAGCCCTTAGCCCCTGCTGCATGTCATCCATCCCTCTATCCTCACTCCTGCTTGACGTTGCAGGCCCGGCATGGAGGCTTTTACCTGTGACTTAATTCAGGCTAGTCCCTCCCCCCCCCCCACCAAAAAATCATTGTGGCCCCACCAGCACCCTGTGCAGCTGTACCACTTTGTAGCACCCGTAGATGTTACACAAGCCCACACCAGCCTGAAGCATGGATACGTATCCTCCGTGCCCAAACTTTTGGCCTCCTGCCCAAGCTCTGAAGTCCTAATTCGGTGCAGGGACAAGAGGGGGGATGCTGGTGGCCAGGGTCTTTCTGATCCCCTCTTTCTGCAGTGGAGAACTCAGGTTCACTGTTCCATACAAACAGCCTCTGCTTTACAGCCCTGTCGGTTTTGAAATTGCTGGATGAGGCTTTCTCTATTCCTCCACCAGAACGGACACATTCCTGGACATGTTCTTTGGATTCCCCCCTTCCCACACACCCCACTCCACCCTCATCCCTTTTCCAGCACAGCCAGTGCCTGCGTTTCTTGCAAAATGATCACCAGCTGATAAACACACAAAACCAGCCCCACGCTGTTGCCTTAGAAGCCGGTGGATGGCTTGCAGGTGCCCCAGGAGGTTTTACCAGTGCCATACTCCTCTTTTCCAGGGAATATCTCCCAGGGGTCACTGAAAGTTAGCTTGGCTTAGAAATGGTTCCCTGTAATCCAGGTAATTCTCCCCCCACCCAGAATCACGGCGCAGAGAAGCAGAGAGGGACCACCTACCTTGGGCTGGATGACACGTGTGTTGATGTGTGTGTGCGTAGCGTGTATGCAGGGGAGATCCTAGAACCCTCGATGCTGCAACAACCTTCCTCTCTCCTGCCCGCCCTCCTCCTTCAGGCGAGTTCCTGCTTTGTGCGGCTGCTTGCCTGTGTGTGCCCAAAGCCACTGCAGCATCTCTGCATAAGGATGTGCTCCTCCCTCCCCGCCCTCCCCTGCTTGCTCACGCCCGCTCAGCCAACACTCTGGGTCCCTGGAGAGTGGTCTCTCCCTTGCTCTCTGTCTTTACCTCATTTGCCTTGGTCCAAGGACCAGTCAGAGAGGGAGGGCGCCTTGCAGCCTCATACATAATTCATGATCTGCCTCAGCCTGAGCTGCCGCTGCTCTCATCAGCCTGGATGAGAAAACCCCTGCCCTGTATTGATTGTCTCCGGCTCCTCACCCATCTGTAGGGCAGAGGGTTAGAATTCCAGGATTACATCCTCGTGGGTGTGAACTGGAAGTGAAGATCTCCATGTCCCGGGCTGGGATGTGAAGGGGAATTTGCCAGGGGAGGCAAATGTATCACAAAATGAATGACTGGATAATAGACCCAATGGGACCCACTTACATTGAGATCTTGAGGAACCCCACTGAGCAGGGCACAGAATTCTGCAAGCGACATGCTGCTGGGGTAGTGTGGGGGGGGGGGGACTCTTCTTGCAGCCAAGTTTACTTGGAGATGGGGAGGAAGAGAACTTACTTTAGGTCTCAGGCCCATCTCTTAAAATACTTTTGGGGTAGCTAATCGAACAGCTCTCGAATCAGACTGTGCACATTTCTGGATTGGGAGGGGGAGACCAGGGAAGACTGCAGAGACCACCCCTCACTTTTTATCCTTTCCATCTAGCCCTCCCTGGCTCTGGCATAGGATCATTTTATTATAAAGAGACCAGGTTTAGGTCTGTCCATTCATTAATGGCCTGCCCTTACAGAAGAGTAATTAATGCATTAGTGTGTCTGTATTGATTGGCAGGGCTCCAGAAGTCCGGCATCCTCCAGCCACGTGGGAGTGGGAAGGAAGAAAGTTGTTTTGCAACTTAATGGGTCCTCTTGCAAAGGGAAAAACAAGATGTTACAAAACAAGAGTACCTTTGTATTCCCCTCATTTCTCTGTCCTGCCAATTGCCAGAGTTTGACTGGCTGAACTCCTGCAAGAGTAAATTCCACAGGTTAACTACATGCTTTCAGATGAGATGTAAACCCAGGTTTGTCTGTACTGTTTTGCCCATCTTTGTAGTATCTGAGCACTAAGGGTAGTATTGAAAATCCCCTGGCACTTTTTGCAGTACATAGTGGTGTTAACCTAGTGTCCCTACCAAATATCAACATAAGTATCTACATTCTGTCTCCTTAAATTCTCCATCCAGATTCAAAATGGATACGAGATTCCTTTTCACTTCTTGCTCTAAACTGTTGTGCTGGGTTGCTGTGTGCTGTTAAGCATCTGCTTTGTTTCACCCCAGATATGGCTGCGTTTCCTTGCTGAGTCAGTATGCAGTAGAATCTGAGTTACAACTGCCCGGTCAACCACACACCTCATTTGGAACTGGGAGTACACAATCAGGCCCCAGCCCCCAAAAGGCAAATACAGTACAGTACTGTCTTAAACATACACTATACAAAAAGAGAAACTTAATTTTTTTGGATAAGTTAAGGAAACTGTTTTTGTTTAAATTAAGATGGTTAAAAGCATATTTCGTCTGCATAGTGAAGTTTCAAGCTGTATTAAGTCACTGTTCAGTTGTAAAGTTTTGAACAAACCACCAGAATGTTTTGTTCAGCATTAAGAATAATGTCCATAAGGTGTTTGTAACAGTGCAGTTACATAAAGCGAGGTTACCTTTTGTAACCATAAAGGTATTTGTAACAGTGAGGTTCTCCTGCAATTGGTCTGTCAGCTTCTGGATGAGCTTTTTGGACCCTTCAGGCTGACCGGAGCTGTCTATTGCTGGCACTTGTATACTGTGACGAGCAGCTTCACAGAAATAAGAGACCGATGTACATTGTCACTGTTACCACTCCCACACAGAAGTGCAGTTCCCTTCCATGGCGAGAGGGAAGGGTGATGAATCTGGATTTGAAGGAAATTTCTGCACACATACAGTGCCAATGATTTTGGCAGCGAGTGGATTCCATATAGCAGTCCCTGGTGCTTTGCACAAATTGCCTCAGTATGAGGGTTGCTCGCTCTCTTGCTTTTAGCCACTGGGGAATCGTTGCTTTGGTGTCAGTAGCAATAATTTATATAAATCTGTGAGTTTACGCAGTGACTTACAGACACAGGATCTGGTTCTCCATTGCCGTGCAGTCATCCTGTGCAAAGTGCATGTGAAATGCTACTAGATCAGAATGGGCACATCATACTGTGCACAGAGACGTGGTAACCTGTGGCCTTTGCCACTCCAAGGGGAGCAAACAGGCTTAGCACAGGATAGAAAGGAGGCCAGCTCTGCTTAGTGATGTCTGTCATTGGGCTTTTATCTGGCCTGGCCCAGCCCAGGTGTGGCATGTTGCCTGCGATTCCGAGGGTTATTGGTACAGCTGAGAGTGCCGGAGGTAGAAGGGGGTTTTGTTCGGCCCATGGCAGGTGAGCAAGCAAAGCTTCTATCAAACGAATGGGATGTTTTGGTGGGTCGGCAATGGGATAGTCTCCTCTAGGACTGTGGGTGGGACAGGACTCCCGAGACCACCTCAGTGTGGTCCATGTGAAATAAGTTTCTTGGGTCTCATTTCAAGTTCTGGCAGACTAGTGGCCCTAATACTAATTATCCCCCTCACCAGAGAGGCCGAAGCCTTGAAAGGGCCATGGAGATGGAGATTGCTCTAGGTCAAGCCTGAAGCACAATGGCTGGGCAGCGTTAGAGAAGCCAATGCTGCTGTCTGAGTTGCTTGTTCTGGGGATGGAACAGATGGAGAGAACAGGAGAAACCATTTTTGTGGGAAGCAAAGATTAGAAGCAGCTTACCAAGCATAGGCAGACTCTGCCTGTCCGTCTAGCTTCCTATATTGAGCCCATCCCTGTGCTATCTGGGCACCTTCCTTTGCAGGGCAGCATGTCTCTTTAAGACGGGAGTACCTACAGAGCAAGTAACCAGTTGTATCACTGGTTGTGTCCAGTCTAAGTGGACCCTGCCATAGTGCGGGAATAATGCTAGGAAAAACACACCTACAGAGCAGGTAAAGTTAGTGGCACTGAAGGCCTTGCAGAAGGAATTTCAAGCAGAGTGTGTTTGCCCAGGTTGTAATTTGTCCTGGAGCCAGAATACAGAAGACGTCTAATTGTTTACCACTGTTATCACAGCTAAAAACCAACCCACTTCCTCCCCACAAATCTCACTGATATGAGTGCTGCCCAAGGGTTTTCCCTACATGCTGCAAAGGGCCTGGTTTTCTTAGCAAGTTTTGGTTGGTGTGCAGGTGACAATCTGTCAGTACTGTCAAATCAGCTGGGGGGTTCAGGTGGTTGTCATCTGACGCTGTCTCACTACGGGGTGGAGATCCAAGGATGGCTCTTGGTTCGAGTGATGGGAAATGGACGTAGGCCTCTGTTCCACCGAATGGGGTAATTTAAGACAGTCTGCCGACATTGATCCAGACTCCCAGGAGGGTAAGCAGAGGTCAGAGAAGAAATGGGTCTGGTTATCCTGCCATAAAGAGTGACTGTGGCTAATGCGTACACATCTCTCTCTCAGTATTGATTGCAAAGACGAGGATGGTTCCATTTTCAGTCATCTCTGGCTAATGAATATTTCGTGTTTCCTTTATAAATGATGGAGGCGGCTGGAGAAGGTGGGCCGAGTGTTTCTTACTGATCTGCTGCCTCGGATCATCTGATATTTTGGAGGATCCAGGGAGTTCTCCTCAAAAGGGGGTGACGTATAGGCACTCCCACATGGCCCCCACCCCTGTAGAATCTAGATATTAATGACTTTATCCTCCATTATCCTTCCCTGTAAGGTACACTCTAGATGAGGGATCTGTTTGCTTCTGCCTTGTCCTGAAACGTTGCCGATAGGCTGTTACCAGTCTTGAAGGGACCAGTGGTCTGATCTGGAATGTGGTAAATCTGAGCTTCTGAGTGGTTTTCCCTCCAGGGAGTGAACTCAGTCCACCCGCAGCTGCCTCTCACCAGTGACCCACGTCCTCACGGTTGGGGGTTCAAAACACCCTTGAGGAGAGCAGTGGTGCTGGTGGCCAGGGGAGAAGGTCCACATTGTCGTGAGCAGGTCTGAATGCAAAGGAAGTGAGAGAAGCCCTGGCTTCATCTGCAGTTGTCTCTTCCACCCGTCTACACAGCTCAACAGAAGCCGCAGCGAGTCTGAGCTTGAGTCAGGTGCTTCAGGCTCACGGGACTCTCACTACAGGCCTACAAATAGCGGTGTAGACGTTTGGGCTTGGGCTGGAACCTAGACTGAGACCCTCCCCTCCCCAATCTGGGGTCTCAGCCTGGGCTCCAGCCTGAGTGGGGATGTCTACCCTGTCACTGTTAGCTCCGTAGTGCGAGCCAGAGTCATTTGACTCAGGTTCCGAGACTTGCTCTCGCAGGGTTTTTTGGGTTTTTTTTTTGGCAGTGTAGACGTACCTTCAGAGTCCAGGTCCCCTCAAATGTGACATTGATTTGTAGCACCGGCAGGACCAGCTCACCCCACCTGGCGTGGGGGAAGAGGGTCATTCAGAGGTCCAGTGGGTGCAGCCCACCCTGTCAGGAACACCCCACATGGGCCTGGCTTTGAGGTGTTGCCAGTGCCCCAGTTCTCATGTGGGGATGCTGCCGTACTGGAGCAGATGGTGGGGGGAGTGCAGGCCAGGTTGTGTTTTCTGAGCTGCGGTAAGGAGCATCACTAAGCACCCTGCCCTTATGCCCTGCCAGGGGCCGCAGCAGACCCAGCGAAATAAGCGATCGAATAACTAAACGAACATGGAGAGGGGCATTTTAAATAGGGTCTTACCAAAGCTGCTGCTCCCAGATTTTGATAGACACCCTTCCAGGCCACTTTAAACACTGCCTGACAGATGGTGCAAAGTGGTGCTTGTGGGGTTTTTTGGGGTTGCACGGGATTGTATCCCGTTGCCACTCTGGCAGTCCAGGGCTGAGAACCCCCGATTCCTTTCCCTGCCCCCTCCACAAATCCAAAGGGGTTTGGGCATCTGGGCTGATCAGTCAATCCAGTCCAGCTAAGTTTCCACAGCCCTGGGCTATGAGGGCACCTACTGCAAGTATTTTAGATACTGGATTGTGCAGAGCGAAGGGAAGAGTTCAGGTGTTTGCGGGGAGAGCACCCACTGCAACCGTAGAGGGAATTGGAGGCTCTAATGCTTTCATCCTATTAGGGAGATTTGGAGCAATTACAACTTCATTAGCCAAATAGGCTCTTCTGTTCATGGAGTTCTCCACCTCCCCCCGCTTCAAGGCTTTGCACTGGGGATCTGCTGCTAAGAGCACTGCAGAGCGCCAGGGAGGCAAGGCAGGAGCGGATGAAAAACACCGTGTCAGCCAACAGGCAGACAAGGCGTCGCTCGCCCCCTCATCTACCAGGCCTGGACCCAGAGACTGGTGTGTGCGAAGAGGAGGGAGCCAGTTTAAACCCTGACTCTCTTGTTTTTCCCATATGTTTGCTGATATGCCTGAGTTTCCTCCTCCTTGTTAGTCCTGATACTTGGAGGGGGGCACAGTGTAAATTGGGGGGACACATGACTGCCCCACATGTCAACCTCTGGGAGGAACTTCCAGCCCCACCTCCCTGGGCCTGGGCAGCCAATCCCACTGGCTCCTGGAGAGCTGGGGGAGCATGTGCCTCTGAGCCCCTCACCCTATGGGGACTCACAGCACCAGTGTCTCCCCAGAGCATGTGGACAACTCAGTAGGCAATGCCCCTACCTCTGGCCGAGCAGAGGCCAGAAAACTTGTTCCCGGCACCTTCCCCAGCAACCCCTAGCCCTGCACCCAGCCTGTGGGCTGCTGCACTCTCCCACCAGAGTTAGCTGTGGGGAGTGGAGGGCTCTGTCCTTCTGCTGTGCCTCCAGGGGGGACACATTTGGCCTGACCTTTTACCATGTGTGCCCTTTATCTGAGCTTCAACGGATGGATGACAAGTACCGACTCCGTGGTGCTACTGAAGGAATTGCTGTTTTTTGCCCCTATGTTCCTGTGTATAAGAAACACACAGCAGGCTGGTGCTCAGATGAGAGTCCTGCACTGGTAGAGAAGAGCACATGGCATCTGGACTGTGGGGTATCGCCCAGCTCTGCCACGCCCCTGCTGTATGACGGGGAGTGAGTCCCGTCCTGTCTCTGCACCTGAGTGTGTCCCCTGTAAAAGGAGGATAATGATGCTCCCATTTCCCAGAGGTACTGTGAGGCTTTGGTGACTAAGGTAGTTGTGAGGTGCTTCAGGAGTGTCGGATGGAATGTAACATAGCCGTGCAAATTATTTGAAAATGCCCTTCCCCATTATTGCTGGGCTTCTCAGCTGGTTGGCAGGCAAGCGCCATACGAAACGTTCAGCCAGTGGAAAGGCCTATTTCACACCAAACGATTAAAAGAATCAGAGGCTGTCTGGTGCCCTCTCGTACAGGGATGGTATTGCGAGAGACAGCTAGTTTCAGTTATTTTATATCTTGCCCTGTTTCCCCCTTGCAGGGGGATGGAAACAAATCTCAGGGTTAGCTTCAGTTTTGAACAATGTTTTTATTATACGTTTAGTGTTCTCTTTACAAAAAATCAGTTTTTTACAGTGATTCTTAACCCCCGCCCCCAAAAGATAACTGAATATTTTGGCCTTTTTCATTGCTCATGCAGTTTGTTTATAAGTTCATATATTAAACATTTCTCTATAGTCCATAAATCGCCTTGCTGTAACCTTTCTTTACAGCCTCAGATATGCATTTATCACTGGGGGGAAAGTAGATTAACACAAAATAACTGTGTTTTCTTTTTTAAAAAAGCAAATAAATACATGGAATGTATTAGAATGACCAGGAGGTCCTAGACAGAGATGGGGTTTAAATATTTACAAATGCAAAACAAAACAAAAAACTGAAAACCAAAGTCATCCAATGTTTTCTTTCCAAGACAAGCTGTGGAAATGAACGTTTAAAACTCTTGTTGTGCAAAGGAAGAAATCTGTTTTGCAAATTCGACAAGGGTTGGACTGCAATTGACATCAAAATCTGCGAACGATGCCCACTTGAAAAGAACACGCGGAGAGATGGGCATTGCTGGGCAAAGGGAAAGCCACTGATATAGTGGAGTTTTTACGACTTGGAAAAGCATTTTTATTTAAAATGGGTTGTAGTACACGAAACAAAACATGTTTTTCATTTTTACAAGGTTTTATTTTTTTATTGCTTCACTGAAATCTTTTGCTGCTATTACAGGATTAACCGGGTACAATGCATGTTGTTACAGGTGGCGATCACTGCTGTGCCGGGACATGTCCTTCACATCTGGCTACATTCCAGGAAATGAATTCAGTGCCTCAGAATATTTCCTGGGTCAGGACAGCTGCTAGCGTGGATGGGAAAAGGCCACGATGGGTCGACTGAGTGCTGCTGGTCAGGTAAAGCATGTAACAAGAGACAAAATCCTAATGAAGGTCAATAATGCTTCCCCCACCTTCTTATCTGACCCAGTCCCCCCAGAATATCTACAACAGGATGTCTCTGACAAGTAATGGGTTGCATCTTCTTTAGTTGGTTAAACACAATTCATAATAGGCCGATCAATCTCTGGGGTCAGAAATTTAGCAGAACAGTTGACCCCCGGGTTATGTTTTGCAGGGTGGAAATACGGGAAGGGGGATGTATGTGGGTATGAGAAGTGGGATGACCTAGGTAGTTTCCAGGCAATTTAGACTTCAATAGCATTTCTGAAAGCAGGATTTCAAGAGTATGAACTGTTATTCCATAACACAATCGATCCAACTTTCATATTTACTGTCTCTAAGGAAAATAAGGAGCAGCCTTAATATCATGCATATGTTCCCCCTGTTTCTCTCACAGCAGCATGCATAAATGATGTGTTTAGGATCTGCTGGAGAAGGAACAGCAGCTTGCTCTCATAAGGCCACGTTTCAAACAGCTACAGAGCTTTTCCCTGGCGCTGGGCACAGTGGAGCCCTAGCAATGGAGTGTACAGCTAAGCTTTCCCAAAGTATATATATGGTTTTAGTTTGCTATGTTACAGAAGTGGGTCCAGACTTGCTAAGTTTGGATCCAGATCTGGTCGTTCCCCAGGCTTCTGAGAGTGATCAGATCTGAGATTTTTGGTTCAGGCCCTTCTCTAGTTCCACCAATTACAAATTTTAATGAGAGAGCTGCCACTTTAACCGTGCAGGACGCAACTTGAGTGACAGGGCAGTTGAAAGTGCTGCCTGCGTCTGGATATAGAACCAGATTGTTAGGGGAAATGCTGCCTTCACCAGCAGAGGGTATGCTTAGAGGAGTGGACAGTGCAATGCGAGTTCACAGGTATGTTCTTTCTATGCCCTTTTGGCATCATACGTGGGATGGCTCAGTTGGTCCGACACACCACATGGTGGGGTGCGTGGTTGACCTTCAGAATGGGAGCAGTGTGCACGCAGCATACGCCCTGGGCAACTGACAGTGCCCTTTAACTGATGGTCTCTGCCTGCTTGAGGCCATGGTGCACAGACCAGCCCGGCGACTTGAATGAATCCCCTATGAGGGCAAGAGAGAGAGAATCTAAATCATTTGCATTGCACAGATCATTTTGGGCAGCCAGGTATTACAGGTGAAGGAGACCTATTATGTCATCCAGTGCATCTCGGGGGAGAAAGAGCATGACTGTTTCCTGCAGTATGTCTCCTGCAGTACAGCTTCATAGGTCGTCTTAATGGCTTATAATCTACCCAACTAAAAACATATTTGATGCAGACATTGTGTGTTAAAAGCTCTAGGCCACTGTGATGATTTTATAGTAAGATCTGGTAGAAGTTATGTGCATGTATTAACTTAGCCACCAAAATTCTAATTAGCCTTCAGTCAGATGGCTTTGCAAGCCGTGAGTTAGCTATGAATACACAATGGCTACAGGGAAACACCTAATAAACTTTTATGGAAAAGACCTCTGGACTATAATAGGAAATGTTATGCTCTGTGTAGGTTTGTGAATCTCCCTATAGATTTAACAAAGAATTATATGTGCCTGCTGCAAAACTCTAGAGCAGTTGTCCTCAACCAGGGGGCTGCAGGCAGGTTTCAGGTGGTCCGCCAAGCATGGCGAGTGTTAGATTTTCTGGGGTCCAGGGCATAAAGCTGAAGCCCCGCTGCACAGGACTGTAGCCAGGGACTCTGAGCCCCACCGCCTGCGGCTAAAGCCCAAGCCTGAGCAACTAGCTTTGTGGTCACCCCTGTGGTGTGGGGCCTTAACGCCGGACCTGGCTTTTATATGCAGAAAAAGTTGCGGCACTGGGTTGTGGTGTTTTGATAGCGTGCTGGGAGGGGCCTCAGAAAGAAAAAAGTTGAGAATCCTTGTTTTAGAGGCTGCTTAAAAAAAACCAAACCCCGTACGAATGTTATACTACATCTTACAGCTTTTTAATTTCCAGAGATCCCTATTCCATTTCTATAGCCCCTTATTTTCATCCTTAGTAAATTGTACAGGACTTCTTCATAAAGGATGTGTGCTCTGTGCTTGGCTTTCTTTTTTAGATTCCGGTCAATTTCTGGTGTAACATTGACTTCAGTGGAGTTAAACCCAGGATACAGTTTGTGCATTTCATTCTACATCTTTTTTTCTTTTGTCAATACTCAAGGAGCAAGCACCACAGTGTCAGGGGTCTGTAGGCCGAGGTGTAAGGAACCTGACTCATCTGGTCTTTTGGAGGTCACCATCTCTAGTCTGTGCTGATCTAGGAATGTTATGGTGGCTTTAGTGAGTGATATGTGAAATAGCCACAAAGCGAAGCAGTTCTTTCCTTTTCCAAACAGATGTGATGTAGGTGGCACAGTAAAGTGATTCACAGGGACAGAACATAGTGGGTGTGAATCACAGGTCAAGCTGCTCTCATAACACCCTTGCAACTCCATAGGGGTGCAGGTGTAATACAGTGGACAATTGTGTCTCATTCCTCTCTAGTGGCTGGTTCAGAGGAAGGATAAGAACTTCCTACTGCTACCCGCCAATGGAGACACTCCTTTAGATCAAATGACAGAGGCCTGTGCTTTTGGTGGTTTCTAGGTACTTTCCCTGTGATGATCCTGGGTGGGTGGAGAGGCTGTTACGCTGGTGATTTGGCCTGCGTGTACAGCATCGCTTTTAATGATGATCCCAGACGTGTACACCACACACCCTCTTAACTCAGCACTATTTGAAATTTGGCTTAGTGTGCTATAAACTGTTCAGAAGTGGCTGCTTTCTTCCCTGGAAGTGAGTGGTTTAGCGTCTCTCCTTGCTATGGAACAATGCCACCTGAGTCCATTAGAATTAAGCCTCTGGGTATAATGCGTTTACATTGACAGTAATAGATGGTTATGATTTTTTCCCCTCTAAAGGCAAAAGTGAACTACCATGGCAGGTGATTTCCTTTGTGGCTTAGACCATGTTTGTAGGAGTAACCCTATGCATAGTAGGCAACTTTGGCAGTCCTTTATCAGCAGTCTGTGACCCATCCTGATTCACATGGTACAGCCAGCTTTTTTGCCACAGCTAAACTCTCCCTCCTGTTTCTTTGCTTGATTTGAGTGAGTGTGTTGCACAGGAGTGGACCTAGTTTGGGTTTCTTTCTTAGAAATGCAAAATAGTTGAGCTGTTAAATATCTTGGCAGCTTTAGAGAATGTGGCAAACGTGTCTAAACTATCCCTTTTAGTAGAAACACCTTTGTTAGCAAGATGCCTTTGTAGCAAAGTAGCTTGAAAGCTAAAACAATTGTATGAATCCTACTGCATTTAGTCCATTATGTCCAACAGAACCATCATCTTCAGTAAAAAACAAAAACCCTGCCTAACGTTGTATAATTGTGAAACTGTCTGAAGTCATCTGATCTCTCTCAGCAAAGGTACCTTTGGTTTCAGAAGTGCACGAGATGGGGAAAAGACACACGGCATTTGCCACTAAGTATGGTCTATTATAAAACTCTATTTTCTACAATGATCCATGCTTTCTCAGCTCGAAGGGTTGTATGGGCATTCTTATTCCTGGTGGACTGACAGATTAGAGACCATCACGTCAGGGGCTTAAGCTGTGGGTGAATATTCTTAGTTTATTAAACTTCAGGGGAAGTTTGAAGCTGTATAAGGCATATGGAAGGGCATTGTAATGACAGAACTTCCTATAAAGACATGTTGTTACAGCGTATTAGCAGGTTAGCTGAACTGAGTTGTGTTGATATGTAAATAACAAAACGAGTGAGTGTTCCACATGCAGCCTTAAGCACATGGAAATTTCTCCTGTGGGGTGACTGATCGAAGGGGAAAAGGCCGCTGCACCAGGCTAAGAGGAGATTTTTAACTGAGAACAAATTGAATGACACCTTGTTGATCAGAATAATGTGGAAGGAGATTCCATGTCCTGCGTCTTTGCCATCTACAGGCCTGGGCATCCCTGAAACTTTCAAGGAGCTTAGCCTCAGCTGCAGTGCCGAGTTAAAATAATTTGTTCTTTTGCCCACCCATGTGGTTAGGTGCCATCTTTTCATGATTGGATATATATCAAATCAACCCTTAGTCCCTTTTTCCTATGTTAATGCTGGTCCTTCCTCTTTGTTTCCCACTGATTTATGGGTTCTTCCTTAAAAGTAGTGGGGCTTGGAGGGTTATATTTTTCTCTTACAAAATAAAGAATAAAATAAGTGTCTCCCACATAATTATCCAGTAGCTGAGCAGTTGCTTGGAGTCAGGTGAGCCGCATATGTCTGTCTTTAATCACATCCTAAATTTCTTCCCCAACAGCCATTAAACCCCCCCCACAACTTTGCTAAGTAGCATGGATGCAGGGTATTCTCACCCATTGGTTCCTTGGTGACCGAACCCAGTGTGGATGTTTAGCATTAATAAGCAGTATGACACAAATCCAACTGCACCAATGAAAACCTCATGAGCATAGTCTTCCTCTGAGGTCCGGTGCAATGTTGCTTCACCTTACAGGAAGGGTCTCTGTGGTGCTGACTTGTTTCGGAGGTGTTATGAACGAGGTGCTGGCTGTAAAGACGTCCATCTCAAATACAGTCCCAGAGAACTTCCCATTGCTACAGTAACGTGTTGTTTCTATTCCTGGCTGATTGACCCCGCCTGCTTCATTGTGTGGTTTCATGCTGCTGTTAACTTGGAAAGGCCTTGTACCCCCATTCTTTACCCCAATCCCCCTTTCTCTGATTTGGGACCTTTCTCTAAAAAAAATAACTTCGAAGCCAAAAAAGGAAAAAAATCCAGAAACCTCAGCAGTGTCCATGACTAACCAAAGACAGTGCTGCATTATCTAAAAAAGAAGACATAGGGAGGGGTTGGCGATCCAAGTTCTGAAACCCAGGGTATAGAACCTGTGTGTCCTGCTCTTCCTCTGGACCTTTTGGGTCAGCTCAGATTTCAGCTACAGCTACAACACATTAGCACCCCATGAATCCTTGCCGTTCACTTCTTTGCTAAGGATAGGATGGCATTGATGACCACCTGGACTGTTCTGGTTTAGTTTGATCTTTTTCTTTTTTTTTTTCCATACTGAGGTTCCTTTTGGCGGCGGTGGCGGTTTGACCCCCATCGGCTATGTAAATATTTGTCATTGTGGTTTCATTGTATTTCATTATGCCAGGGAGTAGATAGCATTAACGGGGGATGTGGCTTCTGAACTCTCGTTGCCTTCTGTCTCCTCCTTGTCCTTCTTGACTGTGTACTGGCCGATAAAGGAGCCGTCCTCGTTGAACTGTCCTTCGCCCCCCTCTCCATAATCCACCAGGCTATCGTCGCTTTCCTGCTTTATTGTGCCGTCCAAGGAGGTGTGGCTGCCTGGAGGTTCCTTGTTGTCTTCATCGCTGGGTGGCAGAAGATAGACACACACACAGTAAGAATTGACAGGGTGGCGTTTAAGGGACACTGTTAAAAACTGGGGGCTGGGTTCTCAAATAAAATCCAGTGTGTTTGCTTACAAGATTAAAATGTGCAAACAAATCAGGCCGCTGTGACTGCAAATGGCTAGTCATGATTTCCCTGCTATGCAAATACAGCTGCCGTAATTGCCGGCATATATTAGGCACACAGCTGCATGTGCAGTTTGCACACTTGACTTTTTTGAAAACCCAGCCTCATTTTTATTTTATTTTTGTTAAGGAAAACAAATGTCCTTACCTAGTTTATAGATAATCCTTTGATCAATCTGGAAGAACGTTACAATTTTTTTCCTTTTAATTGTTTATCCTATCTACTTCTTGCATTTCAGTCATCCTGGACAGTAAAATAGTTGGTTCCACTTTTGTGTCTAGTGCATTTCACTTTCAGATTCTCTTGCACAGACATAATCTGTCGTTTAGAGAGCCACACCCACATGTAATTGGGGGTTGTTTCTTTTCAAAGTACTGCATGGGGGGAGTATGTGGAGGATGCCAAAATCTGTGCATCTCTCAAGTACCTGTGGAAATTTACCTCTCTGAGTTTATTTCCAATAATTTCATCTCCTCTGTTTGAGGCTAATCTGTTTGAGTCATCATCCTTAACATTTCTACATTTTACACTATGAAACTATATTGTTTTCTACCAGAAAGATGAATCAAGCCCATAGAAAACACTTTTAAGAGCCATATCTCTCAAAAATCAGGAAAAAAGTTGCATTTCCCCCATATAGTAATGACATGTGTCTCATACACATGGATAATATGTGAGTGGACTACAGTATACGAAAGAGGTGTCTTTCATATCAGTTGATAATGTGTCCATATGTGATCTCATATGTCCAGTAGAGATGCTACCTGTATTGAAATTCTGTATGTCAAATTTAATTTTTCTCTTAGTGAGTCTTTTGAATTGAGGATTCAAACTTAGAGCTGTCTGCTTCAAAATTTGCTACACAATAAACAACACTTTTTCTTGGCCTCTTTGGCCTACAAAAGTGATCTCTAGCTAAAATTTAGGGGGGAAATTGGAATGGTCCAAATTTGCTTTTGCTGAGTCATCAATCTAAAAAATGATCCAGTGTTTAAAAGAAAAATGAGGAATTTTTGGTAACTTTCCTACATTTAGTCAGTACCTCATTGAAAGCAGCATTTATGCTATGCTTAGGATATTGTGCTCTCCATGGAAACAACACACCTTTTTTAAAGCTCAAAGACCTCATGGCTCTTTTGTAATGTTCTACAGCCATCAAAGCAGCAACTGAGCGATAAATGGTTGCTCTGCAGGTAAAGCACTGGGCAAAGCTTGGGTCACAACGCAACTCATTTCAGTACAGAGATGGGAAATAAACCATTGAGGGCTACTTTTACTTTTGCTTCCGATCCCTGCCCCTGACAATTTAGATTCAGGCTGTAGCATTTGTCAATCAACTTCTTCCCTCAGAGCTGTGCATCCTGTGAAGACATTGGTAGCTGTCATTTGGCCCGTTAAGTTTAGTGCTGCTTAGCAGTGGGAATGACATATTAGGTCATTTAATCTATCCCATGCCATTTAAGTGATAGTTTCAGCGCCCCATAATATAGGAGGGATTCAGTGTCCCACAGAGCATTTTGCAGCTCTCTATCATATTACCTTGTAATAGCACTTTGTAAATCCAGTAGCACAATGAAAGCAATGCTTGTGGCCTTTTGTTAACTTGGCATCATGCTAAGAGTTAACATGGTAGCTTTACATTACAAGCAGCGTCTTTGTTAAGAATTTAAATCTGCAAGCAGTGCTGCCCTTTAGAAAGCCCCCAAAACACAAGCAGAGAGTGGCAAAAACTGGAACAGTTGACCTGAAATCTCCTTTCCCAAGGTTTGGGGTGGGGTCAGATAAATCTGGATGAAAATTTTCCTCAGATGGTCTTTGTGGGGCCAGATGCCAGGGCAAGGAAGTTTTCCAAACCCACCCACCGGCTTTGCCTCTCTCTTAGTTCTATTGTGTCCTGTTAGTACATTAGGAAGGTGATGTGAAGAGTCGTCATCCCGTTGATGCAACTTAATCCCGTTAAAATGGCCTTTTATGGTTTTGGATGTGTGGATTAGGAAATAAGAGCACCCAGTTCAGCACTGTTTAGAAAGCATGGTCTAGAGTGACGTGGGTCAGAGAGAGAGAGGTGGGATTTCTAGGATCCTGTTCAATATGTAGAACTGACTGATCGTTTAGGCCTAATATCTTTTTGCTGGTGGTTTTGTTGTCTTCACTCCCTCAGCTCCTCCTCACAGTGCACAGACTGAGTGCCTCTTGTGGTCAGTACATCAGAGGTGCATCATGCAAGCAGCTGACCTGAGGATTCTTAATTCATCTCCCTCAGAACCTGATCCCGCAACCCTTGCCCACGTGAGTCGTCCTTAATTGTGCAATTGGTCCCACGGAAGCTAGTTGGATTTCTTGCATGAATAAGGATTAGTCACGTAAGTGCAGGTTACAGATTGGGCCCTTAGATCTAACTGGTTCTGATTGGTGCTCCCAACTCATTGAATGTTTTTCGGGAGGAATGCAACTTGCTGGACATGACGTGCCCGAAATATCAGTGTGAGGGAGATGACTGTTGTTTAATAGGTTAGGTGGAGGGGCAAAGGGTAAGGTGTATTTCAGCTATGAAAGAAACAAATGGCTTGAAAGAAAAAGCTTAATGTGCCGGACTTCTGGCAGCACATGGTCCTACCTTTCAAGAGACCTTCATGGTCCATGTGGATAGACAAGGTGGAAAGGAGAAGAAAGAATGGGAATAAAACAGAGAGAAGCAGAAAGAGCCAGATCAGAGAGAGATATGATGAGGTATGCATTTAAAGGGGCAGGTGCTGAAACACCACTGTGTTCCTTGAGGGGCCAGTTGCCTCATTGTACCAAATGGAATTGGTGTTCCATTCCTAGCTGGCTGAACCTCACTAGCTCCCCCTCAAAAGTTAATACCCCATAAAAGAGAGTATCAGAAGGTCAGAAAACAGGTTATTTACAGATGTGCTACTTGATGTGCCTGTCCTGGGGGCCAACTGGATGGCCTGCAGTCACTGTTGTCAGTGGTAGCATCTAGAATAAGCTGGCTGAGGCTTTGCTGAGTGGCTCTCCCATTTTTCCCCCTTTGTCACTTTGGTTTTTCAGCTGAATGTCATGTTGGTGAAAGGTGGTGTAATGACGGCCTTGGAACCTGAAGGTGACCCACACTGGTCCAGGGACCACAGGCTCCTCCCAGAAAGGCCCAGTGGGGCCTCCTCTGCGGATAAGAGGACAGTTCTATCTAAATGGCCCATTCAGTTCTTGGTCTCTGCTGTAGACTGCAGTAGACGGGTTGGCACTACTTGCGATAGCAACACCTTGGGAACTGAAATGAGACCTACTGAACTCATTACACTGAACGGCTGGCAGAGAGCATTGTGTCTTTGTCAGTCAGTCTGAGCTGGAAGTGAATTGGAGCCCTAGAGGTTCCTTTAGCTCTCCAGCCAACTTCCTCCTTCACGGTGCTAAATTGCATTGGAATCATTTGGTAGAACGAGGCATAGGCACTGGCACAGAACGTTGTCCGAAGAGAATGGTCTCACTTTGGAAACAGGCTTCCCGGCTCAGCCTCTGCGCAGGGTGACCATTGTTCTTTCAGTGGAATAGAGAGATGCGACAGTATCTCATAATTACAGGCTGTGGAGATTTGAAAGCAGCATGCACGGGGCCTTACGGATGTGAGGGTATGAGGAGCGCATATCAGACATGCTTATGTGGTGGTGCGGAGGGAAACCACTGAACTCCCGTCAGCTCAAATGATGTCCTCCTTTTAAACTCTATTTGCTACTTTCCTTCAGCCTAACATCACAACCCTTCTGAACCTTAATCAGCCACCCAATCTTCAGGTTCGCCTTCCTCTCTGTCGGCTTAAGAGAGGCCTTGTTTCCCCCACCCTTCTCTGTAACCTTGGGACACTGTGGCCTGATTTTCCAGAAGAGAATCTAGCTAGAAGATGGTATTGTCTTGTCTGGCTCTGCACTGCATGGTTAAGACTATGCTAGAAATGATACTTCCCACACTTCCAAGGTCCCTGTGATTTGAGCACCTCAGAACTGTACACCAACGCTCATCTAAAGCCAGATTCTGATGCTCGTATACTGAGTGGCACCTTCTTCCCCAAGCTGACCTACGCTGAAAAGTTAGGTTGACCCAACTATGTCCCTCGGGTGTGAAAAATCCACATCCCCTGAGCAACAGAGTTAAGCTGACCTAACCCCAGGTGTAGACGGTGCTTGGTCAAAGGAAGATTTCTTCTGTTGACTATCCACTGTTTCTCGGGGAGGAGGACTAGCTACAGTGATGGCAGAGCCCCTCCTGTTGCTGGAATGAGTTTCTACACTGGAGTGCTCCAGCACTCACTCTAGGGTAGAATCTGCCCCAGTTAAACCCCTTGATAGTGCCGAGAGGTAGGTGACTGCTAGGATACACTTTAAGGAGACAGCCCCTTTTAAAAATACCTTCACTGAGGCAGCAAAAAAAATCCCCTAAACAACCGACTATGTTGTTGGGTTTTTATATATCAATTGCATCTAAGTTGTCTGTTGTTTCCCTCCCTCTGCCCACTGCCATTTGATGGCAAGTTCTTCAGAGCAGGGGCTGTCCTTAAGCATTTGGAAAGCACCCAGCATATAGTGGGGGCTACCTCATATTAGCAATAAAGAGACATTTCTGATTCCTTCCCATTGCCCTGACAAATGTCCTGCTGCCTGGATTGGAGTAATTGGAGCCTTACAGAACTGCTCTTTTTGCTGAAGGATGTCATCCAAGCTAAGAGCTGGGTTTTCCTCTTCCATATGTGGGTGGTGATTGGATTTTAAATAGCCACAGTGCCCTATAGTCAATATATACCCCTGCAATGCAGCTAACTTGGGGGTGGAAATAAGGAAAATTTTGGCCTTCTGCTCCAGGACAAATCCCTGCTCTTACACAAAGTGCCATAGGATGCCTGTCCATGCAGAAAAAACAGGAGCTTGAGTTGTTAAGGGAGCGACCTATAAGGGCATGTGCCAGGTCACTGAGCGGCTACTTAGATTAAAGCGACTGAGATCCAACAGTGAGATGTACAGCTATAAATGTTATGGATCATGTCTGCATAGCACAGGGCTCCATGATGAAATTCCCAAAGTCCCTCCCATGTGTACTGGGCCCAGGATGAAACGTTAGGGGCTGCTGGGTCGCTCCTTTGTTGTTCAAGTCCTGGTCAGGGATGTCCTCAGACTTATACACAGTGCATGGAAAATAGGTTACAATTATTAATGTACATTGCAATTAACTTTCGTAAGCTGTTCTGTCAAGGTGAGCTTACCCTTCTCACAATAATTATTTCCCACCAGCAGAACAGCCTCTCAGAGTGAATAAATTCACTCCGGCTGCCTGCAGGCTAATAAACCCTATTGTGATCCACTCCTGATACTTCCCACTGAGCCAACTGGGCTGGCTTCTTAGCACTAGCAAAGGGTGATAGACACAGCCAGTCCCTTCCATGTGATTATTTTATCAGAACCTCCCCAGTGTGTGCTTGATGGATGGCTTGGTGTCAGAGTGCAGGCATGCACCGAGCCGGCTGCTCTTGCAGAATGAACATTCCGCTATTGGGGGCACAGACTGAGGCTACAGCAACAGAAGACAGGCTAGGCAAACTGTGGGTGCAAATTGACGTTCCAATGTCGTGGCATGAGCGCTCTGAATCCACAGCCCAAACATGCAAGGAATTGAGTGTGTAGAGGAGGTGTTTCTATTTGTCTGGCCCTCCAATGTGTTAGCCTTTTTGTTTTTGCTGGGGGTTTATTTGCATCCTGTATCTTTGCATATGCCATGCAGAAAACGAAACAGCTCTGGTCACATGGCATCCTCTGGAGGAAAAACAGCCACTATTGTAACATAATTACTGTAGCTACTTGCTACTGAATGACACAAACATGATTGTCCAGAAGAATCCAATCATTTTGCCTTTTATTCATATAGCTATCTGGGGTGCTACAGTCATCATAGCATCGCAGTTTAAATAAGTCCTTCCCATCTCTGGTATTTGTTTGTTATCAAGTAATGCTGGGAATCTTGTGCAATGGTCCAGGGCTTAATCTAACAACTCATTAAATCAGGGGAAAGATTCCCACTGACTGCAGTAGGCTTTGGATCAAGCCCATATGGAACAGTTCACTGCAGTTACTTAAGTAAAAGAAAATCATAATGTAAAAGCAAGCTACAGACGCTCGATGGGGCAGGCACCCTGTAAATCCCAGTTACTAATACTGTAAAAGGCAATTTGCGAAAACTAGAGAGCTGGCAATTTTACCTCTTTTCTTCCTTTGGTTTCCTCATTGCTTCCAATGTGGAGCTATGAAGACAACACCACATGCAAAAATAGCTATAGAAACTCGCTTAGCCCCTTGTAAAGGTGTTGTAGTGGCTGCATGGAGAAGTGGCTGCTGTTCTTTCAAGGATGCCATTGAGTTTGAGGGGCTGATAGGATGTTGGGTAGGTCACAGCTGTTGGAGCAGTGACTGTTAGGCAGTGAAAGGCATATTTCAGTGGAGTTTGTTGGGATCCTTTAGGGTAAGGCCTGGCATCTGAATCCATACAGGTCCCCCTGTATGTATTACGGAGTTCTTACAGGCTCTGAGGGGTAATTTGAACAGCTTTTGGACATCTCTTTTCTAGATAGCACACGAACACTAAGGAAGAAGACTGAGCAACAGAGTGTCAAATGACTGTAATTGCCTTGCACTCTCTCAGGATCTTTGGCTCTTGGTGTGTCACTGTGTGTGTCTGAAGCCAGTTTCATCCCAAGGGATCTTGCCCCAACGGATTGTTGTCCGAGCATTCTCTGCCTCACGAATGCAGAGGGAGGACAAAGAAGGAAACCTTATTCGAACATTCTAGTTTGATTGCTTTTCTGGATATTTAGGAATGTCTCCTCCTGTAGTGATCTTGCACAGTGGGAGACAGGAGGAGGAGGAAAAGGAAGGTGAAAAGTAATTTATGAGAGTGCAGTGCCTTGGTGATAGTCATGTGGGGTGGGGGAGGACAGAGAGGCAGGTGGTGGGGTAGAAGTGGCTTATTGAACACACATGCCAAGAAGAGACATACCTGTAATCAAATGATGGATCATCTACTTTGTGGTCTTCATGATCTAGGACTTCAACTTTTTCACGCACTGTGATAAACAAGCACACCACCAAGCAAAAGTTTAGTTAAATATGGGAGATTTAAAAAACTTAGCTACACAGTTTCAAGGACCTCCTCCTTTGAATGAGGAGAATACAAAGCGAGGACAGTAACTGACATGGAAACTGATTGAGACAATGCTCTCACACATCTGATCAAGAGCCCTTGGCAAATGTACTGGGAAAGTCATTATAAATCATTTCATGCTTTTAATCTCCAAAAGAGCTGTCATTCTATTAGGATGGGTTTATTTAGAAATCAAAAAATAACTTTGTAGGGGTCAGTGGATAGAAGTATCACACAATCCCAGCCAAAAAGGGGCCCATGGGTTCAACTGTGTCTACAGTGGGTACTAATAAAATCTTGTCTGCAGTATCTACCTTTCCATCGGTATTTGCGGTTAGTTCCTGTGTTAAGGGCGCCTGATTCGCCGCCACACAACTCTCTTGATTTTGCTGATGTAAAAGTGGAGTGTAACGAAGGTGAATTAGACACAGAATGAGGAATGTTGCAAATACCATAAAAGATTTTATCGGGATTTTAAGAACACCAATTGTATCCATTTCTTTGTCAAGCCTTAAGCGTAGGTTTATAGTAGTGCCTGAGATGCAATTATTATCCTTGTGGTTTATATTCTTTCTAATGAGGCTCCAGTGTTGTACAGATGAAGCAGTTTAAAGAGTCAACATTTGCCAGCTGTTGCCACACAGTAAACAGATACGTCCCATTCTAATAGGGGAAGTAATGGTCTGATGATAATACTGTAGGGTAGCTGTTGGCAAATGCTGGCTATTGTACTTCATGCACAGTAGCCTTTCATCTGAACAGCTCAGCGTGCCCTACGTTAGCCTCAGGGTGTGTGTGTTCTGTATTATTCTCTTCCCTGGAAGGAATTATCTGCACTGGGATCAGAACACAGGCCATTATTAATACTGCAATTTGACCTCATGACTGTCTGACTCTCTAATCTCCTGTGAAGTAACTGCAGGATGTTTGCCCTGTATCTTACTTGGGACCACTCCTACAAACTTTCTGATTACAGGACTGTGTTGACTGGGATAGAAATCCTATATATGGAAGGGCTTGCAGAATCGGGTACAGAGTGTTACCACAATGCTTGAACACCAAGGTGTAGGAACTCAAATGGCGATAGAGGGGGCATCATGGGCTGAGTTCTCCTAAGCCCGGCCTCTGCTTTGGGAAGGTCTCAATGAGATGTTTGCATGAAGAGATCCTTTTGCAGAGAGAAGCCTATTTGTTGAGCAGATGTTAGGTCACTCTTAACAAGAGCAATGAACTATTCAGCCTTTCTCCAGTGTAAGAAGCATAGCTTGGAGCACCCCTCTCGCCTATAATTAACTGAAATTCTTTCTGGTGCCACTAATTTTCATACCAGGGAGGAATAAAAACCCTTTAACTCAGAAGAGTGTAGCTGAGATCAGTAAAGCTGACTTAGCTCCAGAAAGTGTAGGGATTTCTTTAAACTCAACAATGTGAAGAAAACCGTGCTGGATATTGCTCTTACCTGGATATTTCCCGCCTCTGCTTCTCTTAATGAAGCACACTATCAACAGAATCAGAACCAGAAGCGCAATGGCACACATCAGGCCAATAAACCAGCCCTGGGTTGCAATGTCCACGTGGTTCTTGGTATAAGCTGGTAAGAGGAATTTCAAGAAAACAAGTTTAAAAGGACAGAATCTAACAGCAGAGAGAACTAAAAAACTGAGCCAAACTGCTAGGAAAACCCATTTCACCAGTTCACAAATGATCCATCTCTACAACCACGTTTCTGCATTGGGTGTGTGTATTGATCGGCTTGGTATCTGAGATTATACGGGAGTATGGGCTGTTTTCTCTAGGTGGTTTTTTTTTAAAAAAACACTTTGTCAACTTAGAATTCTGGCAGGAGCTGGGCAGGGCAGAGGGTCACAACCAACATAAATAAAATGGATCTAGTGCAGACTAATGAAGGGTGTGTAAAAAATAAAGGCAAAAGAAGCTGGGTAACAGATTTGATCGTCCATTTACAGTGATGGGAAATAAGCAGAAAACTCTGTTTCTGGCGGCCCCCATAAATGGGGGGCTGAAATTCATCCAAGAAGCAGCTAAAAGCTTTTATTTTCCTAGCACACAGAATGAAGCACGCAATAAAGCAAGTTCCCTGATTCTGCTGTGCTCTATGCATGCTGTGGCCCCAGGTCAGCATTTGGTACAGTTGCTCCAGCGCTGGTTCTTAAGCTATGACAAGTCAGAGTTTCCATTAATCAGGCTGCCCCTACTTTTAATGCCTTGCTGGTGTAGCTCTACCACTTTTGCTGGTTCTGGGCGATGCCTGAGTGTAGACCAGGACCTAGGTGGTACAACCTATCTCGTTTGATAATGTGACGAATTCCCTGCCAATCCGGGTTGAAAAGAGCCATCCCTGTGGCTGTGAGCAAACGTGACCAGGCGTTGCCACAACGGGTCCTGAATTCAATTGATCCTGTCCACGCCAGCGGGGAGGTCAGGGAGCTATATCTGGCACCCGAGAATTTTCCTAGGCAGATTTCTTAGTGGAGGTCCCTGATGGCAGATCCTTGATGAGCAATCCTTGGATTCCAAGGAGGCTTGGCCCTAGAACCCTGAAAGATGGTATGTCTCCTCGTTGGAGGGGGTTCTGTATTATTTCATACAACAAGGCCATCCATCAGAATTTAATATTAAGCAAGGAAAATTATCCCAACACTTAACTCCAGTCCCTGAGCCCACACCTCCTACAACATGCTGGCAATGGTTATTTGCAGCTCCTACACACAGTAGGACAAACAAAGCACTCGCCTATAAATAGCAACTCTCTGCTGTTTCCTGGCTCTCCTAATCAACATGCACCTGATATTCAGCAAAGCAGAGTAGAGAATAACCTTCAGTGCATCAGTGGGCTAAACGTAACCATACTGCAGTGTAAATATAGTTATGGCAAGAATGATGGGGGACTGCCAGCATCTGATTCCAATGGGATCAAAAATCGAAGCCAGAATTTACTAGGGTTCTGACAGGACTAAGATAGCCAATGCCTTCTGTTTATTCTCTTGTGATAAAGAAAACAACGCCAACTAGATTGGTTTTGTTTTTTGCTCATCGGACATTAGCTCTGAGGAAGAAGTACCAGAGTACTGGAAGGGATTGTATCGGAATCCTTACTATGCTACGTTTGTTTAATATCACCTAGATAGGGAAACAAGATTAAATTCTAATGTGAACAAGGACTCCGAGCCAGTCAGCCCACCCAGCTTTTCTACTGCTCAGAACCATCTTCCATAGGCACAGATCATCCTAAGCAGTGAACCACACTCATACAGTTAGACCCGTAATCAACCCTACCTTGGACCAACCTTCACGCCGTTAGGCAAAAGTGTCATTGCACCGAGTGTATGTGAACCTCATCCTGCAATTTTTTACTCAGGCCAAAATTCCATTAAGGACTGCAGAATCAGATGCTATGGCTTTCAAGTCAGGAGGGGTGGGAAGGATATTTTCCCCTTGGGTATTTCTATTTGAACGCATGCAATTCAAAGTAAGGTGAATGGGAACTGTATGCATGCAGTGAAAAACCACATCCAGTATTGTTATTCAGAATGTCAGCAGCAAATAATGCCTGAGAACTTTGAAGTTACCCACGTTTTAGAATCACCCAGTTCTTTCATGACAAGTGGTCACGGAGGACTGGCTCTGTCAAAGAGTGCTGATGTTATACCAGCTATTTTAGATGAAGATACAGAATATGAACAATGTGGGGGAAAGCATGTTCTGTTGGAAAGCTCTCTTAGGATGACCCTGATTAGGTTCTACAAGCCTTGCTTGCATCAATGTTCCAGTTGTAGTCCATGGGACTACTCATCTGAGCAAAAGCCATAGAATCAGACTTTAATTCCATTTTAATACAGTCCCCAAACTGATCATTTTTGGGTTTGTGCTCAAACATGGTCACATGGTGTTTTCAGAGATACTATCCAAAGTAACACCATATAAATACACTCTGAAACCTACACATAAAAACCTATCTAAAAGAGGCATGGTATACTAGTCAGTCCTGTCAAAAATGGGTTTAATTTTAAACATTCCAGAGCCATGGCATTCCATGCCTTTAAACACAACTTCAGGATGTTTGAGATCTTTTTTTGCCATGACAATTCATGCTTTCCCTAAAAATTGAACCCTGATCAAATTGAAACCCTGATATTAGTGAGTGGATGTTTCCAGCTAAATTGATACAAAAATTAAGATAGTTCAAGGGTAAAAAAGGAAAAAGAGAGTTTTTACTAATGAAAATGGAGTTAGAGCCCTGCATGGTGAATTGGCCTAGCTCTGTTACTGATTTATGCCAGCTGACCCAAGATTTTTAGAAGATGATCTTCAGTGGCACAAAAGGGAGTCAGGCTAGCTGTACCCTAGAAAGTTTAGCTGGTAGTGTTGGTTGAGCAGGTTGCTTTTTAAAAAAAAATCCACATTATTATACTGCCAAAACCCTAATGTAGACACTTATACCGACATAAGTACTTTTTCTGGTATAGCTGATTTCAGTTGGGAAACTGGTATAAGATATACCGGAAATAACACTTTTGTCAGTAGAAGTCGTATCCTTACTAGGAGGGTTTGCTGGTATAGCTGTATTGGCAAACCTTCTGTAGCATAGATCTGTCTTTAGGTGTCCAATTCTCATTGACTTTCAATGGGAGTCAGCTGCCAACTTAAATATTCCCCCCCTTTAACTCTGTTAGCTGGCAATCTGTGCATGCCCCTTTTCTACTAAAGGACCCACTCTGGGAGCTGAACCCTCTTTAAAGATGCAAGTTTTTACAATGAAAGGGGTGAGAGAATTTAATGGAGTTGAGAATTGGATTAGAGTAACAATGTTTGCGGTGAAGGTAGGGGAAGTAAAATTATACTGGAGAGCTTTGAGATGAAAGGAAATTGTATTAGCAATGCTAACAGGATGGGATTTCTACCAGGGAACGCTGAGAAATAGAGTGGTTCTTAACTGAAAGCAGAAACAGCCTGAAAGAAAAGCATCATGCCACTATATGGAATGAGGCCAGATTTGCCACAGCAGGGAGTGTTTTAAACAGACTGTAACAGGAGGGTGTCTCACTAGGATAGTGGAGCTGGGCTACTGTCGAAGTAGGTTTATAATTGCCATCCCTACCTTCCAAAAATCAAGTGATGCCAAAATTACACCTGCAGCAAACCTGTATTTAGTATAAACAGAGTGACTGATCACAGCGTTTGAAAAAAAGGGAGTAGGTGGGTGGCTGTAATTTGACAGGATGTTTTGATCTGCCTTTATGCATGGACAGCAATTTAGCTAAATAAAAGAAAGAAAGCCAGGTAATCCAACGGGCATCAGTTTGAAACACCATTGCGCTGACTGTGGATTTCCTGAATTAATTATAAACTGTGATTCAGAACATGCTTTGACTAAAAATGACAAGTTTGTGAACTGACAGCAAAATCGGTCATAAACCACTGACCAGGCGATTAGCAAAACTCATGTGCTGTTTCTCTGAAGGCTGAATCTTGGACTGGGTTTAAAGAGGTAGCTCATGACCCTGTCCTTCATATTGTAGATGGTCTTTTGATTCAGCTTCACTGTACTGTTGCTTGTATGACCGCTAATTTGCTCCAAAAATTTGCATGTGGGGTTAACTGTGGGTAGGATTTTCAAAGCTGTCCAGAACCAGGAAACCAATTCCCATTAAAATCAACAGGGATTAGCATATAAATCGTTGAGGTGGTCTTGAAAATCTCAGCCTATAATTCTACTTATGAAAAAGAATACGTTGATTGTATGGTAATGATCCCACATGTTGTACTCACAGTACTGTAAGCTATTGTATTTGATCCTTTCTGTAGACAACAATGTGTGTGTTCATACGTACGCACGCACGTATACATATTTATATGGTTAGGTATATAGAGAGAGAGATAAAATACTGCGCACACAAAGACATGCAGCAAAAATATGTATCCAGTGCTAGTTTGATTTTTATAACTGTTGGTTTCTAGGTACCAGTGTCACTGGTACATTTTGTGAAACCTGTATCCTCCTTCCCACGTTTTTAAGGGGTGAAAAAGGAAGCCCCCCCTTCTTTTTAAATCAAGCTACATTTGTAGTTAAGCATCACTTACAACTGGAAAGCACTGTTCTGATTAACCAAAAGCTCAATAGCGTCGGCAGAGAAGTCAGAGTGCAGTATACTGCAGCCGCGGTGCAGGTGGGCTATTTCAATTTGAATGCAGATAAATAAGCAGCAACCTCTAGAATAGATATTTGCAAAACATAACCAAAAAAAATGGACAGTGCTTTCTTGTCATAAAACATTAATGATGGCACATGATGGGGCAGTGGGCTCTCAACCCTCACGTCAGTAGCATCCAGCCAGGATAAAAATGAAACTGCGGCATGCATGCATGCATAAAATGATTGATAGCTTTGTAGATCCCATGGTGATAGGGCTAGGGTAGTCATCTGGACTTTATCAGAGGAATAAAGATGGTGAATTCTTGAATTTTAATGCCAATATAACAAGGAGCCCTTTAAATACAGAAAATGTGGACTTTGGAATAACAAAATAAATGTATAGTGCATATCAAAATCAAGCAAACTACTTGCTTTTTGGATTCCCTGGGCCTTGATTTCCCCTGTGGTTCCTATGCATGAGAGCCCCGCAAGAAGGGGTAAAGAGGAAGGCAGGAAAAGAGAGATGTCTGTCTAAAATGGACAGCTTACAGCTATTCATAAAGAAGAAAAGAGGAACATCTAGAAACAGTGAGGGGGCAAAGGAGATAGTTTTGGGATCTGGATTAGGTTTGGGATTCAGACTTAGAGACAAAATCAAGGCTAAGGTGTGGCAACTGGAGGTGTTCTGGCAATCTTCCAGGCCACATCTGAACTGGAAAATAGTCTCCTTTCAGTTTTGGATCCAAGCAAAACCCGGATCTGTAGGGGCAAGCTCATATTTAGGGACTTGAAACCAAAATGCTCAAAATTAGGTTTTTTGGATTTAAGGTTCCAGTTCTAAAAGCATAGCCACAAAAATGGCCCTAGCTAGGAACACTCATTCTCCATGCACCATGTACCATAAAATAGCATAGATATAGGAAAACCCCAAGTCAAACTAACCCTCCCCCTCCCAAGGCTGTCCTTAAAGGATTCTTTACAAATATAGTGATGAGGAACATTGTGGTGTGGGTCTCACCATTTTTCACAGGATGCTAGTGATTAGAGATGAAAGAGGCAGATCAGACCGAGTCAGTTCCCAGGTCAGGCTGTACTTTCAAGATACAGTATGCTTGCTAGTATTTTTATCAGAGTTGTGCATTGTTATACAAAGATGCTGCACAAATATTAGCATTTTCCATCTGTTACATGTCATGTTAGCATCTTATGGTATAAGGATAACTCAATATAGTTAAGGACACCAACACTTTGAACCTTACAAATAAGATACAGAGAGGCCAAATTCTCCTCCCCAACTCCATCTGGAGAAGTGCATGATTCAAGTGCAAACAGAATTTGTTTTACAGTCTCCTACTTAAAGAGAGATTGTCAAGCATATTTTGCTTTCAGGGTCCTACATAAAGGTTGGTTATTGTTTGTTTTTAAAATAAATATTTAGGGCCAAATTTCAACAGGCATCACAGAGCGGTGACTGCCACAAAATCCATGGCTGACCCTGTTATCCCTCTTATAGCTCTAACAAAACTTATGGAATGAAAACACAGAGGTTTTAAATAAACTAGGCCTGATCCAACAACCATGGAAGTCAATAGGTGTCTTTCCATTGGCTTCAGTGGGCTCTCTATCAAGCCCATAATTAGCATGCTATAAAATGCAGTCAGGTGATAACCCCGGAAAATTGCTCATGCAGTTCAACATGTCGTTCCTGGAGTACTACACCTGCCTTCTTATGCATCTGTAAAGTCCTATGCACATACCGCTCTCTGACCATCTCTGTGGGCCTTATACAAACATTACATTCCCCTGGCATTATTCCTCATCCATATCTTGTCATGAATGTATGAACACCTGTTACTGCAATAACCCAGGTATAAAGACACAGATGCTTTGCTGTGCCAGAACAACCACTAGCATGACCACAAGAAGCAGCACACAAGTGAAAGTGCAAACACAAAGCCTGCAGTAACAAGCAGGATCCTTTGCAGGAATCTGTCTTCACATTTTAAGCATAGCTATACGACAAGTGCATGGTCTCTACCCTTATTGTAGGATTCCTTGTTTCAAATGGAGCTTGTTCCATTATTGGCTGTGCCAGGGTTTTTGGTTTTCATAACATGCAGTTGAGACGTTATCTGACAGTGGAAATTTTGTTGCTTCTTGAGCGGGCGCTATAATAAGGGCAGAGAGGGCAGTGTCGGTGGAGGAAATGAAATTTGCTCCATGCACGGTCATGGCCAAACCTCCCCAGCAAGACGATACAGCAGACAAGTGGTAAAGCTCAGGATGGAATGAAATGTCTTGGAAAGGCGTCACACAGCGGGGTTGGAACCCGTCTCACCTGAGCTTGTCGTAAAGGTTATGTAAGAGTTTTCGCTGGGTCTAGACCATTTGGGAAAAACCCACAACTGGTACGTCATCCCGGGGGTCAGGTCAGCCAGCTGCACAGAGGAAGGGGTCTGAGCTTTAACAGGGATAGATCTCACTGTATTGTTACCTGAGAAACAGAAACCTCACGTCAAAACCAGGCGGCAGGAAGCTCAGACATAGTTGTGTCGACTGCATTATGCTATAACTCGCTGTTGAGCAGAAATAATATAATTTGATGGACCAGGGTCATAACATCTTAATGTCCTCAGTGTCTGTAATTACCGCCCATTTGGGAATATAGAAAATGCAGTGATACAGGTAAATGACAGTACTTTAATAGCACCATTTGTTATATTGAAAATGCCTTTGTAAACACCCAAGAGATCTCTCTCTCTCTCTCGTTCTAACCCGGGCAGCTCTTTTGCTAACCAGTCTTTAGGTTTGGGTTTCTGGAGGAATTGGAGCAGTGTATTCACAGAAGAGGGGTCTGGAATTAGTCTACACCTGCTGACCTGATAAAGCCAGTCTGCCGATTTACAGGGCATGGGGCTAGAGCTGTCTCTCACGCCTTTGAGAAGCAGGGGTTGATAGCAGGACCTGCACAGCAGTTTTATTTGCAGGATGGAAAATCTACATCTATTGGTATTAATTAATGAGTCACGATGGTTGTAAGCATTTTGAAAGACTGGCTCTATGTGCATGATCGTGTCCCTGCTAGTGGTGGTCCCCCATAGGACCTCTTGCAGGTGAGGACGTTGCTGCCTCTGCTCAAATGGGCAGGGTCTTGTGCCGCCGATAGTCCCTAGGTGCACGTGTAACAAACCCAATACTGGCGATACACGAAGATTGAACCTGGGGCCACGTGTTGGGGGCATATTATATACCTTTAAGAAAATCTGCAGCACTCAGGAGAGACAAGGGTATTTTTTGCTTGGGGCTTATCGAAAAATGGGACAGCCTGTATCGCAAATGAGTAAATTCCTACCACTGTGGTGGTCTGGCAGGGGAAGGGGAATGTTGCATGGAAGCTCAGCACTCATGTTCAGTTTAAATTGAGGCAGGAGTTATGAAAAAGACTCCTGTTGGCTGCGTGATGAATACCACATTGTAGCCTTGGCTTGAAACATATCCGGGTGCAGGCAATTTAAACAGGTAGGTGAGACTGTTTTAGCATAGAATGAACAGATTGGTGAAAGTCTGATAGCCCAAGCTCAGACATCCCTTCCTTTTAGAAGTGCTTGTGGTATGTGCTGTATGCTCTGTATAAGACACCTGGCACTAGTATAAAGGGATGGGAAAGCTCTTCGAGTACCTTCTGACCGAAGTCAGCAGGGGTATGGTTGCTCCAGTGGGGAGGGAATCTGAAAGAATTAAATGGAAACCAGCACTATAGTTTGTCTGAGCAGTTCAACTCCAGTGCGGTTTGCAAATGGCAATTGAATAGGTGCAGTTTTCCAAGATATAGGAGCATCTTTAAACCTTTCAGGGGATCAACACTAAGAGGTCTCCTGGGGAGTTTTTCTGAAAGGAGATTGGGGAGGTGTTTTCTGATGATGTGAATATCCCAGATCCTGACATCCTTACTCAGGCACAACTCCCATTGAAGCCTGTCCTGAGGAGGGACTTCTGCATCTTGTGTTAGGTGCAAGCTGATGTGTTTATGATTTCTCTGCAGTGAAAGGGAGTACTAGGGATGGAAGAGACTAGCACTCAGAGCTCCGAGAAATGGATTGCATTCTATTATGTTAAGAACAAGCATTAGGAAGTTGAGAGCTTGATGAGTATTGCAAATTCTGGAAAATGATGCAGAAGGGAAGAAGATAAACTAATTTCCTTAAACCAGTGCTGAGAATTGCAAATATTGCTGTGCCTCGTAATTAAAGAAGCCTTACAAATGGAATGGGTACAGTCCGGCAATCAAAGGGATTCTAAGTAGCATGGGAGTTCATCTCTAGAACAGTGTTGTAAACAAAGTTGGATCACTATCAAGAATTACAGGCTGTTTAAATTCATACCAGACATTATGAAACGTTCGGGAAATGGATGCAGACAGTGTTCATTGCTATCTGCCTATTGACACCACAAAAGCAGTATTTAAAAAATAAGCCAAAACCTAAACAGGTGCCAGCTTTGAATTTCCAGGCCAGGTAGAGCCTTGTCATTTTAAGAGACAACAAAATCCATTATACAGGATTACTGGTCACAGATGATTCTGCCCTTTTCTTTCAAAAGCAGGTATGGTTTTTTTTGAATGTTGTGCCATTGATTATCTTTTAAAATATTCATTTCCCTCTCCTTAAGAATTTGTTCCCAATTTGGTTGGTCTTTTTCTATAGCCCTTAATCTCATGACAAGCTGCAGCCTTTAGAGCTTCCTTTGGACTCACAGATGAGCAGCCCTGTTAATTCAGAATGCATGGATCGGAACCCTCTATTGCAAGAAAGGAAAGGAGAAGGTAATTACATTTAGAGGAATGGCAAAACACACAATTCCAGTGAATTCTTATTGGCAAAGGGAATCCTTTGCATATCCACCTCCCCCCACCCTCATGAACAGGCTGGACAGTAGGTTTCAATAAACTGCAATCAATTAATATTGCTTAAAGGGACTCTTTGAAACCCTGAGACCTGACAGGCTCTCTAATGGTATAACAGGCCTGCGATATCTCCCCCCGCGGTCTGATGCTTACTGGTGATATACTCAACCACAAAGTCAGTTCCAGCAGAAAAATTGTGGCTCCAGGTGATGTTTGCCCAGTTACTGTTAGTGAAAGCTTTTATGTTCCATATGGAGGATCCATTCGTGGCTGGTGGACAGGTTAGAACAGGAGTTAGTACTTTGGATTATACACACATGAACCTTAACCTCATAGCCAGGATTGATAAACTATTTGAAAGTTATTATGCATTTCAAAAGTTAAAGCCCCTTGCATTTGTTGGAGGATATGCCCTCCTAGCTAAGTATGCTACAATGCTTAAGGCACCTTTTATTTATTGGCAAATTCAGAACCTGGCTGATGTCTTAACTCTGAATCTTCAGCCTTACGCATGAATTTAAAATCAAGAGTGCACCGCAGCTTGTGTATTTAGGTAACTCAGCTCTTAAATTCAGAGCGGCTCTGCCTTCCACGATTAATAGACTAATGGTGGTATCATAACTACTATGGTCTAGCAGAGTGCATAACCCAAGGTGAGCGAAGCACGCATCAGTGCATGCACTCACTACCACAATCTAGAGGAGGGACGGGGAAAGAACATTTCCTTGTCAATAGTCTGCAAACTACATGCTGGAACAGCAATCAAGCTGTTCCTAGCAAAAACACAAGTGACTTTCAAGTTGAGCAATGTCAATATTACTTTGGAGAGGGAGTAAACACTTCTCTGTATGTTAAAATAGAGCTAATTACTGTAGTTTGCACCTGCAAAGTGAATTCAAGGGCTTGTCTACACTGGCAATTTACAGCGTGGCAACTTCCTTGCTCAGGGATGTGAAAAAATATCCCCCTGAATGCAGCAAGTTTCAGCACTATAAAGTGGCAGTATAGACAGTGTACCTGTGTTGGTAGCCGTGCTCCCAATGATTCACTTAAAACAAAACAAAAAACCTTGCAAAAATGTTGATTTGGTCATTTTGTGGAAACCTAACAAAAGCCACATACTTTCAAATCATGAGATTTTGGCACAGAATTTGTTTCCCTCCTCTTAAAAGCATTGCATTACTTTGCCGCCACAATGGTAATAAAATGAGTTGGACTAACTACAGGACTTTGTTACCTCTACATTAATACATGACCTCTCAGATTATGTTCTGTTGTATGGTTTGAGACGAACACCACTGATTTCTTCATCTTCTTGTGTTGCTATGAGTGTTTTTCAGTGTCGCCTTTTCTGTATTGTGGTAGTACACACTGCTTCTGTGATCCTCCCTATTTTCAATTACTGCGAACATTTCTCATGTTGTAATTTGTGAGAGACCTTTCTGGTAGCAGATCCTTTTATGCTGCTTAGTAGCGGAAATCCTGTATAGTGACACTAGGCAGCAGAGTCCATCTTTGGCCTGGTCTGCATGAGTAATCTCTTCAACTTAAATTGGCATATAAATTTATCTGGTTAAACCAGTCCAAACCCCTTATGGATGTTCTTACTTCAGTTTAAGAGTAGCTTATTGCAGTTTAGTTTAAACATGTTCCTAATCAATTTCAGCTCAACTGATATGTGGGTGAATAGACAGGGGTTTGCATTGGTTTAACATCTTGAGTTAAACTGGTGTAACTTTTATTATTTAGACAAGGCATTTAGCCCCAATAAAGAATCCTCTTTATTTTCATTATTAGTCAGTGTGCTGTTTTTCCTCTATCAAGAGGAACAACAGGGATTTTTTGCACGTGATTCTTACCTGTACAGTTGTCTATGGGAGCTGATTCTTAACTATGAACTATTTCAATTGTATTAGCTTCTGCCACAAGCTTAGTGCACTTTTTAGATTAGTGAATACAAATGATAATGTAGTAATTTATCAGTAAGTACCAGTCTATTTAGTAGAGATGCAATTACTGTAACTTCTTTTTTAAAAAGCAACAGAGACCGCTCTCCTTTCTCCCTGTCAATAGATTAAGGATGTTTAGAATCCTGTTACATTAGAGAGTCCATTCCCATGTAAATGCAGGATGTAGTCCTCCCAGCAGACACTCATGATAAATTGATCCTGGCCCAAAGATGGAACTTGTCTGCATTTTGCAATTTTAAATACTTCCCCAAATTTCCCATGGGCTATATATCTAGATTGCACTACAAAGAGAGCGGTAAGCATAAACCAAAAGAATCCCACACAATAACGGGTCTGCTAACTCAGTTGCTGTGCTTGACTTGAAGTGGAATTCTTTCTAATAATAATATTTAATAATAGAAGCCCTTTTCTGAGATGGTAATAGAAGATTTAATAATACTTGGTGACCTTCTGTACTGGCTTCCACCTAATTATTTCAAAAGTTTTGCATATGTTACTTAAAATCACACCACTCCTGAGAGGGTGACATTATCCCCATTGTAACAATGGAAAAACTGAGGCACAGTGAGTTGGATTAGAACCCAAATTCTTGTAAGCTAGTCCTGTGCTTTGACCCCCTAGATTCCATTGCCACCAATTTCTTCCAAAGCCATCCCCAAAATACTAAGTCATCCCCCACTTGTTGGGTTAAATTCCATCCTTGGCTTGTTGTTTAAACTGAGTATGGACATGAAATAGGTGAAAGGCCCAGCTATGGTTAGGTGGGTTAGATAGAGGAAATAGGAAAGCGTAGTACCAAAGTCCTGCTTAATGGTGGCTGTCGGAGCACTCTCCGTAGTGGTTGTAGTGCTGGCGACGGTTGTGGTGGTTGTGGCAGCTGTGGTGGTTGTGGCGATGGTTGTAGTGCTGGTTAGACTGACTGTAGTTGGAGGCAACGAGGTTGCAGCTAGGAGAGGGAAATGTAAAAACTGCAGTTTTAGAAGAGGTTATATCCTTAGCTTTTGCCATCCCCAAAGGCTAAATGCATGGATGAGAGAGAAAGCAGCGTGGTGGAGCACAACATGAAGAAAAATAAGAGCTGGTGGGAGAAGGGGAACAAACCAAATCATCTGAAATGACAGAATGAAGCTTAGTTTTCATTTTCTTTCCATGTGCACATTTCTAGAGACAGCCATGCACTTCAGCACCCGCAGAGGCGGGTGTGTGTGGGGGAGGGGATGCCTGGAATCTCTTGGATAAAGAGACACGCAAAAAATTCCATAGGGGAGTGAGAACCAACACGTGAAAAGCAGCAGGAAGTGGGTGAGCTCAGGTCCCAAACCTGTTGTTCTGGGCTGGCCGTTGGTTTTATTCCCTTTCCTCTGGCTTAACAACTTGCCTCTCTTTTCGGTTGCTGTGCCTTAAATCCCCACCACCACCTCTACCTCTTTTGGATTTAAAAAGCAAGAACTGGCATCGTTGGAATGAGGGAAGAAAAGTGACCTCTTCGTGTTCTCCTGAATGCTGAACAGAAGGACCAGTTTCTGCTTCGCACTTTACACCCAGTGTAACTGAGAAGAGATGTTAACTCAGAGCAGTCAAGTCCCCTTTAAATAAGATTTAACCCTTAACAAAATATAATAATCCAATGTGTCACAGACTAGGCAAAGCAAATTCAATTAGCTTAGCCCACCCTGAACTAGACCCGCAGCATTTCTGAGCTGGCAGCATTCTGCCTGCAGACACTTTAACTGTTTCCATTCTAGCTCATCTTAAAGATGCTGGAGCCTGTTGGTGCTGAAGAGGCATTTGTAGGAAAAGGGATGCAGCTTTCTGTTTTAATCTAGTGGGGGATGACTTCAACTTTGCCTCCCTTCACCGGCCTTTTACATTTATTTATTTAAGATGAGGCTTGCATAGTCTAGGGTTTCTAAAAACCCATTTTCCCTCACTCCATCCAGGTTCCCCTTATGCTGTATTTCAGGAGAGAAAAGGGGATCTAGACCTATATTATGCACACACACAACAAGGAAGGATGCACCCCTTTCTCTCCTAGTCCCTCAAAGGTTGTGATGCAAATCTAAAGAATACTGAACCCTAGCGACTGGTCCAGTAGGTGAAGAGTGGTGGTTTTTTCTGTGCTTGACACCATAGGTTGAGTTATGCTATTTAAGAAATCCTTTCACTTTTTGGATTTGTCTACACACTTCAGATAAATCAGGACCTTATTCCTCAAAAGATTTGAATGGGAGAATAGTAGCCAGTGTGTTTAGCTAGGTAGAGGACTGTAGATGGCCCTTGTTAATAGGAATCACTGGGTGAAATCCTATGACCTGTGTTGCACAAGAGATCAGAAAAGTTGATCCCTTCTGGCCTTAAAATCTATTACAAAGGTAGATATGAAGGTTATTTTGCTATTTGGATAAGCATGTCCAAATGCTCCTAACTATGAATGAAGGTCAGGCCATGTGAAATACAGAAACTCCTTACTTAACATTTAAGATTAGCAGCTGTGTTAGTCTGTATCCGTAAATAAGACGAGGAAGACTTTATAGCACCTTAGAGACTAACCAGTCTGAAATAAACTGGTTAGTCTCTAAGGTGCTACAAAATCTTCCTTGTCTTATTTACTTAACATTGTAGTTATGTTCCTGAAAAATGCAATTTTAAGCAAAATGATGTTAAACAAATCCAATTTCCCCATAAGAATTTATGTAAATGGGGGGGGGGGGATTAGGTTCCAGGGAATTTTTTTTTTCACTAGACAAAAGACTATATTTTATATTTATATGTGTATATATATACACACACACACAGTATAAGTTTTAAACAAACTTATCCCTGTGTTCCCTCTACTCTGTGGAAGATGGGGTAAGCAGGGGGAAGGGAGACACCTTGACATTAGCTCTCCTCTTCTTCCCTTTCTCCCCCCCCCCTCCCCCCAGCAAGCAGAAGTCTCAGGGAGAAGCTCCAAGGCAGAGGGCTGGAGCAGCACATTGCAGTGGAGGAAGGGACTGGCAATTGACAGCCTGCTGGGCAATTGAACTGCCAGCAATTGATAGTTAGAAGGGAGCACTTCACAACTTTAGAGCATGTTCCCTAATTTATTAGCAACATAGCAACGAAACATGCTACTGTATTTGCACCACCGTTTGATAACCTAAACCTCAGAGAGTTATTGCCTTTGGCTAAATTTGGATTTGATCTAGAATTAAACAGCACTTGTCAGAATAATTCATCAAAAATTTGCTTTGCGATCCTTGTGCTGAAGTATCCTGGGTTTTTATAAAATTCTGCTTTGCTTATTCTTGTGATTTGATGACAGTCAATGCCTCTCCTGGTTATGAGTGAGAACTAGTAGAGGATCTATTTTAAATATGAACTTTATCCAAATAAAACCAACTTTAGGGGAGGAGTCTAAAAAGACAGGCCAGAACAAAAACAGGTCTTTGCCACTTCCTCGTTTTCACTTTATCTGGGTATGCAGTTTGGCAGGTCTTGTGCCCGACTGATTTCAGAGGGGCTCCCTGCAGGACTGATTGCAGGACTAGGGCCTTATTTTGGTTCTTGAAAGAGATGCTGCTTTGCACATGACTCTGCTGCATTCCAGGGTCTCTCCTTGCTTAAGAATCGGGATGTGCCTCAGTGGGCTTCCCAGAGGCCCACAGAAGGGTTGTGTGAACATATTAGGTACACTGTTGGTTTCAAAGCAGCAAGACCCCAAGAGGCCCACCCACAAAATATTTGTAAAACCAGAATGTTTCCGGTGGTCCAAAAATCTGACTCTTGGAGTTCAGAGACGGAATACACCTGTTAAATCACTTAGTGCAGCTCCCTGCCAATTTCCCCTTATGGCAAATTGCTGAATAAAATCCCAAACCGACATTGAAAATCCCAAATGGAAAAGGAAATGAAGAGTTTACAGTATGCAAGCAAGACAGCGTCTTCCCTTTCCACAATATCGTGTCAGCTACAGACCTTTAGCACTCAGATACAAACACAGAACTACAGCCAGCATCATGCACAAGCACAGCCATCAGCCGCCTGCCACCCCCTTGTCAAAGGTTTGATTGATGTTGGTGAAGAAGCAGGAATGCCAAACAACATGAGAGAATCCAGAGAGAATACAGTGTGTCGGAAACAGAGCTCAAGTCAAAGAACCACAGAACTTGTGCTTGGTGTGCATGAGATGCGGAATAACAAAACCCTTTCTTATTTGATTAGGCCATCACAACACAAGTGCCTCTTTGAGAGGAGAGGACCGGCTATCCTGCAGTTCTTCCTCATAACCAATTATAAGATCAGGGGTGTTTCTTATGCCCTGTGGCTATAAGATACAAAAGCCTGAACTGGACTGAGAAAAGTTAACAGCATCATCTCTGCAGATTCCTCACATTTTCCTGATGTTAGAGAGCAGCATGGCTACCGGCAATATTAACTCAATTGACCCTAAAAGGACAATCCTCTGAATACAGAGTTTTGAACACACACAATGAAAACATCCAGAGTAGGAACCAGTATTAGCTAATGAATTCTTACAACTTCCCTGTGAGGCACCCATTTTACTCGGGGAAATCAAGGCACAAAGAATTAACTTGCTCGAGGACAGAGGAGTCCGTGGCAAAGCTGGCATTAGAACTCAGAAGTTCCTGTGTCCCGGCCCTGCTTTCATATCACTAGGGTGTGTCTCCTGCTAAATCCTTAAAGGTCTATTTTGCACCCAAAGGACTTCCAGGGATTTAGGGTCTGGTCTCCCCTCAATGCCCCTTCTATTGGTGCTTGGCTTACTGACCTTGTATGAGTGGCTCAGCACTGTATTACATTGGCTGGTGTGTGTTTATTTAGTAGTCCTCACATTAGGCTATGATCCTCATGTATTTAAAAAACAAACAGGTGGAGTGCAGTTATTAGAGTGGCCCTGCTGCTGGAGGTGTCCTGTCCTTCACATGCCAGGGTGATGGTCTATTTAATAAGTTTGAGCTGTGCCCCCTCCGCTTCGGCCGACAGTGATGACATGAAATATTTGCCCCAAATACTCTAACACTGTGATAGCTTCCTTGGAAACAATACCCCAGGGTAGCGCCATCACATCGTATCAGGATAATGCAGCATGCAAGTGCCATAAAAGTCAATGTGAGAGATTCGGGGTGTGTTTGCAGTGTTTATAAAAATGAGTCGTCATGTCTAGCCTGTAGCAGACTAGGGACAGGTAAATGCAGGATCCTGAAACCCCAGAGCTCAAAGGGACCCCAGATGGAGCTGTGAGAAAGAAGCAGGCTATCAGGCAGTAACCCCGTGCTGTACCACTAAGATCAAAAGTGGGAGGAAGGCGAGAATCCAGCTGGAGGAGCTGGGAAGGAGAGTGCGTCCCCAGGTTTGGGGGATTTAGCCTTAATCCGCCCATGATAGGAACGACCATACAAAGCGAACCCTTCATTTGATTTTAATATGAAATGAATCTTAAAGAATAGCTCAGCTGGTAATTTGGGAGGGACGGGGAGAGGGGACATTTTCTGTCCTTTGAATTAGAGCCCTTAATGAGGGCTGGCTCCAGACTGGAGAAGGATAAAGGGTGACTTTGACAGAGAATCAGAGCTTCTCTGAATATCAGGAACGTTAAAGACACTGTCAGGTGATGGGCAGACAGGGAGTGAGTCTGAAATGAGTGGCAAGGGGACAGTAAAAGCTACACAAAAGTATTAAACCTTTACAAGTGTCAGGTTCTTGGGGATCTCAAAATGCTTTTACACTTTAACTAATCCTGCCCTGATTGAGAATATATCATTGTACCCAGTTGGCAGATATGTAAACGGAGCCACGGGGAAATTAACAGTCCAGGGGTGGGATTTTTAAAAGCACCTAATTGATGTAGGAGCACAAGTCCCATTAACTTTCAAGGACCTTCCAATAGGACCTGTGTTCTTAAGTCACACAGGTGCTTTTGAAAACTCTACTGTACATTTTAGCCAGCACAAAATTATGAAACTTGGCATCTTATCTTATTTAGCCACCTATGTATGGTGTACCCAATTTGCAGGCTCACTGAAGGATTTTAGCTATGAAGGCCAACAATTTCAAGTGGAGCCTCTGATGTTCAGTGCCCAATGGTTGACACGGTAGGTCTGGTTTTCAAAGTTCTGAGCATCAACTGCTCAGGTTAATAGGAACTGCAGGTGCTCTGAAATCAGAGGCCACTTTTGAACAGTTTGCTGCATAAGCTACTTAAGTGGCAGGGTGAAACTGCACCCACCAAATCTGGAAGCCAATGTATGAAAAACTAGTGCTGATTCACCCAAGTTCACACAGCAAATCAGGAATAAAACACAGGAGTCCCTCTAGTCCCCCATTTCCCTTGCTGTAAACTATTAGACAGCTCACTCTCCCATGGATTAATAATATGTAAACTAGCCCTGCCAGGTTATCTCACCATCAACTCATCTGAGGACAAACTAGATCTTGAGTTTGTGACCCCGGGCTCTTTCTCCCCTAAGTTATGCACTGCTGCTTCCCTTTACAGATACTAAAAATACTGTCAGAGGATGGAGTCCCAGGGCTGTAGCACAGTTGCTCAAGTAAAATAAATGGAAAATGCAGCAGACACGCTGGCTGCTGGAGTTAATAGGCTGGCTGATCCAAAGTAAATGAGAGAGACCGGTAGATAATGGTTTCTTCATGGCATGCTGGCTCCACTTATGCTTTGTTGGAACCTGCATACGCTAATAAACCCATCCCCGTTTGCTTCCAGGATTATTCAGATCATCAGCAGGGATGGATCCTTGACAGGAGCCTGCACCCCATGTGACAAACCCATGTAAGGATAAAGTTTGTCATTAGGCAGATGGGCCGTGTTCTGAGCTACAATCATCACCAGACAAGAGATTGGGTTTTATTTACGACTCCTCCACTCTTGGCCTCCTTTTGTGCTCCACCACTAAGCTAGAGATTCATGGCTCCATCCAACCCCACTGTGAATTCAAGTCATTTGAAAGCTGGGGGGGGGGGATGGGGAGGTGCAGTTCTGCATGTGCCGTGAAATATGACAAAACAACGCACACCCATATTGCTCTTTAATTATTTAGAGAAGCTTTTAATGTGCTGTTAGGCTGTAATAACTGCTTTACCCCTGAGCCTGTCTATAGCATCAGTGGGCTTAGAGGGAGTTCATGAATTTTTTATGAATTTGGATGGATAGACAAATGTATTGCCAGGAGATTTTTCTTTCCTCGTGATTTTTTTTGTTGCAACAGGAGGAAAGTGTACAAGGGAATAAAATTATACTAATATGTTCCAAATGTAATAACTCTAGAAGATTCAGGACAATCAAGTGATGGGTTTGCATATTAGATTGCCAGATTGAATGGACTGCAAAACCGAAAAGTCAGCAGTTCTCCACAAGTGCTACATTTCTGTCAATGTCGAGTGTTGTTGATGGAGTTCTCCTCAATCCCACTCCTTTTATGGAGGGGAAAAAGGAGAAAACCAACAAATATCAGCATTTAGCCATTTAAAATATAATCCTTCCAAGCCTGGTAAAAGTTTCCAGTTCTAATCTGTACCCTGCACAGACTGTGTTATATGGAGGAACAAAAACTATTTATAGTCCCAATCTTGTATGATTGAAGCTTTGCTATTGACAATAGTGGTACAGGATCCAGCTCTATGTGAACTACCAAATATTTTCTTCCTTCATTGTGTAAATGAGACCCTTTGGGTTTTATAAAGTAATCCCTTCCTTTTGCTTTGCCCATTTCTAGATTCGGCTTGGTAATGAAACGTAAACCTCACAAGGTGAAGTTTTTGATTTTTGCTTTGATTTAATCTAATTCAACTGATTTCCCAAACCCACTCACAACAAACATGAAAACTGGTGGGTTGGTCATCCCCCCTTCCACAGCCTTCCCCCCCCCCTCCCCCAAAGGACTATTTTTGAGTGACAACAGCTTGAGATTAGTAGTAGTTAAATACAAATTTCACTGTAACAGAGCATCTAAGGGACCTGCAAAATCTAGGTCGCTGAGCAGAGAGACAAGTCTTTTAGAGGAAGGTCAAACAAAATTATTCTAGAAACCTGTACTCGTTAGGAAGATATAGAGCCTCCTAGGTCAAATGCAATTTAAATCAGGTGCTTCCAACAATCTACTCCTTGCTAGCATGAAACTACTAATCATACACTGTGGTGCAAGGTGGAATGAAATTTTAAACGGATACGAAGGCAGCAATTTGTTCTAGTCAGTCTTATGTATCACTACTAGTTACATAGACTAAGGGACAAGTGGTCCCATTATAGACCAGTATATCACAAACTGTTATGGGAAGAAACAAATATTGTTTGCCATTGAAAAGCTAGGAATGCAGTCTACAAGGTATCTGATCTTAACAAGCACATCATTTCAGATACTAACGTTTCTCCTCATTTCAGTTCAGACATGATCTTAGTGGCCACTTATTGCTTTCTTTGGCAGAATACAAACCAAACTCTGTCAATCCCTTTGGTCAGTGAGAGCTTGGAACACACTATGCAAATGGCAAGACATTCCATCTAACTTCAGCAGTTTAAGAAATATGAACTGCTAAAATCATGATGAAATTGCTGAGCTGCAATAAGAAAGATGTGATTGATGTTAAGATTCAACAGGATCCACCAAACGTTGGTCCTGGCCCAGAGAGGAATTTTAGATCCCTGTTAAACTAGGGCTGAAATGAGACGTTCCCTGTTTCATTGATGCTATGAAACTGTATGGGAAAAGTTGGGTATGTTTTATATTCCGTTCTTCAAAGCAGACCAATCTGGTACCCTTTGTTTTAGGAAGTGACAATACATTAGAAAGAAAGAAAGGTCTGTAAGTGAGGGAAGTTTGCAAAATAATATTGATTAAACAAACACTGCTGTAACAAAATAGAGGGGGGAGGGAACATCTGTGAAATAGAAAAGCAGAACCTTAAATACACCATTTTGTGATGAAAACAGGCCCTGTGTTTGCAGTCATCACACAGGCAAATCTCCCATTGAAATCCCATTTCCTTACAAGGAAAACCAAATGCCCCTACCCAATCCTTAGCACTGTGTCCACAACGATAAAGCATGATCCCTTTTAGAGCATGCAAAAATGGGGGCTGTGATTGCAGATCAACAGATCTTCACTGGCACAGGGCATTTGAGATGCATTTACTGGCAGACACGATCCCGTGTGCTGCTGAACTGAATCGCCCAGGCTTGATCAGCCTGGCTGCAGAAGCGTCTGCAAAAATCTGCTCAAAATGCCCTGCTCTGAAAAAGCCATTTCTCTGAAAGTTGCACTCCCGTGATGCTGTTGCATTTACAGAGGGGAAAAACCCTCATTTAGTTTTTTTTAAAAAAAAAAAGTTTCAGAAGTTATGCTTTGGCATTTGCTGCGTTGACATATTTTGGGTAGTTGGGGATTTAGGTTTCCTGGAAAGCAGGCAGAGACCCCCTTTCAAAAGAACATGGTTTCTCTGTATCGTTACAGAAATATGCAGTAGTGGGCAAAGCCAGCAAATAGCTGAACATGCGAACATGCAGAGCTGCTGCACAAACATTACGCTTAACCCTTTCAATGGAAGCTGGTCATTGGAGAAATACAGTGTGTTGTGTACATTGCAGTGTTCGCCTGTAGAACTTTGGCTCCGCCAAGTATACACCCCTGTATTTCCAGAAGGGAATAACTGCTGCCATAGAGTTGTACAGGAATTTTCAGGGTGTGGTGTCATTGTTTGTGTAAAACGCTGCACAGTGAAAGGAGAATACATCCTCAGTACCTGGGGGGGGGGGGGGGGGGTTTATATATGATCCTACTTAGCATTGTCACATGCAGTCTAAGGAAAACATTAATTAAGCTGCATGTGACACCCTCAGGCAGCATGAATGCAACACATTGTCCCCATTGGACAGAGTGGAGGATGGAGATGCAGAAAGGTAAAGCAATCGGTGCAGAGTTGTGACTACGATCTTGGTTGTCCCGCTGCCATGCTCTAACAAGGCTGCACGCTGTTTTCTTGGTGTGGGGCCCTTCTGCAGCAAAAGCAGCATTAAGTGGGTTTCATTCAGTTTTCTGACTCTAGATCTTGCGGACCATTAACAGTATTGTGCAGAGATGCACTGATGCTTGCGACCTTAATCGTAGTACCATGATCTTTTCTTCTTTTGGCCGGTGGTGTTTTGTTCTACACACCGGTGTTTCTTATAGCCAATTTAACCTCTGATCGTTTGCTCATTGTAAGGGTTAATGTGGTGCATGCGTAAGTGCCAGCACACCCTAGAGACAGCCCTTGACTGCGCATTGCCCCCGTGCCTGTTACCTCCTCCAGTTGGTACAGTACCTGGGGTTGGAGTGGCTTCAGAATGCAGCAGCAGGTATAGGGAGGGGAATACAAGGACAGCAGAGAAGAGAGGGGAAGAGAAAACAAAGGAATATATAAAACCACAGCACATTAGTGAGACTGGGGATCAGTCACACACACAGTCACCAAAGGTTTTGAGAGAGAAAGAAAATGCATTAACTCCCCCCTCCCCCCCGCAATCACCTTTCTGTGCATAATAACTATAGCTATTTGCATAGGCCAAAGAGCAGGAAGATTCCTTTTGAGTCTGAGATGAATGAATCATCATTCCCAGTTACACACCCTACCTCCCCAGCAAATGGTTGCTAATGGTCCGGTTCTGGTGTGTGGCTTTGATTAAGTAACACATTTAAGCGTGTGCTTACATCTCATTCAAAGGAGGACAAAATTGGACCCTTCACATTCAGCTTGCTGTAAAATCCAACTTCAGGGCATATTATGTACATACGGTGAAACTGACCCAAGCTGTTGTAATCAGTGAATGAAACAGAACTGTGTTTAATTTTACCCTCGTTGTTGAATGCAGCCTGACAGAAATGGAAGCAACATCTGGATAAGTTTGTTTATGATTGGGTCTGGTATCCATCTTTAAGACAGAACTAAAGCAATTGATTTCAAGGTTTGGTTCTCTGAACTTTCTTTCATTGAGTTCCAAGTTCTTTTTAAGGGGTCTATAGCAGGTATATAAAAAAATCAAACCAAAGTCATTTAAAGCTACTTAATAATGCTCTGCTTCCTGAGGTTACGTGCCATTCATTAATAGAATCCTGCCCAACCTAGCCTTGTGTTAGACACATACCAGCTCTCATATTCTAGGGCCAAATCCTGCTCACCTTACTCTGTGGCTTCAGTGAGACTGCATAAGTAAGCGAGATGAGCAGGTTTCATTCTTACTCTTTGTTTTCAATAACGGATAATGGTTTGGTTGACCCATCAAAGCCCACTCTCAATGAGCGCCATTGTCTGCCTTTACCAAGGAAAGGGAAACTTGCTTTTTTCAGGCTGACGATTCACGGACTGTATTTATGGCTGAGAGATTTATTTCTCACTCTGAGTAAGGGGTAAGAAATATAGAGTGCATCTCGGCTAGCACTGTGGGCAAACACCGCAAATCTGTTCGGAAAGTATAACTATCCGTGACCCAGTAAAGTGAATAACAAGCGTATGTGGAACAAACAAGCCTATGGGATGTTATCCATACCCAGTACCTGTCCACTAAGCAGGGCATTCACTGAAGCCACAGAAAAAAACAGTGTATGGCAGGTACCCATGACATCGTCAGTTTTGCCAATATTGCAATACTGTGTAACAGTTCTAGAGCCTATCTGCTTAAAGATATGTAGGAAGCCTTTAATTTTTACTGTGCTTTTCCCACCCACCACAATTAAGGAGGAAAAAAACAAACAAACACACACCATTAAATAAAATCAGAAGTTGAATTGAATCGTATGTCTGTTAGCGAATGCTATAGAAGGGAAGGAGCCAGCTTTGTCTGTCTTCCATCCCTAAGGGCTCCTGACCTTTCCCTCCATTTGATCGATGTCTCACAATGGGCGTTTTATCCTATTATGAATCTGTGTGTTGTGAGCTGTTTCCTCCTGCGGGTCGTCTGTTGATTGCTGGGGTGATGGGAAAGTGGCACCGTGCCTCCCCCAGCCTGTCTCTGCAGTGGCTCTTAGGGTTTTGTGGAGTGGAGAATGCATTTGTTTTATAACTCTCCTTGCACCAATAAAAACAATTTAAGATTGGCAGAAAATATTTGGGCACTGTTGTGTGAGGCTTAGCACAGGGGCGTTGCTCGGGTGAAATAGCTACTGTTGGTGCTGTGATTTGAACATTCCAAAGACCTAAAAACTTAATACAGTTGGAGGTTTATATTCAGAAAGCACTTTACCCAGATAAGCGTGGGGCCTACCCTAACTTGGGTTACGATAGCTCACCACAATAAATGAAATCCCTGTTGGATGAGGGATGTTGTTAAAGGGTTGTCAAGCATGTGATTTTGCCGGAAAAAAGGTTACTAACCTTTCCGTAACTGTTGTTCTTCGAGATGTGTTGTATATGTCCATTCCAATGTAGGGGTGTGCACACCCCGAGCATAGTTACCAGAAATTTTTCCCTCAGTGGTACCCCTCGGATTGGCTCTAGCACCCTCTGGTGCAGTGTGCTCTGGTATAAAGGACCCCACTGATCTCATGCCCCCTCAATTCCTTCTTTCTGGCCAACTCTGAAAAAGGAGTAGGAGGGTGGGTCTTGGAATGGATATGTGCAACATATCTCAAAGAGCAACAGTTACGGAAGGGTTAGTAACCCTTCTTTCTTTGAGTGATTGCACACGTCCATTCCAGTGGAGGTGACTCCCAAGCAGTTGTATAGGTGGTGGGCGCGGAGTTCACGGACATCCTGACTGCAACATAGCTCGACCGAAATTGGCATCGTCCTTGGCCTGTTGAGTGATGGTGTAATGAGTAGAAAGCGTATACACCGAGGTCCAAGTCACTGCTCTGCAGATGTCCTCGATAGGGACACGAACCAGGAACATTGATGCTTGTGCCCTTGTGGAGTGGGCAGTCAGGAAAGCTAGTGGTGGAACACCTGCCTGCTTGTAGCATGTGCGAATGCACAACGTGATCCAGGATGAGCTCCTCCGAGTCGAGGTGGGGAGGCCTTTTATTCTGTCAGCAACCACTATGTTGGAACGGTTTGGTTGTCTCTATGTAGAATGCTCGGGCACATCTGAAGTCCAACACCAGAATGGTGTCTGGGTGGAGCAGATATTGACATTGAGGTCGATAGGAGTGACTGTGCTTAAAACCTCTATTCTGTTTTCTCTACAGGTCTTGACCGGGACAGTGGGGTGGAGAATGGGGCCCTGGCATCAGGAGGAGCCCCCACAGGTTCCAGTGTATAGACCTGTGACTGATAGGCCAAGAGCTCAATGGCACTCCAATCCAGGGCCACATCGGGGTAGCGAGGGCTGGAGGGATAATGAGGGCTCCTCAGGCTAGTACTCTTCTTGCCAACCATCCACTCTGATGAGCCTTTCCCCGGGATCCATGGAGGTGCACTTCCCACCAGTGCAGGAAGATGGGTGCTGGGGTGGGGAAGCATGCACTGGAACCAACAAGGAGGGTTTCCCTCTAGGAGGTACCGTGGATCCCGGAACTGGATGGCAGCTGGAGGTTACCTGTTCCCTCCTGCCTGCTGGCACCAATGCAAACAAGTCTTTCACAGCTGGCAGTGGTGGTACTGAGATCTCTGGCTGCCTCCAGATTGGATGGCACCACAATGGTGCTGGTGCTGCACTTTCCCTCAAGTGTAGACAGCTCGTCTGGAACTGGACTTAGCAGTCCCGTGTACGGGTCGGAGTTAACAGTGCCGCCTGTGATGCTGAGGCAAAGGAGTGGCCTGACTTAGATTGCCCTCTGCTTTGCTCCCTGTGCCTGGCCTCCTTTGGAGTTGGAGAACATCCCCTCTCAGCCAGCTGCTTTCTTTGCTGCTTTCTCTGCTCTAGGGATGACGAATGGTGCCAAGACTCCCGTAGGGTGGGAGGATTGCTCCGCACCAGCGCTGAGGTACTCAGCACTGATTCTGTGCGGCTTGGCTCAGAGGAAGGTCTGAGCATTCCTTCCATCAATAGGAAGTTTAGCCTGGCCTCTTGGTCCTTCTTCCTACCAGGTTTAAACTCATGGCAGATCCCACAGTGATCCCCGATGTGAGCTTTCCCCCCGACACTTTAGCCCACTAGAGAGTGGGTCACACAAAGGCATAGCCTCATTGCAGGAGGCACAGGGCTTGATACCCAGTGACAAAGGCATGCTTCAGCACCGGCAAAATCTCCACTAAGTTAGGAGAAGTGCCAACAAAGCTATCTAAGTAAACTAATAACTATTTACACTCTATGTAGAGTATGGAGAAAAAAATGAAGACCACTGCGAAAAGCTTGTTGCTGCAAGGAGAGTAGTTCCAGTGACCGTCACCGGCATTCAGAAAGAACTGATGGGGCGCAGGGTCGGCCTGGCCCTTTCTATCTACACCATGGGGCACCAGAGCCAACAAGTCACCACTGAGGGAGAAATTTCCACCAGCTGTGCTTGGCGCATGAGCACACCTATATTAGACTGGACTTGTGCAATCACTCGAAGAAGAACTGTACTTGACATCTGTATCTGAAGATGATTGTTGATAGACTGGGTCAAGCTGTAGCATGCAGAAGGCCTTGCGAAGAACACAGGATGCCAGTTATTGGGCTCTGTTGTTAACTACACTTTCTCTTTATAGCTTGGCAATAGCTCAGTCCAAGAGTGCCAACCCACCTTCTTTCTGTGTCAAGGGAACCCTACCCAGAGTTCTACAGTAGTGCGCTATTATACTTTAGTTTGGGCACCTTAAAAGTAAGAGAGGCTGTTCCCTGATTTCTACATACTGGCACAGTCTCAGAAATGCATTTTGTAACTGCAAGGAAGATAAAAAGCTATTTCAGAGGAATTCCAAGACCTGGGCAAATACGGTTGCATAGTTCCCTCTGGTGGCTATCTGCAGTGTACACTCTCTTCCAGGAAAGAGGGAGAGCTCCGTTCCCTAGAAGCATCTCTGTGGATCAATGGCACAGTCCCTTTGGAGAATGGATTAAGTGGACCCTCCCACTCCAAATTTAAACCGTGTCAGCTCTGATTCTAACCATTAGACAACAGCGCTGTCTCCCTTTGATTGTCTTCCTAGTTATACTGATAAACTAGATCTACTGACACTGGCTGGGTGAAAGTTTTCTCCTCTTTGCTGGACCCTCCTAGGGCAAATGCCAAAATACTGTATGCTGTAGCTTTTGAAGTTTAGTTATAAATATTCTGGTATAAACCCCACGGTTAATGACTAAACACACTGTGATCTCCGTAGCCTGTTAATTAACTGGGGTCTTTTCCTCTCTCCCTTTATTTCTTTTGCCAGATCAAGTGCAAAGCCCCAACAACCTCTTCTTCCTACCTGTAGTCTAGTGGCTGGGGACTAACATTCTCAATCTACCCTGACAACTCACCCGGTTGGGGAGTGAAGTCCAGTAGAGGTTCTGCTTAGCGTTAGATCTAGCAGCTTGTCAAACTGCAGGGATTCCCTAGCAGCCTGCCAATGGTTAGATCACCCAGCTATGTTTCTGCACTCCATGGATAAGTCCTAGCTGGATCGCTCTTGCCCACTCTCTTCCAAGCATAACATCGACACAGCAATATTGTTCCAAGAGATTTTTCAATGTAAATACCATTACTGGAATCTGCCCTGAACATTTCTGTGGTGAACTCCATGTGGAGTTACAGTAAAAGGGTCATAGAAATGTAGGGCTGGAAGGGCTCATAAGAGGTAATTTAGTCCAACCTCGCACCTGGAGGCAGGACCAAGTAAAATTTGTTCTAGATCATCCCTGATGGGAGTTTTTTCTGATCTGATCTTTAAAATTTCCAGTGCCAGGGATTCCACAATCCCCGTCCCCCAGGTAACCCTTTCCCGTGCTTCATTATCTTTGTAGTTAGAAAGTTTTCTTAATATCTAACCTACATCTTCTTTAAGGTGTCAAAGGCCTACTAGAGAGTGTTTCATTCTGCATACGCTGTCTCCTCATAGAGGATATATCTAACTGATACTACACAGCACATGAAAGGGCAGGCATCAAGAAGACGGAGTCTATTGCTGTGCATACAGCAAGCATTTTTCTGTAATTGTAAAAGAGAGAAACCCTCATGCTGCAGGGCATAAGACTAACTGCCTGGGGTCAGGAAGAAACTTCCCATAAGGGCAGGTTCTTGTTTCATAATTGTCCTCTCTGAGGGTTCTAACATTTTCCTCTGAAGCATCCGGTGCTGGCCATTATTGGAGACAAGATACTGAGCTAGATGGACTATTATTCTGATGCACTATGGCAGTCCCTATGTTCCTAAATTTGGGAAAGCAGTCACTACCTTTGCCTGTCTAACTAAGTACTCATAGGGCACTCCATTAATGTAGTATCTGAGCACTTCACGATCATGAATGAATTTTATCTGCACAACATCCTTCACAATGGTATCCCCATTTTACAGATAGGTAACTGAATTTGTGTTAAATCCTCTGGGAGCATGTACCCACCCCCAAAGTCCCAGCAATGCTGTCCTCCACCTACCTTCATTCAGTGGGGCCGGTGACTCTTCCACAATGGATTCTCCATCTCCCACCTGTGTCCTAGCACGCAGGAAGAATCTATAGCGCGATATGGGGTCTGTCCTCTGGAGCGTAAACCTTGTTTGGTTGGGGGAGAAGTTCTCTACCAGCATTCTGCCCGATTTGGATCCATTAACTAGGGAGAAAGGTAAGCTGTGTAGGCTTCAGCTTTGTTTCAGACACATGCTATGTTACACATTTCATCTCCTCACACCTGGAGACATGAGCGGGAATCAGCTGATGCTCCAATATGCTTCTGGATTGACTATGCTCAATAGAAAGATTTGTGGAGGTGCAACGAAACCTGTCTGAGAGAGCAACAGCAGCCAGCTGCCTCCTGGGGGTGATGTGCATTGAGTAATGGCACAGCTGAACTGGACTCGCTAGCACAGGTGCTGGAACGAGGAGTGCCAAGGGGGCTGCTGCACCCCCTGGCTTGAAGAGGTTTCCATTATATCCAGGGTTTACACTTAGGTTCAATGGCTCTCACCTCCTTAGTCCCCCCCTATACAAATTATTTCAGCACCCTTGCTGGCTAGCGATGAGGTTCTACCCATGCAGAGGGCTGTTACATGTCAGGCATAAGCTCTCACAATAAGACTTGTGTTGTGCACAGCCCTTGTGTTTGGCCCTTTGCACTGCCGTGAATGCCATACTGTCCGGGGATACGGTGGGGGCAGTTTCACTCTTTCTGCTGTAATCTTCCAGGGGTATGTGTGTGTGTGCGTATGAGTGTGAGAGAGAATCTGCTGTACTGATCTCACTGTATTTAGTTAGACTTTGCTTGCAATTTATTATTGTAGTCTGGGGCTAAACCTTATTTGTCCTCCGATGGCCAAGTCCTGGGAGATGTAGACCACCTGCAGTCCCTACTGGCTTACCCTGAAATGTGCAGGCACTCAGCACTGACGCAGGACTTGTCCCCTTCAGAAATAGCAAATGTTTTACCTTGTCATAGAATTCTTTAAAGGACTACTCTTGTGCTATCATATTTTGGAAAGTACCTTTTAGCACCCGGGAGGAGCAACTCTTTCGGGGTTTGGCGCTGAATAACCTACTCACCCAAGAGAATACTTGATGAGTTAAAAATCATTGATCAGTTGAGAAAAACAATCAGGTGTGGAACGTACAGGCTTGGTATCTAAGGCTGTATCCAGTGAGAATTCCATTGGGATGTTCAGGGTGGTCCCATTCCAAAGTGATGGTTTCCAGGTTAGGCTGTCGGATTCTGAAATACCTGGGGGTACTGGGTACTTGGGAGGAGGATGGGGCCAGGAGGCAGAAGGAAAGAAAAGACAACATACATTACACCATGGGACACGTTGCAGGGTTGCTGACATACTAACCACACACACACATGTCAGATGCTGATGGAACAAAACCTGCATTAAAAACCATGCACCAGCACTGGAGCTTTCATAAGCACAGTGAGACTTGGAACAATTCTGCACATGAATCCAACACTGGATGCAGCAGAATCATGTCTATTCATTAACTGAGCTGTATGTACTGCAATCTGATAATTCTCTGCTCATGGGAACCATACCTGTGCAGTGTGCACGTTATTGACCACAGAATCTCACCCTATATATAATAAACCTATATCCTCTCGCAAGTGACTGACATCCTCAAATCATGGTATAAAGATTTCGAGTTGTAATGACTCCCCCATTTGCACTAGTTTAAATCTGCAAGGGGCTTGGGCCCCATGCTGTGAATAACCTGAGGCTCTCTGGCATCTCACTTGGGGGGGGGGGAACTGCTTCTTGACCCCACATGGGGTGATCAGTTAGACCCTGAGAATGTGATAAGATCCACCAGCTAGGCACCTGCCCAAGAATTCTCTGTAGTAACCCTTATTACCCTCCCCCCCCCTTCCTGTCCCATTTTTTCACAATTGCTATCTGGTCACCCTATACCACCACCATCATCACAATTTTGCAACAGGCGATCTCCTATGGCTCATGTGATAGATGCTTGTGTTTTGGAGATGAAGAACTGGTGTTTTGGGCCCAATTTCGTAACTTGTACATGTAGTTTATCTACCACGATACCTTTTGTGGGTATCATTACACCAACCCTCTGCACCTGCACCCCTGAAGTCTGTTTCCTTTTATACAGAGAGGCTGGTCAAGGTCTCTTCCCCTGCCAAAGAAAAACTGCGACTGCTGTTCTGTTTATAACCACATCCAGTAAGTTATCCTGCCCTTGCTACCTGTGTAGTGTACTGAGCAGAGAGGGCCTGGTTTACTAACATTGTAATACAATAAAACCACCTCAGGCCAGGCCCCTGGCTGGCATTAGTTCATCTTTTGGCAGGAAGGCTGCATGTGGATGAGCCATTATGAGGTGTAGTTACTGAAGAGGTTGCTCTGGGATATTTTATAGTTTTACCTAATCCTCTTCCAAACCCTTTGTTAGGATATCCATTTTGCTTGCAGCAAACTGAGGAAACAGTCCTCAGTGTACAGCATGGGTGTCCAATCTTTTGGCTTTCCTGGGCCACATTGGAAGAAGACGAGTTGTCTTGGGCCACATGAGTTGTCTTGGGCCACGCGTTATGCCTACTATACACGAATTCTTTGTCACAATTCATTTTACGCGACAGAGTCCTCTCGCTCTTTATTTTATTAGTCAATTTTATCAGTTTTTCGGTTTTTTGGTCGAACTGTTTGCAATTATAATGCGAATTACGAATAATACTCCGTTATTTGTGGCCGTAATCTCATAACGTTGTAAGTTTACGATTTTGTGTTGGGCTGCATTCATAGCCATCCTGGGCCGCGGGTTGGACAAGCCTGGTGTACAGGGATTTATGCTTGGAGGCACAGGAAGGTTTTTTTTTCTACCTTTAGTGTATCTCGTGTGACAGCAGGAGAGTCTCTAGAGCAGAGCTTTCCAAACTGTGTGCCGTGACACATTAGTGTGTCGGCAGCAGTGTGTAGGTGTGTCGCGGGAACTAAAAGCACTTCCCTGGTCAAAACTGCTGGAAAGCAAGCTGCTGCTGCTGCTGCAGGCTTGGCCAGTGCCGGCCAGCAGAAGGGGGGTGGAAGGGGGCAGAAAGCCCACTCCCCTACCTCCCCCCACAGAGACAGTCGGGGGAAGGAGGATTGCACCGCGGCCGTGGCAGGAGACTCTGTGGGCCTTGCACGCAGGTGCCGAGAGGGGGAAGGAGGGGAAGAGCCCAAAGAGTCTCCCCCCGCCCCGCAACCTGGCTCTGCCTCCCCCAAGGGCTGCTGCGGGCAGGGAAAGGGCTGGGGGGAGTCCTCCTCTGTGGCTCCAGTCCCAGAGCAACCTGCCTACACCCGTCCCAAACTCATCCCCAGCCTGCCCTACCCCAGAGCCCACACCCCAGCAAGAGCTTATGCCCCCCGCACCCCAATCCTCTTATTCCAGCAAATATTGAAAAGCTGTGTTCATCCATCAACCTCATACATCCCATTAAAATGGTAAGTAGTTATTGGTGGTGTTCAACTTTTTTAAATTCTTGCACATATTTACATAGTTACTCATAAATGACAACAATGTACGTTATCTTACAAATCATATATTTTTAAAAATATAAATGAAAGGTTTTAATGAGATATGTTGTGTCCCCATCCGTTTCGTTATTACAATGTATGTATGTGTCTGTATCTCCTATAATGGGTTAGTTTAACCTCCGGTTTGCTAGTAAAACTGAATTACTGTGTCGCGAAATGATGCATGTCTAAAAAGTGTGTCACCAACATGAAAAGTTTGGATAGCTCTGCTCTAGAGTCAGGAATGGCCGAGGCTCCCTCTGGTGACGAAATCCTGCCCTCTGCACTCCCCCTTCCCCTGAGGCGCCACCCTCATGGCACTTTGAGCCCCTGCTCTTGTGCTGCCCCTTCGCCCGGAGCCACCTCCCTAGTGCGGCCCCTTCCCACAAGGCTCTGTTCCCATGCAAGACCCTGCCCTCCCCTCACTTCCCCGCCCCCCTTCGCTTGTCCTTGCAGACCTGGCCCCCCTACTTCCAGCACTCCTGCTTAGCTTTTGTGAGGGCTCGGAAGATCACCCAGGTCCCCAAGACTGTCTTTTCTAGGATGTGCATATATGTAGCAGCCTGCAAACTCCCCTCACCCTCCTGCCATGCATGCTCCTCTCTGTCTCCGCCTTGTGGCCAAGACTGGCAAAGGGACACGGGGCTCGCATTATACAGCATTGCCACCCCTAATGTTTAGAGGCCTGGAAAATCATTGGACCAACAGAGAGACCTCCCCCAAAGCCTGGGTGAGGTGATTAGTATCCCTCTAGAATTAATGGAATGGATTTGAAAAGGGATCTGTTCTCTCCCAAGTGTGCACTAATCCCTGAGCTAAGGGGCATTCTGATGCGGGTGGCTCTTCATCCCTTGGTTGAAATTGGGCCAAAGCAAGAGCCAATTGTGAAAAGCTGTCTAGCTCAAAGGATGGGGGTTTTCCCTAGAATGGTGAAGACCCCAGTTCAAGTCTCCTCTCTGCTGGTGGTGGGGCAGGCCTTTGAAGAGGGAGCTCTTTCCTCTTGCAGCTGTTCCAATTTAATTAACTATGAATTGGGCCAAACCAAAGCTTAATGCTAAGAAGCTTACTATAGCACAGAGGTTAGCATGGGTTCTTGAGATGTTGAAGATCCTGGTTTGGTTCCTGTGTTGGGTGGGCCTGGTGCTTACAGCAGTGATATGCCCTCGTCCTTTCCTGTTGATGCCGCTTCCACTTTAATTAACTATAAGTTACTTCAAAACAACTAACTCTAACAAGGTACCTTCTCTGGTGTGGAGGTTTCAGGCTCTCCCCTGGGAGGCTGAGGGCCCTGGTTCAATCCCTATCATGGGGTGGGCTAGGTCTTTGAAGCAGTGATATGCCCTCAACCTTTCCTGTTGATGCCGCTTCCACTTTAATTAACTATAAGTTACTTCAAAGCAAGCCACTCTAGCGAGGTGCCTTCTCTGGTGTGGAGGTTTGGGCCCTCCCCTGGGATGCTGAGGGGCCCTGGTTCAATCCTTGCCATCGGCAAGGGGTTTACAGCACACAGTGCCAGCCGCTGGGGCCTTTTACTGAAATTTTTCTTGCTTTTCTTGGAAAAAAAACAGTCACTCTTCGTCCCCTGCGGCTCCGCTACCCGCCCAGGCTGTGGGAGACCCCAGGCGCAACCCCTCCTCTGCAGGGGTTGTGCCAAGGCTCTCCCACCGCCCAGGAGACCTCCCGCCTCCCCCCACCCACTTACACCTCCCACCTCCCCCCCGACCTGCCCCCCCCCACCGCCCCTCCCCCCTCCCAGCCCAACCCCCCACCCCTCCCACCTTGCCCCCACCCACCACACTTGTGAAGTGAGCGATCTCTGTCCAAACCCCCTTCTGTTTGCAGAAAGACAAGGGCCTTCTGAAGGGGACCTAAACAGGAACCTCCCACTTCTCTCCTGGACGGTGGGACAGCCTTCTCCAAATCCTTTTAAATAATCAGAGGCAGGATTTGAACTAGAATCATCCACCTCCTGAGCAAGCAACTTCACCACTGGACTATAGAGTGACCCTAGGTCTTTGGCCGGCCCAGTGCCTACTTAATGAAAGTGGCGACGGCGTCAAGAGGAAAGATGCTCAAATCCCATTACAGGGATTTGAACCAGGGCCGCCAACAGGAGAAAGAGGCCAGGAGCCACATCAGAGACCCTAACCACAAGGCTATAGAAGGTCCAGAGCACTTGAGCCTTCCTTTGGCCCAAGTAGTTGCTAATTCTCATGGAACAGCAGCAAGATGAAAAGCAGGCAGGGAAGCCTTGAACCAGGCTCTCTAGCACCATAGGGGAGGGCCCTGGCCACCAGGCTACACAAGACTTCTTGGGAGGGGTCATTCCTTTGGGCTATTTCATAGTTAATTAAAGTGGAGCTGCACCAAGGGGAAAGGCACTTGCTGCTATGGGGGAGTCAAACCTGCATCACTAACAAACACCCACTAGGAGAGGATTAACCACCAGCCCCTGAAGGACTGGGAGCTTTACCATCCCAGAACCAGCCCCCAACCATTGAGCTACACAGGTCTTTCCATGTACACAAGCTGCTTTGCCCCCAACTAATAGTTAATTAAAGTGGAACCGCTTCAAGCAAAAAGACTAGTGGTGCCCTCTGCCCCCCAGAAAAATAAAATACACAGGCAGTCAGGACACTGACTTCGGAAATAGGAGCTCACTGCTCCGACCCCTTTTCCTTAAGCAGAAGGGGGGAGTGAGCCAGACTCCCCAGCACCCTGGGGGAGGCCTCAGCACAATGGACTACACTGTGACTCCTGCAACATCTGGGGCCGAATTAGTGGCCCTAATTCATGCTTAGGGCTTCTGTTGTTGTTGTCCCAATAACATAGCAACACTGATATCACCACACCCAAGTCCTCCTGTCCTGGAGAGCATGCATGCTTTGTGACTGCCACTAGCTTTTAGGTCAGGGTGAGCAATGCAAAACCACCCCCATCAAGGCAGACTCCTCAGCTCACACCCAAGACTAGGCTGGGGAGTTGAGAACAATCAGTCTCAATGCATGTCCTAACCACAGCAGGGCCGGTGACAGGGGGGTACTATGGGTAGAGCTGTACCGGGTCCCGGACTTTAGGGGCCCCCCGGTACACAGCAGTACCTGTTGTCATCCCCCCTTGTCGCCGGGCCTGGAGAGCGGGGAAGCGGTGCGGCTCTCCTCCGGATGAGCGCTCGTGTCCCCGGCAGGAGCAGTGAGCCCGGCCGGCGGCAGGGGCACAGTCCTGGGGAGAAAGTGCGCGGGGGGGGGAGCAGCAAGGGCGGCTCGCGCTCCCACAGGACCCCACACTGCCGCCAGCCACTGTTAGCTGGGGGGGGGGGGGAGTGCTAGCTGGGCTGGGGGGCCCCCAAATTTCTGTCGCCAGCCCTGAACCCACAGAGGGGTCTTGGAGTTTGGTCTTGGAGCTTGGTTTGGCCCAATTCATAGTTTAAGTAAAGTGGAACTAGTACAAGAGGAAAAAAGCTCCCTTTTCAAAGGCTTGGTCCACCCAAGGCCAAGGGAAGACTTGAACCACATTCTTCACTATCCAGGGAAAACCCCCCATCCTTTCAGCTAGAGGACTTCTCATAGTTGTACCTTGCTTTGGCTGAATTACTAGTTAATTAAAGTGGAACTGAGTCAACAGAAAAGACTG